>OY728121.1:572535600-573785600 GCA_963277665.1 Viscum album | reverse complement strand
TATAATAAAGAAACTATTGAGAATTATATCTCAACTCATACATTCATGTTTCCAGGTTTGATGACTGAACATAAAGGGATATAAGTACTTTTCCCATATATTGGATAGTGTATAACATTTTATAAATATGATATATTTCATGGGAGGATTCACTCATTGTGGATCACCATCAGCTACTTCCTTGTTCAATTCAATTTTATCCTTGGAGGAATGATACTACACAACATCATCAGATAATAATTAAAGAATCAGTATGGGTAACAAATGACCAACTCAAATAAGAGTCATAAGAACATCAATCCTATCAAGAGGATTTCAAGACCAGGATTCAAATATTCCTAGATCCAAGGTGGGTAATATTTTAGAAATAAGATCAAATTATTCCCCATAGACACTTTTACCAAACACACATGGTTACATAAGGCTAATTAAACTAATACCTATCTGGTAACTTACTCGTAATTACCTCCCAAGTCACATTAATAGAACATCCTATCTAATATGATAACACAAACTGCATTCCAATATCATAGAAAAATGAATAACCTAACCTATGTATGATACCAATTTTTCATGAACCATCCTGGATACACTAGTAGTTGATACCCATGCCTATCAAGGCATAACCCAATTGGAATTCACTATCCCTATGGTATTGAGACTAGTTCCTTGAGTCATACAAGAAACACATGGGAATAATTTTTGCAAAAAACATGTATAAGAGAAAAATACAAGTCAATTGGCTCAAACGACAAAAGGGGAAAGGTACTAGAATAAAACATTTAAAAGAATTCCCAAAAAACAACAACATCAAGATACCCAATATCTTCGAATTTATAAACAATTTATTATCCCACATAGTTGGTGTATCATATCTCTACCAGCCAGCTCCATTATTCTAGTTCCAAAAGATCACTAACACCCCCAACTCAATGTAATTATTTTACATTTAATGGAATTTGAATAGGATTTTATAAAAATTTCATATGGTAATGAATGGGTGTGATCTGAACATCCAAGTATGGTCACACCATGTGTTCAATTATTAATTCCATAACAATTAGACCTTTCATTAATTCTATTTAAATAAAAAACATCTTGATATAAAATTTGAATATTTTCCCAAAAAATAATCTTTAATAATAAATAAAATAGAAATTATATCAAAGGTTTTTTAATGGAAAATTTTATACACAACATTTATATAAAGTAGATGGAAAGGATAATTTAGTTCAATATTAATTGGATGTTATGATCATAAAATAAATCATCTCATGGAACCATGTAATAATATATATTTAATGTTAGTTCCTAGATATATGATCCTCGCACAAATAAATCTTTGGTCTTGGATCAATTTGTTCACATGTCCCTCTTCTCATCCCATCTAGACTCAACTCCTCATCAGGGATAATATTATTTTAGTAAGATTATATCAATGTTTTCATCACCAATCTATTACTATGGGTCATATCCTTGATTTTTTTTCTCAATTAACAACTAAATATCCTTGCACAGATGTTCTTCTATAGATCCAAAAATCAACCCTGTGAAAATATCAATTCAAATTACTTCATCATAGAATTGCCTATGTTTTAGTTTTAAACATGAATTTTTCATTTCATAAAACAATCACAAGTTTTCATCAATTCATGACTTTTCAAATCAAATTTCAATTTATGAAACTTCCTATAAGTTTAAACATATATTAATTTCATAAAATTAATTTCCAAATCAATAAATTTATCTAAACAAACACACCCAATAATTTCAATTACATTGTATTGGGTTATTTTCAAGATTTCATGAACTATTTAAAATCAGAGAGAAATCATATCAAATAGATGTTTTATTAATCATTTAAAAACTCCTTTGAAATATAAAAAGATATTTAAAGATTTAATTTTAGTGAAAATAGCATGGTACCACCTACCATTAATAATTCACCAATCCAAATTAACAGTCATTGTAGGAAAAAAAGGAAGAATGAAGGTGATGGAGATTAAGAAATAAATCCCTTGAAGAACAATCCATCAAAACATGGAATCAATATATAATTTTAATGATGATTCAGTAATATTATTGAGGTATATATGTAATATAGATGATTCAAAATAAGAATACAACAATTTTCATAGTGGAAATAAAAAACTACCACTGATGTTATGTTTAGAGAAGAATGTAGTTTATATGAGTCAAAATTCCTCAAGGGAGCTACCAAAATCCAAGAAGTAAAGTGATGATTTAGAGTGGGAATGTAGGAATTTAAAACATAAAAAGATATTTAATTCTATAAGAACAAAAAAAAATTCCACTTCCCCCAAAATCCTTGATGCAGTTCAGCTAAAAAATGTCAGACCACTGCACAACAACCACTAACCACGCTGCACCACCTCCCACTCTACCAACCTCAAAAATATAATCTATACAACTCACATATTTCCACTTCATCTGGGAAAATTATATGATTTAAGACATGAATTTTTTTAGATATTCCTAAATACGTTGTTGCACCAAAATTCACCAACTAGGGCTCCATGACACAACTATAATAAAGCAGTTTCAATGAAAATTATCCTCTTGGTGTCTTTATCAAATTAATCCACCATTTTCACAACAATATCATATCTCAAGCTATTTTACAATATAGTTTGATGGTCCATGACATATCTAGGACCCTACATGCCACATTCCATACACAATAGGGAAATTACCTGCTATACAATAGCATTTTTCCTAAAGATCCCAATAGTCTCATGAATATTCCCTTAAAAGTTTTTCTCACATTTATACCTAGAATCCAATAATATCAAACAAGCATACAATCCAAAACATTATATAATTTTACCCCAAAAAAAAATCTCTATCTTTGAATGTCTAGAATAGAACCCAAAAGTGAAGGGAATCAAAATAAGAGTAAATAAGTTCATTAAATAATGTTACATGATGTTACACCAAATCCCATAAATCTGGTACTACCACCACATCCATGTCATCATTTCCCTTTTCTTTGAAATTCTGTAATATAAGTTGTTAAATCCTTAAAAAAGGTAGAGTCTATGGTAAACAACCTAGTAGTACCTCAACAAGTGTTCCATAATATTTTTTATAATAGTAAAACCATTGATATAATAAATTTAAATAAAATGTAATGGAACTTTATTTCTATATTTTAAACCAAATAACATTTTAAATTAACATTATCACAGTTATAATGAAATATCAATAATTTAAAATTTTATTTGAAATATTTATATAAAATATTTTATACGAATAAATTGGTTTAACAACCAATTGAAAGTACGAATCGCCTGAAAAACAAGAAACAAGTTTCATAAGGCTTGAAGTTAGTTAGTTCCAGGCTATATAATCTTTATAAATCTTAATAAATGACCATAACTCAATTGTGCACACTTCACTCAACTAATTTTAATGGAAGAAACACCCATCAAAGGAAAATCCTAAAAAATGAGTTTTTTATAGAGTATTCATCCTCAATCCATTTCTAGTGACTCAAAGTCTTATAATGATAATCTTATTCAACCACTAATTACCTACACATACATGTTCTTAAGTCATCCAATAAATCAATCTTGGTGGAATAACTCATTTAAAATCTATTCATATTTCATAACTAAACTTCTAAATTTCAAGTTCAAAATTCCATTGTTCTGTTTCCAAACCCAAAAAATTAATATTCATCAAGATCAAAATTTATAAATCAATTTATATTTAAATCCACTATCATCAAATAATGGAAAATAATATTTTGAAAACTATATCCATTAAAATCCAATTTGTTTAGAAAATAATCCATTATATCAAAATTATTGAAAATAGGGTATTATTTCACAAATCCTTGCTCTAGAAATCAATCATCAATTAATTCTCAAATAAGCATTATAAAAATCATAAAATTATGGTTTCAATTATAGGGATGAAATATATTGGAACCACCTACCATTATAAATGATCCAGAATCAACCATGATGGGAAAGACCAATTGGGGAAAAGTGGGAGGACAATCTAGAAGGAATACCTAAAAATCCACCCATAAGAACACAAATCATTTCCATCATCAACATGAGTGTTAATAACTCAAAAAGGGTGTATAGAAAAAATTGGGAAATTAAAATCATGAGGGAGATCACTTACCAATGAGGAATCAAATTCCTCCACCTGAACTTTGATGAGAAGTGGTTTTAATGTCTAAAACACTTCTTATGATCCTTTAACATCCAATATATCAAATAAATACATAAAATGAGAAATATGAATTAAAAATAGGGCTTAAGGAATTTATTCCCTAGAATATACAAAGTCCACACTATAGCTCCCATAGACACTACCCAGTAAAGGGAAAATCAACCTAGATATGATGTTGCCACACCAGACCATACTAGAATAACCCCCACTAAACTACCTCCATAATCTATGATGTAGGGTTTGAACAAATATGTTCTATAATAGGAATGGACATTGATAATTACATGAAAAACTCTATATCCCAACTTTTTTTGGTAGTGGCATCTATCATGACCACAAACAAACCATGCAGTCCAAAGCGCAACCCCTCATGATTTGATATTGTAACCTAACAACGTTCTCCAAACCTTCATGGTGTAGCCAACCACAAATTTAATAGCATTTCCTAAAATGGATATGGCATCATGAATTGATGTGTCATCACTCTATGTTCCACAAAAATTTGCATATGACTCCATGATACCACCCCTACACTACAACGCTACTCCTCACTAAAAGCCAACAATTTTCCCAAAAAATATCAAAGAATCATTCGATGGACTCCAAAAAAAAATGAAACTATTGGATATTAATGACAAGCATCAAGTAGTAACTAAAAGTGGTAAAGTCATGTTTTAGTTTATATCAGATCTTTTTATTAAATAAAAATAAAAATTTACCACATTTATATTTGAAAATTTACTCACGCCACCGTTAAAACCAAAAATAGGTCCATTAACACCGACCTAACTAGGGAACCACAGTTGAACTATTTAACAATATATAAAATCATTAATTTTAATTATGATGGTGAAATCCCATCCAAATATATGATTGAGATAACACACATCCTGAAATAGGAGAATAATAATGATAAAAATGAATCCTAAAATAGATTCACTGAAAGAATAAGATACATAGTAAATCTAAGGTAATTCATCTTAATTAATGATCTATAAATTATATCAATTTTTTTAAAACCACATTAATGTCTATAAAAAAAATTTATCAGTAAAAACCATAAAATTAATAGAGTTAAAATTTAAAAACTAAATCCCAAATTGGAATTATCGATTAAATCTTACTGACCAACCTCACAACACCAAAACCATGAGAAATGGTGTACGATTCACTCATAACATGAATTTTCACTTAATTAAAATTAAATCCCAATTTTTATTCCTAAATCAAAAAATATGTGTTTCCAAAAAAAAGTAAGAATGAAAAGTTAATCCACTAAGAAAAATACCTCATGGAAAAAACAAATGGTTGAGCGAATACATTCTTTTAGGACTCCTTAGAAACCATTTCATGAAATACACATAATGTTTAAATACTCTTCCATACTCTACTTGAATATTCCCTCTAAAAATGTAACATGAAAATAAAAAATTATAAAGAGATGAGAGTGGACACCATAGAGGAGAATGAGAGATATCATAAAAAATTCCATGTGAAAAAACCATCTTGAACCAGCTAGATTGGCATTAGTCAGAGATGGAAAAAGATGGAGGGAGGGGCGTTGACTCCTTTTTTTTACAATAATGAAGATGAAATGAAAATTGATTTTTTATTTTACAAATCCATTCAATAATATTCTTCTTTATTTAAAAAAATCTTCCCAGTAGTTTGGTTGTGGTGCCACGTCATGGTTACACTATGATACTCATTCAACCTAAAATGTTATTGTACGAACATCCCCAATGAAGAGGGGATAAAACCCAAAAATAACATTCATGGAGGGACCAACATGGGTTGTGACAAAACCACCCACAAAATGTGGGTAAAACTCCAACTCAACATGGTTGTGACGCTACCCCTCTATTTCACAACATGGTAGCCCCCATTTACATTGAAAAATCCAATGGATAACACCAATACCATATCATCCCATAGGAAATTACTTGAATAATACATACTATAAAATTCTCTAAACCAACACATCAAAACTCACCCAATGAATTCTTCTATAAATCCACAACTCTTAAAAAAGCAAAAAAAAGTTACTTAAAGCACTACCAGAACTAAAAATCTCGGATCTAAATAAAAAATTAAAATACCATTTTAATTTTGACAAAATAGTAATGAATGACGTTGTTATAGAAATTTCCCCTCAATGTGATCATACCTAATATATGTTCTCATAATATTTGAAATTTAAAAATGTATTGGCCTGATAGTAAGATGTGTAATATATTTGAGTGGGGATGATTAGAAAATTTTAAAGGATAATAAATATGTTACATATTTTATTCCCATGACTTCTTAAATTACATATTTTTATGATAAAATAAAATAAAAACATTATTCCGTATAGTACTGGCTATGCATAGCATTATTTCCATAAAACTGTTCATATGTAACATATTTTTAATTCTCAATAAGGGATAAAAATGATATTATATATCATGAAATATGAGTAATTCATTGGAATAAAACTGATCTAAATTATATTTATTCCCATTAAATTCATATAAATCTTAATTTTAATCTATTTAGATGAAACATTATGTTCTATAATAGGAACAATTGAAACATAACATTTTTATCCCTATGAAAAATTAATATGTAATTTATTCATAACTACAGATGTTGATACATAACATTTCAAAATTTAGTAGGAAATACATAATTTATTTTCTAGGGTTAATTGTATAAAGGATAATAATTTTAATCAATTTTGAAGTATTTGAATATATAAAAAAATAATCCCTACTTGAGCTAACACCTTACATGTTTTCCAAGTAATATGATTTGCAATGAATTTATTTAGTGATTATACTATATGTAACATAATTTTCCAAATACATATAATATGTACCATATTAATCATAGTTAAATTTGAGGAAATATAGGCTATATGAAATTAAAATATTAATTTTACAAAAAATGGTAAAATATTTAAATAAAATATAAAAATAATTTCTCTTATTTATCCATATAACGAAAGGTCTCTCCAACTAATCTATAAGGAATCTTCCCAAAAAGTGATAATTAAGATCATGGTAATAATTTCAATCAAATAAATATTCATGAGATGGACACCTAAAGAATCTTGGACCTCATGCATATGCATGTGAATATCATATAAAGATGAAGGAATATGTTACTCAATATATTGATAACTAATATATAAATGAAGACATTATTATTGTGATAATAAAAATTTTCCCTTCGCTATTTTTTAAATGTATTCGAGTCCTTTCCATTTGTTATCAGAATTATTATATTATTTTTAATAATTAATTTTATGTTTTTATATTCATTCAGTTTATTTATCACTACTTTGGTATGTTATTTTCATATACTATTTCATTTTTTTCATCCCCTGTGATGTACCCAAGAAATGTTTTCATCATGACCATGAATAACCAACCAATTTTGGATGGTCTGAGGGTGATGATATTGAAAACCTTGAATTTATTCATTTCAATTTGTTAAACTAATATTGGATTCTATATGATAGTGAAGGTGGGGATCTAGGGGTATTTTCACATCAAATTTTTAGAAATCAATTGTATTATCAAATTTAGATGAATTTATAATCTTAATCCCATTCATATCACACATTATATAAATAACATTATGTTATTTAATAAGATGAATTATATGAGATTAATTCTAGTTGTGTAAAAATGTACATTAATTCAGTCAAGGAGTGTTATTTCCCACAAAAAATAAGAACAAATGAGTTGATGATCTATTTTATGGTATATTAATCGGTTGTTAGTATCAAACATGGTATAATTACTGGGATAAATTATATAAATGGTTTTTAGAATTTTCATTGATTTAAGTTACTTAAAAAAATGTAAATAAAATTATAACTGATTGGAATTCACTCTAGGATTACATACATTTCATCCCGACTCATACTTCTTTCCTACTAGAATATTTTTTTACTTCATAAAACCAAAATTGAAACAAATATTCCATTCTATCATTTTTTTGAAAACAAATAAAAAATATAAAAATAATTTTATGTGTGGGGATAATGATTTTCAATAATTAGCTGTAGAGTGATAAACCTATGATCAAATTTATATTTTACATAATTGATTTAAAATATTTCTTTTATAACACTCTGCAATTAAAACTAGTTGAATGCCAACATTTAGAAAATTATAATATGATTTTAAAAGGTAATTGACCTCATAATTGATTTAAAACTTGGGTAAATAATATTTTCTTGGTTTTCTTAGAAATTTGGAATGAATTTTTAAAACAGATTATATCAATGTTTTTTTATCATTTGATTCATTTTAAGAATTATTTATAAATCCATGATTCAATTTTATGTATTATTTTATAACTATTAAGAGGATTTTAAATCTTATATTCATAATTTAAATAAAATCTATTATTATTTATTCAAACTCTAGACTAATTTATTTATATTTTTATATTATTGATGAAAATGAAAAAACATTCTATAAGTGTTGCATGAATAATATAAATTATCAGAGGATTTGAAAATTTACGATTTTGTTATAATTAGAGTTATTCCTAACATACCACAATTATGAAATGTGAAAAAAATAATGGAATCAATGTAAAAAATATTTTCCCACTATATAAGATGTGTATAATATTTGAGGACCAATGGAAAATATGTAATATATCATTCCCTTTCCGAAATATTATTTTGATGAATTTTTATAAGGGCATTCTTATGCACATAATCTATTTTTTAAGCCCAAAAGGGGATACATTAGACTTAAGAGTTTTCCGAATAGGACAAAAATACTTGAACAATGCTTGTAAGGAAGATAATTTTCACAATGAAATCATATTTGAAAAAAAATTAAATTCTTCTAAAGATGTGTAATATGATTTTTACATGAAGGACTAATACATAAGAAGATACATATTTCAAAAAATTTAGGTGAATGTAAAGAATATTTACCTATATTATATATATAACAAGTAATATATTCCCCCACTAGAGACTAGACATAATATAATTTATAGAGGATCCATGCATTGCGTAATATATTTTATAGGATATTTTTATATGAAACAAATATTACCTTTTTGAAAGAAGAAGAAGATAATACTTAACACAATTTGTTTTGAGAAAGGAGGCCAATGTGTATCATTTTTTAGTTATATGATACCAAATATAATGTAGTCAAAAATATTGGTATATTTATTCCCCATGTGTGATTTTAACCATGAAATTTGTGAAAGGGGAAATGCCTGACTAAAATATAATTTTCCACTAAAAAACATGTGAAGTTATTATACTAATTATCCACACAAGATCCATCATAAAAAAAATAAGAAGTTGAATATTGTTGAATGAATTTCTAGAAATGGAAGATTCTACAGATTTCCAATTGAATAGTTTCATTCCTATGGACTGTACGCATGGAGATAATATTGAAATATTATATTGGACATGACGTATTAGGGGAGGAATAAGGATATATGTTAATTATTATAAATATTTCCCCTCCATATTTTTTATAACTTTACTAGATTAGTTAACTAATTGATATTTAGATAGGAATCTTACTATAATTTTTCGTTCTAAATTTAATATATTAGTATGTTTATTTTTTTCTTCATGTTTCCATATCTACTTATTTCATAGTGATCCCCAACTCTATAGATATAGACAATTATCTTGACCTAATGTTCCCTACAAATATTACATTGGAATGTCAATCCCTATTCTAAAATTTCATGATTTGAAATTCTCATCGTTAATGTTTCATAGAATTGTTGGGATGTGGGTCAATTGTCATCATATAATCATGATGATTTCTAGTATATTCTCCCATCAAGGAGAAAATATATCTCTCCCTTCTCTTGGTCTACATAGTATTAGATTAGAGTTTAGTGGGTTGAGGGATGACAATCATAAGATGAAAACTGTTGTTGGAATAGTGGATTCCCCATTAGTGTGTTTTCACTACCTATTTAATATATAGAAGGTGATATGGATATTAATTGAATTATAAATTTGAGTTCTATCCAAAAAATTGATATTGTGTAGAAATAAATGATTTTTTGTGACTTCATTGTTGAGTGAAAACAATATCTGGATGATGTAAACTAATTTTAATCAAATTAGGATCCCTTCACATTCACCCAAAAAAAATCATTTTCAAAATTTATAAATCCAAAAAAGACATCGTCTAGTGTGTTATATTTGGAAATTATGAATATAATATATGAAAAAAAACCAATATGTATTGATGTTTATTTCCTATGATTAAATCCATGAGAGAAAAACCTATGGCCATCTTTCAATTATACATTAAGGATTATAAATTATATTTTGACATATAAAAATTATAAAAAACATTAATGTTTGTGCCATTATTGGGGATGATATATTATTGAACACAATTTTTTCATAATGTAAGTTAGTTCCTTTTTAGTCCTTTTATATTTTATGTTCTATTTTGTTCTTTATTTCTTCATCGGCTAACTGGTTTGATAAATATATGTAGTTTTTTTCTCAAAATGAACTATCCCAATCATCACCAGTTATAGATCACTAGTGTACTTATTTCTAGTGTCATACTAATATTTAATAAAAATACTACAGACCCATATTGTCATGTATAAATTCTTGAAGATAATGATGAAAAATATTCCACAAGCATGAACTAATGAAAATGTTTAATATAGTCACATTCAAATTTTAAAATATTATTGAAAAATTAGAAATCTAAAATCTTGATATTCTATAATAATATCTGAATGTTGTATATCCATTTATAATTTCAACTGTGTCGGTGGAATAAGAGCATAAAGACGATAACCGACCATTGGTCACCAATGTAGATATTTTTCTAGTAGACTTTAATTTTAATCAAGAATTAGAAGTTGATTCAAATGAGGGAAATATTATTTCCTAAAAATTACACTATTATTATTTTTTAAAATATATTTTTAATACTTATAATACCTATATTATGATTTTAGATTCAATACCGACCTCATACTCCATGAAAAATAAATACAAAGATAGAATGAATCAGTTATAAATTGGGGAAAATATGGATGAACCACTACTCGAAAAACCAATAATAGAAGAATTCCATGATGAATTTCACTTATAAAATGAAATATACACTAAAATTGAAGTGCTATATGACCTTAAACATCATTCCTTTTATTATATTATTTTCTACATTAAAATATTACCACCCTTATGTTGTAATGACGTATTCATATCAATCCAAGACTATGTTTGATGATATCGAAGACACACTAAACGAAATTTTATGGGGATATTCATCAATTAATCTAGACTCCAATAATTTTAAATGAATTTTCACGGAGATTTATTAAACAATAAGAAAAAAATCAAAAAAATGGAGAGAATGTTTTATCATAAAATATATTTCATTCAAATTACACTGATAATGAACTGTACTAAAATTTCTCCCCTTATAAAATAATATATTCAGATACAGTTTCTTACCATTTTAGAAGATAAATTGTATTTTTAATATAAAATTATATTGTTACAAAAAAATGGATCTAGATGGAGTCTATTTTGAAAAAATCAAAAAAAATTATCAGAAGGTTTTTAAAGAGAACACTAAAGAGGGATTGATAATTTAAAAGAAGGGGATATGTAGAAGACCTTTTTTTTCTAATTGGGGTTGTTGTAGGATATAGAAAAAATGAATATATCCATGATGAACAACTGATTCATGTTAAACAAGATGAAACAATACTCAATGGAATAAATTTCACACACTCATTGGGTTGTTAAAGTATATAAATATTTGAATATGATGTCTCATATTGCATCATTCCACCCCAAAATACAATATATTTTAAAATTAAAAGGGGGTGGATATATAGTCCTTTGTCAAAAGGTACCTACAACTAAAGTGAAAAGAGAATCTGATTGGAAAAAGTGGATGTAGTTCTTTTAATCAAACAAACTATATAATTTATCAAATTTCTAATGATAACATGTATATCCAACTATGGATAACATTATTATATCATATATTATGTGGTGAAAACCAAGAATAATTCAACATTAAATTTATTTTTAACATTTTATTTTTTCTAATAATATTATTATATTTAATTTTAATTTTTAATATTTTTTCTTATAGAAAAGGATGTTAATAATGATATTAAGGATATTCAATACTCACAATGAGAAGAGTATAACTCAAAATTACATAGAAAAGTAACCATATTGTTTATACAGTTTTAATTTTATTAACCACAGATATATATTATGTATTGAAATTTATTCAAAAAATTAATGTTTAATAATTGTGGGGTATGGAATTCTAATAAATTTAAGAGCCTTTTAAGAATATTTTAAGATATTTATTAAGATATATGATATTTTTTATATTAGATATTTTTTTATATTTTATATTTTTAGTATTTTTATGCTTGGTATTAAATCATTGAATGTTTTTCCTTCACATTGAAACATTCAATGATAGTTTATATGGATTAAATTATATGAGTTTTTTAATATTATAGGATTTATGAGTGAGTTTTCCACTATTTTCCATGAAATTTATTATTCTTAACTACAAAAAGGAGTGAAAAAAAATATTAAAGTGTAATTAGGTTGATAACAAATGGAAACATGAATTTTGAACATTATATTAGTCAACAATCCATTTTGAAAAGGATAACCTCATAAATCCAACATAATAGATATGTTTTAAAGTCATTTCAAACTAGAGTGAAATGGGAAATTAATTTCACATAAGATGTTTTTTACAATTAGGAATTGGTTGCGTGTTTTTGAATGAAAGATTTTTTTTAAATTGAATAGGTTATTTCATAAATTTGGTTGGGAAATATTCGAGAAGTATATAGTTATTAAAAAAATAAATGAATTTAGGTAGAGAAAATATTGAACCTATTTGAGAAAGAGGAAAATAGACATATAATAATTCCATTTAGATTTTATCATTGATGTAGAAAATAGTGATTTTATATAAATAAAATCTGTACAAGGTTTGTATAAATATTCTAATTGTTAACATCTATATTCCAATAAATTTGATACTGTTTATAATTTTGGAAATATAGATTTTTTGAAAAATTGGGCATGGGTTTATATTCATTGAGGAATCTTGGACAATTTAATAATGAATGAATATTTTAATTTTTATGTTGTTTGGATTGTGTGCATTTAATTAGGTGGGATGATATTTTTGATATCTGAATTGATGATATTTATTTAATGTACAATATTATATGTTCAAGGGAGTGATAAGTGCATGATTTTAAAATTTTCAATATGTTTTTTGTTAGGAATTAACCCCAAATCTTGTTTAAAACCTATGATTTTAAGTAATATATCTCACTTATGATTATATTTAATGAATATTTAAAATACCTTCATTATTTAATGTTTACTATATTTATTCATTTTGATTTCAATTAACACTTCATTCATAAATTTTGTGAATTTTATTAACTATTTAATAGATTTTACTTCATTTTTTAATTAATTTAATCAGTTCTCGAATAAATGGATCATAACCAATTTAAATTATTTATATTTTCAGGATTTACATACTACTAATGGAAATGGAAGATTCTCAACCCTGAGAATCATGCCCAAGGTAAATTCTAGGATGTTGTTCACAATAGAGATGTGTTGACTATTGGAGTGATATATAACCTAATAAGATCGATAAATTTGGGAAAATGAAAAAAATTAGTGATTCATAACATATTATCCTATGTGAGGAATATTGAAATCATATTTGATGATGAGTGGAAAATATGTACTATTTATCTCCTTTTCTAGTTAATTATATAAATGATATGTCACATTTTTGAAAATGATTCCTGTATAGGTACTATATTTTTAAGGCCTAGTTGAGGATACATAAGATATTGGATATTTCCAAATATGAGGAATAAACTATACCATTGCTCTTATAAAAGATATTTATCCCTATGATGCAATATATAATATACCTTTTTCATGAAAATTATCATAAGTAAGAGGATTTTCAAGGTATAATTAATATGTAAAATGGTATCGTTTATGAAATTTTCAGAAGTTCATACATAAAAAAATTATAATGGTGATGGATCATATGTGACATATTCCACCATTTGTGACAACACATTACATATTTGTAGAGGATCTAGGTCATGCATAAAATATTATATATGGATGTTCGATATGTAAAATACATTTCCTTTTAAAAATTTGGAGAATATGATATTTAACATAATTTTTAAGACCAGATATAAATTCATAAATTTTTTTAATAGTTATGTTATGCATAAACAATGTAATTTGAAAAAGATAAAGTTTCAACTTCATTGAATGATTTTAAAATAAGAATTATTCAAATGTTTTTTGTCCCACTAAAATGGAATTTGTGTTTCTTACCTATATCTAGATGATATTGAACTAGTAAATCATCTGAAATCCATCTAAAATTTTAGATTATTGTGTTTATATAAGAAACAAAGGAAAAAGTTATTGAAGGGATTCCCACATAATAAAATATGAACCTATGTATTGACCACATGGTGAAAACATTGAAAAGGTGATTTTCACCAAATTCATGGAGGAGGATGAATTATATGTGATAATCCTTGTAAATAATTCCAACCACAAATTTTATAAAGGATTAATAGATTAGTTCTGACAAGGGGATTTTGATAGGAATTTTATAATTAATTTTATTTAATCTCTAAATATAAGTTTATAATTTATTTTTTTCATCATGTTTGTTTATCTATCTCTTATATTGTGACATCAGACTCTTTTATTATAGAGAATTAAGTAGAGGGGTTTCCATTAGAGAGATTATATGGGAATCTAAATCCCTATTAATAAATTATATAATTTTTGAATATCATACTTCATTCAGAAATGAGTGGGAGGTATCTGAGTTTATAGTTATAAACTTCTATTCTAATGTGATTATGTATTAAATTATTTATCATAACTTATACCAACTATTATTTATGTCTAAAAAACATATTATTATATATGTTTTCATTAAGGGATGGATTATATACATTGGGAATGAGTGTTTGGATAGTGTATTCCATATTCCAGTGAGTTCATTAGATCATTACATTAGTGGATGTGACTTTTCTATTCCAATGAATTACTTAAATGTGTTTTTAGTCACGCTAATTAAAGGGGATAAATAAATGACTGGTTATGACTTGATTTTTGGGTGGAAGAATCTTCAGGATAATGATGAATTATCCTAATCAATGATGGATTAATTTTTTATCACCCAAACATTTATTTGGAATTCTTAAAATTTTAAAACAAAACATTCATCCTCTGTTGTGATCTATTTGAAAATTAGTAAAACAACAAAAAATAACCAAAGTATCAAGATAGTGATTCATTTGGAATATCTCTATTAGAGAAAAATATGTGGTAACTTTATTCTCTACAAAGGGGATTATAAATTTTAATTGTACTACCCTCAATGAGGGATGATGATAAGCATTAAGTCATGCGTTGTTTTAATATAAATGATTTCATCTATAGATACATGACATGTGGTGCTGAAATGGTTGTCACTATGTTTCATAGAGCTATGATTCTTTTCCTGGAGAGAATAAAAAAAATATTTGGAATTTATACATAGAATCTATGTTAAGGTAAATATTCAGGTTTTTAATCATGTACAACCTGAGTTGTATAATTAATATATATATATGGTATGTGTATCAAGAGTTATCACCCTATGTTATTTAACTCAACATTGAATAAACTAACCATAATTACTCTGAGACACAGTGTGTTACACATTGATAAAAAATTAATATGTATCTTCAAATGTAATACCTCATTTAACATCTAAATTCATACTCAAAATAAACCCAAATTGAAATGATTTATGTAATTGATTTTTTCCCTCAAGAATAATCCTCAAGGTCCAACAATTTACACCATATTTTATTAAAAAATCTATTATAATGACCACACATTAACTTTCTACCTCTCCCAACAATTCCATGGTTTACTACCTCACCTCTCTAGATCTCCAATGATGTTGTTACTATTTTCATCTCACCAATTGATGAATTCCCCTAAAACCTAAACCCATGACTTACCAGATCATATACTTTTAATCGGTCGACACCATTTTTTAAAACACCTTCATACCACCCTAATTCTACTCAAAAACCAATTCTACTCCATATTCATTAGAATCCAAAAATCCACTCAGAATAACATTTTCAAAATATTCATTACATGAAGGGGTGAAGATATATATAGATACATTAGAATTAGTGTATGGTTAAATTACCACCCGCTAAATTTTTAGATGGATGAATCATCAATGAGAACACATATATAAAAGGGATTCAAAAAATATTTGATTGCAAAATAGTTTATAGAATACATTGATTGAATAGAAAAACATGATAATCAATATATAGTATTCACAACTCCTTCAAGTATTCATCAAATAGTTCAATAATAAAAATACTCAAAAATTAAATTCTAGATTATATCATATGAAATTAATTATATTTAAATGATAAATTTAAATTCATTCTCATGAATAACATGGTTTGAGTAATTTTAGATATAATAAAATTCTCATCCTTTCATGATAATTTATAAGGTTCATACCAGACCTCAATGCACGATTCACTATCATGTCTATTATTGATCAGCTCCCTTCACCTCCACCATATAAAGTCTATTTAAATTAAAAATAAAAATTTATATAAATAAGATAAATTAATATGTTATAGTGTGATCTTCTGTAATAGTGTAATGATAATTGACACTCAATATTTTTTTACCAAATTTCATCTGCTGAGGACATAAATTACACATATCCCAAGTAAAACACCGCATTCCAGACATAATCATGGTGTTAGATTATCAATTTGAGGCTCTATTAAATATGTTATATTAAATTTACATGAAAATTAATAATTTAATTGTTACATAAGATTAAATATCATGTTAAATTTAATAGTCTTGGAACTTCCCAAAAAATAAATTAATGGTTAAAAACCATGTCATGAAACAAACATAACTATTATAAAATTTTTATAGGGTTGTTTAATATGTTGAGTATCCCATTATATAATTTATAATGGTTTATGAATTTGATTTTTAAATTTTAATTATATTATGACTAATGAGAAAACATGGGATTCATAATTCACTTGTCCTTTTAATCATTTTTTCTTCAAAAAAGGAAGACGAATAAAGATACTAAACTGAGAAGCTCACTAAACAACCTCAAGTGAATGGATTTTCCACCCAAAAAATATAAAAAACATGGTAACATTGATATTAGATTAATTTTATTACTTATTAATAATCATGACGTAGATTTTTTTGATATATGTTCACTGTAAAAATATTAACACATTTTAAAATCAAAAATAAAATAATTTTATTATCACCAAATTTTTTTATATGTACTATAATGTTTCTTATAAAATATAAATTTAAATTTTTTGAATATTATTTAAAAAAAAGGTTATTCTTTTTGATATCATCAAATCAATATTATTTTGTTGTAATTTTCCTCGATTTTTCCAAAAATGTTTATTTTTGGGTGAATAGTTGAAAATACCGATTTTTATGAAAAATGTTTTCCATTTTATTAAATTGAAAATTTATCATATTATTATAGAAAATTTTAAAATATAATTTTTCAAATTAAATATAGTCCTGTAAATTTCATTTATAATAAAATTAAACATTATTTTTGTATAAAAGCATCTATATACATAAAAATCCATTTTTATGGAAAAACATTTCTAATTAGGTTTTGTGGGTTCATTTTGAATGATTTTTTTTCAAAATTATAAAAATTTAATTCAAAAAACTAAACTATATATTTCAAAAAAGAATGTACATATTTTTTTAGAATGGAAATAATTATTTTTGGTCTTGATGAATGATATCTGTGGTAAAAAATTATATTACCATGATAAGAGTTAAACTTGATAAAACTAAAAATAGAATAATTAAAATGACTTTAAAAACTATCTAAATACAATTGGGCGGTAATATTTTAACCCAACCACATCACATATTTTAAAATGGTCTATTTTTTAGCCATTTTCTATTGTAAATAAAATTATATATTTCAATATTTAAAAAATTTTGTGTGTGTCCTCTCCATCACATATAAAAGGACACACCCTCTCCAATATTATATGTGCTTCAAGAGACTTTATGTTCCTCCAGGATAGACCCAAATCTCTTTCTAACATCCCCACTGACATCACAATATACTTATAATAATCATAAAACAACCATAAGAAATTTTATAAATAATCCTATGAAGGATGTATGCAGAATAGGATGACAGAGAAAGTATGTAACAAAGTGGTCTCATGGTAATTGATTTTACATAAAATAATTTTTTTTGATTATTCCTTATGATTAACATTCTCCTATATCTATATTTTTCATAAATTAATTTTTGGATGATTTTACTTACTCATAAATGAGTTATAAAACTAATTTTCTATAATCATTTCAATTTTTTATAATCTTAAAAAGGAAATATTATTTTCTTTTTGGGAATGAAGTACATTTTTCTAAAGGTTTGAAATGAATAATTTGTTAATATATACGAATAGAGTTCATTTTACCACAACCATAACATTATTTATTAATAATTTTCCACTCAATAATTCTATATTTATTTTCAGTTGAAATATTTTTCCATATTTTATTGTCATTATTTTAAAATACTATCAAATGAAAAGGATATTTTCGATATTTTATTTGAATAAAAAAAAATTCATGTGGGTTCAAGATTATTTTTTATAATTTATGTTTTAAATTAAATATTATATATATTTCATTTATTCTATGGTACATGGAATTTTTCATGAAAATGAGTGAGCCCAATACCGATCTCTAATGGATTAGGAAGTGATTATGTTGTCCATAGAATTATGTTGGAGTTAACTATGTAGGCTATTTAATTTGTAATGGTTCAAGATTAATTTATTTTAATATTTTATGATTATGATGTCCCAAAGAAACTAAATGTATTTTCTATTCATGTTAATTTAATTTATTTGAAATGTTCTGAATTTATTAGATAGTCTTATGACCTTTTATTTGATGGAATGATTATTCTATTTCCGTTTATGGTGTTGTGCTTTCTAGAAAGTGTTTTTCCTCAGTTATTATTTTTTCTAAGAACCAATCATTGTTATAAATTTTCGTTTAATTTTTATTATAATGTGCTTTATGAAATACATTGGATAGTAAATATTATTTCATGTGTAAAAAAAAAATAATTTTGAGATCAATGTTTATTATAGTAAATAAAAGATATATTATTGCATCATATTTTCTTTAAATTCAATAATGAGTTTATATCAACTTATTAATATGTCCCTTAATGTTATTTTTTTGTTGAACCTACATTTTAAAAAAATCAATAGGGTTTTATGAATGAATAGTAAAAAATTTGGAGTCATGTTGAAAATCATGAATATATTTCAAGATAAGAAAACATGTTTTATTTTAACTGTTCATTGTTATTGAATAAATGGATATTGATTTGAAGTACCACTCTGTATATTATTTCTTTATTATGTAACAGTTATGATGTGATTATATAAAACTCAAAACATTTAATTGTCCTCGTGAATACAAGGAAATGAATACTTTTTTTAAGAAAAAATATTATGTAACATTTTAAGGATGGTCACTTATACACACACTTTAGCCTTTGTTGAATGTTTATATTTTATTGGAACACAAAACATAAATTTTGCAATGAAAACATCCTCTTTAATCATTATCATTCCAACATCCTTCCTGTAACATCAACCTATTTATAGAATGAATTGGTTGAATCTCGATCACATAAAACACTAAAAAAGAATATAATATCCTTATTTAGGGATTTAGTCATAGTTTCACACACAATACTCCACTCATCTATATGGGTCATCCACAAGACATAATTTTAATCTATAAAACATAGAAACAATCGCAAGAATAGTTCATTAATGAGGGTACCTCCAATAATAAAATTATTCTCCATGTATTAGAATAAAGAACCATATGACTATCACATGGGAAAAATCAACATATTCTAGACACCACCACCATATTTAATAGTGAAAAATTATTCATAACCCCGAATGTGACATAATGTAACCTGATTCTCGATTTATACTTCAATCATCATTTTTTCATTAAAAAATAATGTAAAACTGCCTCCAACACAAAGAAAAAAAGAGATACATACCATCCTAATAAAATTATTCAATTTTCCATTAATAAATATCCAAAATTCTACACAACCAATTGAGAAAGATACATCCACCACCACATAAAAAATAGTTGGGATTTTTTTCTCTTCATAAAATATGTGGATGATCCCATTGTGAAATGGTACAAGCCACATCACACAAATAGGAAATTTAATTTTACCTTATTAGTGATCTATTATACAATAGTCGGATGTTATAAGTCTTAACCAATTGATATTTCTATTATTTAATTAATTCTGAACTCATTATAAGATATTTTAATTATCATGTTACCAAAACTAGAAATTGTGGTGAAACATCCTTCATAATGAATCTATAATTTACGAAAGATATAAAAATATAAATGATCATTTAATCATTATCCACCAAGAACCAATGCTTTAATAGGATATTCTTTAATGAACCAACCCTGGAGTACCATCAAAACTATTGTCTAAGTCGAATCACCATATATACAATGGTGGTTTTCCATGCCCATGGCATGACGATAAGTTCCTAGGAATCCAAAATCAACATTTGATAATGGTTTCTAACTAAATAAAATATCATAATAGTAAAATTAAAATTACTAAAACCTCAAAATAAAAATAAACTCGTATAACTATATCAGGGTATAAGTAAAAAAATTCTAAAATAGAATATAGAAAAAAATAAAAAAACCCATCTCCTAGTGGTCGACAACCACTAAACCTGTCCTATGTCACCAACTCTCAGTTAACCCTCATCAAACCCACAAAGTATTATTATGAAAACCCTATAACATGTTACTAGATCATAATGGCTAAAAAAACCAAATTGTGCATGTAGGGTGTGAGCTACAGATCACTATAGGATTTCGCAAAAGTGTCTATGAACTTACATAAAAATGTAATAAACAAATTCAAAATGGGGGTAAAATAAGAGATGATGATGATTTACATTTCAGAATAGGAAACAAAATCCATCAAGGTCAGATAATAAAAAAATTATTTTTATAATAGAACATTATGAATTTGAAAATCATTTATAAAAACAAAGCTGGAAACATAAAATTTATTCGTTAAAAACAAAAACATATATTGAAATTATTTGAATAACAATTCACTAGAAAAATTAATATAAATCTTGTAAAGTTAAGAATATATTATAAATATCAACATGTTATATAAGATTCAATATAATATGGTCATGTTTCATCATCTAGATAGTAAAATCAATTAATGGTACAAATGAATCATGTAATAAAACTGGAGTTCCCATGTGTTACAGTGAATGATTGAATGCATTTATTATCATATATAAGAGTGTTGTGGGTATTACCTCAATATGATAGTGATTCTGAAATAGAGAAACAGACAAGAAACCCATTATTGAACTCCCATCTTACATCTTGTCATAAAGGGTCCCATGAAAACTAATTTATCACACACCCACTTTTCTGGCCCCATATATGGTTCTTGAATCTTTCTTATTCTTCACGATTCAACTAGAAATGATGTGAGACCATAATAAAATAATAAAATATATTCTACACCTTTTAACCACCAATTTCCCCATGACCAAAAAGGATGTGAAAGATAAAATGATGTTATATGGATTATAAAAGGACTCACCATCAATAACAACATAGGATATTTCCATCAATGTTTTATCTCAATTCCCATTCACATATCACTCTCCCCCAAATACACTACTGGAAAAAGGCCTATACCCACGGTTCAAAACCGTGGGTATAGCCCCCAAAACCGTGGGTATAGGCTATACCCACGGTTTTGGGAACCGTGGGCTGGAACGCCGTCGGTATAGGTCCCCAGCCTATACCCACGGTTTTGGAAAACCGTGGGTATAGGTGTTCTGCCACCGTGTCAACAAAACATTCCCAATTGCCACGGTGTCAATGGCTTTTACCCACGGTTTCAAAACCGTGGGTATAGATCCTAAAATAAAGCCGCAGGCGGGTTTCGATCCCACGACCTCCTCGCTGCAAAGTACCGCGTCTACCACTACCCTACTATCAATTATGTGTATATATATATATATATTTAGTTAAATATAGTTATATAAACCGTGGGTATAGAGGGGAGAACCGTAGGTATAGGACTCCCGCCAAAAAAAAAATCTTTCCCGCGGAAAAAAAAAATTTCCCGCGCACACATGGGAAACCTATACCCACGGTTTTTCAAAACCGTGGGTATAGGTTTTTTATCCTATACGTATCCCCACGGTTCTCCTCAAAACCGTGGGGATAGGTACCCCTATAACCACGGTTATTGAAAACCGTGGGTATAGGTCAATTTTCAAGACCTATCCCCACGGTTTTGGAAAACCGTGGGGATAGACCCCCCTCTGCCCACGGTTTTTGAAAACCGTGGGGACAGGTCTTGAAAATTGACCTATACCCACGGTTTTCCAAAACCGTGGGTATAGGGGGTACCTATCCCCACGGTTTTGAGGAAAACCGTGGGGATTGGTCCATTTTCCAGTAGTGATATTACCTCAAAGGGAATAATAACATTTTTTACATGTATAAATTGGAAGTGAAAAAATCATAAAAAATAACATTAAATGATTATCACAACATATAATTATCACCATGTTCCAATCTATCCATCAAGTATCATCAATTAAAAAAAAATTATTTCCAAATAAGCATTATAAAGGGTATTCCTAACCATTTGATTTCACAAATGATATTTAAAATTACAACCAATACATTAAACAAATAATTTATTTCAAAATATCCCAATGGAATTCAAAAAAAATTTTCAGAATTCAAAAGGAATAAATTATAATCAATATGTGGTTCATCACACATTTCTACATGAAAAATCATTCATTTATAATCACCAAAGGATTACCATTTTTTATATATGGAGATTAATATTTCCCAATTTTATAATGGACATTTATAAAATTAACTCATTCCATACCATGTGTAAAACAATACAAGAATTATCATTTTATTTTAAATCATGGAATTTAATTTTAGGACTCAAAACCAGGAACTAGCCATCACTTTCTAAGAACAGACATTAAAATATCATTAAAAAGGAATAATAATTAACATGGAATAATTCAATTTATGTAATAGTTATAAGAATAAATATTAAAATCAATTCTATACATTTGATGTTTAATTAAATGAGAATGGGGTTAATGAAACCATTCTGAGGATTCTAAAGTCTAACATTCATTTGATATGGATTAAAAAATAAGAAACTCATATAAACAAATTCTCAAGAAAAAAATAATTACAATATGAATGAAATACATAGAAACACCTACCTCAATTAGATAATTGAATTACATATAATAAGGGATCTATAATATTGATTAGAGAAGTGGAATTTTTCATGATCAAAGAAAAAACAATAAAACCCCATTTTATGATCACCCTATAGATGAACAGCCCAAAATTCACTCAAAAGGATAAAAAGAATCAATAATTAAAGGGTTAAGGTGTTTCAAAAATACAAAGGGAATTTGGGTTTGCAGAATATGAAACCCAAAATTTTAACAACCATTCAATTTTATATTGTAATGAAATCCTGAATACATGGAGTCTAACATCATTTAAAAATTGATTTAAAACCGTTATATACATTAAATAGTTAAATTTACAAGATTATGTTCTTTTAAAATATATATATTTCATTAAAGGTTAATTCTATAGAATATAAAATAGAAAACATATATTTATTTTTCTCCAGAAAACTGTGATGCATAATCTTAACATTATTTTACCCTTACATAGCTCTATGTTATCATATAAGTGTATTGGGATACTGAAATGATTCCTTTAATGTTGAGTGATTACCCAGACTTAGCTCAAATTGTGCTTATGACATAACAATGTCATCTTCCATGACCCTTAGAAAATAATACATACCTTTATCAAGATTCTCATATTTCAATACATAACCATTGAAAATGTATGGTTACCTTTAAACGACACCCTAAGTACCTTTACAATGATACTGAAAGCATAAGGCCCCTTATAGGAACGACATATACATATGGCCTTAGACATATGTTGTGCTACGATTAACCTTATGTAGTTCACATACATTGTGTATTACACATACAAATGAAATAAAATAATCTTATGTAGCATATAAATATAGGGTCATACCTTTATGTATACCATAGATAATTGTAGTTATACTTACATATCACAAAGAAATATCATACCTTTCTAAAACTGAGGGAAATTCCATTCCACACAAATAAAACCCAGGAAAAAATTGGAGTTACCATTATGTAGAACGTATACCATGTGTAAGGTAAAAAAGAAAAGTTAAAAATTATTTACATTCAATAAAAAACACATATAAATTTAATCTAGAACATGTTAGTATTTATTATATATATTTTTTCAAACCTCTAATTATATAATCTTATATCCCTAGAAAGAACTCATTATTAATGATAGAAAAAAAACATTTTTAATTGAACCCCACACCCATCCTTTAAGGTATACGTTCCCTAAAATTGAATAATAATCACTAAAATGTATCCACCCAACACTACACCAAGGGAAATACCTAAAACCCATTCCAATATAATCTTTTATGTATAGCCACTATGATTAAAACCTGTCTCAAAATAAAAATTAAACTACACCAATGGGAACTGAAAAACAAAAATTATAAAGATGAGACATAGAATAGGTCTCCCACCACTTAAAATTAACTGAATGAGACAACACTCTAAAGTCCCATCAA
Organism: Viscum album; assembly: GCA_963277665.1. NCBI lineage: Eukaryota > Viridiplantae > Streptophyta > Magnoliopsida > Santalales > Viscaceae > Viscum > Viscum album. The sequence continues at coordinate 573,760,425 of OY728121.1, read as the reverse complement.
TGATTCCACTTTTCACAGGAATTTAAAAATTCCAACAATGATATCTACCTCATAAAATTACTTAATAGTAACCATGATTTAACACAGAGCCCCACCCCTTAATGGGATCTTCAAATTAGCCACCAGCTCCTATCAGTTCCTAGTCCACCAATAATCTACATTATCATAGTTACCCTTGTAAAAAACTGATGATAATCTATGTCGAACTACAAATAGCTCAAACAAAAAACGCCAATGAAAAAATAAATCACCAAAACTTTCTAGATGGAAATCATCTATCACATCAAGATTATACTATAACCAATAAGGAAAAACAAGAGGAAACAATGGAAGAAAACAAACCTTAATGGGATCCAACACTGATCATATGGGAAATCCTATTAAGGAACCAACATGATAGATTTTGTATAAATACAACCCCAAAATTAAATGTTATCCATATAATATATCACTCCATCCCTAAAGGAAAAATATTTTTTATGAGACCAAAATATTTCATGATTGAGGATAATAATTAAAAATTGCACATCCAATAATTATAATAATAGGGATGTTATGAGAATGACACCACCATCATGATATTAACCAATGTACACAAGGGAAGACACAAAAAAACTAAACAAGCAACAAATATCTCCAAAATATAAATGGTATCCATGAAAACATGAACTATAATGGGAAACACTAATATTAATTTCACTATGACATCAGAAACAATAAGTTGGGTTAATATCCATCACAACTGATAACTCTTCAATTAGGGGAAATGAATCACTTCATGGACAATGACATGATTCTTATTATCTAGATAAATATTCTACCCAATATCTAAAAGCTTATAATTCCCAACTAAAATCCATTATCTATTAGAAAAACTTATACAATATCTTATGATGACATAAACTTCCACATAGTTTTCAATTTTTTTGATATTTTGAGAATGACTTCTTAGATTTACTAGAATACAGAAATGGAAAACATACTAGTTTCCTATTATTTATTAGATAAATACCCCTTATCAACTGACTCCCATGGCGCACCATATAGGAAATATTCTCTTAATACAACTATGAAAGTGGTAGTAACCACTTGCTCTCATTTTTCAAGCTCCACGTCATCTAACAAGTCCCTTTCAATAACCAATTGATAATAGGATAGAAAAATTGATCACAATATGGCTCCATGTTGTGGGTGAAGAGCCCATCTAAAACACTTTGTTTTAAGAGAGTCATGCATTACAACAAATCAAAAAATATTGATCATCATACTCCACAACTGATAACACACCTCAATGAAACCTAGGTGCTCATAGTAGTTTTTATTTTGACTTCCTCTGGAAACTATTAATAGATGTAAACCGAAATGATTAATTATAATGATATAATTTCTTGTGTACATGAATGAATTATGAATTCCCACCACTCTTAGTGAGGTACGTAAAATAATGAGTTGGTTGACCGGAACCTCAGAGAATCAAGAGTCTTGGGGAGGGGGGAATCTCATATAATCTTTCAATAAACATCATTTACCAAGGGTAACCTTGATCAGCTCCATATAAAAGTTGATGGTGATCTAATAAGACATAGGATTGGCCAAAATTACTAAATGGTTCTGAATCCACAACATGATTTTGATTTAGGGGACTATCCCTAATTAATGACACCACTTTTGAAAAATAAAAAAATACTAATCTATGGACCAGAATGATGAAAAAACATTCCATATTTGTTGGAAAACACATTGTGAGATATTCATCGATATCAGAAATAAAATGTTAATTAGTTCATGTGAAATGAAAAACCTAAAAAAAATAATAAAGAACAAAACATCGTAAAATTCATTTAGCAACACAATGAAACTATTCATTGATTCAAATATATTAATCAATTTCATCCCATTTCATACCCATTTCATTTTTGATTCTATAACAAAATCAAAATTACTTACCATATTATTCCTTTATCACACCACACAAGAGTCTTTGAAAATTAGTTGTGTGAATCAAGAATTCAATAAAATACCATATTTTGGTAATTTAGAAAACATATGATGAACAAAAGTAAAATTGATTTTATTCCAGACTTTTGATTTCATATGTATTTATAATCATAACCAAAATGATTAATGTAGAAAAGAAAACCACGGTCATGAATACAACCTCACCTAAAATTCCCATTCAAAGGAATGTCCCGCCAAGATTAAAATACATGTGTACATTAATTATGGAAATAAAGTCATGGGGATGAAGGTTCAATATTATAATACATGTATTTATGGATTGGTCACATTATCAAGTAAACCACAAGAAGTCTTAGAATAATTCCAAAATTCACTTCCATAATAGCCAGAATAATTCTTTATAGTTTTCCAAGAATTTAAGGAATAATTCAAAACTGATCATCATTCTATTCCATCCAAAATATCTTTTAAGATACAAAAAATAAAAAATAATATCAATGTGAATAAAAATATCATTTATCATCCTAAAAAAAAAAGTAAAACTAAATAATAAAGTACCAAATTTCCCTTTTTACTCATGTCACTTTGAGATTATGTGGTGATCAAGAACTTGCTAAAAACTACCTCTTGAGTCTTGACATGTTCTTATTCTTATTTATACTAGAACTCACCCAAAATAACCCAAGGTAATATATGTAACTATAATTTTTTTTAATGGAATAATTATTTTGATACCATTTTTAATGAATAAACTAATGAGCACTATCTATACTGGTATCCAAGCTAATTTTCCACTGAACCAAAGAGTATTATTAATCCCCATGTTCCAGATACAAGCATATGGGAATATAGTAAAAACATTTTGGAATTATTTAACACAAAATAAATTTTAAATGTAATAAATGTTTCTCTATAGAAACATCAGCATATATGTAAATACAGAAAACTATTTCAGAGTACATGGAGATGATACAAATATTAAATTCATAAAAAATACAAAAAAACCATATCCATGGGGTCTATGAACCCCCCACCATGACCCAAGTCACCCACCATTAGTCAACTAAGAATTTACCCAAAAAAGGATAATGATGAGATCATTAGCACCTTCCATATGATCATGATATTTGAAAACACCAAATTGTACAACCAAGGATTGATATATTGATAACAAAAATATTCCACCAAAGAGCCTATATAGATACTTTATATGTTAATAAAAATATATTGAAAGGGATTAAAATAAGAGATATTGAGGAGTTACATTTAAGAACAAGAAACTAATAGAATCAAAATCAGATCACAATAAAATTGTGTTTCAAAATAAGACATTAAACATTTAAAAATTATTTATAAAACCAAACCAGGAATGGTTCCATTTCATCTATTCAAAAAACAAGCCATTTCACTAAAATTAATGAAAATATTTTGAAAAAATAAATTAAGATAAATCTATAAATTGTAAAAATATGAACCAGATATCAACAATATATATAAGTGTAACTAAAATAGATTCCAATTTTTTTCATCGCAATAATTAGATCAATTACCGATATTAATCAATAATGTAAGGGAAATTATGTGCTAAGTAGTGACAACGGACATAGCTTTGTATACATTTCTATGATTAAGGGTGTATGGTATAAGACCTAGATATAATAGTGTGTCTACTATGTTAATTCTAGTAAGGAAATAAAATTTATCATTGAGATTCAAAATGTCATTGATGGTCTCAAAAAATAAAATTCCATGAACTCCCTCTTTCCTTGGAAAACATTCAAATAATGAGTCTATAATATTATTAGATTATCCACTAGATAGGATTTTAGTCCACTAGAAAATCATAAATCTAGGTCAACCAGTTAACTAACCATCTTTCCATGACCATACAATGGATGAAAGTGAGAAAATAATGTTATAAGGATTATAAAATGAATCTGTAACAGTCTCATCCAGGGATCATACCTGCAATATTTCATTTCAATTTCATTTAATTTCCCCATATGACCCTCAATCCCCCAATAAGTGAATAACAAGATTTTCAAAACACATAAATGTGAATTAAAAGAATCATTTAAATCACATAAAGTTATTATCAAAATAGATAATAATCACAATGCTTCAACCATTTTTAAGAATCATAAATTTCAAATCTAACATTTATTTCCAAAGAAAAATTATAAATGGTTTAAATTCTATCTTCCTTAAAAAAAATTATTAAAATATTATAGGGTCCTTTAAATATATTATTTCAAAACAGCCTTATGGAATCCAAAATTAAGTTTCAAAATTAATGATTCTTTATGTACATTAAAATATTTATTCAAAAACAATTTCACATGAACCAATCATTAATTTAAAATCACATAATGATGAAAATTTTATAAAAAAGAGAATAATCATTCACAAAAGGATCTTGGTTATTTCAAAAATTAAATATTTCTAAAAAATATTGAAAAAAATACATGAATCAACCATTTTTAATTAAATCAATCAATTTTTCTTTATGAATTCATATGAGGAATGAGACATAAGTTTCTCATAAAAACCCCTTAAAATATCGTTGGAAATAAATCAAAACATATATTTAAATATTAAATTTATAAAATAGTAATACAAATCAAGACTATGATCAGTTATTTACATGGCATGTTCAATTTACAGATAATAGGATCGAAAAAGAATTATTTTTTTTCATGGTCTACATTCATAGAACTTATATTAGAAGAAAAGAATCACATATCTACGAATTAAAAATAAAAAAAATATTTTCAAGTAGAGGGAAGTACATTTAAATAGGTAGATAATTTATTAAATTATAGAACACCAAATGGGAGATCTGTAAAATTAAAAAAGAGAAGGTCCACACCCCATGATCAATAAAAAACCATAATAGACACACATATATTGGTCATTCAACATTTTGACAACCCAAAAACTAATAAAAAGGAAAATAAGAATCCAAGCATCAAGGGTTCTATTAATTTAATAATACACTAGGAATTTTGGTTTGAAAAGTTAACAACATCAAAAAAATATTAATTAACTTTTGTATTTTAAAGATATCTGTAATATGGATTGTTTAAAAACAAATTAATATAGGGTTTACATACTTTAAATGGGTTAATTAATTAAATTCCCATTATTACAAGTATTTAAAATTTATACAATTTATAATACGTTCATTCAAGAAGATAATAAATGAAAAAAAGAGTTTTTATTACTTTTTCTCTAAAAAACAGAGTTGCATAAGGGTAGAATTGTTTCACCCTTATGAATAAATTAAGTGTCATGTGAGGGTACAAGGTTATTCTTATGCTTCTTATGAATCTATAGGACTAACCATACATAGCTTACTTTACCCATATGCACCCATATAACACTTATGTAACAGTTTCAAAATAATGGGTACCATTACTTACCTTCCTAATTACCCTTATGTAGCCTTTAAAAAATCATGCTTACCATTACTCATTGCATTATGTTCACCTATGGAGAATTTGAAAAATTGATGCTTCCCTTATTTAACTCATATACACAAGGGCTTACCCATACACATTTCCAGGGTAACCCTTACATTTTTCATATACATTGGAGGTTACATATTCACATCCCCAATATTTCCATTATTTATTACATATGATTTTGGTCATACACATACAAATTCCATATAAAATTGGATTTACCCATATACAGTGAAATGCAGTCAATTATTACCTTTACTTAATTAAGGGAAACTCCAATATACACTTAAAACACTCACACGAACCATAATTTACACTTATTTAGACCCTTTAAAATGAATTAGGGTAAAAATTATTTTAAAAGGATTTAAAATCAATTTAATGGGTGTATAAATTAAAAAAACAAATGACCATTAATTATTATAAAAAAATATTGTAACATTTTTCCAGCCAAATATATTTTATTATAGTACCAAAAAATCCTCATCAAAATATTACTATATATCCAAGGAAGAGGATAACACACTTACCACCATAATAATCATCACGTGTAACTAATGGGAATATATGGTCATGCGCGATCATAAGAATGATATAGCAATATTGTGAATACCTCCCCCATTCCATAGTGCAGCTTCTACCACCATGAATAATATAAAAAAGACACATATCTCTCATAAAAAATGACCATAAGAAGGTTACCTCCTTAGATAACTCAACCATCAACTCAACATAGAATCACTATATCAGGGTATCTATTATCACTCAACCATTTTGTTATGATGAAAACATTATAAATCACAACCTCACAATCTAATGTGTTCAACTGTCATTCCAACCATCTATATGAAAATATTTAGAAAAATGAATTACTCTCATCTATACCTCATACATAAAAAGGTAAGCATAAAACTAATTTTCTATATTCACATTAAGAAATAATATAAATTACTAGGAATTATCTCTATCTATTTATTATTGTATGAGAGTGACATCAATGTAGGCCACCACACGTAGGTTAATAAGTCCCATTACCTAAACTATGGTGATTTACACCCTGTATTACACTACTTGTAACATTTATTATTTGTAAAGATTCTCGGACATAGTTCTCAAAACATCATCTTTCCCACCTAGATGATGATTTCATAACTGAATATCACATACCAGGAACAATCTAGTAACATACAACTTGTTATCCGGAGTGGGGGGGGGGGGGGGGTCAAGCTGGGCCCAAAAGAATTTTCTTAATGCATTCCAACACTAATATCATCTACCTCACATTATCATAGATACCTAATAATATATTTATGATATATAAGTTGTCTCTGAATGACTGTCTATTCAAAAAAACACACTCTTGAATGGGGAAAACCAAAAATGACCTACAAATAATTATTCATTCATACATCCACCACTAAAGGAAAATTATGCAATATAGAATCTATAAAACACAAGTATAAATGTATCCTATATTGTTTAATTATCTATAATTAACATAAGGATATCCTTACACATCCTAATTTGGGCTCCAACTCAACCCTTCAACGTGAATCTTGACCCATCCACTCATCACTAAAAATATCAGTGATGTTAGAAATCTACCCGTGCCAGGAATTTGAATAACTTATCCCTACCCCAGATAATTTCAAATTTTATAATCATAATTTAATAATGTACCATGAAATATACCTACCTCTACTAAAAATAATATCAAATCAGATTCATATTTGAGTGAGAGGATGATCAGCAATATATGGAGTTCATTGTCCAAAAGATTGGGTTGTTATGTTTTATAAAATATAAAAAATTTGATCCAAGGAATAAATAAGGAAATAATAAATCGCAAATTTTTTATGAGTAGGAGTGAAAACATTGAATGAAGATATATAATACCCTGGACCCCAATTATCATTTCCAACTCAAGGACCTCTATCATAAAAAAATATCTAAAAATAAAACATATTTTGTGATGTATAGGAATATAACCTGAAACCAAATTCTATGGAGGCCTATATTATAATTATGATCATGGAGGAATATAACATTTATCATAATTATAGAGTACCTCCTAAGATCTATGAACCACAATGAATACTCGTACCTGGTCATGTTTTCTTGCAGATGTGTTTTCATCTTATGTACTTGAATCATACTCTGGGTTACAAAATGAAATATAGACATGACAATAACTCAAATCCAACTAGAGCGAAGTACTTTTATCTATATTTTGAGAAGGAAACTCGCTACAGGATCTTTGGGATATGAAAAATGATTAATTTTAAATTGATCAGTCAGATTATAATCCAAATTTAAACATGAGTCATTGAATCTAATCATATATCACTGTATGATTAGGACTTCCTAGAAAACTACATTTTTTCTACCCAAGAACACATTCGATGCATTTAATATATGTTTGGAAACATTTAGATCAGTATAAAAAACCATTTTATATATATGAAGGAAATAAAAAAAATAGGGAATATTCTATCCTCTACTAATGGGGAAAATATACATGCCAATCAAGTCCTTATATCGATGAACATATACTAACAAAATTAATGAGGGAAAGAATAAGAATTGTAATTTGATCATTGATAATTTCATATAATTATGAGTGTGCTATCTATTTAGGATGAAATCCATTTAAAAGAATAAATTCAAAATTATTAATACATGTCTTGGTGAGGTGATATAGGAGGGACAAGGAATATCACTCTTTGACACAATATGATTCACGTGTCATCATGAATATACCATACAACTTTTTCCTCTAAATTTCATGTTAGTTAATTGAATTAAAAAACATGGTAATAGGATACATTAATCTCCAAACAAAATTTGGGTTCCCGGGTCTGAATTATAAACAAATAACTCATCAGCATGATTGAACTAATTTCCCAAACCATTCCTCAGAAAACTAAAAACTACTTACTAAATCCATGGGACTCAACAAATCTGGTAATATTCTTATATATACACTCCCACATGGACCCTAAATTTGATGAAAATATACCAATTATTCAACCCCATTCCTTAAATTCACAGTCAAAGTGTTGGGGATTAGCATTAGAGTTAATAGTATATGTTAGAGGCTTTATGATATAAAAAAGCACCAACTATTTAACTAGAACATAATATATTTCCTTTATCCAATAGAAATATATAAAAAAACTAAACTACCTAAAAAATTCATGTATGAGACCAATACTATCCATTTCATTGATATATATGAACACACAATGATGAATAACAAATGACGTAAAACACCACAGAAAACAACATATGCATAATAGGGTAAAATACATCATCACTAAAAAACATCATGAAATATATTTCCATCCAAAACATCCACATCTAACAGTATTAAAATTGACATGGGATCCATATTATCCATGATCAACATTGAACTATAGATCATATACCTAGAAACTATATGAATGGAACAACATCCATACAATGGAGTGTATAAAAACACTAGTTGGGTGAATAAAAATATAAAGGAAATAAAAACCCATAATTTAACAAAATATTCTAGAAAATGGCATCCAGAAAGATCAATGAAATACTTATCATATAGTAATTGTTGGAATATTAGGATACTCAATCATCATATTCCATCTCCAAATTTGAAACTCAACTCCATTAGTATAATCTCATCATATGAATCCTGATGTGCTAAAAAAAATTATTACCTATTGATTCTAATGTCAATAACTCCACGATAGATATAATCTAGATAATAGTAAAGGGTTTAGTGAAATTATGAATTAGTTTTATATTACATCCTGAACCCCTTAAATACCATAATAATTTTCAAATCGTTTTATGAAGACCTCTTATTTAGTGATAATAAAATACTTAACAATTACAGTTTCATGGGGACATACATTAATAAAAGGATTAGAAAAAATCATTGTAATGGGTTGATTAAAATGAAATATGATTATCATAATTAGTATAAATGCTAAAGTATTAAATAATATAATGTGAGATAATAAAATAAAAGAATCATAAGGAATATCGAAATAATAACAAATCAGAATAAGAAATTCCATCGGATCATCAACCATGAAATGAGGCTATAAAGTATAAGAATCAAGATTTATAGAAATTAATCATAGTATAATTTTTTTATAACATTCAAAAAATTAAAAATATCATCATCAACATAAGTCATGACCCGCTACCAAAAAATTATAATATAATTGTTATTGTTAACTGATTCATTTCCTTTTGTAACATAGCAGAAACATATAACTACATTACAAATATGAATAAAATTGTTAACAAATAAAATGGAATCATTTACATGGATTATAATCTAATTTGATAAAAAAAATTATGTTATACATTGGGGAGATCATTAATCTTTTTCCAATAAAACATACCAGATTATTTATTTATATATGTGTGAAACAAAGAATAAAAACATACATGAATCAAAATAAAGATAACCCATAGAAAAATATATAGGTTATAAATCAATGTCGTACACTATAAAAGAAGTGATGAAACCTGGGATTCCCAAAATAAGAAAGTATTATGAAAGACTAGAAGTCAAAAATTAATTAATTACATGAATATATTAATCATCAATAATCAGATATAGATATATGAGAATGAAATAGAACATATAAAGAAACCATATAAGGGATTTATTTTAATAATATCATAGGGTAATAATTAATCATTAAAATATGAGTGAAATAAAAATAAAAATTATATTCACTATAAATAATGGAAATTCAATATTTTATACAATAATAGTTTGAATATATGAAATATATAAGATTATAAATAGAGGGTAGAAAGCATGAATACATGGAAGAGAATGTGTAAGAGTTATCTTTTCCCTTATCAACATTTTATGTAATATTTTTCAACCAATTATAGGGTATAGATAATTCATGTACATATCTGGAATCCAAGGAAAATGGAATAATTTTTTCTTAGTTTATGATACATACAAGATTCAATGGAATGTATATAGAAGTTAACACTTCCATAAAAAATATTTCATAATTACTTTTTTAATAATACCACTTATAAAACATTTATCAAAAGCTTATATCTTATCTTATAGAAAATTAATTTGTATAGTTTTTAAAAGAATAGTTGGAAAATATTAATTGTTTCTTTTTAAATATGTTTTGAAAACATGAAATAAAATAGTTATTAAAGATTTATTAAATGAAAAATAAGAAGATATTGAAAATATTTCCCATATGTGCTTCATATGAATTTTCAAGATTGAAATGTTTGGGTGGATATTTTAAAATAATTTATAATCCATGATAAATAAGTGAATGTAATATGAATATTTATTTCATTATTTTGGAATTTTAAAATTACTAAATTCATATGATAGATAGTGTCTAATCCCAAAAGTAAAAAAAGATAGAGGAAGTGAGTGTGCTGTTTTATAATATAGTATATTTGGAAATATTTCTATCTTTGAAAGCTAAGGATTCATATAATAATTGAAATAGTAAGGTATATCAGTATGGTATATTTTAAAATCATTTAAGTAATGATATAGAATAGAATATAGATAATTAAGTTGTTATACATCCAAATAATGATCATTTGGAAGAAAAACACTTTAGCAAAATTTCACGATATATGTAGAACTCTTCAGATAAAATTAAAGTAGTAATTTGTTTCAAAAAAATAATAAGTGAAAAAGAAAATTGAATATATAAAAAAAGGAGTGTCAAAAAATCGTTTAAATATATTTTAATTTTTATGCAAGGTATATTTAAAAATTTCAATGAGAATAATAAATTACCTTATATTATTTGAAACTATTTGACATAAAAGAATTGATTCAAAAGGGGATTATATAGAAACTAATATCCCAAAATATAAAAAAATATAAAAAAATTAAAATAAATTAATAATTGGTGTAGACATAATTGATGAGGAATTTTGGTAAAACAATAAAGTATAATTCAGAATAAAGGGAATGTGGAAGGGGTCCCCTTGACATAATTTTAATTATCATGGAAAAATCCATAACATAGTAAATAGTTAAACTATATATGTTAATGTTATAATTAAGAAACGTATTATTTTTTATTTTATATTTTATTATCTATTTATTATCATTTCCAATTTGTTTATTATATTAGTTTTCCATTGTCAGTCGCTTGGGGTTGTTCAATCAACTGAGCTAATATCACATCAATATGATGGTAACAGACAATGGAGTTTTTTATGTGGCTAAAAAATCAATAGAAGTGTACCAATGTGGATTATTCATCACTCTTTCAGAATATATGTTTCAAATTTTAAAATATTGTCCTAAATGGTATCTAATTATTAAAAGTGTCTTAGTGTGCTTGCATTAGTTCATCTAATGACCATGATTGTTTTAGTCAACAACATTAATAGCATTTGAAATTCATATTTTTATATTCTTAGTCATGAATTATATATTATAGTTGTCTATTATATCAAAATATTAAACAATCCAAGTTATCTGGTTGACTTTTTCTCATGAAATCATCCATATATGCAATTATAATAAACTGAGATGGAACAAGTGTTACAAAAAACCAGATTTCTTATTAACATTGTAATGATATAATTAAAAATACTATACAATTATTTAATTAATATTTATAATGGAATAATAATAAATTTATCCTTGAAATAGTTAGATTAAATTTTTTTGAATGTCTTTAAATTAAAATATTTATTTTCTTTCTTGAGACGACTCAATTAGAGTGCACCTTAATACTTCATAAAATTGAATTTTAAAAAAACCAAGGTTTCAAAACATGTATAATAGAGTTATGAAATATAATTTGGATTTAATTTTGATATATAATTATTTTTTTAAATGAATAGAAATGTTTGAGAGATTGGTGTAATACTAGGTGAAGGGGGGGGGGGTGATTTCTGTCTAAATTATTGATTAATTTACAATTCTTTCTCAAGTTTAGGAATAATATTAATTTTTTGTAACAATATATAATAATTTATGTATGCAAGCCTTATATAATGTTTCCTGATATCATTTATAAATTAATTAATAATTTATTTATCTTATAATATAATATAATTTATTTATCTTATAATATAATATAATATATTTTATCTTGTTTCACGAATCACCTATTTATTTCACTATTAAAGATGATTATAAATCATCACTCTTACATAATTTTAACATTAAAATTCAAAAATTGAAATCCATATATATAAAATAAATTCATAAAATATGAAACATTAATATTTAATTCTAGTTTAATATGTAATGGTTTAAAAAACATAATGAAACATGTTTTATAGAAAAAGTATTCATAATATTATATTTTCTTACATTGATTTATTAATTATTTTATGGAATTTTGATGGTTATATTTAATTATTTAATTGGTTTTCAACATTATTCATAAGTGAAATATATTATTTTCCCAAATGATTATTTTATTATTCAAAATATTAGTTTACTATTTTAATTGTTAAGTTACAATTCTAGAAATCATATTTCAAATGGCCATATAATTCTAAACATCCTCTAAATAACTATCATTTACATCATTATTCATTAACTCAATTTCATCTAAATGTTATTTATAAATCTTTTAAAAAATAAAAAACATATTCTTGAGGTTGTGTTTCTTATTTAGAGTGTTGTTCATGTGTGTAATGTTTCTACAAGATCACAAGACTTTGAATTTAAAAATTTTAGTGATGCAATTTATTTGCTTTTATTACCCCGTTATTCAAATTTTTTAACTAGTTTTTTATCCATCACATCTAATTCTATAAATTTATGAAACAAATTGATTATTTCCTTACGTGTAACTAATGATTTATTTATTTTATTCCATTATATTTTAATTAATTCTTTGTTGAAAAAATATTACATTATTAAATTAATCTATTTGTGTGATAAATTGGTAAATAAATTTCATGTTAATATTATTTAAAACTAAATATATAAAACTGATGTGAAATTTATGTATATATTTTAGGGTAAAAATTTGAAAAAATATGCATTTAATTTCATGGTTGTTATATTATAACAATGTAAGAAATTTAGTGATTGAAATTTTTACTAATTGATAAACACTCATCAATGTTTTCTATTATTTTCAATAATAACATTAGAATTAGATAATTTTTTATTAAAATTTATCTTCATTTAAATGATTATATGACCCATCAAATATTTATTATAAATTAAAATACCATGTGATCTTACTATTCATACATAACTATATACTCTTGGTAAATGGTTATCTCTATGAGTTTTTATAACAAAATTTAAACATTTGAAATTCATAAAAATAAGAAAACTCCACTTGGTTGAAAATTTAATTACTCCACCACTCAATTATTTAGATATAGTTATAAGAATATATAATTTTATAAATTACATTTAATTACAACAAACTCCGAAAATCATATGATTAGCGTGTCTCGGAATAAGGTAAAAAATAAATCATCAATATGTTCAACACCATAAAATTATATAAAAATACTTCATCATTGACCTATTATTTACATATAATAAAATAATTATCAATAAAAATCCCCTATGTAAATACAACAATGAATGAGGTTCTAGAAACTAGATAAAGGGATGATAAGAATGAAATGTGATTATTTTAAACAGCAAGAAAGTAAAAAAAGAGTGTAACATGAATCCATAATATAGGATAAATAATAGGAATACACTTATAACACTAAATAATAATGAGGAATATCATGAGATCAGAGAGGATTATATAATTCCATAATGTAGAAAAACCCTGAATTAGAGAAATTTATTCCTAGAATACAATGCTTTAGGAATGTTGAATAGTATAAAACATGTCATCATGAACACAATTATATGCTCAAAATCATGTAATAATTTCATAATGTATAATGAAAACCACTTTATATTCATACATTACATAGTAGAAAAATTTAACTACATAATGATTAGGCATACCATTGTGAATAAATATATCTCCATGATGTCTTTCCATAATGATATCACATGATATAAAACATTTCCAAATATATTAAAGGGATATGTAATATTCATAATATCCATAAAATCATAACATTTAAATGTATATGTCTAAAACATTAACTAAATTCATAAATGAATTATAAGAGTTAACACCCATTTTAAATGACATGTGTTACAAATCACTGTCAAATAGTAAAATAAATGTGATGAATCATGGATGTACCAAAACAACTATAACATTCCAGGTAATTATATAATAAAAAAAATTCATATCTTTTAATATTTTTGAATTAGAAATTAATTTTAATTTAAAGGGTATTCTATTTATGATAATGTACATGACACACAATAGTGGGTTTCTCTGAAATCTTATGTTGCACACAAGACTAAATTATACCAAGAAATAATAAATTATTCACATTATTATTTTAATTGGTAAGTATCTCCTAGCTGTAGTATTAGAAGGAATGAACATGACTAACAATATACTATTTACAAATTTATATTAATTTTTTTTACTTTCTTAAAATAAATTTTACGGACCTAAAATAAGAATAAGTCCAAATTTAGTCTTAAAAGAACTAATATTTTTAAAATGTTGCATTATAGAATTTTGGGGGAAAATGATTTTAAATTTAGTTTTAAACAGATTTATATGTTATATTTTACAATATTAACTTCTTATATCAAAACAAGTTGTCAAAAAAAATTATAATTTTTTGTAATTTTTTGATAACTTTCATATTTTAATGATTAATAAAAAATAGTGCATTTTAATTCAAAAAAAAATTTCATCAAAATTATATAAATTGTTATATTATAATTTTAATTGGTTTTAAAGTATATTTAGATAATTTTTTATAATTTAATATAATTTTGTTCATTGGAATAAATTTCAATATAAAATTGGATATAAACACATCTCAATCTTTTAAGCATTTTACTTCAAAACCCGACTTTTTAGTTATATCTTTGGAATTAATTAAAAATACAATTTTCTGAATTATGGGAAATTAATTACATAAAATGGATTCTATATTTTGAATATGGATTTCCAAATTATGTTTTATGCTAAATTTCATTTTTAGATATAAAACATTTACCATGGTAAACAAATTATTTATCATTGAAAAAGTAAAATTTTGACAATGGTTGAAAATAAATGTTAAAAGCATAATATACCTAAAAAATAAAACATATAATGGTTGGTTTTGGTGTGTCTTAATCTAAAACAGCATATAAAAAATTAATTACATGGAAATGTCATGAAATTTAATTCCACCTTTATATTTTTATCATTTATGAAAAAATAATTAATAAATTAATCCTTTGAACCCACCTCTCTTAAAGTATAAATACCACCTCCCCACCACTCTATCTTGACCCCAAAGTAATTTTAGCTCCTAAAATATCAAACCAAACCTCTCTTAACTAACTCTTCCTAAATCAAAGTGCTTATTGTCTCAATAAATAACCAAATCTAAGGTCCTCAAGGTATTTTCAAGGATGGGATATTCAGGAGGTAATTTTCTCAAAGTACTACTCTTAATTAATTTTTTTTCTACTTTCTCCTCACCCCCATAATATATAAATGTATGATTATACTAGATTCATGTACATATTTGAGTCATACATTTCTAATTTAATATATGATATCTATTTCTTTTCTCACTTCATCTTATTCAATGAATCTAAATTATTGTACATGTTAGACCAATTAGTCGCCTCCGTGAATAATGTTTTTTCCATTCACATTGTCGGTATCATGTCTGTTCTTAAAACTATTTATCTGGTAAGATAATATTTAAATATGTAAATTTATCCTATTTCATATTCAGGGAATTTATTATTAAACATACCTTCATGCTTTCAATATTATTGTTATACGATAACTGCATTTTGGGATGTGTGGACAATCCCCTTCTCAAAATGATGTGATTCATTCACATATCACATTGAATATAATAAGTATAATTTAGTAAAAATATATTATATAAATTAAATATTATTTCTATTTTAGTGATATTATATATGTACACATATTTAAATTCATTTATTTTAATTTCCCTCTTTCAATACTACCCGAAAAATGTAAATAGGTTTTTTTCATAAGTATAGAATACCATCTCAATGAAATTTGTTTTTAATTTTTATTAAAATTTTATTAAAATAAAATATCTAATGAATAAAAAATATATTTATATCATTTTTCAGATTATAGATATAGTTGACTTATGTCCCCATTAACAATTGAAATCATACTCGGTTTATTTTTTACTCAAGTACGGAATATAAAAAAAATGTCTAACGTGGTCCTAAATAATTATGTAATTATTAAAACATGGTTACAATGGATATAAAATGAATAGTAAACGTTAAAAACATTCTTATGAAATTATAAATTAACCAATTTTTAGTATTCTGGAAGACAAAAAAGGTACGAGACAAGTCAGACTCAGTGTAAGGGAATTTCATAACCCAATTTTCATTTTTAGGTTATATTTCTAATTCATGATTACGTCACTAAAATATTACGTGTGAAAATAATTTTTAATATATTATATTTTATTTATATCCTTAATTTCATACAATTTTATGAAAAGGATTATTTTTATATGGATTGGTTCACTTTCTATACGAAATGAAAAATGGAATGTTTTTAACGTATACGGCGAAAACGAATTATTCGTTGTCATAATCATTATTTAATACTCGGTTTCCTTTATAAGCCTTAAGGTTTTTAAAAGGAAAATAAAATCTATATTCCCATTTCATTTTTGTTAATAAATTTTTTTTTGAGAATGGATTTTTTTTAATCAATATTTTTAGATGATATCTTGTGATTGCAATGTAGAAATGATATATTTTTTCATTTATGAATGATGTATGTGTATTGATTATTTTTGGTTCTGGGGAATTAACTATGTATATGGGTGGTTCCATGATAAACAGAGTTTCGGTGAGCCTATGATATCTCTCCAATTCATTAGGTAATAAGATAGTGTTAAACGATAGGGTTTCTCCTAAGAGATTTAGGGAATATATTGTAATGGGTATTCCAAATGTAACCATAAAGGATACTTCATATGTGGTTGTGAAAGATAGAATTTATGTATGATATGGATTACATAAGTAAACATTATTATTTATTATTTCTAAAAAATATTTTCATGAATATTATTATTTCATGACGATTGATTTTATGGGTAAAAAGTATGATTATGTGAAAATGATATCTTGAGTTTAAAATTTTCCAAGACTAATAATTTTATTCCTTATTTTATGTCGCTTACTTATATTTTTTTGCACATCAAATTTTTTTGAAATTTTATCCATTGGGTCTAAGGATAGGGAAGATAATGGATGATGTCATTGAGAATTTTATCATGAAAATAAAAAAAAATTATTTTAATTTTTTATATTTTTTAGAATAATGGATACTATTTTGTTAGTATCCTCTTTTATGATAATAGGATTTAAGTATTAATGTTGACCTAATTCTCAATAAACGAAAACCTGATAATATCCTCAATGTTAAAGCATGTAAATTCTCCACTAAAATAATGTTTATGTTATTTTTAAGGTTGAAAATAAATTTTTAGTCTGGAATAGTAGTAAAAGTGTAATGTTTTGTTGAATATATGAACATTTAAAATTAATATATGGATACATGTTATTGAAATTTGATATAAAAATTTAACCTAGATGATATTAGTTTATTGAGAATGTAGGACAGAAAATCATAATTAAAAAATGATAGGTAAATACAGACGAAATTATCCAAGAATGATAAAAAATGATTTTTTATATTGATGTAATTAAATATATAAATTATAAAATTGTTATAAAATTAGATAATGGTTAAATCAATATAAGGTTATGTGAAAGTGCGAATGTTTCCATTATCAAAATAATAGGTTATAATAATCAATCAATTATAGAGTACTGAGAATTCAAAAACTTATCTTGAATAAATGAAAAATTTAATAATTGTTTCACAAGTGATTATATATATAAGTTTCCAAATGTTGTATACATAAAGATACCATTTTAAAAAAGTTTTATAAAATAATTTTAAAAGAATTACATTTAACATAATATTATGAAATTAGTAAATAATTTCTTGTAGAATGAAAAACACAATAATTTCTAAAAAACTAGAGGATTATAATTGTTTTTTCTAAGTAATGGGTGTTTAAAAAATTTAAAAAAATAGTTATTCATGATGTTATACCCAGAGAAGCAGAATATATGGAATATATTATGTTAGGTACATTTTTTGTTTTTATATGAATGAAATTGTGGGGTGGATAATTTAAAAAAATTTATAGCCCATAATTAATTATGAAATATTGATACACTGAAACCCCCCAACATAAATCTCTTGATCTGTGCTGGAGTTCCACAAGACCTCATGCATGCCTCCCCAAACGCATGAGATTTACTACAATAATTGAGGTTATGAATGTAATTTATGGGAATACAATACCCACAAAATCAAAATCCAAAATTATAATCATATGAGGAAAAGAGTAAAAAAATGACACAATACAAGTGTAAAATAACAATTTCGTTAAAAATTACTTTAAAAATATATCAAGTCATGATATTAGAGAACTAAGGACCCTAAAATAGATAGGTCAACACAAGGTGTAACAATAAACTATAATGTAAATAAAGACATAGAAAACAACAATATAGAGTCTATAAAAATACCACCTTTAATCCTCATGCTTTATATTTGTAGCTCCCTATCATTGGCACACTTCTCTTTCTTGGATCATTGATTACGAAGACTGCACATGCATTATAATGATTGTGTTTGGTGTGAGTAGAAGAAAATATTACACCATAAATATGTCCTTAACATAAATTTATAATCATAAGTTCTTTATAATGTGATAATACATAAATTCCCAAAAAGGAAAATCCATCCTTTGTAAAAAAGTTTTGTACTTACTGAGATGCCTAGAAACGACCATACCTTCTTCGAAAACATTCTAGAAGATCTATAAAAATGGAATTAACTAACCATGGTCATCAATATATCCACCTTGTATATCTCTTTAAAACCATAAGAAAAAAGATTCTTGGGTAAAGAAATAACATTACTAGGAATCATCTCAAACACATGTCAAGACACAAGGTCATTGTACCATATCTCCACCTTAGGTTTGACCACATTATTTAAGTATCTCGGTACTACCTTGTGTAATGCATCAAGGATTTGACACACATTCCCAATTTCATGGTCCATTATTTTAATCTCCACCTGTTGTACATCCCCCCCCATTAAGGTCTAACTAAAGAACTATATTCCATATATCACTTGTTACCAGAATTAAATCCTCCAAAAGAACATATATTTAAACACAATTGAGAATTAATTATATTTTCAAAAAATAGTGTATCAATAATGAGCCTTATTATCCATAGAAACACACACATACACCCATAAAATCATTGTAAAATAAGGTTCACATGATCAACACACACACATTGTCAATATTAGTGATTGATATCATAGCCTAAATAGGAATACACATGTCATCAAACTAAATAATAATCCTAAATTCACACATGAACATACCATTCCTTCCAACAAGAAAGAATATAAAAGGGTTCTATATAAAAAGTGGATTCTTAAATCAAATTAATTGATGTATATGTATATATTCATCAAAATAGTCATTATTCGTATAATCCATGTCTACTAACCAAAATAAAAATACACACCAAGGTTCACTATAACCATTACCATTCCAATTTAATTAGGGTTATTGAATGTGATTCAAGAAGGGAATCAATAAATGAGGTTGTAATTATATTATTTACCAAATGAAAACTATATTCAATGGTGGTTCTAGTTCTTGTCAATGAAGAGAATACTTTAGTAATGGAACAATGAATAGAGAAGTGGAAATGAAATCCCACTGATCCTAGATCAACAAAAACAATCCCTTAATGGGAGGGATCACCCTAAGTGACATGTTATAGAGGGGATATCATCCAATGTTTCACTCAAGATTTAACCAAAAATAATATATATATGAGGAACTACAAATAGGGTAGTAATAATTGATTAATATAGGGTAAAACCAAGTCCATAAGGCAGTACACATCCTTTGTTAAAGATCACACATATTTTATCTTTGAAATGATTAAAATCCAAATGTCATAACGGTAATTTCATCCATTTAAATTTCATAATTAGCCATTACAATGACATAGTTATTCCCACTAGGTCTGTAGTTTCTGTGAAAATTATCATCCTTGGAATCATTATATAACGACCTAGTAAGGCTTGTTGAAAAAACCATGGACGGTTTGGACTAAGCACACCTTCTTCCACGATGTGGTGAGGCTTCGTTGATCTTTATGTACAACATACTCATAGTTTTATGTGCCTGAGATTACACCCTACCAGAGGTTATTATATCAACCCATTTCACATATTTGTTATCTCAGAAAATTACAACATACATCATGGCATTGTCTAACCCATGGTGTAGCCTAAAATGCCCAAGAACCCTATTTACGAAACCAAAAACATTGAAATCACCATATCTCCATGTTAAACTATCACAATGATCATAAAACTATTTATGATATACAAGAAACAAAAACTCATTTACATTTAAAAATGATTTTGTTATAAATTCCCCCTCCAATGACTTCTCATCATCCAAAAATTCCTTGGGCGATCATTCTCAATAAAATTTGGCCAATAGGATCAAGCAATAAGCTTATACACCCATGTATGATATTTTATAATACCATGTTTTCCCAAGGCTCGAAAATGTGGTTCTATTCTCCTCCTATATTCCTTTTCACTCTCATCTATAGTATATATTAGGTTCTATTTAAATGTTGTGTCTGGTTATTAATTATGTTCCCCACATTCGATCACATCCAATAGATATGTCGTGTTCCTCTGAAGCAATGGAATGGTGGACATGATTTCCCTAACTCAATATGATAGAGTATGATCCTAACATTTAGGCACTACTTTGATATACGTGGTGATTTTAAATTTTCCAAAAAATCATGATTACAACTTCCATTGATTCTGTAGATGATGATTCCCCAAACAAGGTGACACTCCCATGAAATTTGGGCAACTCTATGAAAATTATGATGTTCATCTCCATCGATTGGAAAAAGATATCTATACACAATTAGTAGTAATAAACCACATCCTTACAAAATTCACTCTCTTAGAGGTCTTCCATACTATACTACACCTAATGACGTATCCCCCACCCACATTTTGTCATTATAGTGCTAAGAGACATAACCAACTTTAAAGAAGCTCAAAACCATCCATCCAATAAAAATCTATTAAACTATTATTTTCTAAAAACTCAACAATGGATAGATAATCATCCCAATATCCACTAATGTCTAGGACACATTCCAAAAGAATATACTATAATATTTTGATTATTATAACTGAAATTCCTTTGGGTGATAGATGATACATTGTATTCAGTTTCATCTGAGTCCCTAGACCCTTTTACAAGATATTCCAAAACATACATGTAAAGTGAACATCCTTGAATAATATGATATTTGAATACAAACTATTATTTCACACAATCTATTGAACATAAATCATTCCCAACTCATTTACCATGTGATTCTCTCATATCAGTAAGAAATGTGTATCTTTTTTTATCCAATCAAAAATCACTAAAAAGGTATATCAACATTTCAGGTTCATGGGTAACCCTATCATGAATTTAATCATCCCATTTTCCTAATTTAAAACTAGAATTGGAATTGGGTTATATCATCCCATTTTTCATTGGTTCTCTTCCCTAATCCTTTGATAGGCTGAGAAATGATAGAAAAATCAGTGATGCCTCTCTTCATTCCCAACCACCAGAAGAATCACTTAATATTTTGATACATCATTAGTTAATATAATGGACTAACCACTACGAATATTGATAATCCCTTACCAAGTCATCCCTCATGGAAGAAGAGAACACTACTCTCTCATAAAAAAGTATCATTTTATTGTAGTTGGTCATCCATCCAAAAACTGGTTCACTTCCTTGCAACCATTATCGCATCACTAATCATTCAATATATAATTCATGGAGTGGTTTTTATCAATCAATAAAATTTGATGTGTTGAATAGGGGAATTATTCTTTTCAATTCTCATTCCATAGATACATCCACCAAAAACATATAAAATATGATCATTAACACTCATTCCTTCTCTATAGGTAACATTACTAGCACTATTATTTTACTATTGAGAATTTATACAATAAAATTACCCTTCCAAAGATAATAATTCTTCTAAATATAAAATTTTAATATAATATCCACCCAATGACTCAATCATATATCTGATTATAACTAAGAGAACATGTAATGAAATCACTTACAGTCCGTGTGTATGAAAAATATCTCAGAAAATATAATATATCTCCAACACATTAAATCATGGACTATAGATTCTAACTATACATCATGAGTAACATAGTTTTTCCTATGGGGTCAGAGTAGGGTAGACATGTAAGCCACCACTTGATCCCTTTGTATATGCACAATTTCTAAATAAACACAAGAGGAATCAAAATAAATCTCATATAAAATTTCATGATCTCATAATGATAAGATAAGAGCTATTATCAATCATTGCCATATCTCTATGAAGTTTTTATCACACTGGTTTTCCCATTTTAGCCACACACCAATCTATATAAGCTATCTCACAAGTTCATCAATATGGGAGAAGACCTATTTGACTTGTTTTAAATACATTTTTTGACCATGGAAGCCTCTGATATGAAACAAATTTACATAGTGTTGGAAATAAATCCAAACTTCATATAACTCAATTTATATCGAAATACCTACCACATAGATCATATACCCATAAAATCATATCTCCTCAATCCATACATGACACTTTGAGATCTTTAAATAAATCTATTCTGCTCAAAGTGTACATAATAAAATTTCTTTCGGTGTAACCCAAATATTTTTGATCTCTACGTATACCAGAATATCCTCAACACCCACCGTAATAAAGGATTATATAAATGGATTAAAAATATTTTTCTTATGATCCATGAATATTTCCTATGATCTTTAAAAAACATAATAAGAAACTCATATAGACCATATCTACTCTTGAATGTTTCCATGGAATATCTTACACTATGACCCAATGATAATGGCATAAAAATCATTGGAAAATCATATAGAACCATTGGGATCCCCATAACGATCAAACCAGACTTAAATCCTTAGAAACCAATAGCTATTATTTCCAGTCACCATGTTCATCTTCTTGTATTCCACACACACTTGGACACTATTATTCAACTTATTATAAACCAAACTAGAGTACCCTAGGGATATGTTCTCATTATAATAAAAACCTTCACCTCAAAAATCATTATGTTAAACATTGATTTCCTTTAACATACTCAACACTATATGATTTTTAGGTATCAACATAAGTTGGGCTTATTGAATGAGTTCAATCTCTATTTAAATTACTTTACCAATAGGGAGTATAAATAAATTTTCCAGAAATAAATCGTGATACATGTCCAATATAGGAGGAAAATGGAAAGATGTTATTTCCTAATATTCCACAAGATTCATTCCAACTACTTGTACTATAATATAAATAATAGGGCTCATGTGGGGTCTCTTTCAACATGATCAAACATATACTTCACTATTATAAAAAATAAACCTAGGAAAAGAAAAAGAACCTCAACCCTATATTAGATGATGTGAACCATATAAATATCCAACCTTTCTATATTAATGATATCATCAATTATAGTCATCTATAACATCATAAATCATCAAATATGTTTAAATCTAAAGGCTAATATGGGTCATTATGGGCATATCTATAGACGTTACACTGTGTTTCACAATGGTGTGTCAAGAGATAAAAACTCCAAATATACCAATATTATTAGGTCAGGATCAATAAAAACATGAGAAGATATAAATTAATGGTTTTATACTTTGTTAAATAAGGTATAAGAACGAGTATATGTGATCAATATCAAACCCCAAGTAGTCAACATTCCGTCTTCCCATCTAAATAGATCCTACTGTACTACATATAATTTTTTGCCTTTGCTTTATGGTTTTTCCGCTAAGCCGTATGAGTTTCCTATGATTCAAAAATCATCAAGGATATATTTGGATACTGAGGACCACAACCATAACACTACGTCACAGTCTATATATTCCCCTCACCCCTAAGAGAACCTATCCACAAAAATCTCGCACAGAACTATTTAAGATACCCCATCATTCCACACAAATGATACATATTATTTTTCCGTGATAAGATTTTAATTAATTCCCACTATATCCATAGTTTAATCACTAGGAACCTATAACTCATATAGAGGGGGTTGAATAAAATAATCCTTATTCATTTGACCTACCACCATCCTATTACAACCCATTAGCCATCATATTCCTACTAAGAGAAGATTTACCCACTCTTGCACCAGAGAACCCACTCCTTGGTGGAATAAATGATGACAGAAATCATATATTGCTTCCCATATATAGATTCATCTAATTTTTGAAGGACATATAAAGAATATATAGATATATCATTTCTTCAAATCTACTAACCCATTTCCTTGACTCTGGTTAGAGACTGATCTCAAACTTTTTAGCCTTCTGTAGATCATCCCCATTCAAAAGAGGAGTGAATGAAAGAAAATATATGGAACAAGAGTAATAATACACCATAATATATCCCTAATAAAGCTCTATAGAATCATTATCATTGTCCAGATTTAGCATACTAATGATAAACATCCTGAACAGAAAAGTCACTAAAGGTAGACCATGTAATACCCTCATGTATTTATGCCTGGTTCATCATATTCTAAAAACTCATGGAAGTACCCTAAATCATGAATACAGCCGAAATTACCCATATATACTTCATGGTATCCATTAAATATAAACTTTCAAAAGAATATAGTAACAACTAAGAATAGAGAGGGGTGAATCTATTGTTCAATTTTATGGGTTTCAAATATTTCAAAAACATATACCCAAAAACCCATTATGATTAATTTTCCTATCAACATTTACTAAAACGTCATGATTATAAAATTAGGAAATAATTTATGTCACACATAATTTATAAGGTTCATCCCCAGTGTGAGAACCTATATCCTTCCAATTTCCACTGTTGTGGGTCTATGGAAAGTCACTATTATGAAGAAGTGAATACAACCTAGGCCAAATCCCACTAGAGACCTTACATCTACAAATAAGAAATATTATACTGATTCCTTTTAATTTACATTTTTTTCATTATAAAAAATGATCCAATAAACGAATAAATACATTTCTTTACTACACCGCAATTTCTCAATGTGAATCCCTAGTCTGATTGGGTCATATTCAATTTTCTAAATTTGATGAAGTTAATACTATTCTTCCTTACACAATATATACTTCTCAAACTTTATATAGAAACTCAATAATATCTTTTCAATCCAATCAACTCAATAAGATATTCTCAATATAATGAACCCATTCCAAATCTTCAAATCCAGCTCTGATAAAATTCTTAATACGTTCATATTTAGTCTAATTGACTCAATATGATTTTCCTATTTGGTAAATAAAATAGGCAGCAGTCTGATCTTCTTTTGAGATCTCATCCTAGAAAGAAAATTCACTCGAATAATTTAGAACTCCAGATTTTTTTCTTATATAAAATATTTCAAGGAATTAACGATATAAGAATGTATTTATAAGAAACCTAAAAAATAAATACCAAGAAACCTGAAAACATTCCATGCCTCCTAAAATTTCAAAACTCTGAAAAAAAAACTCACATTTTATCTTTTTCATTGACATATTCTATTACCCTTAATGACTTTTAAATTTCAAAAATAATTATTTGAAGTATGAATACTTCAAATATTCATATAAATTCTTCTCCAAAATCTTATTTCATGAAATTCATGGACTTTCTTTAGCATGATGAAACCTCCTCATCTCATTACGATAAATCTTTTTTTACAGCACATTACGATCTTCCTTTCATTCTAAACGTAAGTATAATGGAATCCTCATTAAGTTGATTTTTTCATAAGGATGGAAAGTATTCAATGAAGAATAAAATTAGAATCTTTGAAATTCTAGAAACTTCTTCATATTCACACATTTTATCTTTTGATTATGAACTTCCATGTCTGGATTTCTTTATTCTGATAATGGCTTTTTATTGATCTCTAAAACTGGTTCAATCATTAAGATTTATATTTTTTTAATAATTTATCATTAGTATATTTCATGATTTATATTTACTTCATGATACTGAAAGCATTTTCTGAAATAGAATATATTGTTTTAGAAATTTTTAGCTCCTGACATCACAATAATCATTAAAAATAATTACTTAACTATGAGACCTCATTAGTTCGCAACATCTGTCTTTATAAAAACTATTGAGCCTAGTCAATCTTTGACATTGATGGATCTAAATTTGGTAAATCATCAGATGAAAAACATTATCTTTTTGACTAATTCTACATTCGGTGATACTAATTCAAGAAACATGAGTCCAGAAATCTCTATCTGCAAAAGAAGTTTCTTAAAAATTTTCCCCCTTTATGTTTGGTTTTGAAAATTTATTAGCATTCAAAATTCTTACAAAATCATTTCTATGGATTCGATTCAATTCCTGGATAAAAAAATATTCATATACAAAAATATTACTTATCAACATATACAAAAAAAATTGTCAAAACAATTTACACAATGGTATTCAATCTCCCCTTTTTATTTGTTGAAAAACCTCATTAACATCATTTCAAACTCTCATAAAATTTTCACAACTAAAATTTTATAAACAAACTCAAGATTTTTTTCTTTTATCAAAACACATCCGTTCACAAAAATGAGTTTTCAAACACCACACTACTGGATAATGTAATATTTTGAAGGAATTAGGTCATTTTTTAGATAGAAAATATTGTTCCCATGTTAGGCTAAACTCTCCATCAATTTATTTTTCTCTCACTTTTCTTTTTGCAGCCTTAATTGCCAAAAATATTTAATTTGGTAAGGCTTTTTTAAAAATATCAGTATTTTGATACTTTTTTTAGATGAATTCTAACATGACATCTCTAGTATCAACTATTTATTTT
Source organism: Viscum album (assembly GCA_963277665.1). Taxonomy (NCBI): domain Eukaryota; kingdom Viridiplantae; phylum Streptophyta; class Magnoliopsida; order Santalales; family Viscaceae; genus Viscum; species Viscum album. Next base: position 573,732,842 of record OY728121.1, on the reverse strand, counting down.
ATAATGGGAAACATTATATCAATGTGTTTTGATCATGAATTTTTGAAAAGGTTTTTAGAAAGATAAACATCACTCTGATTATCAGGAAGTATCTTCAATTATTTTAAAACATTCTCTTTCATGTTCAAATTAAACTTTCATCCATTACATTGGTGTACAAGACTATGTAGCTAAAATTTAGTCAGATTCTGATGTATTAAATGTTACAAAACATTGTTTCTTAAAATGAGATCTCACCCAATATTCACCAAAGAAAAATTTTCCTCATAATGTTGATTTTCTATCTTTATAAAATCTATAACAAGAAGCATTAGTATAACCATGAAACGTAATCTCACAATTTCTTTTGTATAATAACACATGTGAATTTTCCATTAAAATATCTCAGAATCCTCTTTTCTACCAATATATGTGATTCCTTCAAAATTCATTTAAAATAAGAACATAAAGTCATAGAATAAAAAATATTAGGTATTCAAGAAGTATGGTAAGGTAAAAATATTATTAGTTTAAAAAAACCTTCTGAATCACACCTTTTCATGATTCATCATTACTAAACATTGTTCCCAAATAAATATGCATAAAACATCATGGGATTATACCATCCCAAACTTCTTTAATATTTCCATTGAATTCTTTTCATGAGAAAATGAAATGTATTTTTCTTCTTTGGAACGCGTAATCCAATAAAGAATGGTAATTATCTTAATAGAGACACTTCAAAATTCTTCTCCATTTCCTCAGAAAATGTATTAAAAAATTTTCTTTATCCTTGTAGAAAATTATATCAACAACATAAACAATTTGAATTAGGGTTCTGGATTCAAGAAATTTGATACATAAGCCTCTATCATTTTTCCTTTAGAAAATTTCCACATTCTCCAACAAATTTCATATTTAGAATACCAAGAAGGTGATTCTCATTTTAATCTATACAAGGATTTATTCAACAGTCAAATCTTTTTTTCAACAATATTATGTTGAAACCCAACTGTTTTTTAAATCTATGCATATTACTAATTCTCACTATCGATGAAATATAAATTTACATCCATCTAATAAAAAATTTATTTTTTATGGTAGGCCACTAAGAGAAACCTTATAATAGTTTATAATCATGAAATTATGGAAAATGGTTCTTTAAAATCCATGAATTCCTCCAATGTATTGCCTTTACACACAAGCCTGATTTTTTTCTTGACACTTCTCTATGTTCATTGAGCTTATTCTGGTACACCCAATTTTTTCTGATAACATTTTTACTTACTGACTAGGGAATAAGTCTCCATGTATCATTTTTATCAATTGATTCAAATCATCATTCATATAATCCAACCATTATTTGTTTTGAATTTCTTCTAAAACTAATTACTAATCAACTTTTGAGATAACTAAAGCCTAATTTTATAATATAAAACCTATTTTATATGAATGGGATCTTTTGGATTCTGAATAATGTTTATAGACCCAACATGTTTTTTTGAAGTATGAAATTTCAATGATTTCTTCCCAACTGAACTTTCCCCATCACTGATTTCATTAAATCATGAAAATAATGTTTTTACATATATTCACTTATGTTTGAAATCTCAATTCTATCCTCCTCTCCATTCTCAAAAACTTTTGGTAATGAATTTTAATTTTCAATTACTTTACCAAAATACGAGTCCACTGAAATTTGTTAAATTTTGTTCCAAATATTTAAATTCTTCAATTTAGTTAATAACAAATAAAATTTTCTTCTTCATATTTCGCATAAAAAATTCCCAAATCTAGATTTTTGACATTTTGTAAACAATAACATCCATAAACATTAATGAGTTTTGATGATTTTTTTTGCTATAACACATTTCATAAAGTGTCATGTTGGTTAATGGTATCAAAAAAAATATTTTAAATATATACAATAGTACTAATAGCTTATATAAAATAGAATTTTAAAGGATTGTATACCAATAAAATACATGATACCATTTGCTCCAAACCTCAATTATTTATTTATGATACTCCATTTTGTTGTGGAGTATATAGAGAAATATACTAATGTTTAATACAATGGGTTCTCAGCTAATTTTCAAAACTAATACTTAGGAATTCTATACCATTATCCATTCTCATATTTTTTTAGGGAAAACCACATTTCATTCTCTATATATTTTCTAAATAATTTATTCATTTCAATAGACTCTGAATTGGGCTTTATAAACATGATATTTTCATTTGAATGAGATCATTAATACATGTGACAGTGTATAAATCCCGTGTTATTTATTTATCTCCCATCGATGTGCATAAATTAGAATGAATAATCTCAAGTGTTTTGGTACATTGAATATAAACACTTTTATGAATTTTTTTAGTCATATTAACTTTTTTTACATGTTAAAAAAACATATTCTTCTCTTTTTTCAATTATGGAATGTTTGGGACAACATCAAATTTATATTGTTTTTTCATATATTTCTATAAAAAGTTACCAATCTTTAGTTCCAAATTTTTTTTATCATTAGCATTCATGTAATAGGATTTATTGACCTCTTATATTTAGAAGATATTTTCACTTGTTCTTTATAATTTTGTAATAACTTTTCTATATTTTACACTTTTTATGATTCTAAGAACTTTTCTAAAAAAATATATTCCATCATCATAGAGTTGATTTACACTATGTATGATATGCTTTTGTCCATTAAAACATTCATATATTTAAAAATTTATTCTTCAGTCTTACGAATTATGATTCCGGAAATTTTTAATGAAATATCATTACCAATGGTAACTACTCCTCCATCATGACATTTAATAGGTTTCACAATTTTAATATCACCTATCATATGTGGAGGAAATCCATTATAATGTATCTATCATATGTTACTTTATCTTTCTGTAAAATTTGTCTCAATAACAAAATAAATTTTCTCAACATTATTCTTTTGATCTTATATTTATTTATACCATACGAACCTTTTTCGAGAAGGAGTTCCATACATATTTTAGCAATATGACCAGTCCTATCACATCCTCTAAAAAATTAATCCCAAAATTCGAATGGGGTTTTTTGGAATGTTTCTAGCATCTTGAGAATTCAATTATTTAGGTTTTTGTATGTTAGGTAAGTTACTCATTCTAAATTCACTATTTATTACACTTTTCACATGACTTCTTCTAGGTAGAGATATGTTTTTCTAATAATTATAAGCTCTCTTCCCATTGATTTAAAAACACTATAAATAGCAATAAATTTTTTAATTTTTATTCAAGATATATCTTTATCTATAGAAATTTGTTGATGTTGGTAACTTCTTTAAGCTCTAACATTCACTGGGTGTAAAGAAAAATTCCTTTCAATTGTTATTATACCTTTATATTTTTTTAGGATTATCAAATCCTATCTCTATCCATGCTTTCCCAAAACCATTCATAGATCATGAAATATTAAAGGAAAAATATGAAATATTAATTTTTATGATTGATGATTTAATCTGATTCTCGTATTATAACTTCTCAACATCATTAAATGGGCTGTATTTTACAAAGAAACCATTTATGAAATTTTCCTTCTTATTCCTCAAGGTAAATTTAGACACTAGATTTTTTATTATAAATTTTTATATTTTTCTTCTTTATCTATTAGCTTCTTACAATAATGTTCAACCATATTTCCTTATTAAAAATTTTGACGTTTATAACATAATACCTCCCTCATATATTATTCCACATACTTTTTGACATATTTTATTCCATCAATAACTTCATCAAAATAATTCTTCATTAATATAATTTCATTCTAGAGAGTGGAATTTTTTTCATCCCATGCAACAAGTTCTTTTATATGCTTATACTCTCTATTACATTTATCACCACTTTCTTTACTATTTGTATAATCTATTATTTTCAAAACATTTTTAGTAGAGGTTCCAAATTTTTCTAAACATTCCTATTGAGATGATTAATTATAAATTTTGTCTAATTAAACTTTCATAATCAATATATTAATTTTTATTCCATTGATTTTTTTCTTGCATTTGTTGGATGAATTTATTAATTACAATTTTTGTTTCACTTCTTCCATCAATTTATTTCATTAAATTATTTCGATATTCTCTATCCTTATTCTTCGAGGGAATTCATTGGAAAGTGTCTGATTCCACCATAATCAAAACATTTTAGAGGATGCTTACTTCCATTTTTCCTCTAGAACTATGATAGATTTTGGAGAGAAGAGATATAATAAATTCATTCAACACAACATCTTCATTATCTTCGGACTCAAAATGTTCAAATTCTTTAACATCATGTATTTTCGTCTTTATCATAGCTTGAAAATATATTTCATATTACATATTATTTTTAAACATTGGATCTTTCCTCATTTCATTAGAAATAATAATGTTAGACAATTATTCAAGAGATGAATAATGCATATCATCAATAGAGGAAATTTTAGAATCAAACATATCCATGAGTGTTACTCTTATGTTTCTTCCCAATTGTATAATCTTCCAGGATATCTCTTAATCCACTAATATTGAAAAACAATCATTTACCAAGGTTAATTATTCATTAATTGTTTTATCATCTATCATTCTGATGTCTTCATACTTACTATAGTAGATTTTTATATTTTATTTATTCACATTTGTCATGCAATTGAAAATACATTCCATCTTGACGCACATACTTTTTGATTTATTGAGACCCATCACCTTCTAATAAAAAAGTGAAGATAATAACATAATGATTTCATTCATAGCCTTCCCATTAACATATATATTTCTCTAAGTTCAAAATTTCATAGAATAATCCTTCTCAATAGGTGGAAACCAATGATAGTATTATCAAAATCATCCTTCCCAAGATAATAGAGAAAAGAATCATCCTATTTTTTCATCCATAATAATTTTTTCCATCAAATATTTTAATTATTATTCAATAGATAAAATTAAAATTATCCATGATAAGGATTCAATAAGGGACCTCCCTATCATACTGATTAATGTTCACAAAAATAATAAAACAATTGAGAATGGGGATTGAACGAGTTATTTAAATTTTATGTGCTTCAAAAAATTTTGAAACATAATCACTTCATCCTTTAAAGATATATTTTCTTATTAACTTTTAGTAAATACTCACGCATGAAAATGTATGAAATCATATAAAGAAGATCATATTTAAAAGGTTCATCCTTAGTGATAGAACCTACATCTTTTCAATAGCTACTCTCATATGACTATGGAAATTAAGTATTATGAAGAAGTCAATGCAAATTGTTACAAATCTTGTTAGGCACCTTATCTATCCTGATAAGAGGGATTATACAGACTCCTTCCCATTTAAAATTTTTTATTATAAAATAATTGATCCAAAAAAAGAAGAAAAAGGAATTTGTTGAAAGTGTTCCAGAATTTCTAAGTTTAAATCCTCGGTTTGATATTGTTGGATCATTTTTCTCAATCAGATGATGATAATATGGTTCATCCTTACTCAAAATTTACTTCTCAATATTAGCTCATAATCTCTATATTCTCATTGTCTCTTTGATCAGCTGAATTTAATTTCATCAATACAATGAATCCATTCTCAATCAGTCAAAATGAGACTCTACTCAAAAGGTCAATATGATCTTCTAGAGTCTCATTGACTCAATATGATTAACTTAATAAAATTACCCAATATGGTAAACAAAAAATTTTGATGTCTGATATTCTTATGAGATCTAAGTACAAAATTTAATGTCTCTTGAATTATTCCACGTTCTTGATTTTGTGCTTAAATAATAGTTATCAAGGATCGAATGATCTGAGCATGTATTAATTGATGACTCAAAAAATATAGAGAGGAAACATAAAAACATTCACCACTACATGAAATATTATAACTATGTAAAATACTTACATTTGATCATCTTATATTACTTCTTCAGTTGTCCTCATATTTTATTGAGATTTATGCAAAAATGAATGTATATTTTGACCACATCAACTCTTTACACAAAAAATTCTCTTTAATTAACATTCTTGGAATTATTATTTTTTCATCAGTATGATGAAACCTCCTCAACTAATTATGATGAAACTCCTTTTTCAGTTCATAGCGACATGCCTTTAATTCTAAAATTTAATCCAATTTAATCATTGTAAAGATGATTTTTTTTTCAAATTTATGTATTTTATTTAATGATAATTCCACATAGAAAATTTTAACATCCTCAAATTTCATCATCTTCACACATACTGACTTATGGATCTAATCTTCTATTTCTGGATTTCTTGTGTCTAATTAATACTTAATTGTGGTCACTAAAACTGATTCAGTCATTACAATTCAGCAATTTCATCCAAATTATTTATGATGAGTATGTGTCATGATTTATAAGAACTTAATAATCAATATATCATCATATAAATTATAATAGAACGTTTGAGAATGTTCTAACTCTTAAATTCACAAAAATGATTCAAAACTCTTCATCACCAATACAACTTCTTTGATCTAAAACTTATATCATTCTAAAAAATCTCAAGTCTGATAAATCTTCATGGTGATAGAAAAAATATAATAAAGCATTTGATCAACAAATTTCTCTTTCTGACTACTTATGCATCTGGTGTTACTCTACCTGGAAACCTGATTTTGAGAATATGTTTCCAGAAAACAACATTCATTAAAAAAAATTTATTTCCCTTTATGATTGTGTTTGAAAAATCCGAAACATTCAACTTTCTTACAATTCTCATTACGATGGGCTATATCTGATTCCTGGATAACAAAAACATTCTTATATATAATGTTTATTTTAAAAAAGTACAAAAACTTTTTTAAAATAATTTATCATAAAGGTACTTTAAAATTATTTATTCACGCAATGATTTCAATCAATTCCAAAACACCACATAGTCTACTGCTCCCCAGAAAGGATAGTGGGTGTTAGGAGAGGATTTCCTAGGAAAAATAACCAATTTTTTTAAGAATTCCTGCATCTCAAACAAGAACAATCCTAAATAATCTATAATTTATAGGATCTTAAAATATAAAAACCATAGTAGGTTTCAGATCAAGCTAAGATGCATCCTCTTGCTCTTCTAGTGGTGGAAAATGGGTGTTCTTCCGATACGAAAGCATTGTGACCAGCCTCTATGACATTCCACATCGGATTTCTTCTATGATGAATTTCCTATGACACTAAACACATTCTTACAACAACTATAATATCATAATTATGAAGTCAAGGTGATAAAAATATAGTAATAAAAAAGTATTTTTAAAAAAATCTTTCATATGTGGCTAAAAAAAGAAGGCCTAATTATCATAGTAAAACCATGGCTCAAGAATATTTCTCCCTGCCCACCTCTTAATCACTATCATATTCATATAAAAAAAATAATCCACATGTTCAAATAATCTATATTTCAACATGTTATGTTAAATAACCATTAACACATACAATAGCATTAAATTAATTGATCTAAAATGGATAATTGGTAAAATGATTATATATAGGACCTGAGATCCTATATTCCTAGTCATGTTGCATAAAATCTACCAATTCCCATTAACAATAATATCAAAACAAACTTCTGATCATCATAAAATAAAAAAAAAACTCCATTAATAGTCCCATTATAGGTAATTTAAGGGTCTATCATGTACGGGCCATCCAATATCTTATGCGACTCGCCAACCATAGTCCAACACATCCCAAATCATTTTCTCCATCTTTTAAACATAGTAAATATGTAAATAAAAAAATAACTTGAATTTATAACACTTTGTAACACCCATATTCAAATAACTAATCCCATGATTGATTATTACATGACCTCAGACATTCATTCCCATATGAAAGTGTTTTTTTACAAGTAGAGTGTGTTTGAACACCATCGAAGGGGAGAATACACTCACAGTATCAAAATCTAACATTTTAATCATATCATAAAAATAGTAATTACATTGAAGGACATAAAAAAGTGTATAATAACAATTCAATAAAAATGACATGGTAGAAATATCAACTCAAGCATGAAATAAATCAAGGAACCCTGAAGTTTAAAGTCAAACTAGACTATAAAAATACCATAAATTTAAATAAATTTAGTGTGACAACAAAAAGGAGTCTTTATGGGACCACCTCTAATCCTAATGATCCATATCCTCAGCTTCCAATCAATGAGCCTTTGAACTATCTTAGATCCTGATCATGATGTATGCATGTGAATCGATATCCCATGTAGGGTATGTGTGTAAACCTAGAATGACACCACAAATGAATCTTTATCATATGGTCCGATGATGAATTTGTTTGTTCCACTGAAATAGATAATTTAATAATAAAATTTAGTCAGATTCTGATGTATTAAATGTTACAAAACATTGTTTCTTAAAATGAGAACTCACCCAATATTCACCAAAGAAAAATTTTCCTCATAATGTCGATTTTCTATCTTTATAAAATCTATAACAAGAAGCATTAGTATAACCATGAAACGTAATCTCACAATTTTATTTGTATAATAACACATGTGAATTTTCCATTAAAATATCTCAGAATCCTCTTTTCTACCAATATATGTGATTCCTTCAAAATTCATTTAAAATAAGAACATAAAGTCATAGAATAAAAAATATTAGGTATTTAGGAAGTATGGTAAGGTAAAAATATTATTAGTTTAAAAAAACCTCCTGAATCACACCTTTTCATGATTCATCATTACTAAACATTGTTCCCAAATATATATGCATAAAACATCATGGGATTATACCATCCCAAACTTCTTTAATATTTCCATTGAATTCTTTTCATGAGAAAATGAAATGTATTTGTCTTCTTTGGAACGCGTAATCCAATAAAGAATGGTAATTATCCTAATAGAGACACTTCAGAATTCTTCTCCATTTCCTCAGAAAATGTATTAAAACATTTTCTTTATCCTTGTAGAATATTATATCAACATCATAAACAATTTGAATTAGGGTTCTGGATTCAAGAAATTTGATACATAAGCCTCTATCATTTTTCCTTTAGAAAATTTCCACATTCTCCAACAAATTTCATATTTAGAATAACAAGAAGGTGATTCTCATTTTAATCTATACAAGGATTTATTCAACAGTCAAATCTTTTTTTCAACATTATTAAGTTGAAACCCAACTGTTTTTTAAATCTATGCATATTACTAATTCTCACTATCTATGAAATATAAATTTACATCCATCTAATAAAAAATTTATTTTTTATGGTAGGACACTAAGGGAAACCTTATAATAGTTTATAATCATGAAATTATGGAAAATGGTTCTTTAAAATCCATGAATTCCTCCAATGTATTGCCTTTACACACAAGCCTGATTTTTTTCTTGACACTTCTCTATGTTCATTGAGCTTATTCTGGTACACCCAATTTTTTTTGATAACATTTTTACTTACTGACTAGGGAATAAGTCTCTATGTATCATTTTTATCAATATGATTCAAATCATCATTCATATAATCCAACCATTATTTGTGTTGAATTTCTTCTAAAACTAATTACTAATCAACTTTTGAGATAACTAAAGCCTAATTTTATAATATAAAACCTATTTTATATGAATGGGATCTTTTGGATTCCGAATAATGTTTATAGACCCAACATGTTTTTTTGAAGTATGAAATTTCAATGATTTCTTCCCAACTGAACTTTCCCCATCACTGATTTCATTAAATCATGAAAATAATGTTTTTACATATATTCACTTTTGTTGGAAATCTCAATTCTATCCTCCTCTCCATTCTCAAAAACTTTTGGTAATGAATTTTGATTTTCAATTACTTTACCAAAATACGAGTCCACAGAAATTTGTTAAATTTTGTTCCAAATATTTAAATTCTTCAATTTAGTTAATAACAAATAAAATTTTCTTCTTCATATTTCGCATAAAAAATTCCCAAATCTAGATTTTTGACATTTTGTAAACAATAACATCCATAAACATTAATGAATTTTGATGATTATTTTGCTATAACACATTTCATAAAGTGTCATGTTGGTTAATGGTATCAAAAAAATATTTTAAATATATACAATATTACTAATAGCTTATATACAATAGAATTTTAAAGGATTGTATTCCAATAAAATACATGATTCCATTTTCTCCAAACCTCAATTATTTATTTATGATACTCCATTTTGTTGTGGAGTATATAGAGAAATATACTAATGTTTAATACAATGGGTTCTCAGCTAATTTTCAAAACTAATACTTAGGAATTCTATACCATTATCCATTCTCATATTTTTTAGGGAAAACCAAATTTCATTCTCTATATATTTTATAAATAATTTATTCATTTCAATAGACTCTGAATTGGGCTTTATAAACAAGATGTTTTCATTTGAATGAGATCATTAATACATGTGACAGTGTATAAATCCCGTGTTATTTATTTATCTCCCATCGATGTGCATAAATTAGAATGAATAATCTCAAGTGTTTTGGTACATTGAATATAAACACTTTTATGACTTTTTTTAGTCATATTAACTTTTTTTTTACATGTTAAACAAACATATTCTTCTCTTTTTTCAATTATGGAATGTTTGGGACAACATCAAATTTATATTGTTTTTTCATATATTTCTATAAAAAGTTACCAATATTTAGTTCCAAATTTTTTTTATCATTAGAATTCATGTAATAGGATTTGTTGACTTCTTATATTTAGAAGATATTTGCACTTGTTCTTTATCATTTTGTAATAACTTTTCTATATTTTACACTTTTTATGATTCTAAGAAATTTTCTAAAAAAATATATTCCATCATCATAGAGTTGATTTACACTATGTATGATATGTTTTTGTCCATTAAAACATTCATATATTTAAAAATTTATTCTTCAGTCTTACGAATTATGATTCCTGAAATTTTTAAAGAAATATCATTACCAATGGTAACTACTCCTCCATCATGACATTTAATAGGTTTCACAATTTTAATATCACCTATCATATGTGGAGGAAATCCATTATAATGTATCTATCATATGTTACTTTATCTTTCTGTAAAATTTTTCTCAATAACAAAATAACTTTTCTCAACATTGTTCTTTTGAGCTTATATTTATTTATACCATACAAACCTTTTTCGAGAAGGAGTTCCATACATATTTTAGCAATATGACCAGTCCTATCACATCCTCTAAAAAATTAATCCCAAAATTCGAATGGGGTTTTTTGGAATGTTTCTAGCATCTTGAGAATTCAATTATTTAGGTTTTTGTATGTTAGGTAAGTTACTCATTCTAAATTCACTATTTATTACACTTTTCACATGACTTCTTCTAGGTGGAGATATGTTTTTCTAATAACTATAAGCTCTCTTCCCATTGATTTAAAAACTCTATAAATAGAAATAATTTTTTTAATTTTTATTCAAGATATATATTTATCTATAGAAATTTGTTGATGTTGGTAACTTCTTTCAGCTCTAACATTCACTGGGTGTAAAGAAAAAATCCTTTCAATTGTTATTATACCTTTATATTTTTATAGGATTCAAAAATCCTTTCTCTATCCATGCTTTCCCAAAACCATTCATAGATCATGAAATATTAAAGGAAAAATATGAAATATTAATTTTTATGATTGATGATTTAATCTTATTCTCGTATTATAACTTCTCAACATCATTAAATGGGCTGTATTTTACAAAGAAACCATTTATGAAATTTTCCTTCTTATTCCTCAAGGTAAATTTAGACACTAGATTTTTTATTATAAATTTGTATATTTTTCTTCTTTATCTATTAGATTCTTACAATAATGTTCAACCATATTTCCTTATTAAATATTTTGACGTTTATAACATAATACCCCCCTCATATATTATTCCACATACTTTTTGACATATTTTATTCCATCAATAACTACATCAAAATAATTCTTCATTAATCTAATTTCATTCTAGAGATTGGAAGTTTTTTCATCCCATGCAAAAAGTTCTTTTATAAGCTTATACTCTCTATTACATTTATCACCACTTTCTTTACTATTTGAATAATCTATTATTTTCAAAACATTTTTAGTAGAGGTTCCAAATTTTTCTAAACATTCCTATTGAGATGATTAATTATAAATTGTGTCTAATTAAACTTTCATAATCAATATATTAATTTTTATTCCATTAATTTTTTTCTTGCATTTGTTGGATTAATTTATTAATTACAATTTTTGTTTCACTTCTTCGATCAATTTATTTCATTAAATTATTTCGATATTCTCTATCCTTATTCTTCAGGGGAATTCATGGGAAAGTGTCTGATTCCACCATAATCAAAACATTTTAGAGGATGTTTACTTATATTTTTCCTCTAGAACTCTCATAGATTTTGGAGAGAAGAGATATAATAAATTCATTCAACACAACATCTTCATTATCTTCAGACTCAAAATGTTCAAATTCTTTAACATCATGTATTTTCGTCTTTATCATAGCTTGAAAATATATTTCATATTACATATTATTTTTAAACATTGGATCTTTCCTCATTTCATAAGAAATAATAATGTTAGACAATTATTCAAGAGATGAATAATGCATATCATCAATAGAGGAAATTTTAGAATCAAACATATCCATGAGTGTTACTCTTATGTTTCTTCCCAATTGTATAATCTTCCAGGATATCTCTTAATCAACTAATATTGAAAAACAATCATTTACCAAGGTTAATTATTCATTAACTATTTTATCATCTATCATTCTGATGTCTTCATACTTACTACAGTAGATTTTTATATTTTATTTATTCACATTTGTCATGCAATTGAAAATACATTACATCTTGACGCACATACTTTTTGATTTATTGAGACCCATCACCTTCTAATAAAAAAGTGAAGATAAGAACATAATGATTTCATTCATATCCTTCCCATTAACATATATATTTCTCTAAGTTGAAAATTTCATAGAATAATCCTTCTCAATAGGTGGAAACCAATGATAGCATTATCAAAATCATCCTTCCCAAGATAATAGAGAAAAGAATCATCCTATTTTTTCATCCATAATAATTTTTTCCATCAAATATTTTAATTATTATTCAATAGATAGAATTAAAATTATCCATGATAAGGATTCAATAAGGGACCTCCCTATCATACTGATTAATGTTCAAAAAAATAATAAAACAATTGAGAATGGGGATTGAATGAGTTATTTAAATTTTATGTGCTTTAAAAAATTTTGAAACATAATCACTTAATCCTTTAAAGATATATTTTCTTATTAACATTTAGTAAATAATCACGCATGAAAATGTATGAAATCATATAAAGAAGATCATATTTAAAAGGTTCATCCTTAGTGATAGAACCTAAATCTTTTCAATAGCTACTCTCATATGACTATGGAAATTAAGTATTATGAAGAAGTAAATGCAAATTGTTACAAATCTTGTTAGGAACCTTATCTCTCCTGATAAGAGGGATTATACAGACTCCTACCCATTTAAAATTTTTTATTATAAAATAATTGATCCAAAAAAAGAAGAAAAAGAATTTTTTGAAACTGTTCCAGAATTTCTAAGTCTAAATCCTCGGTTTGATATTGTTGGATCATTTTTCTCAATCAGATGATGATAATATGGTTCATCCTTACTCAAAATTTACTTCTCAATCTTAGATCATAATCTCTATATTCTCATTGTCTCTCTGATCAACTGAATTTAATTTCATCAATACAATGAATCCATTCTCAATCAGTCAAAATGAGACTCTACTCAAAAGGTCAATATGATCTTCTAGAGTCTCATTGACTCAATATGATTAACTTAATAAAATTACCCAATATGGTAAACAAATTTTTTTTATGTCTGATGTTCTTATGAGATCTAAGTCCAAAATTTAAATTCTCTTGAATTATTCCACGTTCATGATTTTCTGCTTAAATAATAGTTATCAAGGATTGAATGATCTGAGCATGTATTAATTGATGACTCAAAAAATAAAGAGAGGAAACATAAAAACATTCACCACTACATGAAATATTATAACTATGTAAAATACTTACATTTGATCATCTTATATTACTTCTTCAGTTGTCCTCATATTTTATTGAGATTTATGCAAAAATGAATGTATATTTTGACCACATCAACTCTTTACACAAAAAATTCTCTTTAATTAACATTCTTGGAATTATTATTTTTTCATCAGTATGATGAAACCTCCTCAACTAATTATGATGAAACTCCTTTTTCAGTTCATAGCGACATGCCTTTAATTCTCAAATTTAATCCAATTTAATCCTTGTAAAGATGATTTTTTTTTTCAAATTTATGTATTTTATTTAATGATAATTCCACATAGAAAATTTTAACATCCTCAAATTTAATCATCTTCACACATAATGACTTATGGATCTAATCTTCTATTTCTGTATTTCTTTTGTCTAATTAATACTTAATTGTGGTCACTAAAACTGATTCAGTCATTACAATTCAGCAATTTCATCCAAATTATTTATGATGAGTATGTGTCATGATTTATAAGAACTTAATAATCAATATATCATCATATAAATTACAATAGAACGTTTGAGAATGTTCTAACTCTTAAATTCACAAAAATGATTCAAAACTCTTCATCACCAATACAACTTCTTTGATCTAAAACTTATATCATTCTAAAAAATCTCAAGTCTAATAAATCTTCATGGTGATAGAAAAAATATAATAAAGAATTTGATTAACAAATTTATCTTTCTGACTACTTATGCATCTGGTGTTACTCTACCTGGAAACCTGATTTTGAGAATATGTTTCCAGAAAACAACATTCATTAAAAAAAATTGTTTCCCTTTATGATTGTGTTTGAAAAATCCGAAACATTCAACGTTCTTACAATTCTCATTACGATGGGCTATATCTGATTCCTGGAAAACAAAAACATTCTTATATATAATGTTTATTTTAAAAAAGTACAAAAACATTGTTAAAATAATTTATCATAAAGGTACTTTAAAATTATTTATTCATGCAATGATTTCAATCAATTCCAAAACACCACATAGTCTACTGCTTCCCAGAAAGGATATTGGGTGTTAGGAGAGGATTTCCTAGAAAAAATAACCAATTTTTTTAAGAATTCTTGCATCTCAAACAAGAACAATCCTAAATAATCTATAATTTATAGGATCTTAAAATATAAAAACCATAGTAGGTTTCAGATCAAGCTAAGATGCATCCTCTTTCTCTTCTAGTGGTGGAAAATGGGTGTTCTTCCGATACGAAAGCATTGTGACCAGCCTCTATGACTTTCCACATCTGATTTCTTCTATGATGAATTTCCTATGACACTAAACACATTATTACACCAACTATAATATCATAATTATGAAGTCAAGGTGATAAAAATATAGTAATAAAAAAGTATTTTTTAAAAAATCTATCATATGTGGCTAAAAAAAGAAGGCCTAATTATCATAGTAAAACCATGGCTCAAGAATATTTCTCCTTGCCCACCTCTTAATCACTATCATATTCATATAAAAAAAATAATCCACATGTTCAAATAATCTATATTTCAACATGTTATGTTAAATAACCATTAACACATATAATAGCATTAAATTAATTGATCTAAAATAGATAATTGTTAAAATGATTATATATAGGACCTGAGATCCTATATTCCTAGTCATGTTGCATAAAATCAACCAATTCCCATTAACAATAATATCAAAACAAACTTCTGATCATCATAAAATAAAAAAAGCTCTATTAATAGTCCCATTATAGGTAATTTAAGGGTCTATCATGTACGGGCCATCCAATATCTTATGTGACTCGCCAACCATAGTCCAACACATCCCAAATCATTTTTTCCATCTTTTAAACATAGTAAATATGTAAATAAAGAAATAACATGAATTTATAACACTTTGTAACACCCATATTCAAATAACTAATCCCATGATTGATTATTACATGACCTCAGACATTCATTCCCATATGAAAGTGTTTTTTGACAAGTAGAGTGTGTTTGAACACCATCGAAGGGGAGAATACACTCACAATATCAAAATCTAACATTTGAATCATATCATAAAAATAGTAATTACATTGAAGGACATAAAAAAAGTGTATAATAACAATTCAATAAAAATGACATGGTAGAAATATCAACTCAATCATGAAATAAATCAAGGAACCCTGGAGTTTAAAGTCAAACTAGAATATAAAAATACCATAAATTTAAATAAATTTAGTGTGACAACAAAAAGGAGTCTTTATGGGACCACCTCTAATCCCAATGCTCCATATCCTCAGCTTCCAATCAATGAGCCTTTGAACTATCTTAGATCCTGATCATGATGTATGCATGTGAATCGATATCCCATGTAGGGTATGTGTGTAAACCTAGAATGACACCACAAATGAATCTTTATCATATGGTCTGATGATGAATATGTTTGTTCCACTGAAATAGATAATTTAAAAATAAAAAAAGAATCGATAATGTGATGTGTGATAACGTTCTAACCAGGTCACCTTGAACCTCATAAATACCTTCTTCTACTCAATGCTAAAAGATAAATCATAATGGATGTTTTGTGCAAGATTATATCAAAAGTCCATGACATAAATATATTAGAATCGACAAGGACAATGACTATCATCATTATACATAATGTAATAAATCTCCTTCTCTAACAGAGGTATGGAAACAAGTCCATCATACATTGTTTCAACCTCAAGTAAGGACACATGGTATTTATATCCTGGAACTACCTTTCCTCTAGAGTCAACACTCTAACAACCCTTCCCTATGTATCTTTACATTATCATCGTCAATTTTATATCACATATGATCCCCTTTAAGGGATAACCAAGCCACAATGGTCCACGAATCACAGACAATCGGAAGCAAAACCTGCAAAGGCCATATATTCAACACAATTTGGGATAACAAATATTATAACAACATAACATATCAATCATGATTATCAATATCCGCCCACAAGATATCGAACTCATGAATGGGTTCCATAGGTTCCACATAGAAACATGTGATCCATATTAAACCTTAGTCTCAAAGGATATATATGAAAACACATGTGATGAAACTAAAGAATTGGCCTCAACGAACACATGTATAGAACATCATATATTTCCAACAATCATATACAATGGATACATATGGTTGGGATATTCCAAACACTAATGTATCAGTTCCAATATTAGTATTGAACAATAAGGTCATCACCTATAGTATGTTCCCACACCAACTAAAATAATCCCCATTTCCAATACCTAGATAAAATTATAATAAAACATTACAAGGGTTCTAGAATGAGATTATTTAAGGAAAATAAACCCATATTTTATAACCGTATCACTTATCCAATGTCATCCACTATTAATTGTGGATCAAGGATTTGTAAAAGTGAACCCATAAATTCTGAAACATTTATAAAATAAGAGTGAATAAGTTCCCAATAATCCACAATCAATGTGAATGAGCCGCTAAAGAAATATATTCCCCTAGTATACCAATTAAAAAAGAAAAAATTTCCAATTTTTCACCCTAGATTCATCCCAATGTAATATGGTTATAAGGAACCTATAATAGGAGGCAATCATATCGATTAATAGGGGGAAGAAATATGACTATGGGGCATTACAAGTCCCTCGTTGAATATCACATGTGTTTCCTATTTGAACTGAATGAAATTTAAAAGGATCTATGGTCATTTCTGATGAATAAAATTATTAAATAGCCCTATCAATGGCATGGTGAATCCCATCGTGGTTGTAGTGACCACTAACTCACCCGACCTAGGAAATATGATATGCCCCCACTATTGAGTTTTGTCAAAACCTCATCTATTTTGGACATTCCATTTCATCGACCAAGAAATGGTGAGGCCGATATGGATATTGTTCATTAAGGACTCAATACCCAACATGCTCAAGACCACACACAACCATGAATGTTTTGATCATCTTGTTTCACATTAGAATTATCTGTTCAAAAAATGGCATACACCATGGTGTATTCCTACCTACTGTATACCCAAAAATTCTCAAAACCCTATTTAAGACACTGAAACAAAAAATACCCCTTGATCTAGGAAAAACTATAAAAAATTCGCAATAAATTATTCACAATAATCCAAAACAATAAATAACATTCCTTATATAAACATGGGTGAAATTGTTAATGTTTTTTTATAATATTTAGATATTTTAAAAATAATCAAATTTACTTGAGGGAATATAATCCTAAAATTTTAGAAATAGAAAAGACATTTGATTTCCCTTCTATAAAACCATGTTTTGGGAACTATGAATCTATAAGAATGATAAGGAAATATTTAATATTAGAAAATAATGGTAGATTATCTAGGAATAAATTAAATTCCTTTGAGATAATATATAAAATAGATGATAGATAATTGAGTATAGATCCATGTAAAGTATGGGGATTTTTTTGTGACACATTTTTTAAAAATTTAATGACATGGGTGAATCATGTTATAAAAAAAATTCATATTTTTTAAAATATAGAAGAGGAGTATATCCTTTTTTATTCCAAAATGAATCTTTGAAAATTATATAATAAAAATACAATAATTATATGTGGGGTAACTAAAAAATAAGAAGTGATTGAACATGTTACATTACATTCATTGAAAATATCTAATTAGAATGAAATTAATCTAAATTAAAATAGAACACACGTGTAAGAACGAAAAACTAGTTGGTTGTCATAAATATTAGTGGATCATATAGCCTTAGGCTATTTTTTTCTTTCCAATATTGATACTTTTTTATATTGGAAAATATTTATATGAATAACCCATTTTTCATGTAGTCCTAGCAAGACCATGTGCAAGCCTACATATAATTATTTTTCTGATATGCCTATAAATTAATATTATATATATAATTTCATAACTATAAGGAAAATATATTTTATAGTTAGTTGGTAAATAATATTTATAATTTAATATGTGACTTGATTTTTTGTCCTTCTCCCTAGGTTATTTCTTTTTATTTCCCACCTTTTCCAGAGTAATTAATTTTTTTTGAAATAGAAAAAATCAGAAGCAAATGTGTGTCAAAATATTAGTGGGAAATATTTAATGTGGAAAATATAAAATAGAAATAAATAGAAGGTGGTGATTCACTATTTTCAAAAAAATAATCAAACATAATATTTAGTGGATGCTATAATGAAAAGTAAAACTATTTATTAAAAAATCCATCTTCCCTAATGACCTTGACTGATGATACCCATAACTCTGCCTATTTCACACCTCCACACAAATTAATAGACCCAAATAGCCGATAGATAGTGAAATAATGTTCCGTGATCATTGTTGGCCCCAAAACATGACCCACTTTTTCTAGTCTATAGTAAAACCTCATAACATAATCACCTAAAACTATTGGCTTCAATTCCAGTCCCCCAGATCTCGATATTTAGAGGACTCAATAAAAAACACATGTCACTTTTCCATCAAAAACCTCATGTAAATAAGTATTTATAAGATTTATTTTAAATAGTAAACCCTTTTTAGGTTACCAATTCCTTGAATTTTCCAAATTAAGTTATCTAGAGAATTTAATATTAAGAAGAATAATATTTTTTGTCAATTCATTATATTTATTAAAAATTATTTTGATTGATTATAAATATTTATACACTATTAATTTTTACATGACTTCTTAATGATAATAATCATATTTATTTTCTTTATTAATTTTTCATGGTAAGTTTAAATGTTTTTTTACTATACTTCTCAATGATTTTTCTATGGGGATTTTTTGATTGGATAAGTAATATATTACTATTTGTTTAGATGTTTGATTTGATGGATATATATCAAATTAGTTTTCTTTTAATTCCAAGGATATGATGTTTACAAATTCAAAAAATATTATCATAATGAATTGAAAATAAATGTATTTTTTGTTATAAAAATGGTATAATATTCAAAATAGTTTTTTTCACTATTTATAAATTAATGAATTTTCATTATCCCAAAATATTTTATGATGAGTTAACATATTTAGTAATATATTTTTATTTGGAAAGGATTACATAATTGTAGAAATAAAATTTATAAGATATAAATGGATTTTTTTTATTTAAAAATGTGTATAGAATCATGGGGTTTAAAATGAAACTGATGGTAGGTATTTTAATTATGATTATTTTTTATTTCACCAATGGATTTCATGCGATGTAAAAAAAATTAAAAAATTTCATTCATGTTTTATTCTTTTAAATGATCCACACTGATGGTGTCGTGATTGGTACTGACATTACTTGTTATGTTATTTAAATTTAGTTGGATTATTCATTGATGATAGGGTTATTTCATATAGAATAGAATCAAATTTAATTTAATTTTTATGATATAACTATATATCTTTGGATAAGGGTTTATTTCATTTGGTTAACTAATTTATGATTGGTTACAATTTTATATTATGGATTAGTTGTCCTTATTCATAATGATATTTAATATTACTTTTTTCTATATGTATAATTGTATATATTTTTTTACATTTCTATGAAAATATTTTTAACAGTTAATTAAATAATATTTTATCAGTATCATTTTATATTTACATGTATCCTTTTAATTTTTTATTCCATGTCATGTTATTCTAAATAGATAATTGTATGCACGATAGTGTGTTTAGACATAACCATTTCAATTGTACCTTTCTAGAATGTTATGATTGTTGTGGGATAATTTTTATATATAAAATAATTTAAACTATCATTGAAAATGAGAAATTTTATTTTAAATTATATTAAGGGAACTAGATTTTTCATTATTAATAGATATGATCATTAATTTTACTATAAAATGTCACATTTAATTAGATGTAATTATATGAGGATACTAGGATATCAAATAATATCATAATTATAAAATGATAGTGTAGATTTTGGAAAATATTTTTAGCTGGATGTTGGTTAAGAAAGAGGTACAACATCATCAGATATAATTGGATAGGAGTAATGGAATAAAAAACATAATATTATTTGAATATACATATTGGTAATTTATCTTTTTACACTATAATGATTAATTTATTCACACTGTATTTAATGTGTGTGATATTATATATTATTCGGTTTTTGGCCTCGGAGCGGCTTCTCTCTCTCATCTGCGGCGGCTAGGGTTTTCCCAGGTTCCTCTTCCCTTCCCCCTTCGGCCAAGCTTGATCTCGAAGTCAGCCTCTCCTGGATCGGCTCTGCCTTGGCGTGTCTGGGTGACGGCATAGCGCAGTGGGTCTCCGGCGTGGTCGGCGCTGTCTCATTTCGGTGCGGCGTGGCTCGGCTCTACGGTGTGGCTCGTCCCTGTGGTGTCACTGTGACTTCCCGTGGATCCATTATCGGCTCGGCCTGAGCAGCTCGGTCTCACCATCGTACTCCCGATGTGGCTTGGTTTGGCTTCTCGGTGCGTACTCTTCCGGTGTGGATTGATGCGGCTTGGTCGGGACGACATGGATCTGGCGGTTCAGTCGGACGCATTTTCCAGGTTACGCCTATGGCTTGCTTCCGGTGCTGCTCGTCGAGAGATCTGGAATGGTTTGGAGGGGGGAGGTCCTGCTTTCGGTTTTCTTTGTGGTTTTTTGCAGGTTTTTTTTATTGGGTTTCATCCGTGATTTGTTTGGTTGGCTGTGAATTTGGTGATCTGTGAGTTACTCTGGTTTGTTGTTGGAGCTGAAAGAGATCGACTGCGTGTGAAATTGGTGATGCTAGTTGCTGTTGGTGAGACTGGTGCGGTGCGAATGATGTGTCTGGATTCTGCGGAGTTGGGAGTGGCGTCAGCACTGCCTGGAGTCGATGGACGCTGTGATGTTAGTGACGACGACGACCGACGGTAGAAAATGACGGTCGACGGTGGGTACGGTCACCGGTGGTGAATCAGTAGTCGTTCTCGAGGGTGTGAGCGACTCGAGGCACTGAAAGGTGTGCGGTGACGGCGTGCGGATCGAGGAAAGCTGTATGGGTAATTGGTTTTGAAATTTGAATTTGTATTTGCACTGTATGATGCGGAGTGGTCTTTGGTTGCTGTGTCACGTTGTAACGGGTACCGGCAACCCTTAAACCGGTTGCTTTTTCTCTTTTTTTCCTTTAATAAATTTGCGGGATCAGGCTTACGCCTGGTTCAGAATTTCCTGGTATTATATATTATTCAATTCTTATTGAGTTTAAAAAATCAAAAGACCATTTTAATGATTTTAAAGACGTAGAATTACACAATATAAAACAAGATATAAGGGAAAATGAAAATGTGAAGTATCAAGTTTCTATTTTATTAATAAAGAAATTATTTATTCCTTTAATGTCTAAAAAATGTTAACATTCCCCATGTATAATCTGGTAATATTTCTGGGTGTTTTGATTTAAATCATCACAAAAATATATTTATATTGTATTCATCACATGTATTGATGGAGTAGATTATATCTATGTAAATGGATAATTTTTAAATTAAAATAATAACCTCTATTCTAATATAATTTTGAACATTCTCCATGTACCTTTGTAAAAATAAAATAAACACTAATGAACAAGATAAGCATCTTAATGTAATTTTATAAAAGATTTATCATTTGGAATTGATTTTCTCTAATCATATTTTATTGTGATGATTAATGTAATTGTATCATTTTTTTAAGAATCCAATGTTGTAGGGATAGTAGCTTACTTATGGACGTATCACATAGAGAGGTGCTTAATTTTAATTTTAATTTCATTAAAAAATTATAATTTTTCTAGTAAACTCATTAAACATTGTTTTTTAATTTTTTACTTTCCATAAATAGATGTATTTTTTATTTAAAGTCTGCTTTGAAAACTTAAAATTAACCAAAATGATATATTATATAAGGTTACATTGTTGGTGGGTGCGTAAGCATTTGTTCGATTTATTTTCATTTAACAATGAAATTTTTCAATAAAGTGGGACATGTTAATGATAATCATGTTAATTATTTATCAAATAATTAATAATTAATATTTCAAATAGAAGTATGATAAGATGGAAATGTTTGTAAATTTTAATTTATAGTTTTTCAGTTAATATAGTCACACATATATTTTTTACTCAATACTGATATTTTTGATACGTGTCTTGAAAATGATGTACAGAAAAAGAAGGATTCCTTAGGAGTCCAACTTGAAATGTGAAATTGGTTAAAAAAGTGGT
This sequence comes from Viscum album, assembly GCA_963277665.1. NCBI lineage: Eukaryota > Viridiplantae > Streptophyta > Magnoliopsida > Santalales > Viscaceae > Viscum > Viscum album. The sequence goes on along the minus strand of OY728121.1, from coordinate 573,709,611 downwards.
TAAACAATATTTTTTTTGACTTTTTTCAGATCATTGAAAGTATTAAAATATTAAAATGACCGAATATGTCTAAAGTTCCCTGAATTAGATTATTTTTTTATATAAACATGTATATGTAATGAATTCTAATAATAGGGATTAATTATCCAAATATTTGAAAATTTTAGTTCAAGATCATTTGGATCATTTAAATTGACTAGATGCTTACAATATTTATGATTTCAAGTGTTATAATTTTGATACTGAGGATGGATCGAAAAAGGTATATAAACAGTTCTAGTTTTGGGATACTATGAAATTATTTTAATATTATTGAGTTAAAATATCATATTAAATTTTAGTTTACATAATTAAATGTAACTGTGTTAATATTAATAGTGGTATAAAGATTGATTAATTATAATTTACTCACATAAATTTCTCTCTATTGATTGAGTTAGTGACTGGGGAGAACATGTTGTATATATTTTTGATTCCAAATAAAAATGACATATTATGTAAATAATATAGTGGAGAAATAATGGGGTGTAGTTATACAATTGAAACACAATGAAATTTACAATTCAGGTTATAAAGGCGATGTAATTATTTATAATGAACCCCATCAACAATAATCGACTTATTTTTTTCATGAAATTATTTAAAATATAATTCTTTTGAGGGAGAGTGACGAAGAATAAAAATATGTCAAATAAGAAGAATAAGAATAAGAAAAATATGTAATTTTATCAATGGTACTATCTAATAATATAACCAACCAAGATTAGGAATTATAGGTTTCTTTTTATATTACAAAAAGTGATGTATATGATTTATTTTTAGTTTAATTGATTTAAAATAAATTAAATGATGCTTAATTTAAATTTCTGTTTAATTGAGATGTATTTTTTATATATTTTCTAATGGTATGAAATGACTAATGAGATTTGGTGATGAGACCCCCTCTACCACATTGGATTCTCATTTAACAATAATGACCCGAGATACACTACATCCCATAAGTTGCATACTTTTCATGGTATTATTTCATCTTATCCAAATACACATTAATACACAAGTATCCCTTTTACAAATTTTGTCTTTATGAAAAATAAAATACCTATGGTGGACCCATTTAGCAGACCAATTGTAAGTCAATTTCAATTGAGAGGTTACAAAAGGGTTACATTTCTTAGTATATAATTCAATTTGATAAAATTATATTCTTAAATAATGAAAAAAATTTATAATTATGTTGAAAAAAATATATAGATAATAATATAAGGTATAGAAATATCAATAGTCTAGATATTATTAATTTAACTGGTAGAGATGTAGTTTTTTCTTTTTATAAACATGGTGTCTAAATAGAAGATGCAACATAAATTGTTGTAGAGTTCCGTATCCATTTGGAATATGTTGGGGAATCCATCCATATTATTCATATTGGAGGAAACATTCACTGTCATTAATGTATGAGTTGTTTGGTACACATAATAATGTACTATCATAATATATAACGATATATAATTAAAAAAACATTATTACATAATAAATTGATAATATAATGATATTTCTATGTTTTATTTTTCTATGATGTTCTATTATGATGTGCTCGATGAAGTGTCAAGTACATGGATAATATAAAATTTGGGAAATAAATAGACATTTTGAAACTGAATATTTTTTACATGAATCCCATGTAACTTCTCTATCAGTGTCACAAGTGTATTAGAATGACCTGGACTGCTTGCAAACGAACTAGTGGAAGTCATTTTTCACCATCATCGAGATTAATAAATTAAGGTGTCTTATTAAATGTTACTATACTGATAAAATTTTGTTTTACCATTTTTTTATTGATATATAATTTTTTGATGTGATTTTTATTATAAATGTTTCTACTCAGGAGAAGAAAAAAATTCCACATAGTTTTGGGTTGAATATTTTTTCTAGGAAATGAGAAGGAAGATTAAATTTGATTTATTAAACTAATAATATATAAAACATTGATTAATTTATATATTAAATTTTTTACTCATTTAATATTAGAATGTTAGTTATTGATGTAGTTCATTCAGTTGGAGTCAGATTTTTGTATCAATTTCCACCAAAAATATGGAAATTATATATATGAACCCTAAAAAATGGGATGAAAAATATTAATTATTTTTGGATGTTATTGAATTGAATTATAATTTAATATTATTAATTTTAGGAAAAATTACTCTAAGATGTCAACTCAACCATGTTGTCAATAATATCATAAGAGAACACTCTAACATTACTTCATAGAAAATTAAATTATTGTCATATGGGGGAATGACTTGTGGACTATATCCATCAAGGGAATTCAATGGGTCATATAAATATTTATTGATGAATTCATCAGCTGTTGTTTAATTTTTTTATGATCCTGGTTCACAAAAGGAAACTCATTCAATTAAATTTAAAGTTAAAGAACGAGAATAATTTATTCAAACACCGAATGATTAGGTCTCAATATTCGGGATTATTAGAAACAATGTTTCAAAGGAAAATTTGTGGTATTTTCCAATAAATATAAAATCTCATAAGGTAATAAACATTAGAAAATTTCATAAATATGAAATTATGTTCATCATTTTAGTAGTTACTTTTTTAAAAATATTAAAATAGATTTTAATGGCCAAAATTTTCATCCACAAAAATAGGTTATCAATGGTTTAGTAAAATACTTTTTTATTTACAGTTTCATATTTAGTAATAATCTTAAATAAAAAATATATGATTTAAATTTCATTAAAAATATTCATGGGTGTTAATATATTTCAGTCACTTCTTTCTTAATGTGACATAATTTCATATTAAGACATGATCTCAAAATGTGTTAATGTAGTTATAGAGAGTTTATATCCTTCCGAGGATCTTATAGTGTGGATGGTATGATTCATAAATGGGTTAGTTTTTAGTTTTTAAATAATTGAGTATGAAATAGAATAGTTCAAGAGTCTGGTGTAAGATCCCTATGATAGGTTGAATTGATCTTTGAGTCTCAAGCATCATATAGTTTTTCATAAGATTTTTTGGTCCAAAGAATGAATACTTGTTAATAATTATTGTTCCATTTGATAAATTAATTTTAGATAAAATTTTATATATGTACTCATGTAATTTGGTGGGAATGAGGTTTTAAATGGATTTCATGTGAGTGTTGTTTATATAATATTTCAATATACTTATAATCAGAAAAATATGATGATATTACTTATTCTGAAATGATTAGGGGCTAGTTTTTATAATTTATGCATGGATGTTATTTCAATCACTTTAAAACATATTTTACCTTTATTTTAGGTATTATTTTTGCGAATATATATCATGTAGTTACAAGAGAAATTTGTGAACATTCATAGGAAAAAATATTATTTTAGTGATATTTTAATATTTTCACAAAGTGTAAGAATTGATATTTACAAGTATTCATCCAATGAAAGAATTTTTTAAAACAATTCAAGGGTATCAGGGTTCAATGTGTTCTAAAAAATAAATTCAAATAGTTTAATGTAACATATAATTTTAGTATTTATTGTATTTTGTAATATTTAATGTGTATTCATAATCCTTTGAATTTTATTTCACATTTATATTTAATATGCCCATTACTAAGTTTTTGTAATCTACCTTAAATTTTGGTACATGAAGTTTGAATAATGGAATGAAGAGATGGGCTGTAGCATGATACAATATGGGAAAGTGAGGAGGAAATTATTTCTAAAGTTAAATAAATTGAGACTGATGCATCTGTTGAAATTTTATAAATTTAAAGGCAATATATTTATTTTTTATGAATTATAATTTTTCCAATGAACTTTTCTTATATAATATTGAGATATAGTTTTGTTTTATTATGTATAATTTTCTTCATTGATGTATGGAAATCTATACTATTTTAGAAATATATTGGATTAATATTATCTTTATATATTGGTTTTTTTGATTAGGACAAAATGAAGTCCACATATATTTTTCTGGACTAGTAAGATTAGTGGAGGGTTTTACCAAATGTGTACATTTAGCATACGTTTAAAATACAAATGATAGAAATAGTGGTAGTTCTAACCATTTGATGATATGGTTTAAATTTAAAATTATACCATATTTTAAGGTTGTTAATCCAATACTAAGTTATTCAAAATATATTTTATTTTATTCATATTAAAGGGAGGTTAATAGTTAAACTATTTATATATACGATTTAGTAACGATTCTATAAATCAACCCTGAAAAAAATACCAAAACTAAATAATAATTTATGAAATTAAAAAAAATGTTAAATGTATGTAACCACTATTAAATTACTAATTTCACACCATTTGTTAATGGTTATTAAAATACAGAAAGAAAATACATAGCGGTGGTTGAAACCTCTGTTAAAAACCCCCTCTAATTATATGTTTTCATATTCTATGGAATATTTGTCTTCAATACACCTTTTTACAAATAACTCTATCATTGGTTATTATAATTATTAAATACCCATACCTTATAAAAAATAATTCATATAATATTATATAGTGCATAATCTTCAAAATATTTATTAATTGAATACTCACACCACATTAAATTTAAACCCGACTTTTCATCCTATAACCAAAAATTTTCCACAATAAATTCAACGTTTCGACTACATTATGACCCACATACATATTTTCATATACATTAATGGTAGTTATATATTTATTTATTATCTAACACATGTCGTTCCAAGGCCATAAAGAGTATTTTTCATCTATAATAACTTTTTATTTTATATAAAACAATTTGGGGAGATTTTCTCTTGTGATTGGGTTTCATATATAATTATAAATAAATTAACATTATTTATATAATTATTTATGTTATATTGGTACCGATATTTCATTTTCCATACTATTATTGTCAATAAAACATATCAAAATTAATTTTATAAGATCTCATATTATCTTACAAACTTCAATGAAAATATAAAATTTATAATTTATTCTTAGAACAATAAAGTGCACCATAACATATTTCCACTATGATATAAACCATTAAGTTTATATTCACCTTGGATATTACACATCCAACCAATGACAAGCCTATGATTAATAATACTACATAAAGATATATTTTATTTTATTTTACTCTAAAAATATAAGTTTACTCAACATGAAAAATAATTACTTTGGAAAGAAATTTATATAATAAAGATAAATATTAACATGGGGAGGTTATTATGAGATGATTTCAGAAAAAATGTTACTATTGTTCTTATTTTGGATAATATATGACCATTTAATCCCCAATACCAAATATCCCGTTATCATATAAATAAGGATTCATTTCCTTTATTTATCCTCCACTAACATAGTAACCCATAATTATTATTTTTAAGATATAAAATACTAGACCCTTAACAATAGAAATATGATTGATGATGCCCAATATCAAACTCAATTCATTTGTATCCTCACGAACATCACATCTATATACTTTTTATGATAAATGGTCTTACAAAAAAAGTAATAATTATTTTTTTAATCATTTACTAAAATTTAGAATATTATTAAATATTTTAAAAAATATTAATGAAAAATACCACATGACATCCACAATAGAATTCAGTCTCCAAAATATTGAGATAAAAAAATTATATCATCTATTATTCTAATTCTGAATGAATATTATATTTTGAAATATTGTAGTATTGACATTTTTCAACAGCCCGAAAGACAATAATCAAACCAAAACACAAATGGTATCAATCAAGTTCCTCAATCACTAGAGGTTTGAAAATAATTTTTAGGGTAAAAAAATATTGTAAAAATATTTTCCATTAGAAACTTATCATGTATATATGTATGTAAATGTAATAATGTTAAAAAAATATTACAGAATAAATTTTTTATGTTTTATAAACCAAATATAGTACATGTTCATTGGATAATAATGTTACAAAAATCACCATTACACAAAAATCCAAATGTCCATATATCACCAAAGGATCTATACCCTAGTAATGATGAGGAACTGTTTATTTTTTTACGAAACGATGACCAACAACATCTAAACGTCCTCTGGATTTTACCTGGAGTGGGTGAGTATAAACCCAATTTGAATTTATTGCTACAAAAATGTAACCCCATAATTGAGTAATCGAAATATAAAATACATAACATCTTTTGAAGAAATCATACATAGACAATTTATGAAATATTTTATGAAATAATATATCCTTCTTAAAATAATAAAAAATGTAGTAAATATTTTAATGGAAAACCAACAAATCGATTATCAACAATCTATATTAATTAAATTTGAAATGAATAATAATCAAATATAAGACCATCAAATCATATTTATAGACCCTAATATGAAAATTAATAAATCATTAAAAAGAATACCCCATATAAATAATCAATTAGGTTACAGTGACTTTAGGTGACCATTAATACTGCCAAGGGAATATAATTACTAGTAATGTCATTCTTATTGAGTTGAATCATTTCATTTCCAAATCAATTTTCAGATATATATTCCAAACTTTTCATCCCTATCTGACCCTTCCAAAACATGGAAAAAGTAAAGAATAAATTCATAAGTCATTGTTCAATGAATTTTTATCAAGAAAAATAAAATAACCATTAACTTTTTAAATAAAAATAAACAACTAATGGAGATATAATTAAATATTTTTTTAAATACAATGAAAACCATTTCCAAGGAAAATAATAAAACACTTAAATTTTAATAGTAAAACTCCAAAACATATCTTTATAATGTATTCCAAATAAATTTAATTTCAAAAAATAACTCACAATTTAGAAAATAATTTAAAAAATCCATAATTATAAATCATGTCAATTCATTTCACCGAGTCTCCCAATTTATAAATTATCATGATGGTTATCAAACATTCACATTTTTATGAATTGGTCTTTAAGTCATATAATTATTCAAACACATCTTGTAATTATATATCCCAAATGGAAAATAAATAATCATTACTTTTAAACTATATAAGAATTCAAATAATGGATGTCCTATGAATGAAATAGTTCTTAGCCACCATCCCAGAAACATATTAGAATGAATTCCCAATGACCCTTATTTTAGTGAATGCTATAAAATAGAGAAAAATAAGACAAAACCATGAATAATATATTTTTACTCACTCATAAACTAAGTGGAATAATTCTATATTGGAGGTAATTATGCATAATAATTTCATATTTGGAATTACCCCTATCAAATTATATATTAACCTAAGATATTGTACATAATTACTAAGATACTATCTATCCTAAAGTTATAGTCTATAGAAAATGATATCACCCATGTTTTATTTTTTATTACCTCACGAGTCTATCTAGATTAATGTAATACAATCATTGAATGTTTAAATATAATTATCCAATAATTGTAATATCACCCATGAGAAATATTCATGGTTATTGTTAGATGATATAATAGATATGTTTTCAAGAACATATCATGCTCATAATATTAAAAGAAAATAATTATACAACATGATTAATGATTATCAAATAAACCTGTAAATGGAGAACATAAAACCAAAAGTAATACCCCACACCTAGTCTTCCCCATTATTAAAGGATATATATAGAGTATTATCATGTAATATCACCAAGAAATGTCATTAAAAATATTCCCTCCAAAGGTAATACACTAGACAAAAGAATCCAAATTTACTATATGTGGACCCTCAAACTCCAATATTTTTATTACACCTTCACGTTAAATGAAAATAGAGAAGAGAGAGGTATAAAATTTTGGATTAACAAAAAAATAGGCAATACAATTAGTAGGAGGATATGATCCTCTATGTTTAATCCCATTTTTAATTTGGGCATTGGATTCTATCATTTGGAAACTGATAGTTGTTATTCATATTTTATTTCCATTGTATTTTATTGATATTTAAAAATTTCAATGAGCATAATAGTTTTTTCATACAATAAATGAACCTTATATATGATTTATAACTGATGATAACATCATAGGTATGGTATGTAATGACCCTTTCACGCACTATATTAAAACCAATTCTAAATTCTAAATGATGATATTATAATAATATTCCATTAAATATATATATCTATATCATTTCATATAATATTTTTCACATAAATATCCTAGATTATGATATGAATGAATAGTTTAACTTGATTCATCACATTTTAGTTCAGATCCAACAATCACCCACCTGCACTAAAAACATTTATAGATTTTAGGTAATACATTACAATATATTTTCAATCTTGAAAAACTCAATTGGAAAAATTTTATCAAATTATCATCCTTTTGTAAAAAACTATTTTTTTAAAAAAATTGAACTTTTTTCAATGTCCTAAATATGTGACCGGATGGGCCATTATTGTGTTGATGAAAATATGAATTTTATAATTCATATATTTATTCTAAATGTGATTCATCTATGAAGACGTTTGGGTTAATAATGGAAAAAGGTTGCGGATGTGATATCTATTAAACATAATCAAATGTTTATATACACTATTCCACAATATGGTATATAATATATGAAGTATCTATTCTTTTACAATCCCCTTCTCTAATATATTATGTTATCACTAGACCAAGAATTTGTCAATCTAGTATAGACCTTATCATACATTCATGATACTATAAATTAGATTGGCTAGTATGATTGAATACATCATAAGACATTAATTAAAGTATCTAGTCACATCACATCTCACTAAAAAAATGTTTGGATATATATTTCATCACTATAATTAAATCATTTGAATAAATTCAATACATGTCAAATTATGAAATTATCTACAACATACCCAATAGCCACATAATTATATATTTTTGAAGTCTCACATAATAAACATATATGGGTATAAAGTTTATCATGTTTTGTTCCTTATGAACCTTAGGTAAAGAATATTATTAGTAATTATACACCCCTATGTATATCAATTATTATATGACATTCCAGGTGATATTTTATTTTGTGATCATCCACTCAATAGGTCTCCACTTATTTTATTATATGTATACACTTTTGTATCACATACAAGATTATACGTGTGATAATGTTAATTTATGATAACCATCCAAAACACCATATAATGATCATATATTAGGGAGAATTGAAATGTATACATTTTAAGATGATATAGTTCCATTTTTCATGTGATATATATACCACACATAATTGAATAACAAATGGAGATTACCTTTATTAAGAACCTCTGGTATATTTTAATAATGATTATATAAAATTATTCACGATTCCAATATAATGGTATTAATAATTATCGTAATTCATTGGATATAATAATTTTTTTCTTAAATTTCCTACAATATTTTCATTTACTTACACCCAATACATGTTTACATCACCCATATTAATGATATCTAAAATGATACTATAATTTAAAAAAGTGTTTTTCCCATAGTAAATTTTTCATTTGGTTGGATTGATATAAAAAAAATTGTGGTCACAATATATCTCAATTAATAATTCAATGAAAGGAACCACACAAGGGTTATTAATAAATTTTTTACCTAAATATATCCCATTATAGAATATGATGTATTGATGAACTCTCATTCTATTGTTAATTCCCTCATGGGGTCTTTTTTGGAACTTTTCATCCTAAAAACTCCACTATAATGGAAAAAACTAAAATAGGAATGACATCTCATATCATATGTTTTAGATTATAAATAAGCATCAGTGTGACCCATTACAGTGTGGTTACTTCCACATCCAAAATAAAAAGAACATATATTTAATTCTTCTTAAATACTAAATGATATTATTGATAAAATTATAGTGAACCTCACCGAGATTGGATTGGTATCTACCTACTATTTTCCATGAATTATCTATTTTGGGTTGAGTATATAACATTGAATATATGATAGGTCGTATGATACACACATAAGGAAACTTATCTATGATTTCTAACTCTATTAGAGGACTATGAATCTTCCTTTGGTTTGAACCACAAAACTTTGGTAAATACCTCTTCATAGATTTATCTATTCCAATCCACTATACCACATTAATATTATATGTTTTTTTGAATTATTCTAAGAAACATATCTAATATATCATTATATAAAATTATACTCTATATATAAGATACTGAAACAATTTCTTTCATCAATAATAATATTCTTAGAAAAATAGTTATAGAATATAGATTTGGAATATAATTTACGATAAGGAGTACAAATAAAAATCATAAAAAAAAAATTAAACATTACTCAAAATATCCTATTTTTATTGAAAAGAATCACTTAAATGGTTAATGAAAATAAAATCCTTAATTTAATCATAAAAAATGATGCTACCATTGGAATATTGTCACTTCAATCCAAAAAAATGCCTCTGAAACTTTATAATTATTGAGAGATCATTAGGTAATTAAAAAATAAACCTTTTTAACATATATATCTCATTAAATAATTTACCTTTAATGAAATTAGATTTAAAATCCACATGATATATTTCATAATCGTAATTAAATGTTATAGTAAACATAGTTTGAATAAAATTTTTCATCCGAATTTGATAAAAGATGTCCTTTAAATTAATAAAAATAATTTTAATAACCCATCACAAGTAATATTAATTAAAAGGACAACAATATATAATCCAGAAATGTTATATTATTGAAAAAAAACATTTATCCTATGATTAACACATCATTATGTTCATTTTCCATGTTCAGAACCTCTTTAGTGTACATGTATTACATATAATATTTCTTGAAATTTAGATATATCATATATTTATATCTCAATATGGACACATTTTTAGTATTTTATTGATCATTTATAAACATTAATACATCCATATTTTCAAAAATAAATCCATATCTCTTTGGATGTTGATGAATCCTACAAGTATGTTAATTTTTTTATATAACCTATGTTGATTATTCTCCCTCAACTCTGAGTGTATGTGGATCAATTTAAATCTCAGGAAAAATTCCTATTTTTTGGTCCCAAAATTTTTTGTGTTCAACATTTCTCACACTGTCTCCTTGGTTTATATATTCATTCTTTTGGAATATTCTAGTTTGAGCCACAAACACATTGTGCTCAGAATGAATATATAAATAATATTTTATAGGTTCATTTGGATAACTAATATATAATCATATCAATAACTTGGGTTTTAGTTTTTTTAAGTAAAATGCATATATAAGCATCACTATATTGAGTCCAATTTTTATCCATTAAAATAGTTTAATACATTAAGGAATATTTTTTGGATCCCAATAAAAAGATGGTATGAGATTATGAGGCCCCATTAACCCCCACCCCCCCAATTAATTTTATAAAATTTTTAGATAAAGTTATATCATGCATATCAGTTTTTTAAAAATAATAGAATATCTACAAAATTGAGTCTTTCATAAAAATATAAGACTGTAGTGGAATCAGGATCATGGTTAAGGTATGTCCAATGTTTGGTTGGTTCAGTATGTCTTGTTGAGGAAACCATTGGTGGGTGCATTTAATTAAAATAAATAGATAAATTATTAGGTTTTTTTATTAAAAGGCAGAATAAAATGCTCTATAAGTTTTCTATTAGGAATATTTTCCAAGAATTAGAAACATAACATGTTCTATATATCATAAAAGTATTGGATAATTATATTTTAGTGAATCATAATCGAATGATGAAAGACTACCAGATCAAGGTGGGCCTAGAGAAAGCAAAAACAATAAACATTCCCCATCCATAGTGAACTAGTTATTCACCACTGATCAATAAACAATCATATTAAGGATCTTCAATTTTGGTCTCATCCCAGGATTAAATGTTTAATAATGGATATTGGATTATATTCATTTGATTATGTGTATTCCCACACTTCATATGAGGACCTTCATCGAACTCAATGCTTTTATTCAATGTTTTATTTTATAATGCATTTACTTCCCCATAGATTCCTTACTTTGAAATCATAGGAACATATATCTTCGTTACTGATGTGTATCACCATTATTATAATTATTTTCCATCATTTTTCTTCACATTATTCCTTATGGGACTGTTGAGTCAGTGTGAAAATATTCAGGGTAGATTCAAGCATGATCAAACCCCCGGATTCATGGAAGTTATTTACATGATGATTGGGATGTCAATTATTGGTTGGATGCATATCTACTATTGGATGTGGGTAATTATTCCCTTATATATTGGATTTAGTACTCATCAAAAACTATAAGGGGCATATTTGGTGTGTTTCAACTTTGTGTTTATTGATGGAATATTCTTTCATGCCACTAGAGGCTGACAAATGATGTCCAGAGGTGACTACCACCATTTTCAGGTGGTTAAATGGTGAAAAATATGGTGGAAGTTGTGGATCTAGAATCTTCAGGAAGATAATGACTTTTTATGAATGTACAGACACAGTTTTCTGATCAAGTATGAACACACTCCAAGTATTCACTCAACTATAGTAGTTAGGGTTTTGGAAAAAATATAAGGATCAAATGTTGTGTGTCTGGTCCATACAGCCTGTGAGGCTGCCCGGATAGCCAAGCTGTGAGCTGACTACACATTCCCAGAAATCGATGTTGGATGAAATGTAGGGTACATTGGTAGTACATATTCATTTTTCATTATCATGCACAACTAGGTACACATAGAGGTATACAATATGACCTGAATGAAACGGTCATGACTAGGATCACATGGGAAAACCCTATGTGGATGAGACATTCTGTGTGACGCCTATACACATTGTGTACAGTGACATGGGCACTAACTTATATCCATATGAGAACAATACTATGAAATGAAGTGATGCCACATGTCGTTTAGACCCCATTCACACCATGTAATTTTCTCTAAAAATTATTTCTCCTGTATCTCTTTCATTTGGACTTTTATTTTTTCCCACGATAAGCCTATCATGATTGTTTTCATCATAAAATGTTATCTTAGAATTCATTGTGGAAAATGGGATATGATATGATATTTTCTATGCATTAATCTTCAATATGTTATGCTAGATGATGGAATTTATTAGTAAATATCATCAGAGAGATTCTATATTGAGATGGTATTCCCCTATCATACTAGGGTGTGGGTCTTCTATGTATGGGGGCAGTACTCCCCTTCCGCACTAAGAAACTGTTCCCCCATGCTCTTTATATAAGTATTTTTGGTTATCCACAATCACCTTAAGGAGTGGGACCAATATCCATGGAGATGGTACTCCTTTATTTAATGAGTACACGAGTCCTCTATAATCATTACTCCGAGTAGTGATTGTACCCCCACCCCCACCCTATCGGTGGAGGTCCACTATCTATGTAGACGGTACTCCCTAGTTGCATTAGGGCATGATACCCCATATTTTTTAAATAGATATAGAAATGGAAATCCCATTTATATGCATGTTTCATCTATCTACTATTTGTTATTCTACTGTCCCAATATGCCACATGTACCACACAATCATTGTTTTCGAAGAGGTGATACTCCCTAGTTCTAGAAGGGCATGGGTCCATTATCAATTTAATGTATACCAATTATTTTAATAGATAATGGGTCCTATATACTTGTTATTCTAGGTATAGATGATACTCCTCTACGTTGTTTTGGGTCCACAATCTAGGGGGATGATAATCCCATGTCACACCAAAGTGGGGGTCCTCTATATTGTGTATAATGATATAGAGATGATACTCCCATGAATGGGAATGTGTCCTTTATATACTACATGTAATTACACTACTGTATAATGTAATAGGTCCTCTAACTTTTGGATATCATTCTCCCTCAGGCTACGGAGTAGTTTCATGTTTCAATCCATCCTTGTGACTTCATTGGATATAAAAATGAGATGTTGGGCATCAATGATGGACATTTTTCATGGAAGGTAGATTCATCATCATGTTGTAGACTGTGATATGGATATACCCTTTATCTCTCATCTAGGAAAATTATAAGAGAATATATATATATATATATATATATATTTGGGATTCATTTCACTCCTGGTTTGGGTTGAGATGAAAACATTTATCATGTCATCTACAACTCCCTCTTTAGTTTTCATGGTGTCATTATAGGTATTTTTATACCCACCCATTCATGGAATTTTCAAATATGGTTTGTTTCTTATGAATTTATTGACTATATCAATAGTAATTTTAACGGATCATATTAAAACATTATAGGATAGACATTGTACAGTGGTCTGGACATAGATAATAGGAGCTGAGCTTTCTCAACAATTTTATATTCAATTTTCGTCATGTTGGGACATCATTTTTCATTTATTATTTATTTTTCCTATTATATTTGACATTTCACTATCACACTATTTTGTTTTCCCAAGATGTCATTACATACATTGTTTTTACTCTAGATGTTTTTTACTTTTATTTATTATTTCTCTTTACTTCTTCATGGATATGGTTGGGTGTGTTCTTATAGTAAATTTAGGAAAATGTATCCCATTTTTGTTATTCCTTATACACGCATGACTCTAGTCCCTGACATAATGAGGTGTTCTTTGGGTTCTTGTGGCCCGATCATCCCCTGGCCTGGTGGGACCTGGGGGTTTAGGTCATTATAGAGTGGTTTCAAAGGTGGTTCAAACTCATAATGGTGTTTAGAGTTGTCCCCATACAATGCTAGGTTGGGAATTTTAGGAAATAATTTCATATTGTTTTAGTGTGGATTATAGGCTAGGGAACCCATTGTTGGTGTGGTGGATAATATTTCCATACATCAATACATTTATTACCTTCTAAATGACATGTAATATAGAGAAATTTTGTCTAAAACACTAGTCATGAATCATATTTTACGGAGTCCTTTGAATTTCATTCTTGGGTCATCTCCCCTTATATATTATCATCTAACTATGTTACATCTCTATTAATTTCTTAATTTATCTATGAAGACATCCAACTATGTTATAGATTTTTGATCATGATCGTGAATTGAGGAGTGATGTGGGATCATTTTAGGGTCAATCTTGTATGATTATTCCTCCACGTGGGAATGTTGCAGAACCCCAACCTATCTATAATCATATTGTACAAGTATAAATAAGTAAAGATGTGCCTGTGATAAGTGATCTCCATAATTTCTAACAATAGTGGCTATTGAGGTTATATGGTGAGCTAGATCCCTTGACAATGGAGGATTTTACTGACTCGATGATATGAGTTTTCAAACATGAGGGAACCTCGACTGGTTAGTTGGTATGTAGTGGAATCTAGTATTTTCTAAGGAGAATTTTGGAAGTACTAGATATTAGTCACACATTTTCATTATGATTTGGAATTTTGATTTTCAAAATTCTAGCATCAATTTCATGAGGAATAATACCCCTCACCATTTCCCAATGTTAAAATTCGTCCGATTTTAGAGATGCAATTGGGAGGTATAATAGTTGTTGAGTACTCCCAATGGTTTTCCTATTATAGGTGATACTCCTTCAATAGGATTATAGATGGTATCTTTCAGGTGTATAAGTTTGATATGGGACTCTACCAATACATTTGTTCTATTGTGGTATGACTCTACATTTCCACACATGATAGAGTTCTAGTGTGGTCATTGAAGATAGAGATATTCCTATCCGAGAGACACCATGAGAATGAGATTGTCAGTACCCATCCTAGGGATAAGCCTTCTATAGTGTATTCTAGATGATTGGTTGGGAGGAACATGAGACATACCCATACTCAGACTCAGGAATATAGTTATGTGGTTAAGGGATAGTAAAGGGGACCAGGGATGTATGGATAGGGGATATTGTTTGCTTATAATGGGTGAGGTAACATGGAAAATTATATCTCAACCCGATTTGAATAGGAGGACAAGAATATAATAGACGATCTACCATAGAAGAGGCAGTGTTATGCTCATTATTCTCCCAGGTAGGGTAAGGGAGACCCAAGGTAGGAAATGTCATATTATGAGAATATTTTTTAAGAGAGAGGGGATGCTGGGGTTGGATTACATTATAAACCACTTCTACTTCCACAACTTGGTGGCTCATGTTATGAACAGGGAGCTGGTGGTCGGGGGCCTATGCAATAGTAGGATTTGGAGTCTTATGACCCAAGAAAATCATTATATTTTTAGATGTATTATCTATTTTTATTTTATTAATTAATCATTTATAGTAGACATGTGAGAAATTCATTCCTATACATTCTTAATCAGGTTTTGAGATATGGAGATCTATGTTGATACATTATATTTATATCTTTGGGATGAGGTTCTAGTATTGATTTCTTATTTGATATGAAATATCTTCGAATAATTATTTCTATTGGTTGGTGGAGATAATATCTCTTAGGACATCAGCTTCATCATCATAAGATCTTATGATACCTTATTTGGAATGGACCGGTCATCTGAGGTCTGATCCGAGAATTATTGTCATCGTATACGAGTTATATTCCTTCAGATATATGGGAAAGAATTCACCTTTGTGAGTGAGAGATATTTATGGTGGAGGAACTCGATCTTTTTTGAAGGAAACTGAACCCATCACCATTCTGGTGGAACTATTATCCCACAGTGCAGTGGGATCTACAAGAATCTAGGTTCCATTAGTCATGGAGGACTATATGGATGTCTTCCCTGAAGAAATTCTAAAACAACATTTGAGGTGCAAGATAGTGTTTTGAATCCTCTTGAACCTTGAGACCGGTATGATATATCTTGAGAATTATTGAATGGACTCTATTAATCTACATGATCTATGGGTGTATTTAGTGGACCCCTAAGAGAATGGTTTTATTAGAACCTGTGTGTCCCTCTTGGTTTCAACATTTTTTAAAAGGTGATCGGGTGCATGTAGCTTTGTGTTTATTATAATTGCGTAAATTAGGACATGATAAAAAATAGGTCACCCTTTCCATGTATTTAACATCACTTTTATCATTTGAGAGTTGTGATATGGTTATCAACGATTGATATCTATTATGGTAACCAGAAGTTGAGTGTTTTTGGGCAGAGTTTCTACAGATTGAATTTTCATGTCACTCTGGATTTTATTAGAAAAATATTCTAGCCACATAAGGATTAATTTATGTTTTTATTCATTGATGATATAATAATATACTCTACATTATAGGGGGATCATTAAGGGAACATGAAGATGGTCCTAAACATACTTCTAAAGCACCATCTTTATAGAAGAATCACAAAGATCTAGTTACAAATCAACAAGGTTCATATAAAATGGAATTTATTTCTTGATATGAAATTATCTATGGACTTAAGAAATATTTCTCCATGGATTTTGGTGGATCAAACCCAGAGTCTGTTAATGGTATATAGTTTTCTTGGATTTAATTGGTATTATAGGAGGTTCATTATGAAAATCTACAAAATTATATCCCCATTGACAACCTTAACAAGGAAAAGGGAATCTATTTACCTAGACTGAGAAGTTTTAGAAATCATTTTAGGAGTTTAGGTCACGGAAGGCACTTGATCCTATCTTCAGACTACCAGAAGAGGTATTAGAGTATAGTGTCTTGTGATTAATCAAGAGCTGGGATTGGTCGGATGTTGATGTAGAGGCAACAAACATTGCTTATGGGTTGAGGTAGTTAGACCCCAATATAATTACTACGTGGATCAATGCCAAGAGTTAGTAGTTTTATTCTGCACTTGGATGATGTCGAGGCATTTTATGTTGGAGAGTGATTTGTTTTTTACTCATACAATCGGAGACTCATGTTTTTCTTCATAAAGAGATATTTAAACCTGAGATACATGTGATGGTCAGAGTACTTATAAGACTATGACATTGAGACAGTCTATATTCCTGGTTAGGGATACGTGTTGGTAGATTCCCACACTAGGAAGTGTTGTTATAATATGATATAATAGGCATATGAGTTGTTGGATTCTTTACATATGACCCTATCAGAGTAGAGGGGTGAAAATTATCTTCATTTGAGGGTTTATAATCCAATGTATAATCAGTGTGTGAGGGAGGACCATCTTAGATTGATTGGCTATAATATCATATATGACTAGATATCAATAGAAGATCCACTATATAGAATTTCTGAAGGAGGGAATCCCAACACCCCTTTCAAGAATGGATTGTGGTTCAATTCATGTTATGAAGTAGTTTCACACATATTGTTTGTCCGTACATATTGGTTTAGGGATGATTTCAAAATACATTAATCGAATATTTTGGTGGAATAGAATGAGGTGGAAAATGGCCATGCTCAATTATCAGTGTCTCAAATGTCCTCAAGTGAAGGCTAAGGACCATGTTGGGGAAATTTAGCTACATCCTCTTAATATGTTTTATCATAAATGGGACAACATATCCATTAAATTTATGACAAGGATTATGTGGATAATGATAGGCGATGATGCTTTTTGGTTGATTGTTGATTGATTTAAGAGGTTAGTTGACTTCCATGCTATTATGTATAAGTATTCAGTTGATAGTTTGGGGAAGTTGCACTCTCTAGAGATCATCTACCTCCATGGGGTTACCTCAATGATTATCTCCGACATTTATGTGTGGTTTAGATCACAGTTGTGGAGAGTCATGGATAATTAATTTATAACCTATGAGAGGATGTGTACATATTTTCACAAGTAAATGGATGTGAAGGCCGAGCTCAATATCCATATGTTGGAGGATGTGTGGATGGGTTTTTGGTGAGACTTCGGCTAGAGTTTTGAGGACCACAAAACATTAGTAGAGTATTCTCATAATAATAATTACCACTTTAATATCATCATATCACCTTTAAAACCCCTATATGACAGACATGTGAAACCACCCTTATATTGGATTGTTATCGTTGACCCATCTCTTGTTCGGCCAATGATGGTGTTGGTGATGATGGATAAGGGCCAAGTGATCCATGAGTGGATAAGGACATCCTAGAGCTAAATGAAATCCTATGTAGATTGATGACTCATTACATTTTATTTTCAGTAGGTAAACCATGTTTTCCTGAGAGTCTACAAATGTTGATGATTTCTAATATTCATCCATAGTGGCAAGATATCCCCTAAGGATTATTTGTCCATTTTTAGTGCTTCATTGGGTTTATATGGTTGAATACTGCATAGACATACCCCAATTTTTGAGAAATGTCATGATGTATTCCATGAATCGTTGATCAAGAGATGTTTGAATGATCCTACACATATTATTGACAAGGTGATATGTAAATTATGGATAGATACCCCTTTTTGGAGTACCTAGTGGTTTTTGGGGATCATCAGGAGATGATATATTGTGCATGGACTATTTCCATCATCTTGTGTTGTGGCAGCTTGTGAGATTGCAAGAGAGATAGTGAGAGTCAGAGGGCGATATGTGGACTCAATATCCCCACCATATTTTTTAATTTACCATTTTTGGGGATGAAAAATATTTTGAGGAGGAATATTGTAGAAATAATTTTTTCCCATTAAATACATTTAAACATATTAAGAAATGATTTCAGAGCTAGGATATGAGAAAATGTGAGATTCCAGGGTCCTCTGAGATTGTCATTAATTTTATAAAAATATTAAATATATTTATATCACCCATTAATATATTATAATAAATAATAAAATATCTCCAAAATAGAGTATTAGATATAAAATATGGCACCATAGTTGAATATATAGTGTTGGGTTTATCTATGTTCTGAGCTAAGGTTGGTCGGCGTTGGAAGTCAACTTGGGGCATCCATATTCCGGTGTGTTTAATTAAAATAAATAATTTTTTATTATAATTTTTTTTATTCATGAACCTATTTAAATCTTCAATAAATAACCACTTATTATGATTATCCATGGCTTATCCACATAACCATTTCTTGATCTAATGGGATAATGATTGTGTTCTTCATTGGTGGATCATCATCGTACGATGAACACCTACTGGATCGAGGTAGATAAAGAGATTGGGAAAGTCTTGGATGTTTCCCATCACTAATGAACTTTTTATACACCAATTAATGATCCAAAGTCATAATACAGATCATTAATTCCATGTTATACCCATGATTAAAAGTTTGAGAAAGATTATTTTATTATGCTCTTTTGATTCTACATATTCCAACCCTTCTTGAGATCCCCTTTGACAAATTGAATCATTTTATCCAATTTAATATTTTCATATTATTTGATCCCACCTTAGAATCTCCTATTTGATATAATTTGATGATAATTCTTGTCCAATGAGGTTTATCACCCTTGTTATGGTTCTTTTCCTCCATCATTATTTACATTCTTCCCTATTGGCCTATGGGTGACTATTCGACTTTATTGAGGTGAATTCAAAAAACATTGAATCCATAGATTCATGATGGTTGTGTGAGTGCTGATTTTTATGGTGATCTATAGATGATTCAGATCCATTATTGGAGGTGGGTTATGATTCCAATGGATTGGGTTTTCGGGACTGGGTGGAAGCGAATGAAGGAGTGGTAGGATAATGCATGCTTTGTGTGAATAGATGGAATCCATTATTTGTACATTGGATTCTAGGACATTATAGAATGAGTATACTAAAACTATTTTTAAGTGGTAAAGTAGTGGAAATTATGGAATAAGGGGACAATCAAGAAGCCTCATGAAGATCTTCGCTTTTTACAAAAAACCTGACCACATGGAATATAGTAGGATGAAAAAATTCCATGTAGTCACCAAGGTATAGTTTATAGGGTTTTTGAAAAAAATTAGGATCACAGGTTTTGTGGATAGGGAACACATCATGTGATCCTCACATCAGATCCATATCATGTACTAGCAACACAAGCCCATGACCCTATATTGCAGGAGCCTCCATGTACCCTTGGAGTACAAAGGTATGATTTTGGTACTCAAGCATGTGCAACTACACATCCAGGAACATGACATGGGCTATCATAAACATGAATTTATAGTAGCAAAATAGTATACCATGGGGGCCATGACGTGTCGCATGGGCCCCATGTATACCATGTATAGTGCCATGGACATCACGATGTATCCATAAAACAACATATCACAGAAGTGGAGCATCAACAATCACCTTTTGGACCCCATATAAACTATTAACTTACCAATAAAATAGTTTAACTAACTTAGCACCTTTGGTTGAACTCTTATTTTGGTATTAAAGTATCCAATAATGAGTATTTTTGGGACTTCATGGCTCGGGTGCCAATCAATGGTTCACTTCACCTGGTTAGAAACATGTACTTAGGCATGCCTCACCATACAGTAGTGGCTGCTAACTAATACTGAGATCATAGGGTATGATTTTGGGGAGACAATTCCCCCATGTCATAGCAGAGCATAGTTGATATAACAATATATGCATAAACAATAGTGTAAGCATAATAATGTATAAGAAGACTGTAATTGTAAGTAAGAGTAATCAATGTTGTAATAAATTAAAATTTAAATAAATAAAAAAATTTATCACATAAAAATATTATGTATTTTCATGTTTCTAAAAAAGGAAAAGTAGGAATACATGTAAATTATAAATCAATACAATACATGCTATAAAAAAAATTAAAAAACCCAAAAACTATCAATGCATCATGAGATCTGGCTCTATCATCTACCATCAAGATCCATTCTAAAGGATCCAATCTTTTTAGATTCGAAGGATGGATTTTTCCCTTGTGCATACCTATAATCAAATAATATTGATAGGTTCTAATGATGGAATACATCAGGTGTGAGATAAATATCAGTATTCCACCCCCAACGACATCTATACAATCTATTCCATGAATATATATCGTATAGTGTACAAGTATATAAAGGTAAATCATTGACAAAATAAAAACTAATATGGAATCATCCCCATCAAACATATGAACATGTAACCATTTAATTAATTATAATTTGGATTATTTAGATAAATCATGTGACGACATTAATAGTACAAAGAGAAAACAGATAAAAATAGTAAGGTAGGATCCATGGTCAAAAACAAGGCATCTAGGAACTCAGGGATCATCCAACTCAGTGTAATAACTCATGAAGTTATAAATAATGGTTTATGAATGTAAGTTAATGGGAACTCCCAATGAATTACATTATTCATGAGTGTATCCCAGTCCATAGAGCTCATCCATGGTCGTATCAGGCAAGGAACAAGTAGGCCCAGTGGGGAAAATCCATGGTGTCGAGTGTCTGATGAAACCAAGCTGGATCTAATGAATGTATTCATGGAATTATAATATTCAATGACAAAGTGAATGGATCCTATGAAATCAAGTTGATCAAATTCTAAGAAAAGGAACATGTTCAATAGTGGGTGTCTCCTTTGTAGACATGATCCTCAAATCAAAAGGGCATCCTATTAGTGATCTAGGAATTACCTTGAGAATCCAAGGATTTCTCAAGTCTGGCCATTCCTAAAATGATAAGAAAGGTCCATATATAATAGGAACCATAAACATATATAATTATTCAATTTTATTCCATGTAATAAACATTCCAATTAATAAGTTATTAGGTTCATTCAATTTCCTTCCAACAACATGAAAATGATAATCAAGTTCATGAAAACATTGGAAATTAACTAATAATTAACAAGGAAAATTGAAATATAAGTATAACATCCATTAAAAAATTTAAATATTCAATTAATTATGATTTAATAGTTACCTTAGTAAATCCAAGTAAGACAGACTCGAACAATGGCTCAATAATCTAGATAATGGTGAAAAACAATTACATGGTATGCACCCAAATTGGGTTGATGGGGTTCAGGTCCCAACCTCCAATGACACGAAGAACATGTGTAATTAGTGTAATAGAAAAAGGTAAAATAATTGTAAAGGTATGTGGATTTTACAATAATATCCATGTAAATCCATACTGCGCCCAATGATGGAAATTTATAAAAGAGTACACTTTTTTGGGAAAGCCACAGAACATTAACAATATGAATTTAATACTCTCCTCATCTATTATAGGCCCATATTATTTCATAGAAAGGTAGAAAAACTGAATAATGGAAGAACACCCTTAAAATAGGGCATATGATCCTTCCTCCAAATAGAGTCAATTATAGAATGAAAAATTATAAAATGTTATTAATGACTGCATCACTTACCAAGTGGAATCCCATGATGTGATCATATCTCAAATCATATATCTGATAAATAAAATGAAGAAAAAACTCGTTTTGAGGATATTTAGGGGCCCTCATGAGAGAAAAATGGAGTCTCCTATCACTATCAATATGAAATATAAGCGTGGTTCCAAAATTAAGAAGAAACAATGGAAAATAGTCATTTATGAATTTTAACTGGGTAACACATTTTGATCACATAATTGGATAAACCATGCACCAATTATACATGACCTACTATCCTAGGAGGGGTGTCACATGGTTTGTGAACATGGTTTGTAAAACCATTCAAACAATAAGTCTTTTTCTCTACTAAATATTTAGAGGATTTTTATCTTCATGCACCTCAGGTGACATGGTTATGACATAACCTATAGTATAATAATACCAAATAAGATACCCAGCCTTGTTAGGTGAAACCGTGAATACTGGGGTAAAAATTAAACTAACTGTCTAAACATGTATTTTCTTACAATATATAGGGATCCAGGATCCATAAAATCCTCAGAAACCATTATTCCCTCTGCAAAATCACTTTTCTTCTATATTTGGTAAAAATTATTTAACTATAATAAAAAATAAATGATCTTTACCTCATAGAAATCTGATTTCTTACAATAATCCCGCCTTAAAGGAACTCATCCTTTTGTTTCCCTTATTATGGTTTTAGAACTCTATTGGAGAAAAACTCTGACCATTATCCATGTCTTTAATCCTCCCTCACGCATGTCTCATAATGTACACAACTCCGCTGCCATAGAACCCATACAAATGGGACAGACCGACCTCATAGAACCTTCCTGACATGGTCAACAATTCTTGTGGGATTCTCCACAAAAGAATCCTTATAATCTTACTCAACAACCTTTGGAGAAAATTATGACATGGTTTAGAATGGTAATTAGTAATTTTGGAAACATGAAAGGCATAATGCATGGAAAATTTCCTCAGAGGTAATATCAACTGGTATGATACTGCCCTGAGTCTATCCATTATATCATAAGACCTGAAAAAATTAAGTGAAAACTTCCTTTTCCTATATATATATATATACATATTCCTCATTTCGTTGATACCCACTAGAAAACATGATACCCAACCACAAAATCTAGAGGTTGTTAATGGAAATCAACATAATATTTCTAACTATACTTAGTAGTAAACACACTATTTATAGTTATCTACTCTGATGTCTCCTGTGCGATTGGAGGACTAATAGAACTACCTATCCTACATCTAACCATCAATTGGGTGAATAGAACACCCTTCCACAAAAGGCCTCATACGAAACAATATGAATTTTCTTTTGATAGGTGTTACTGTACCAGAATAGAACAAGATGGGTATGCATTTCCAATAAACTACCAAAAAATGGATGCATGCCTACAGAATTTCCACCGAAACTTTTATAGTTTATTCTTGGTAGTAATAAGTTTGGAGGTAAAATGTAGTTCCTAAAGAACCTTTTTACCCAAATACATCAGTGAACCCTTTCCTAAACATGATGTGAAATTACCATCCCTATAAAAAATAACAGTACAATGTAACCCATGCATACATATAATATCATTGATATATAGCCTTCACATCTCATCAACTAAGAAATCCACATGTATAAGACGTAAGTGGGTTACATTTTTCAGTATATCCATGACTACCCTAACAACATTGCTACCTTAGGGATCAAATTGAAAGACGACCACAAAATCCATATCAACATCATTCAATCTCCATTTTGAGACAACTAATGGCTATAATAAGCTATAATATCAATAGTTCCCCTCCTTCACCTACTAACAGCTAGAACATATAGTAATAGAACCTAAAATTTGGCATTTCATCCCAGGTAACCAACACTAGTGACATATATCATGATACCTTATTGAGATTCCTTAATGATCTTCTCACCGAGAAGCATGAGACTCATGCATCAAATTCTACTAAATATCCTTAATAAACCAGATAAACCCATGTGTACATAATATATGATCTCCATCAATAGACCAATCTAGAGGTAGGTCCTCACCAGAAATAATCCCTCCTCGTACAAACCCCTTAGGATATGAGAATTTACATCTTTTCATCCGATCAAAGAGTGAAGAGGTGAATAATGGAAAATAATAAAAGAATCTTTATGACTCTCATGAAATACCATTTTCATATCAAAAAAATGTTTCACTGATTTCTATTCATCATTGTCTTCTTGTATTGTTTTTTTTGTGTATTTCTACTCAGTCCATCTGCTACCACATTTCCCTTTCGAAGAATATTGGAATGCTCAAAGTCAAAATACTGATGGTATTCAACCCACATTCGTTTTCTAATACATAAATCACACTGTGTTAAGATATATTTTAGGCTCTTTTGGTTTTTATACACAATAAAGATCTATCCCATAAAATAGTTCCTCCAGAATAGAAAGTCACAAACAACTGGTGTTCTCTTAAGGTCATGTATCTATAAATTAAGTCCATGATGTCTCTATTTGATAGAATTGCATGCAATGCCTATGTATTCTTACATATTACTACCCATATCCCGATTATTGATGTGTCACAGAACACTGTATAGCTTATTCCATATATTGGAAGATTTAGAAATGGTATCAAACCAAGTCTCCATTTCAACTCCTCAAAGGCTATTTTTTAGACATAAGACCACAATAACATCACACACTTCATAGAAATATCAGTAAGAGGATAATAATGACATGAAATGTAATGTATGAAACTCTTATAATGTCTAGATAGACTTATTAAACTCTAAATATAAAACACATTCTTTGGATAATCCATGGAAAAAATTGCACTTTCCTGGGTCAACTAATACTCTAGACTACAAGTTAATATGACCGAATATCTGAACCCTTCCAATATATAAGTGGAACATATAAAAAATAGCTTATTTTTTATTCTCTCTCATTATATTTAGAATTATCTCATGATTTTTCAGGGGTCTCCTCATGTATGAGAATAAAAAATGATTTATTCAATAAAAATAATAATAATGGAATCTTGAAAGGGATGTAAAATCTAATTCATAAAATCGATGAAAATAGTTGTTGTATTTTTAATATTGATAAGAATAACCAGATATTCATATAAAACCTAATGGTTACGAAAATCTATAAATGGTAAATCTTAAGGCCTGACTCACACCCGATTATTATTTTTATCTCGTATCGATATTTAACAAAACTCTAGCTCCTTAAAGATGGTTAAAAAGGAAATTCTATCAAGTATCTATATACTAGTTTTTATCATAACTAGGTTGAACTATTGGAATTCCACACATAGCCAAAGGGTCTTATACTCCTACATTGTGAGAATCATAAGTGAACCAAAAGAATATGTAATGGGTTGGATAAAAACCATTGATTCTAAATCCCATAAATACCCTTTTATATCCTTGAGAGCACTAGGTTATGTCATGTATGGATGAATAAATACATCATCTATTCATTGAAAAGGAACAGTCATAAATTATACCGCATTCTCATAAGGTAAGATAGAAAAATAATATATAAATACATCCATTAATTGACCTAACCTGTGAGGAAAATCAATCATTTGTATTCCACACTCCTCTAGATAAAGGCTAGAAATATTATTTGTCACTCCTCCATGCCCTTAATTATCTAGTCCAACTCTACAAGCCTCTACATTCCACTCAACCATGTAAAGATAACTATAACCCATTAGTTATTTAAATGATACCCTATGGAGATATCAGTCCACATAGGCTTTATAGAGGACCAAACAATCTATCGAAAGAATGATATAAAATCCCATCATCTCAGGGGAAAATGAGGTCAGAAAAGATGAAACAACAACGTACCACAAGGGGATAATATTTTAATTCAAGTATACCCTCTAACTACTCACCCAATAGTGTGTCTAAGGATATCACCCCAAATAATCACTAAATTTTCAACCTAATACATTCCATTTTTGATAATGAGATAATGGAGTGAGAATCTCTTATATCAAATATATAAAATATGATAGTAGAGAACACTAGAATAGTACATCATACTATAAACTGTCATGCAATTTGATCTGAGGGTATCAAATGTAATGAATGAAACATCTGTAATATGATGAACTTTTTTGTAGATGGAAAACCCTATACTGGTCTACTATATTAGTTTTGATAATAAAATATTTGGCTTCCTCTGCCATGACCACCAACTTATCTTGCTCGGCCTGTGATACTCCAACATCTTTCCTGACAAGGCGTAATCGATCCCACTATTAAAGGTGATGTTGGAGAAAATCATCTAAAGGTAGAAATGGAAAGAATGGTCAATTGGAACCTACAATTATGACCCATTTTCCCATAAGCATGTCACTCAAGCATTTCACTATCACATTAGGTGTTTATAAGACATTTTCATCAACACTGATGGAGTATAACAGAGATTCCAGTATGGATAATCTATAAGGAACTTCTATGTTGAGAAACCACAAGGACATACTTCCTTTGACTAAAAGAAGAACTGCTCTATCACAACAGTAAACCATTATGTCTGGTACTAGTATCATCTATCAGGTTGGGTCGAGTGATAAAATTATGAATTATGATATTAATGAGGGTAGATAGGTAAAAGACATTAATCTGCGTGTGGTTGGAGTACATGATCCATCACTAAAATGACATTCTCGCGATCAATCATCACCAACTAGAAGTAGTTGAAATAATTGAATCTCAATTAAAAAAACTGAATAGTCCACAATAGACATAACACCCTTCTCCAGGTGCATGATTTCTCTATCTTGATCAGCTATCATCATCTGAGGGAAAAGGTATCACACAAGTAAATCAGGAAGTCGTACCAGACCATTCCCTAATGAAATATAGCATGTGTAACCACATCCCATAGTGCATGGAGTAATCCTAAACATGGAGGTGGATATATTGACACTCCTCTGTATTGGTGTCTATAAATGATCGAAGATAGATAATATGGCCTCTATCCAAGACTCAGTAGCATGTGCACTGCAATCTCACATAAAGATAGGAGGATGATACTTCTGGTAATCATGATATGGATTAGACATAATTAGTTCAGGTCATGGGGAACCATTCATAAACTACACCAGACATAGGAAACCCAACTGAAGTAGAGTGGCAGTTCCTATTTTTGGAATACTATGCGGTTTAAAATATGGAATTTTGGGTGATAAGAATAGTGGATTAGGGATGGCCATATTTGAATCATTTCCTTCTCCACCCTCCAGGAGTATAATTATAGATTTTTAGGGTGGTATATAACTAAAAATTCAAATAACATTCTAAATCACATAATTTGAATAATATAGAATCACTGGAATAAAAATATAATAAGGAAATGGTCACACATACCAAGATATACTACCAAAAACTACATGTTTAGAAGGATTGGGTATTGGTAAGTATTTGAATTTAATTAATAGGGGTTCTAGAATATGGAAGGGTTAATTCCAATTTAAGGATGAAAAAAGCTTTAAATAACAATTTTCCTCTCCATTTAATCGAAAACATTTAATTTATTTGTAATAATTTTCATTTTAAATTCAAATTTGGTTATATGCATATTAAATAGTTTGATTAAGTGGATTATAATTTACATTTAATAAAAGTCCATAAACTTTATAACTGAAATTGACACTCAGTTAATTTCAACCAGTTTTCTTACCTTGGGTGACATAATGTAATAGGTAAAATATGATGTCTAGACTCGTTCAATTACCCATATCAATTCATAAGGTCCCATACAACATATAATTGAAATTGGTATTCTAGTATTCACAATGAAATTCCATCTTATGAAACTAGGGATACAAAGATTTTAAGGGTTGAAATAACTATTTTAGATTCCAAAATCAACCTATATGGGAAAACACTATTTATATTGGGGATAAAATTTTAGAAAAAAAATTCCATTCATTAAAAAATATGTAAATAGCACATTTATATATATAACAAGCATGGATCACTCAAAAATTACGTGCAACAAACACAATGAAAGTAGTGAAATGAGTCTATATGTTATGAAATATGTAAAAAATGTGAATTATATGTGACATTAATGATGCGTGAAACAATTCCTCTTTTCATACCAGGACATGTTTAATTTCAATAAATCATCTAAAATACCCCAATTCATGTACATTACTCAATGGTGAATGTATATCAACTGTAATAAGAGAAAAATTGAGAAATAAATTTCCACTCTAGGGGAGTGTGGTATTTTCCCCTAACATTTGTTATCTATGCCAATAAATACCTTATGATTGTGTTCTAAAATTTTCCTAATTTTTTGTCTAATTCCCAAATAATAATACCAAATAAAATAAACATTTCTAATTCCAATTTGTGACTTACTTACCTGGTTTCCACACAATGGTTCCCCGAACAAGGTTGGCCACATGGCCTCAATCGCGTCTCCCTATATGGCAGAGGCTACTAACTATTGGGGAGGTCCTTGAGTGTGGCTTTTTGGAGACTATTCCCTCATGTAAAAGTGGATCAAAAGGGATATAAAAATAAGTTTAAAACCCATAGAGGAAGTATAATAATGAATAATAAGACTGTAAGAATAAGTAATCATAATCAATCATGTTATAAATAAACATTCCACCAACTAGAAACTATATCATATAAAAAATATGATGTAATGGAAGGTATCTACAAAATGAATATTAAGCATACGTAGAAGTAGTAAATTACTAATATAAATTTTCTAAAAATAATTATATTTCTAAAAAATATCCAAGAATACCATGATATTTCCCAGTTATCTTATACCAAGATTTATCCTAAAGGAAGCAATCTAGTTAGGTGTCAAAGGCGGGATGCATCCTCTTGTCCATAACTACAATCATATAATATTCCTGGGTTCCAACGATGACCTAGATATTGTGTGACAAAAATCTTATTAGTCCACCACTAACGGAATAATTTTAATCTAGTACGTGAATATAAATTTTACATTGTGAAGTTATGTAAAGGTAATGAAATTATAGAATAAACAACTCATACCTTCTCTACCATCAGCTAGCATATGAACATGTAACCATTTAATTAAGAATGGTTCAGTTTATATAGATTGATCATGTGGAGGGGTAAATAGTACTCAGATAGATAACCATAATAGTAAGGGATATTCCATTTTGAATCCAATGAATCAATGACCTAAAAAATTTCGCAATTCACAGTAATGACTCTTGCATCCTGAAAATAAGGGGGTCTAAGTGTAATTCGATAGTCTTACCCAAAAAATTACATTATAAATGAGGCTAACTAAGTTAATGGAGATCATCCATGGTAATCCAAGGATAATAATTATTGGGTCTAATTGGTTGAATCCATGGTTCCACGCATCTGAAGACATCAAGCTAAATCCAAGGTTTGTATCCATAGAATTCTAATATCAAGAGAGATAGTGAATGGATCTTATGGAATGATGTCGGGCCTCCATTGTTAGGAAAGGACCATGTTATATAGTGGGCGTCTCCATTAGAAATTGGATCCTTTAATCAAAATGGTGTTTTATGAATTCTAATGTCATTTCCTTTGTAATCTAAGGATGGATAATTTATGACCATACATACAATGATAAAAAGGTCTTTATCCAATAGAAGCATTATACATATATCACCCCCGAATGTCCCAAAGGCATTCTTTTTATTTTTATTATGGATAATCCCCCTTTTAATGGTTTATGGGGAACCCGTACATAACCCGCAAGCCCGAGGAATAAGGCCCGACAAACCCGAAATACATAACCCAAAGGCCCAGAGGTATACCTTGCCCAATACATGTCCCATAGGCCCAACCCACTTGAACTGCCCCTCCCTAGCTTTCTATGTAATTGATCACCTAGCACCCCACCTTGAATTGATGATCGGATAACATTATACATATATCATTAACATGTTTAAGGCCATGTAAGACTCCTTCCATTTAATAATTGATTTGGTTTATCTCATTACCTTTCATCAACATGACTAGGTTATTCAGGGACATGAATCCATGACCAATACAATTATATGTATCTATTCAATGTTATATCTATGTATAAATTAAATTTAATAATTTAATGATTCATTAAATTATTATTGAATAATATCCTTATCAAGTACAGGTAAAAATCACATGAATAATGGCCCAATTAACCCAAAATGGAAAAAAATACAAAGCATAGATATTCTTTGAAAATAAATTTGTAAAATAGAGAATATTAAAGAACTATTATTCATTTTAAATAACCTTGGAATAATATTAATGATTTTATTAAAATAAATTTAAACTTTTCATGAGAAATATATCCCTCCAACTTTGAAAAAATATTCTTGTATCATAAAAAGTTTTGAAAAATATTTTCTTCAAAAATAACCATAAAATATCTTAAAGGTCATATTTATAACATCATTTGAAATTTTTCTTGAGGAATATATCTGTTCTAGTTTGATAAATCCTTTAAAAAACATAAATAATTTTGAAAAAATGTTTCTTTGAAAATAACCTTGACACATTTTAATGTATACATTAGGTAAATGATGGGTTATTCCATTAAAAAAATATGTTGCTGTTGTACATGATAAAATAAAGATTCCATTCACATTTTTGGTAAAATCCAAAAAAATAATTTTTGGAAAATGACATGAAGATTTAATTCAATGAAAATAAAAAATACAAACATGGGTAAAAAAGTATTTTAAAAATAATTATTGAGTAATAAGTAATTTTGAAAATGTTTTTATAAAACATGTTTTTGGATGATAAAAGATTTATGATAGAAAATATATATAATGTCAGATTTTCATAATTAATTTATGTATCGAAGAGTGAAAAATAATTCCATTAAATGAGGTTGTATTGATTAAAAAATGGTGAAAAAATTTCATGAGAAATACTAATATATGGATCATAATATTTCTTCATCGTAAACAAAATAATACATAATCCCGATAAATAATGGGATTATATAATGAAATCTTTACCACTTTGGGATCATTGAATTATAATCCTCCTGAAAAAATAACACAATATGAAACATAAAATATCAACAGGATTAATAAATTCATTTTATTTCATTATTAATTTATATTTTTATGCCACTTCAATGAATATAGGTTAAAAACATAATGTACCACCCAAAGAAGGAAAATTGAGCCAAAAATAACATGTTGATTTGGTAATATTTTAACCATAAACCCCATGAATGATATATCTATAAATGGGAATCTAAATAAAAATAATTATCATTATAAGATTCATAAAATAATATATTTGGTTTTATACACACCACATAAAAGAAATAGATAGTGAAACTGACTTCTGTCTGGCAGAAAATAAAAGTGAGATTAAATCCCTTACCTTAAGTCTTAACATTCCTCGTGAAATTTAAAACACACATTAAAATAAATTTATGTTTTTTTCATATGTCCCTTTAGTACCGGTTTATTAACAATTACATTTTATAGTTATGTTTCACGTAATAACGTCTTTGATTTAAAAATATTTTTACCTTTTTCATATATTTGGTCCTATCATATTGATTATGGTTCATAATATCTAGAATGGAAACCATGATATAAATATTATACCTATTAATTATATATTATTTATAGTAATATATAAGGATTGGTGATATGAAATGAAATACATCATTCATGGAGATGGAAGGATGTATCTGTGAATGAACATTGTTTTCGTTTTCTTATTCGGTTGAAAAAAAATTAATTATATATATTATCATTTCAATATAATGGTTTTGTCATATATATAATTTTTAACCTTATCATTTTATTTTAACCCTAGATAACCCATTTTTACATTGGCTATGGTAATTATGTTTTACTGTATTCAATATTCATTTTTTGTAAGACATTATGTTGGTCTTGATAAAAATTATAGATTGTGATGATTCCAAATATTAAATCCATTTTTTTAAAATTCCATTCATAGATGTGGAAAAAAATAATCTAAAATTAATCATGCATATAAGATGATAATGTATTTGTTTAAGGAGAAATTGATCAAAAGGTTACAATGTTTTTTATATCTAATATCATTATTAAATTGATTTAAATGATAAAAATTGGTCCAATAGATATATAATTTAACAAATTATCCATTGAAAATAAATTTTAATGTAATATATGTTTATTAATAATTTTCATTAAAAGTCATTTTTAAATTATAATTATGTCTTTTTCAAAATTCAACCAAAAATTTAACAGTTCAAAACAATCTAGAAAATCAAACAAAATAAAATTTTGAAATTAAAAATTCAAAAATGAATTCGATTTTATCAAATTAATTTTATAACATTTTCCAAACTTAATACTTTTATAATTCACAAAAATACATGAAAACATTTTTGAAAAAATAGTATATTCAAAAAATATAAGGAGTTTACAAATTAATTATGAATTATATTACCAATATGTTTTATTTTTAAAAAATAATTATAATTAATATTTTTAACGTTTTGTTTACTATTCATATTAGTATGTTTAATAGATATGTTAAAATGGTCCAGTTTAAATAAATATATTATAAATATATCATTCCCTTGTTAAAATTCAATGTGGTCGTTAACATAAGATAAGCTAGTGTTGCGTGTAGTTCAAAATTAACATCATGTTTCACGTAACCCAAACATAACTAATTATTGAGTTAAATGAAAATTATGGTAAATATTATATTTAATTGAAAAAAAACATTTCACAAAATCATGTTGTGTTATAATTACCAAAAAAAGTTCCATTTCCCACATTTCATGAATTAATTTTGTAACATCTCTACCTGGGTGCCACACACAAGTACACTAAGATGATATGTCACAATTCGTCTAGTTTTCAACCTCACACACTAGAGGATTCCAACTAGTAGTGAGGGTCTAATGTCGATATTTGGGAGACTATAGGCTCTTTATCAACAAATCTCAATAGTATAAATAAAAAATAATGATGAATAGATATAACATAACCAAGAAAATAAAAGTATCACTAGATTACCAAAAATGGGAAATATTATATCTAAACTAAATATTAGACAGTTCATTCCAATGTATAAATTAATTTTCAAAACAAAACTGAAAAGTAAAGACACTATCAACTCCCATATGAGTCACAAACCATGTCTGGTTCCCTCTTCCATGATCCATCCCAAATCAGTCATCTAACACGGGGCCCTTACCCATAACCTATACTGTAACAACGAAATCTACTTAGGTACTGACCCAGAAACCCAATTAGGGAGTTAGTACAACTAAAAAAGCCACCACTAATAGAGTTTAAAGAAATATCTATTCAAACAGTGCATACAGTTGTATAAATAATAAAAACTAGTAATAAAGTAATCATTTTACACTTATCAATTATTAATTATTTAACCACATAACCCCTTGAGTTCCTGAGAGCACCCTATCCTCAATACCCACCTCAGACCATGATATATTCTTAACTATACCTTATTGATATAATATATTAGAATATCATTTTTACTTTTATTCATCTCAATCACCATATGAATTCCACTATTACAATTCATTACATAAAATACCAAATGAGTTTCATTATTACCATTCATTATTTCAAAATCAATCTTGAATGTAATTGTTACCATTTATTATTTCTATATCACTCTTTAGTTTCATTTTTACCATAAATTATTTCAATATAACATATGAATTCGATTGTTACTATTCATTATTTCAATATCACATATGAATTCCTTTGTTTCCATTCATTATATCAATATCACATATGAAGGTCGTTGATTCACTCCATTATTTTAATATCACATATGGATTCCATTTTTACCATTTATTATTTCAATATCACATATTAATGACATTTTTACCATTAATTTTTTCAATATCACATACGGTTCCCTTGTTACCATTCATTATTCTAATATCACATATCTATTCTGTTATTATCATTCATTAATTCAATATGACATATGAAATTCCATTATTACCATTCATTATTTCAATATCATTGATTTATTTAATTCAACAAATAATTAACCACATAAATCACATTAATTAACTAAATAATTAATTAATCATTTCAATCCCACAAATTAACATAACAATTATGTAATCATATCAATCTCATTACCAATTCAAAAATTATTTCATCACATAAATCCAATTAATTAATTCCCTACGTAATTAATCATATTAATCCCATTGATTGAGTCCAAATTTAATTAATCATCACTAGCCCATTAATTAAGACAAAAATTAATTAATCAACTATTTCTAATTATTAATTTAACAATATATTTATTATATATATACCCATTATTAATTCAGCAATTAATTAATCACATCAGTCCCATAAATTAGTTCAAAAATAAATTAATCAACTCAATCCCATTAATTAACTAAATAATTAATTAATCAATTTCCACAATCCCAATATCTCAAGATTAATTCCAAAATAATCATTCCCAATCAAACTACTCAATACCTCTATAATTAATTCAATAATAAATTATCTCTATTCAATTATTCTCAATTGTTCCTCATATCCCACAATTCTATATTCTAATAAATAATTAAACAATTAATTATCCCCAAGCCATAATCCATTAATTAATTAATTCACCAAAATAATTAACTTCTCAATTTCTATACATGTAATAGTAACTCTATAGTAATATACATGTAAATAAAATCAGGACTATGTGATTTGAATAATAGACCACCAACCACAATTTTATGAGGAGTGATCACCCAACAGATAACCCAAATTTGAATGAAATAATAAAAAATAATGAGATATAGATCTTAAAATCTAAATAAATAATGAATTATCAAGATCCCTCAATTATAGACATATATTTAACTATCTTATAATTAGAAAAAATAAGTTAGAGGATAGATTCCCTATAAAAAATGAGGGAGAGATTGGAGAACAGAATGAAACCAAACAAGATTAGATCATATTACCAGGAGGGGTACTTATCTTAAATACTAGGTTTGGATCTAGAAGAATAGAGGTTGAACATTTCTTGAATTTGACTTGGAGGCATCAAAATTATGAAAAAATATTAGGGGTTTTTAAGGGCCAAATATGGGTTAAAATTTGGGCTCATGAAATTTTAAATCTAATTTTCAGTGGATTAAAATCACATAGGGATAGTTTTATACACTAGGTGCACAGTTTTACTTAATAGTGCTCCAAAACCATGCACCTAACAAGGTAGGGGGTGTATGGTTTCTCCCAATAAGGTGAACAGTTCGAAAAACAATGCCCTAGCCATTCGAATCCCCTATATTTGGGATCGCACAGTGTGCTACTCTAGGGAGAACAATGTGGGAATCCCATGTGAAAACCATGAATGTGCTATCTTCTTTCTAAAACTTTCAATTTTACCCCAAATTCACCCAAACGGAAGACCAAATAAAATTATTCCCAAACAATGAAAAAAATACTTAAAAATAGCTTGAGACATCTCTAGAAAAGGTAAAGATTAAACAATCAACCAAACTTATAATAGAATGTCCTTGATCTTTACTACCATTAACCTATAAGATTCTAAGTAAAAAAAATTCCCATTGGTCACTCATATATGATTTTCTCTCCCAGGTTACTTACTTCACACTCCCATGTTGCCACAACACATGAACAATCTTCACGGTCTTTCCGAGAACACTTTCTCACCACAGTCCGACACACGTATCAGATGCTCCTTAAAGAGAGAATCTTTCCCAAGCTCAACATCATCAACATTTATCCCATGAGAAAGGGTCAATGTAATAATGATGATGTTTTTTACATATAGAAAACATCATGGATATCACTATATCTCGATTAAAGATTCAATCAGAATTTCATCGACCCAATTCATTCCACAAGCTCAATGGGCCTAACAAACATGGGTGCCAACAAGCTCTGAGTCAATATCCTATGGTGAATCATCCTAGGTGAATCCAAAAACAACACAAAATCACCCTATAAAAACTCGAGGGGTCTTTGATGTTTATCATCATAAGACTTTTAAATTCTCTGAGCCATAGCAACATGCTTTCAATCAAGCCGAACTTGCTTCGACATCTCCAACATGAGTCATGTTCCCAACAACACTGACTCACCTACCTCAATACATCATAATAGGGATATATATAACCTACCCTAAATCTCCTAATATGGTTCTATATGAATTGTATCCTAAAAACTATTTTTATAGGTGGACTACACCAAATCTATGTTCTTTTTCAATAACCAAGGGAGTATAAAACACATGATCAAAGCCTATATTCAAGCTCATCAATTGTACACATCGAACTCCCATTTGTATGGGGGTGTAAAGTCATACACAATAAAAAATGTTTACCAAGAACCTTCTACAAGCCCTTCGAGAATCATAAAGTAAAACATTAATCATGGTTTGAAAAAATAGATCGTGGTACCCCGTATAGATAGACTATTTCCAAAATATACAAATATACCAACTTCTCCACTAAAATAGTCACCCATAAAGGAAAGAAATTTTCTAACTTTGTCAAAATATCCATGACCACCCAAATAGAATCATTTTTATAGGGTTTTTTAGGATAACCACCTTAATGTCTATGGTAATCTCATCCAAATCCGTTATGGAATGAGAAAAAACTACAAAAAAACCAATAGGTTATTGATGCTCAGTATTCACTTGTTGAAAGGTGTAGCATCATGTCTCAAGCCCTAATATCTACATTTTCATTATCCACCATCAAAACAATTGTCTTTGGTCATGGTTCATTTTGGTCACACCCTCACGTACCAGGAACTTCGAGGAATGAAACTCATGCATCATCTCCTCCCACATACATGTAGGTAAAACTACCCAATTCCTAGAATATATTATTAAGTCATCATCTATGATAGAATCTAATGGTGAATCTAAAAATTAATGGATTTCCCTTGAGGTCATGAATTCTAGATCCTCGTACTATCATTCCATGATATGTAACAAGATAGTAGACTCCACTGAATGTGATACGAGAGTTCACTGCTCCTGAATCTTCTAAACAATAACATCCAGGTCTTCTTGAAAAGTCACCATCTTCCACTAGGCACAAGAGTCCTAAACTATATGTGTTTGAGTTTTTATACATAAAGTGTCAGAAACAGTATTTCCCTTCTCAGGTATATATGTCAGCACAAAATCAAATGACTTTGTATAATAAACCAATCTCCACTATTGGAGATTCAGATCCCACTATGAAATGATATACTAAAAATAGTTTTGATTCATAGACCAAATAAATTTTTCACCAAATATATAATTCATCCCACATAAAAAACCATAATTAACTATAGGAAAGATGAATTCCAGTGTAGGGTAGTCCCATTAATGTGTCCTCATCTACCAAGACTCATATTCCACAACTCAATATGCTTTCATCAATATACCTCCAAGACCTATCATAGAAGAATCACAAAATATTATATATTGATACACTATCTTGACAATGAATAAGAGATGTTTTTATGAAAACTACTTCTTCAAATCTTGGATGTATTTATTGTGTGTTTCCAACTAGTCATAATTCATCCCCTTAGTGGTCAATCATGATAATGGTTCTTCTAATCATGAAAATTCCTTAACAAACCTTTGATAATAACCATATAATCCCAGAAATAAATGGTTATCGAAAAAATTCATGACATTCTAACAATAAACGAAATCATTTGAAATATATGGAACCAAAAACAAACCTTCTTGGGAGATTATGTAACCTAAGATGTCTACCAAATCCATCAAAAATTAACTCTTAGATAGTATGGCACAAATATGATGCTCTCTTAGAGTGCTTGTGATGATTTAAAGATGTTGGGAATGATCATCATGAGTCTTGGAGTGCTCCAATTAGTCATCCACAAACACAACATAATATGATCCGAGTACATAATAAATATTTGATTCATCAAGTCCACAAACACTACAGGTGCATTCGTCATCCCAAATTGTATTAAGACACAATAATATAGGCCATACCTTCTTCAAAAATAATTCCCTGTGTTGGAATCCTCATGTATTAATAATGTTTTAATGATAACAAATCTTATTCAACCTTGTTAACTCATAAATTATATTCAATCATGTGTATTTATGTTTCATGTTCTCTCATGATTTCTAATGGTTAAGCTCAATCCATTTCATGCATATCACTGTTTAAGTCCGAATACAGTTATTCTTCTAAGTAAAAGACACCGTAAAGCAAGACACCGTAAAGCCAGACACCGTAAACCAGACACTGAAGCCAGACACCGTAAACCAGACACTGTGAAGCCAGAGACCATAAACCAGACACAGTGAAGCCAGACACCATAAACCAAACACTGTGAATCCAGAAACCATAAAACAGACACCGTGAAGCCAGACACAGTGAAGCAAGACACCATGAAGCAAGACACCGTAAACAAGACACCGTGAAACAAGACACCATGACCAAGACACGATGAAATAAGACACCCTAAAAAAGACACCGTGAAATAAGAAACCATGATCAGGACACTGTAAACAAGGCACCGTAAACAATACACCATAAATTAGACACCATGACACTCATACACCATGATTTCAAGACACCGTGTGAAGGAGACACCGTTTTCATAACTTACCATAACACCGTTTCTTAAACTATTTTGTCATATTTCAATTTAATTTCCAATGGTCATATTTGATGCCTTTAATGCCCGAAAATAATTAATGTTTCTTTTTAGACATAGTACGAGGTACGAGGTGCAGAACACATGGAACCTGTTACCTAGAACTCATGCTTTTGAAGATAAAGAGTGAAGTGTTCCCAAGTACAACAGAGAGTGATACTGAATGAAAAACAAGCATGTGAGCACGACTGCGAATAACATATTGAAAGGTTTTCAAAAGGAAGCATTGTTACATGCATGCAATTCGACTCTGCTGAAGAACATATGAAGTACACTAGAATCCAGAGAACATCTCCGCATTATCAAAAATCATGAAGAACACAAGCTGAATCGTGGCACTCTGTTTTTCACACAACATCTAAAGAAGGACTCGAAGATTCATCTGCTTCAATCCAAAGAAGTCCAGAGCTGCATTGACATCACACACAAGCATTATAACATTATCATTATATTCTTTCTTGACAGTGATCATATTTTTATTTACATTATGAGTAGTATGTTCCCCTTTCTATTTTGACACACACTGACTCTTGGGCTGAATTGGAGGATACTAAAATATGACACCAAACACTTTATACTTCTGTTTACCCACGAAAACTGTGGAAGAGGTCCTTTTGTGGCCTAGTTATTATTTTGTTTCCCCACGAAAACTGTGGAAGAGGTCCCTATGTGACCTGGACTGTCTGTGTACTGTTGTTAACCCAGATCTAGGGTGTGGGTCAATGTTTATTTATATAAATTGCTTGGTGGTAGGTGATCACCAAGTAGATTGGATTAGGTCTTGGCTTCAGACTAAACCACTTGTTTCATATCCGCTATGCTGTTTAAATTTATTCTTCTCTATTTTACTACTCTCTTTCATAATCCATAAATCAATAATTCCACTATGATAGTTATTATTGGAGAGAAGTTAAACCTAGTGTGTCTTAGTAGGATAACTTCAAATGTAATATTAATAATAAAAATTAAGATTACTGAGAATTAATCAATCTTCTAAGAAGCTGTTTAAAAAGTAAAAATCTTATAACAGTATAACCTTTATTAACAGGGTTGTATATATTTTTGGGGAAACCATTTCTTTTAAAAATAGTATTCATGTAACAGAAATTTTTATAGTTAATCAATTCACCCCTCCCCTATTGAGTAAACTACTCCGATCAACATTTGGTATCAGAGATTGTAATTTATTAGGACTCTTCGTAATCTTACTCAACTGTGATTGTAGTTGTACTTTAAAGATATGTATATTTCTGTTAATTCTAAATTTCTCGCTATTTTAAAGTAATCTGTTAGTATGGATAATAGATTGGAAGGTGTTGTAACCAACATATCACAATTATTTAATGGAACCAACTATGCTCAGTGGAAAATTAAAATGAAAATGCATCTAGAGAGTATGTGTTTTGAAATTTGGTCATCCATTGTAGTTGAATACAAACATCCTGCGACTAATAGAATTATATGGGATGAACCTAACAAACATTACTACAAAAAAATTGCAAATCCATGAATGCTTTGTACTGTTCCTCCGGAGATGAAGAATTTAATAGGATTTCTGCTTGTAAAACTACCCATGAAATTTGGGATACCTTGTCTGTCTCACATGAAGGATCATATAGTGTAAAGGAAATGACACAAAATAATTATACTATAAAATAAGATAATTTTAAAATGAAATCTGATGAGCCTATTTTTGAAAAGTATCTCAGGTTCAATGAGATTTTCAACACAATGATTTCTATTGGAAGAGAAGTCACTTCCAAAGAAATGATCCTGAGAATCCTTAGATGTCTACCTGATAGATGGAGGAGAACCTCTGTCTCTATTAGAGAATCATGTGACATCAGCAAGCTACCTGTAAGAGAAATCATAAGGAAACAGATGATGTATGAGGAAGATCTAAATGTCAACAAAAAAGAAGAGGATAAACCAAAGAGAAAATTTGTAGCATTCAATACCACCTCCTAGAAGCACAAAGACGAAGGGAAACTGGATGCTTCTATAGACAGTTCCACCACAGAACAATCATCACCTGACAGTGATGAGGAGATGCCTCAACTAGCCAGAATATTCAAATAATTTTACAAAAAGAAGAACATTTTTAGAAAGCCTAACTTTAAGGGAAATTATTATTTATAAGGTAACTAGAAAAAGGACTAGAAAAGAAGTAACAAAACTGATGAAATTGTATGCTATGAATGTAACCGCGAAGGACATAAAAAAGGATGACTATCCAAAGCTCAAGTATAAATAAAAATATGAGGACATGGACAAGAAGTACAAAAAGGTAATGAAAGCAACCTGGGGTGACTCTAAGGATAGTTCAAGACACTCAGAGATATCACATGATGAACAGGCTAACAAAGCCAATATATGTTTTATGACAAACATATCTGAGGTAACACTGGACACTTCTGTACATAATTCATACTATTCTGAAGAGGAAAGTGACTCTGAAAATATGACTAATGGAGAAATTTTTGAACACAGTAACAATATTGAAGAGACATGCAATGAATTATAAGATAAATATAAATCATTGAAAAATAGCATGTTGTCACTATAAATATTAAATATCAACTTCTTACTGAAAAGAAGAAAAATGATCAACTGGTAAAAGAAAAAAATGAATTTAAAAAGTCTAATAAGAAATTAAAAAGTTATTTATAAAAGTTTACTAATGGAAAATATACCCTTACCCAAATTCTAGGAAAACAAATTTCCCCTAAATACAATATTGGCATTAGTTATCAACCTGGTAAAAGAAACCTTGGTAGAACAAATTTTGTTTCAAAGTCTAGGGAATATAGTTTTATTCCCATTTTTGGACACAACTCAACTAGCTCAAGTAATCATACATATTCATCTTTTTCATGTTTTTGTGGTCCAAATACAGTTTATTTTTTAAATACTTTACATAATACTTATAGTAATCCTATGGCACAAATATGGGTTCCTAAAGCACCTATAACTAATGTTAATGGACCCAAACGAGTATGGGTACCAAAATCTAACTTTTATTGATCATGTTATAGGAAAGCTTCTTAAAGAGATTCTATAAAAATCTATGGTACATGGACAGTGGATGTTCACGGAACATGACATGAGACTACTCAAGCTTCAAGAACCAGATAAAAGTAGATAGAGGACATGTCACATTTAGTGACAATGCCAAAGGGAAAATCATTGTCTTAAGAATGATTGGTAACACTGATTTTATTTTAATTTCTAATGAAATATTTGGTAATGGATAAAAATAAAATCTGCATAGTATCTCACAATTATGTGATGATGGATATCATGTTAAATTTTAAAATGATTCATGTAACGTCTTTAATTGTAATGATGAACTAGTATTTTCTACATCAAGGAATGAAAATGTTTATTCTATTAATTAAGATTCTTTAGCCTCTCCAAATGAATCATGCATAATTATATTTCATAAAGAATCTTGGCTCTAGAATAGGAGACCGGGACACTGTAAAGTTAACTCCCTTAGAAAGCTAACTAAAAAAGTCCTAGTTAAAGAATTAACCAAACTTGAGTTTCCACATGAAAAAGTATGCAATCCTTCCCAAAAGTGAAAACAACACAAAATCTCTTTCAAAAAAAAGAAAGAAGTTTCTACTACTCAACCTCTCGAATTGGTTTACATGGATTTGTTTGGAACATCTACAGTTTCTAGTTTAAATGGGAAGAACTACGTTTATATTTTGGTAGATGATTTTTCTAGATATACTTGGACCTTCTTTATGGATCATAAAAGTTAATCCTTTTCTTATTTTATTAATTATTCCAAGATTGTAGAAAATCATAGTGGCCTCAAAATTAAATCTTTAAGAAGTGATCACGGTCGTGAGTTTGAAAAACTAGAGTTTGAATCCTTTTGCTCAAAAATGGTTATAGTGACAATTTCTCTTCCCCTAGAACACCTCAGGAGAGTGGTGTTGTAGAAAGAAGAAATAGAACCTTGCAAGTAATTGGTAGAACAATGCTTAGTGAATATGACTTACCTATTTACTTTTGTGCTGAAGTTGTTAATACAACATGCTAAATAATCAATGGAGTCTTGATTAGACAAATTCTCATAAAGACCCTGTATGAACTCTTGAACAAGAAGAAGCCTAAGGTTAATTACTTTAGAGTTTTGGGTTTCAATGTCTTTATTCTCAGCACTAAGGATAATCTTGACAAATTTTCATCCAAACGGGATGAAGGAATTTTCCAAGGTTACTCAATATTAAGTAAATATTATAGAGTATTCACTAAGAGAACTAAATGTGTGGAAGAATCTGTTCATATCAATTTTGATGAAACATAAACACATGAACCTAGAACCACCCTATAAAATCTGGAGGATGATGTATCAAATTTGAACATCAACTCAAAATCCTTATGTTGCTCTGTGAAAGAATTTGTTAAAACTTCCATTTCTGGAAATTCCCCACAATCGAGTCACAATGAACCCGAATTTGTTGATGAACCTGAAATCACTAGTCCCTATTTTTATAGAATGGTTAGAACCATTAAAATCCATCCCTTAGATGCAGTTGT
This sequence comes from Viscum album, assembly GCA_963277665.1. Classification (NCBI taxonomy): domain Eukaryota; kingdom Viridiplantae; phylum Streptophyta; class Magnoliopsida; order Santalales; family Viscaceae; genus Viscum; species Viscum album. The sequence goes on along the minus strand of OY728121.1, from coordinate 573,665,294 downwards.
AGGAGATTTAAGGAAGGGGACAAAAAATAGAGATTCTCTTAGAAATCCGGTTGAACATCAAGACTTCTTGTCACAACTTGAACCTAAAAACATTAATTATTCCATCAATGATGAATTTTGGGTAATGTATAGGCAAGAAGAACTTAATCAGTTTGAAAGAAACAACGTTTGGAAACTTGTTGAAAGACCCAAGGGCACCATCATTACAGGCACTAAATTGGTGTTTAGAAATAAGGTAGATGAAGCTGGAAATATAGTTTGGAACAAGGCTATATTAGTTGCACAAGGCTATAGTATAGAAGAAGGAATTGAATATGAGGATACCTTTTCTTTAGTAGTCAGACTTGAAGAAATCAGAAGCCTACTTGCCTTTGCTGCACATCTGAATTTCAAACTATATCAAATGGATGTTAAGAGTGAATTCTTAAATGGGTATATAGTAGATGATGTCTTTGTTGAAAAACACCATGGATTTACAAATCCTCATTTTCCCAATCATATTTTCAAACTATTAGATGATTTATATGGTTTAAAGCAAGCTCCAAGAGCTTGGTATGACAGATTGAGTATTTTTCTCATTTTCAAAGGTTTTACAAAAGGAATAGCTGATCCTACCCTCTTTATAAAATGAATTTATAAGGATTCTTTAGTTGTTCAAATCTATGAAGATGATATTATTTTTGGATATTAAAAAAATTCATGATGTATTTATTTTTCTAAAATGATGCAAATGAATTGAGTTTAATGGGTGAACTACAATTCTTTCTTGGCTTTCGATTCTTTCAAAATATTGATGGATTTTTTTTAACTCGAATTAAATACAGTAGAGATCTTCTAAAATGTTTTGTATTGGATAGAACTAAAAGTAGTGACACCCCCTTCAGTACCACCTGTAAGTTAGATCTTGATGAAGCTGGAAAATATGTTGATCAAACCACTTATAGAGGAATGATTGGAAGTTTACTCTACTTAACTACTAGCCATCTGGACATTATGTTTAGTGTGTGTATGTGTGCTCATTTTCAAGAAAATCATAAATAATCTCATTTAAATGATGTAAAGAGAATTTTCAAATACCTCAAGCATAAACCCAATCTAGGACTATTCTATCCTAAAGGAAAATCATTTGAACTAGTTATTTATTCTGATACTGACTTCGGTGGCTATAAGTTAGATTGAATGAGAACCTTTAGAACATGTCACATTTTATGCAATTCTCTAGTATCATGGTTTAGTAAGAAAAAAAAATTGTAATGAATTATCTACTGCAGAAGAGAAATACATAGCTGTTGGGAGTTGTTCTGTACAAATTTTGTAGATGAAACACACATTACTAGATTAGGGATATCAATTCAGACATGTATCAATAAATTGTGACAACACAAGTGCTATTAACATCTCAAAAAATAATGTTTCACATTATAGGAAAAAACAAATTGATATAAGACATCACTTTTTGAGAGATCATTATCAAAAAGGGGAAATAACCTTGGAATTCATTAGTTCTAAATATCAATTTGCTGATATATTCACTGAACCATTAAATTATGAGAGAATAGACTACATCATACATGATCTTGGAATGATAAATCTTAAATAGATATCTTACTTTTCTTACTATTCGACATTTTTCTATGTTAGACATTACTATTTCCTGAATACCATTTCACAGTTATGGTCTCTTATTTTTACGGTCTCACTATTGGCACTTTGTACTTATGGTCTGACATTTATTGTCTCACCATAATGCGCACTGAACAATTCACTCACTATCTCACTGTTACGATGACTCACTGTCTCACTGTGGCGACAACTCACTATCTAACCACAACGACCACTCACGGTCTCACCTTGAAAATTATTTATGTTTTTCATTAAACCCATTTCATGGTAATTAACATTTCCCCTCTTTTACATTCTAGCGTTTTTATTTTTATGACGTTTGGAATTATTATATGATAAAACAAAAAGTTTCACTCAGTTCTTCACCCTGGATTTCTTCTATTCACTCATTTTGAACCCTTTCAACCTTGGAAATATCTCCTTCTCTCTTTCTCTCAAACCATCAGTGGATTCAAATAATGAAACATCTATCATCATCCAAACCTCAGGAGCATAGCCCAAAGAAGAAGATGATTTCACCTGAGCTGACACTCGAATGAACTCTAAATATGAATCTGGTAAATCACAGTGTTCTCCATGAGAAAGAAATCTGCCCTAAATGGCTTCTGTCTAGAAAATCTCTGGTCTTGAAAGTGTTAAAAGAACAAGGCTAGTTAGAGTGGTTCTCAAGGGAGAATAGACCCATCTATCTTATGTTAGTAGCTCAGTTCTACCATTACATACAATTATCTTTTGACTCTAGTGAATGTTATGTTGTGAGGAGATGGATTAATGGCCAAAGATTCTCCTTCTCTTTGAGGATATATGCTGCATTCCATAGGATACCTCATGAAGGAATATGTGAGGATTATCATAGAGGACCTCCACCTGAAATAGATTTATTTGATCTAGAAGATGCTCTTAAAAACCCAACCTGAAATGGCACTAAAAGAAGGGACATCACTGCTGAACTAGATGGAGAAACAAGGATTCTATTTATGTTTGTTCAAAATCTGGTTAGTCCAAGAAAAAGTTATTTTGCTGTGTTAAAATATCAGGATTTATTCTTGATTCACTTTATGAAAAATGGATATAAGATCAACCTGTGTAAGTACATAATTCACCATATTTTTGAGTTGATCAATGTTACATCCAAGTCCACTTCTCTATTCTAATCTCAGATGATATCAGCCATTCTTTTTTCAAAAGTCGTGGTTGGACATAATGAAGAAGTGCTTATGATTTGTGAGTATTGTCTCTGTAAAGCCATCATCAAGAGAATGAAGATAAACTGGAATCCTTGGAAAAGGGAATTGGTGGAAGACAATGATAAGGTTTATGAGAAGTTTAATCCTGTGGATTATCCATCAAGGTCGAAAGACATTTATGATCCTGGATTGGAACCAGATGAACTTTTTGAGTATTCAAAAGAAGAGGAAGAGGAGGCTGAAGTACAACATAGGGAAGAAGTTTTTTGTTGAGGAAGAAAGGACTATTGTTCCTCATGTTGTTCTTGAAGAAGTTCCTACCCCAAGAGACGATGTCGATCTAGAAGTCCAACCCAAGGCTGAAAGATAATCAGTTGTCACAGAATCTGACAAGCAAGCCATGAAAGAGCCTACAATAGAAGAACTCTCTGTTGTGCAAGAAGCGAATCTAGAATAACTCCATGGTGTGCAAGAAGCCAATCTGGAAGAAATCCCTATTGTGCAAGAAGCGCTTCTGGAGGAACTCCTTGTGGAATAATTTGTTCCTCAAATCATACCATCTGTTGAAGATAGGATGGATCTAGAATTTCAAATGGATAGAAAAGAAATGATTGAGGAACTTAGAGATGAGTCTGTGGATTTAGACCAAGCTCCCTAGTCTCTCAGTACTAAGAAGGAGGCACCTGTTGAGGGGGAGGAAACCCCAAATCTTGATTCCAATGAAGCCTCACATCCAACTGAGTCAAGTTCTGTGGACACTCAGTAAACATTTCCTAGTTTCTATGATGTGAATGAGTCTCAAGAGCTTACTGCAACCGGGCTTGATCTTTCTTCCTTATTTCAGATGAAATCATTCACATACTTCACACCTGAGAAGGAACCTGAACCTGAACCTAACCCTGTACCAATTCCTACATCGAAACCTTTATCTGAGTAGCTGTCCTTTGTCTGTAAGGATGATCTGAAGTAATTTGGAGATACACTCTTATGTAGTATAGAGAAACTTATGAACTCCCAACCTCGTCCTGTGGAAAATTTAAGTAAAAGAGGTGCCTCACAGTTATTGGAAAAGATTATTTTGAAAATACAACCTAAGATGATCCCTGAGATTCAAGAAGTACGAGTTGAAAATAATCTTCTCAGTAATGAAATCACAACCATGATAAGCATGGTGGAAGACACACAAAAAGAGTTGCATTCGAGATAAGAGCCTGTTACTGCTCCTCTAGCACCCACTGTTTCTCAAATCCCTAGAGATTTTGTGTCTCAGATATAGCCTTATCTGGCATTCTTTGATGAAAATATTGCGGAAAGGCACAAACAGATTTGGTAGGAGGTGAGATAGCTTGTGGTGAACCTTAATAAACTCACTGATGAATAAATTGGTTGTCTTTAAAAGGAACTAAATCAGCTCAAATCTCTGACAACAACGGTCAAAGATTCTAATACCTCTGGTCAATCCTTTACACGTTCCTTGGACAGTACTTTGTTCAGATCTATAGTCAGAGAAGAGCTTCAGAATGTTTTTAGTGGCTTTAATGTGGCTTCTTTATCTAAAGTTGTCAAGAATAGTGATAGAGTACTTGAACTTATGGAAATTCACTCCAAGATTGCAAATGATGCCCAGTAGGAGATTTCTAAGAAATTAGATTTCTATTTCAACTGAATTTTCTCCAAGACTGATATAACCAACCACTTCAAATACCTTGTAGAGAATATGTGAATTCCTCATGTGACTCATGCCTTCAAAACCCATGTCCAGAAGCTAAACGAGTTTACCTGATTATTGGACATGTTTATGGAAAATAATGATGACATTGAAAAAGCCATAAAGTTTGGTGGAAAGATTATTAAAAACTTAATAAAACTCCTGAGACCTTATCTTCATGTCCGGAGTACAGAAATTGTTGCACCAGCAGCTGCACCTCTCAGATCTGGGTTGCCTACCTTCACCTCTGCCTTAGCCTCAACTACCATGTCTGTTGGCCAAGCTCTAAGTCAAATCAGGCCTGTGATTCTTGATCAGCAACTGCCTAGATCTTCTACTGCTCCTACCCTGGCTCCCTCAGTCTATGAAGGTCTCCTTTTACCCTCTTTATCTACCACGTCTATGCATTCTTCTACATTAACCACTGCCCCTATGGATTCCTCTTCTGCTGCAGCTAAAAGAAAAGAGAAGGCTAATCCCTGAAGAAGACCAGTGCTTACTCATTTTTTGGGGATTCCATTGTTTTTGTATTTCTACTTTATTTTGTACTACACTATGTTTACTCTTAATGGAATGTGCACTATTTTCCATCTCTTATTTCAACTTTTTGATAATCCCAAAAGTGGGAGAAGTTTCTATATGTTAATTTCTCTATAATTGCATCCAATTTAAAAATTAACTGTACATCATATTTGATAATCAAAAAGGGGGATTTTATGGACTCCTCATATATTAATCATGTTTTAATGATCACAAATATTATTCAACCTATTTAACTCATAAATTATATCCAATCATGTGTGTTTATATTTCATGTTCTCTCACGATTTATAGTGGTTATGCTCAATCCATTTTATGCATATCACTATTTAAGTCTGAATACAGTTATTTTCCTATGTACAAGACACCGTAAAGAAAGACCCCGTGAATCCAGACACCAAAAATGAGAAACCATGAAGCCAGACACTGTAAACCAGACACTATGAAGCCAAACACTGTAAACCAGACACCGTGAATCCAGACACCATAAACCAGAAACTGTGAAACTAGACACCGTGAAGCAAGACACCAGGAAGCAAGTCATCATAAACAAGACACCGTGAAACAAGACACCGTGAAACAAGACACCATGAATAAAGAACCATGAAACAAGACACTGTGAAAAAGACACCGTAAACAAGGCACTGTGAAAAAGACATCGTAAATGAGACACTGTGACACTCAGACACCGTGATGTCTAGACACCGTGTGAAGGAGACACCATTTTTATAACTTAGTATAACACCATTCCTTAAACTATTTTGTCATCTTTAAATTTTATTTATAACAGTCATATTTGATTCCATTAATTCAATGTCATAATGAATGTTTCTTAGTCGACATAGTATGAGGTATGAGGTGTAGAAAACATGGAACCAATCGGCTAAAACTCATGCATTCGAAAACTAAGAGCGGATTGTGCCCAAGAACAACAGAGAGCGATACTGAACGAAAAAGAATCCTATGAGTATGACTGCGAAGAACATATTGCAAGATATTAAAAAGGAAGCACTGTTACATGCATGAAATCTGACTCTGATGAAGAACATATGATGTACACTGGAATCCAGAGAACATCTCCACATTATCAAAACTCTTGAAAAACACAAGATGAATCACGACACTCTGTTTTTCTCCCAACATCCAAAGGAGGACTCATGGCTTCATCTTCTTCATTCCAAAGAAGTACAGTGCTGCATTGACATCACACATAAGAATTATAAGATCATCTTTATATTCTTGCTTGACTGTGATCATATTTTTTTAAAATTATGAGCAGTGTGTGCCCCTGTCTGTTTTCACACACAATGAATCCTCATCTGATCTAAAGGATACTAAAATCCTTACACCAAACTCTTTATAGTTTTTTTACCCCCAAAAATTGTAGAAGAGGTCCTTGTGTGGCCTAGTTATTATTTTTCTTACCCACAAAAACTGTGGAAGAGATCCTTGTGTGGCCTGGTTATTATTATTTTTACCCATGAAAACTGTGGAAGAGGTCCCTGTGTGACCTGGATAGTCTGTGTACTGTTGTTAACCCTGATCCATGGTGTGGATCAATGTTTATTTTTATAAACTACTTGGTGGCAGGTGATCACCATGTGGAGTGGATTAGGTCTTAGCTTGAGACTGAACCACTTGTTTCATATCCACTGTGTTGTTTAAATTTAGAATTCCTTATTTTACTGCTCTATTGCATAATCCAAAAATTATTAATTTCACTTTGATACTTAGTCTTGGAAAGATGTTATAACTGGTTTGTCTTAGTAGGATAACTTCAAAAGTAATATTAATAATATAAATTAAGATTACTGAGAATTTATCAATCTTCTAAAAAGCTTTATAAAAATAAAAACTCTTATAACAGTATAACCTTGATTAACTGGGCTGTATCTATTTTGTGGGAAGCCATTTCTTTTAAAAATAATATTCTTATAACAGAAATTTTTATAGTTACTCAATTCACCCATCCCCTCTTGAGTAAACTACTCTGACCAACACCTTGGTATATCAGCTAGTCGAACTATCAAAAGATTATATCCTTCTATAAAATCAGTATTTTATAAGACACACGGTCCCATGAACTAGTCAAAAAGATAGTTGATATGTGGAAGGGGATACTTGTTCTTCAGATTCATATGGATGAAATTCTGTCCATTATCATGCAAGCACAGAGTCCCATCATCCCTCTTATCAAACCACACAGGTGAGTCCCTTGAGGAAATACTCGGATAAATAAATACCACATCCCCTAACTCCTCCAGTTGATTATTAATCTCACGAGACTCTATCAATTCCTTTTTTATGGAGGAGTAGAATCTTTCTCAGTCCTTAACATGAGATCTATCGTAAACTCATCGAAATTCTTAGGTGGTATCCCCAAGAAGTATTTCGGAAACACATCTTGATTCAAGTACACTATGGGCTGAATTCCATCTTATATGACAACCCCATAATCCATCAATAGACTAGAAAAATGGTCAATAATCTCCCATGGTTTTTTGTAATTTTCCCTAACTAGACACATAGATATCCCACTGTCTATGGTGAATATAGTTGTCTCCCTTAGGAGATGTAAAATTCAATATCATGTGGTAAAAATCAATGTGGGATTAGTATAATACCCTCTAGTCCATAAACATAATCATTTCAAATCTTAAAATTTATAAGATTTAAATATTTCAAATAAAATGATACTCCACATCCCTAAGAGAACACCCCTTTCAAAAACAGAAGTCTCTAGATCCTACTCTCATAGATGTATATATTTTCAACACCCCACTCCTTAACTCTACATCTAGGCTAGAACCGTTCCTAATTTGTGTATAAATAATGGAATATGATGAACCTATATCAAATAAAGCACTATCTAGAGTAGAATATACAAAAATATTACCACTATTTGTAGATAGTCCAGCCAATATATCCACAAGAGTCGGCAGAACTACATGAAACTGTCATGGACCACTTCCTTATGATGCTACATAAGTCCCCTGTGATGAAACACTCATTTGAAATTAGAAATCATTCCCAGAAGCACCATATCCACCACTTCTACAACCACATATAGTAGAACTCTAGCTGCCCAAATGATATTGTGCCAAAGATCACCTTCTAACACTCTAGTTCCGTCTAGATACTCCATCACTACTCATATTTAGTGGGTTCATATAGAACCTATATTGAAGTCCCATCATTCAGTAATATCAGAAACCTAATAATGGGAAGTAATAATTTCTATGATAGTGGACCTTCCTACAACACTAGTGATACATCACTAGATTAAGATCCTGAGCAATTGATCCCTCTCTATTTGTACTCTTCATCCCACTACTCTGGATAGTATTTTCACAATGATACATCCATATCATAGAATTCATAACTCATGATCATCCAACATCGACCAAATGTCCTATAATCAAATCACACCTCAGCTTACCCTCAACTATGATGTCCTGATCCACAACCTCTAAAAACATATTTAACCTAATTGGATAATATATGGACTTAATATAGTATTTAAGTATATATTGGAAATGTCTTGTTGTACCTGTCTCATCCCATTCTAATGGTTGAAGAAATCATTTCCAAAATGTAAAGAAGCCAAAATAGTCCATCACATACATTCTCCCCTTATTCAACCTCATGATCACAACTTCTCTCTCCATACTCAATGTCTCTAGATTAAATTTCTACAAGAAAATCTCTAATAAATCCTTCCATTACACACCCACAACTTGCACAATCAAATTGTTAACATCCCACATGCACTTTTGATGATCCTCGTAGCATATAAGCATCCAACATGATCCTATTCTCAGCCATAGTTTCCAAATGGCCATGTATAGTATTGATTGACCCCATCTAGAACTCTTTTAACTCATGTACAATTTCTCTAATAAATTTTAGGCGGTTCTGTAATATAAAATCCTATATATGGTCATAAATACTCTTTACATCCTACCCCAGGTCTCTTTCCATAAAATACATGAAGCGATCTATGTTCTCTTGAAACAACTCTCTTAATTATCCAACCAAAATTATTGGTGACTTCCGATCCATTACGGGAATATCATATCCATTAAATCCTCATGCCATCCTCTCGATAAGATTCATTGTGGAGGTATATATCTCTAATTGAAAACTCATGTCTCAGGACATATCACACCACTTTTACACATTTACGCGACAAAAAATCATAAAAGGGTACAACAAGTCTTTTCCCCAAAACCCACCACAAGTTCAAAATAAAGGCACTATCACTACCACTAACCATCCTACAACTAGGGAAATATTAAGAAAGGGTAAACGGATTCTCATTATTCATGTTTCTCATTAGACGCCCATATATTCTCATCTTACATAATTTCAGAATAACCATTTTTATATTTGGAACATTTTTATTTCTGTTACACATGAAAAGAAAAATGGTTAAAGTTCAATATCTTTTTCAAAACGTGTTTTCCTGTGATTATCTAATATGATGCATGTCACAAAATGATCCCGAGTTCTTAGAGTGATGCATGCTAACTCAACTCACATACCTTACTAGTCCATGAGTAAAATATTAACATATCTTTATAACAATAATCACATAACAGAATAAGAATATCATCCAAGGTGAAATTATATTAAACTATAACATCAAATTGTATAAACAAAACTTACACCCCATGTACATGGGTTTTCCCCCATACATCGGGTAGCTACACCAATTCATGATCTCATAACCAGTGCTTAAATCTTCCTATTATCCTGTATACCATTCCCGAATATTAATAATAAAAAAATAATATAAAACTCTATTAATACCACTTTATAACTCTCCAACACATGTTCCACATACGAGTTCCTTGAGCTGCTCTGTTACATAACCTCAATCACACCTCACTGTACACCATAGGATGCCGACTAGTAATGGGGATCTAATGATGATTGTGAGGATACAATACCCTCTTAAAAAATTATCTAGATAGAATAATGAAATAATTACAACCAATAAATATAACATACCTAGAAAAATAATATTTTTCCCAAATGACCATGATTGGAAAATTAAATATTTAAACTGAATGCTATATATTTCAGGGCATTGTAGGTATCAAGTGTAAAAATGTAACTCATAAATAAAGGCACTTCCAACTCCCAATCAGTCCCTAAACCATATCTAATTCCCTAATCCAATCTCCATCCCAACTCATCCATCTAACATGAGGACCATTAAATTAACATATGATGTGACCATTGAATATATTAATGTACTGATCAAGAAGCCCGAGTAAAGTGTGAGTATAGCTCAGTAGTCAACCAACAATTGTATCTCAAACACTATCTGGTCAAACAATTCTTTCAGTTGTATAAATAATAAATATCATCAATTATTATAATTTCTTACCCTTATTATTTTATTCTTAATTTAACTAAATAAGCCCTTAGGTTTCCCGGGACATTCGGACCTCAATACATGCTTCGACCTATGCCATAGTCTGATCTCCCCTATGGATATCATATCACGGGATGTCATTTTAACCATTTCAAATCTCAATTCACATATGAATTCCACTATTACAATTCATTTTCTCTATACAAATATAAAGGAAATTTTTACCATTCATCATTTAAATATTACTTCTAAATTACATTATTACAATTCATCATTTCAACATCACTCATGAATTATATTGTCATCATTTTTCAGTTCAATATCACATATAAATGAATTTATTACCATTCAATATTTAAATATAAGATAAAAATTTCATTTTTACCATCGATGATTTTAATATCACATATGAATTCTATTTTTACCATTAATTATATTAATATCACAAAAAAATACCATTGTTACCATTCATTATTTCAATACCACATGTGAATTCCATTGTTACCATTCATTTTTTCAATATCACTTATGAATTCCATTTTTATCATTCATTATTTCAATATCACATAATAATTCTATTGTTACAATTCATCATTTAAATATCAATCCACTAATGAAATAAAAAATTAATTAACCACCTTAATACCATTAATTAACTAAATAATTGATTAACTAGATAAATTCTTTTAATTAAATCAATGATTAATTAATTGTATCATTATCATTACTAATGAAAAAAATAGTTCATCACATGAAACCCCTTAATTAATTCCTTAATTAGTTATGAAAATCAATTCCATTAATTAACTCAATAATTAATAAATCATTAAAACCTTATTTATTAAAAAACAATTAAATAATCATCTCAATACCAATTCAAATTCAAAAATTTGTACATCCCATGAATCCCATTAATTAATTAACCAACTAATTAAGAACATCAATCCCATTAATAAGTTCAACAATTAATTACTCACCTCAATGACGTTAATTAACTCAACAATTAATTAATGAATTTACACAATCACAATTTCTCATGGTTAATTAAAAAAACCAACTATCCTTGTTAAAAAAATCAATTATTTTATAATTAATTCATCATTTAATTATCTAAATTATGAATATATAAATTATTCCTGAAATCCCACAAATCATCTTTCTAATTATTAATTAAATAATTAATTATTCCTTATCCTAAAACATTAACAAATTAATCACAAAATTATTTAATTAAATCTAATAAACAGAGTTGAATGTCATAAAATATAAATTATATAATTATATACATGTAATTGAAATCATGACTACGGTATTTGAATAATAGACTAACTACTTCAACAGGTTAAAGAGTGACCTCCCAATAGAAATCCCCAATTTCATCTGAATAATGACTTAAAATGAGATGTAGATCTTAAAAGGTAAATGAAGATCAAATAATATATATCTAAAAATTATATATCTATATATAATAATCCTGGATATAGATCCAATAACCTTGAAGATAACTTCCCTCTAAAAGATTAAAGTGTGACAAGGTAGAAGAGTTAAGCCACATGGGTTTAGATCCTCTTACTAATATGGGTTCATATATTAAATCTGGTCTTTATATCATGAATAATGGAGGTTGTAATATGTTTAAAGCTATCTTGTAGGATCCAAAATTATGAAAATATGTTAAGGGCTGAGTTAGGGATAATAAGGGGTAAAAATACAGGCTTGGGAAATTTGAAATTAAATTTTTAGTGTAATAAATTCAAGTATACAGAGTTTTTTTTTCACAAGATGAATGGTTTTCCCAAACCATGAACCTTAACCATGCATCTCATTATGGTGGGGAGGGGGTCCATTATAACAACACGAGATTTGGTGAATTGTTTTTAAAAAATATTTTTCTTCTTGATATTTTTCATTTCACATGACACTCGAAATAGATAGATAGATAGATATATATATATATATATATTAAAACAGTAGTTTAAATATTCCTTTGACATGTAGAATGAACATGGCTTTCACTGCACTCAATACTGACTTGGGTTACGCTACATGCAACTATGATTTAGTGTATGTGACACGCAACACTAAGTTTCAATGAAGCATCATATTATTATTATTTTTGAAAGATATAAGTATAAACTTGACTTTAAAAATGGTTATATGAATATTAGTAACTACTTTTCAAATATAATTTATAATGGTTTTACAGAAATAAAACATATAGATAATGAACGATATAATTTTTTCTAATGTCCTTTTTATGTTTAAAAATATTTATTTCTCAAATGAACCAATTTTATTTATAAAATAAATATTAGACCTTTTTAGAAAATTAGATTGATAACATAAACCTACATTTTTAAATTTATAATTTTTAAATTAGCATAGCAAGAATTTTTTGGATTTTTCAAGGAATCCTTTTTTTATGAAGAGTGAATAATACTGCTTTTAGGATGAAAATTTCTTTTCATTTTAATAATTATTAACATTAAATTATATATTAAATTTTTCTTACGGTCAAATTAGATAAATTATACATATATTAATACAATTTAGGAAATTATAACCAATTTCATTTTGAAATTTAATAAAAAAATTAATAAACTGTTGAACTTCTTAGTACATTAAAAACCCATAATTTCATTCCTTCTACGAGATTAACATTAATATTAATTTTTCCACACCTTTGAATTGAATTTGGAAAACTGTAAATACACCATTATAATAAATATTATATTTATAATCTTTGTAGATCATTTAGATTTTTGACTAAAATGATTAGTAAACGTGATTGAAATTAGTCACAATGATTACGACCACATTAAAATTTTTTACGGAATAAACCATAATATTATGGGGAATGATGAACTAAATGCTTTTCCCAAACCAATTGAATGGAAATATGTAGGACATAGACCTTCCATTTTTGAAATATTTTTGTTTTTGATGACTTTTTTAGGTAACAACATGTCTAATCCTAACTTATTTTCAAAAATTCAAAGTGAGTCATTTTCATTCCATATAAAAGGCCACCACCTCTCCCACTTCCTCACTCTTATAAAACCACTTTATATTGGTAAATTTCTTCCCAGTACACATCCGAACATCTATAAATCTTTCTTATAATAATTACATTGGGATGAAGGAAATTCAATGATTCTCTTTTAGCACAAAACAAAAGGAGTTACCCGATTAAGAGGGAATGTATTCTATCAAGATCTTTCTTTTATTTTCATTCACCACCACCTCCAAATTATTTTTTTCTTTATTTTATAACAATGAAAATATTCTCAATATACTCATATTTTATTTCAATGTTTTAACATACACTTATACACACCTTTATCTAATGGATGATGAATATACAGTTTATGTGAACAGTGAACTATTGCCTCACTAAATGATGATTGTCAAATTTTCCTTACCACCCTCATATTGGAAATTGTGGTGGAAAAACTATTTATATAATAAATATACTATAAAATTATATATATAAATATATGTATATGTATGCATGTAATTTACTATCTCTCTCTCAACATGAAAAATAAAAGGAAATATCGTTCATTCGTACATATGGTATATTGTCTCCATTAACGTTGTATTCTGTTTCATATGCACACATTATAAGTAATATTATAATAAAAATATAATATATATATATATACATGATTTTTATATCATGTTTTAAATGCTACAATCCTGATATAATATTAAGGATCAACGATAAAAAAAAGGCACTTATGAAAAAAGGGAATATTACCCGAAGTGAAAACATAACATATGATGGTCAACCAGTGGGTAATATAATGTTATGATAAAATATTTTGTCTTATATATATGAATATGTTTATTTAAAATATTTTTAATAAATTTATATTTATTATACATGTGGTTTGAATGATTATAATGAGAGTCATGACCCAAGGTAAGGGGATTTCATCTCACTTTTTATTTTCTAGTGAGATACATGCTTTGTTCAGCACTCTTTCATTTTGTGTGGGGTAATTACTACCCATGATTTCATTATATTTATCATATACCTAAATTTATGGGTATTCACATATACTTTTGATAATATTTCTTTCTTTGGTTTTATGTTTCAAAAGTTACCAAATTAGTAAAATAGTTTAGTCTCAATTTTAGTTTTTGAGATGCATGTTTTGTTATGCACATAATTTATCTTTCAAGGTGTATATAATTCCATAATACATGATATATCATGAAATTAATTTATTTAATGATATTTTAAGCTTCATTTAATTTTTTTTCATCCATAGAAATTACAATAACAAGTAAGCAAGTCTAAATAGTTTATTAAAACAATGTCATCGCTTTTCGATATAGTTAATGATTATGATTCTTTGATGAAATATAATGATCCAAATATCAATAAAATTAATTAATTTTATTATCCTATATATATTCTGGATATATTTACGTATTGATTACTTTTTTCTACACTTTGGTACTAAATATAATTAAGAATGTGTTTTAGAGAAAGATACACATTACCCTCTCTTCTATAAAAAATATATGTCTCATTTAAACCATGAATTATAAAAATAAATTATAAAAATATTTTACAATTATCATATTATATGTTATAGAAATTCTTACCCTTTTATTATTTTACTGATATCTTCAAAGTAATCTTCATGTGGATTTTTGAACATGGAATTATTCTATCCTTTTTACAGTTCCATAAGAACGTTCTTTTTACCTTGTATGCAATGAATGGATTTACATGATGTTATTTCATTGATTCTTCCATTTTATATTTAAATGTATATTTATTTTAAAAAAAATTAAAATTATATTCAATAAATATTGATTCCAATACATTTTCAAGCTTATTTTAAAAACATTTAAGGAAAAGGTTTTAAATTTATTTTTCAAGCCTTATTTATAAGTTCTAAATTTATTTTCAAATAAATGGTTTTCAAAACAATTTCATGATTATTTAATATGTATTCAATTATAATTGTATTATAATCATTTTAATGATTTCTTCATAAGTATTTAATGTGTTTTTAATGATGAAATGATTTCTAAATTTTTTGAATCATATAATATATGTTTTCATAGAAAATGTTTTTCAAAAAAATTCCATGTCTTACATTTAATTTTTCAAGGTATTTTATAAGAAATATATTTTCAAATGTTTTTATTTGTTAAAAATAATTTTTCGAAGAATAAAGGATATTTTCAGCAGGAATTTTCGTTTAATATATTCAAAAATTATTTTCCTTCTAAGATGTCATCTAATGATCTTACTCATTATGTTCAATAAACTGATCTAAAGTTTTCATTCATATTATTTCTATTAATTGGTTATGCCTTATGTTTTGGTCTTCATAAAATTGGTTGCATTTTCATGGGATATATGTTTATGAAATTCGTTTTTCTATCAGGGGTTTTGATTTTGAATAAATTATTATGAAACCTGTATTATTTTCCACATTTTGTGATATGTTTAAATGTTTATGATATACATTTAATTGTATGGGTTGTGACATTATTGTTTATGTTTTTTAATTGGAATATGTATGTATAATTTTACAATGGGATGGGTGGGACCTATATATCCCTACAATTCATTG
Organism: Viscum album; assembly: GCA_963277665.1. Taxonomy (NCBI): domain Eukaryota; kingdom Viridiplantae; phylum Streptophyta; class Magnoliopsida; order Santalales; family Viscaceae; genus Viscum; species Viscum album. The sequence continues at coordinate 573,649,253 of OY728121.1, read as the reverse complement.
CTTATATATTTATGTCTCATGATATAGACATGGATGGAATGATAAATTTTCTTCATTTAATATTACTGGGTTTGAATGGGAAATAAATCTAGTTCAGTAATATAGGGTTGGAATGAGGTCTAAACTCAATTCAGTTATATAGGGATGAAACTATGGGATAACTCGATTCAGTAATATAGGGCTAGAATAGGGTGTGAAGCCGGTTCAGATATGGAAATATTATACTAAGATGGTCTCTGTAGAAATTCATTTATTACTCTACAAATACTTATTATATGATTATATAGTTTCTCCAATTACATGTTTCATTTCTATGTTATGATTTCACGTATTATGTTATTTATTTTCTTATGATTCATTCCTCATGAAATGTCAACCATTATTACAGAATTCATGTATATGATAATTGATATATATGGTATGATGTTCTATTTTTATGATCTTGTTCTAACACACTTATGATAATGATTATGATTAAATGTAAAGACCCAAAATTTCCATGTCATTTTTTTTAATTATATGTGAATTTTACGAGTCCATGAAAATTGATGGTGCGTGATTCTGAATATCGGTGTACCTGAAATGAATTTCTGATCTTTTTTCCGGGTATGATTAGTAAACATGTGAGCGAGTTTTTGTAACATTTGAACCGGTGCTCGAAATTGAATTCTGAGGACACAATTGAACTCACAACGCCGGTATTATCTTCAGGAGACCATTACATCGACGATATTTGGTCGAGGGTGAATGTTAGTTTTTGGGTTTTTCATGATAAAATAAAAATGTTTAACATTTTTATTTGTTGAAACCTTTCATGTGGATGTAATAAAGGTGGCGACCACATGAACTAAAACCTCCCACATATATGTTATGGAGGTGGGGACCACCGATCCTAAAACCCCCATTTTGAATATCTAGTGGTGGGGACAACCTGAAACCCTTTAATGGGAGAAACCCCTTGAACTCCCTCATTAATGGAGAGTTAACACATGGACTGCCTCCAACTTTAATTATGCCAAAAATTTTCATTTAATTGAGTCAATTAATTGAGAAAATTAAATTTTTCCAACGTGCCAAATAATTAATCTAGACAATTTAAATTATATTGGCACCTATTTCTTTTGAGAGGATTTGGTTGGCGATGGAGAAGGGGAGAGCTTGAAGAACTACTCTTCCACGAAGAACAACCTCCATCGAAGAGCGATTATCTGACTAATCAACGAATGAGCCTGGGATTAGGGGAGTGTGGTGGGTGTGACGAAAGTCAAAATCTTCAAATTCCTTCTCTCGCCAACATCAATGAACCTTCAAGGTTGGGTGGTTGTTTGAATTTTTCCCCCTTACCTGTTCTTGACAATTCTTTATAAATCAAGAAGAAATTATAGCCGCATTCTACCGCTATAACGCGGAGAGTACTGGAAAAACACACATGGCCCGACCTCTATGAAATTATTGTGATTAATTGTTGTTTTCTTCACAATGGAGGATGATAGAAACTAACACTGGTGGGGCATGAGAATGGCGGTCGGCACCATGGCCGCCCGAGCTGGCCACCGGCGAAGGCGCGACGTGCGACCACGCCGCGCGGAGTGTACCACTGGCAATCCGGCCCGCAGTGAAGGACAACCACACCACGGCCCCTTTGTCGCCCCACAGCCCCCGTGCTACCCCACGGCCCTGGCGCCACCCCATGGCGTCCGCGCCGGCCAACAGCCCCCACACCGCACCGCGCCCCCCGTACCGGCCTGTGGCCTTCACGCCATCCAGTGCCACCTTGTATCCCTCGCGCCACCCTATGGCCCCCGCACCACCCTGAATCCCCTGAGCCGCACCACGGTCACCCCTCCGCCAAGCCAGGCCGCCCAGCGTGTGCTGGGCCGGACCCCGCGAGCCAAGTCAGACCGGACCCAGACCTGCTTCGACCCATTTCTGCTCTTTTTTTCCATAACATTGGCATGGAGTGTCCATTTGACGAACCTTCTATGGCACTATAATCCTTGGAGTGAGACGGTCCCATTGGTATACCCGACTAGATATTTGGATAAATTTGGGGAACGGTCGGGTTGGATTGAGAATAAGTCCAACTAGGCCCTTAGGACTAAAAGGCTAATAACTTATAGAACAGACATCTGTTTGATGCATCGTCTATTGCATTGAGACCCTAATAATGTGGAGGTCATTTAAGATAATTCTTTGTTAGACTTTGTGGAAGTTTGAGTATCGACCTGTGGCTTTAGGAGTGGACCCCCTGGAGACGAGCAAGCTTGGTGCGGGAATCCTATAGCTAGGTGTGACGATGTACTAGGATCCTGTGTGGGTATAATGATGTACTGACGATGTACTAGGATCCTGTGTGGGTCTAGAAATGTACAAAAAATGTAATAGGATCCTGTGTGGGTCTGACAAGGTATTGACGATGTACTAAGTTCCTACGTAGGTCTAACGACGTACGAACGGTGTACTAAGATCCTGTGTGGGTCTGACGACGTACCAACGATGTACTAGGATCCTGTGTGGGTCTGAAGACGTATAGATGATGTACTAAGATCTTGTTTGCATTTGATGATGTACCGACGTTGTACCAGGATTCTGTGTGGATCTGATGATGTACCGACGATGTACCAGGATCCTGTGTGGGTCTGACGACCTACTGACAATGTACTAGGTTCATGTGAGGGTCTTACGATGTAATGAAAATGTACTATGATCTTGGGTGGGTCTGATGATGTACTGGTGATTTACTAGTATCATGTCTGGGAATGATGATGTTCTAGGATCCTGTGTGGGTCTGACGAGGTACTAGGATCTTGTGTGGGACTGACGATGTACTACAATCCTTTTTTGGTCTGATGTTGATTTAGGATCTTTCATGGATCTTCCTCTTAACAGAGTAAGATGATTCAGTAGTTACAACTAATTATATTTACTAATGTATCTAAGATATACCTCGTGTGAGATGATTCCATACCTTTGTGGTACTTTACTTTGTGGTAATACCTTAGTGGTATACTTTTGTGTGGCGTACCTGTGTGGTACTTACCTTCGTGGTACACCTTCCATTATGGAACAGTTGAGCCTGGGATTTTGAGTTAGACTCTGTGTTTCCTCATGACTGAGAGGCGCATACTTGATAACTTAGTTATATGTCCGGGCATATACCTAAGTAGGGTTGTTAGTTGATTTCATGCTATGTGATTTATCCTTTGTGGATTTTGAGAGACCTTGAGGGTCTTGGGATCATACTGAGTATCATTATACACACCCCTACACTGGCTATGCCCGCACCTTGTTGTGTTTGGTGCAGTTGACGGACAACACTGACTGAGGGCAAGCCTACTCGGACTGGATGGATCCTGTAGGTGAAATATATAGTGTGTCGGTACATAGAGGAGATGGGAGGATGCGGAGTGTTGAGGAGGAAATTTTTACCTACACTTTATGTAGGATCCTCGGAGCATGGCCCAGTATTTATCTTACTCTTTCTTCAGTTGTATTGTATTTTAGTCATACTTGTACCCCTATTGTTGGGCTTGTATTCTGGCCCTTCTTACTTTCAGCACTATTTTTTGCTATACAATTTACCTATGTTTGTATCTTGTTGTGTAATTGGTTGCGTGTGTTTACAGGATATAAAAGAAATGTCTTCCTGGTTTTAGGGAATACACCTTTAGGTGCTAGTCTCCAGCCCCTAGCCTATGGAAGGTGGGGATGGTGTAGTCACGGCATGGGCCCCGGGAGACGGGTCATGAAAAATTGGTATCAGGGGAGTCGGTTCTACCGTAGAGAATATGACTCTGTTCTTTTTAATGGAAATAGTTTTAAGTGTAGTGAGTGTGTTTATCAGTTTAAGGAATCTCATGTTGGTGCGACAACCGACGTATCCATACACAAGGACCCTGACTTCTGCTTTCTGACTCAGTGCATGAAAACACAGAGTGCATGTGTGTTTTGAAAAGTTTTCTTGTGTTTTCTTGATTCATCTCACCAAGTATAAATAAATGACAGTGTCACACCTGTTCTTTATCAGGATGCCTCTGCATAGACAACCAGCTAGGATTCCCGAGATAGTACATGATGATGGACCACCGAGCGATGAGGCTCCGGTGTAGGGCCCTCTTACTATGTTGGCACCTTCAGGTGGTATACCAGCAACAACTCCACCCGTTGGGCAGTATATACCACCATCCACATTGGTAGATGGTTCATGCCGACTGATCATGTTGCACGAGTTCTAGTAGTAGAGGACTCTGAGGTTTCGATGTGAGATAGTTTCCCACACAGCTGAGGGCTGGCTGAAGGTGGTTGCTAGAGTTTTCCACCTAGTTGAGACACCAAAAAATGAGATGGTGATCTTAGCTACTAGACTTTTTCTATGAGTGATCGTAAGGATTGTCCGCATAGTGATGAAGCTTCGGTATGTGGACCATTACCCGAGATAGTACCTTCAGGTAGTGTGTCAGCTATATCACTCCTTGTCGGTCATTAGTTACAACCAGCAGTATCACTAGAGGAAACATATAGGCTTAGTGCCTTACGCGTTATTCCGCAATAGATACCCCTCAAGTTCCACGGAAAGCCCAAATCACAGGTAGATGAATAATATCTTTAGGAGGTGGCAAAGAGTTCTCTAGAGCTTCTATAGCTTCGGCATGATGACATGTAGGTAGCTGAGTATTCATCGAGGCGTACCGATCATTCCTCGTACTTGTTGAATATGATATGATCAGTTCTTCGGGGCCTAGACTTTCGAGCACAGTGTGTTTAAGGACGTCTGAGCCAGAACCATTCCTCTTTAGATTCCAACATATGTTGGGGCTCTAGAGTGCACCTTTGTGGTAGAATGTTCTTTGGCTGAGAAGATACAGTCATTGAGTGTTAGTAGTGAGAAAAAATGAAAATGGCGCTAGTCTCAGAGACTTTGGGGTGTAAAAATGTTTCGGGAAGAATATGTGTTAGGGATATATGAATCTTCAGGGTGCAGATGTGGAAGCAGATCTAGGATAGAAGCATGAGGGGGTGTACATTTTGACATTTTACAACCACCCCCACCGATGTGGTCCTCACCAAGCTCGAGGAGCTGGAGGAAAGGGGAATGGAGTAGCGGCATGCAGTCAAGGAGTGCGACCCAAGGGCTCTAGGAATGATTATAGGCGTGGTGTGTGTCTACTACTAGTTGTCATATGAATAGACATAGGTACTAATCATTCCTTCTTTCCATGAATCATTTTCAAGTAATAGAGTTTCTTGTTAATCAATTGACATGACCCTCACATCTATAGATACCAGTGAGAGAAGACTCAATAATCACACTTATGTAGATAGTGTGATCTAATCCTTGAGGAAAGAGTTTCAGTTGGATCATCTTGGTGGAAGCATCAAGGACTTATGGCATTAGTTTGGGTATGGACTAGACTTCCATAGTTCATATTCATATATATTATATTAGGCAAAATGATTGTGGTTTCTCTACAATATTGGAATGGGGTTTTAATTTTTCCGCGAAAAGGAATCCGAGGCAGCACATGATAGACTCATGCATAGGAGGGTGCAGCCAATCACTAAAGAGTCGGCCAGACATACCCTTCTGGTAGTAGGAGTTTTCAGTTTTCAGTTCGAAACAGGAGTGGAAGAGAATGGGGAATTTGATTTAAAAGATGTTTCCAGTGTTACCTCCCCAAACGGAGAGGGATGTCTGCATTGGCTAGGTACTACCAGATATTTGAACCTGACTTCCCCAGGGTAGTGTCACCCTTGTCAGCTTTGAAGAAAAAGGGGGAGCATTTCATGTGGATGGAGAAGTGTGAGCAGATCATTAATTAGTTGAGACATAGACTAATAATTATAACTACGCTACACAAGACCTAGATTTAGCAGCAGTGGTCTTTTCACTGATGTTGTGGTGGAATTATTTGATGGGTGAGCATTTTACAGTCTATCCGGATCACAAGAGTCTCAGGTATATCTTCTCACAGAAGGACCTGAACTTGAGACATCGACATTGGCTTGAGTTCCTCTAGGAATAGGACATTGAGAAAGTCTATACACTTGTGAAGGGGAACTTTGTAACAGATTCAATCTGCAGGAGATCTGGTACACAGCTGCTAGGTGAGGTGATAGAGTAGCTGACTGCCTTGGAGATATCCTTTGTGGATCAAGATGGAGAATCTTTTCTTCTGTCTCTTACAATAAGTCCCCACTTCTTCAGTGAGCGAGGGAGTAGAAGTGTTGAGATACTGACTGTGAGGCTTGATGTGCTCAAATATCCACATGATAGGCACCTGATAGATTTTTATGAAGGTGGGGAGCACGTCATTCTCTTCAGAGGAAGTACCAACGTAACAGTGTCACTTCAAGAGGAAGTCTTGAGGCAGTTCCACACATGCCCTCTAGCAGTACATCCAGGAGTGGCGAAGATGTACCAGGACCATCGATGAGCACACTGGTGACTGGGAATTAAGAAATTAGGAGTAGAGTTTTTCTCTTAGTGCCTCACTTGTCAGCAATTGAAGGCGGAGCATCAGGTACCAGCCGACTTGGTTCAGAATTTAGAGGTCCCAGATTGGATGTGGGATGGGATATCCCTGGACTTTGGGACATGACTTCCATGTATATCTAGGGTTCATGATTCTACCTAGGTGATCATAGACCGACTCACCAAGTCATCCCACTTCCTACAGATCTGAGAGCATGGTTCAGTAGAGAGCATGGGTTGGGTATATGTGCAAAAGATTGTGCGGCTACATGGATTACCCTAAACGATTGTCTTAGATCGTGATACACGTTTTACTTACCGGATATGGAAGGGGTTGTAGGAGGCTATTGGGACGCAACTTCATTTGAGTACCGCCTTCCATCCTCAGATGGATGGATAGATTGAGTGGACCATTCAGACCCTTGAGGACATGTTGCGTGCTTGCATCATCAACTTTTGTCGCAGTTGGGAGGATCACATGCCTTTGGTAGAGTTTTCATACAAAAACTGTTATCACTCTACCATTAGGATGGCACCTTTTGAGGCATTTTCTGGGAGACCTTGTAGATCACCTTTGCGTTGGACTATCCAAGGGGAGTCAACACTCATGGGACTAGAGTTGGTATAGGCTACCACAGAGAAAGTGCAGATAATCTAGGAGTGGATGAAGACTGGATAGAATAGGCCAATGCCTTATGCCGATAGGGGATGGATACTTCTAGAGTTCAAGGATGGCGACCACGTCATTCAGTGGGTCTCACCTCGACGAGGTTTGTGGATATTTGGATGGGGTGACAAGTTATCTCTAAGGATCATTGGACCCTTTCAGGTCCTCAGAAGAGTTGGCGAGGTGGCTTACCGCTTAGCACTTCCCCCTCATTTGCACCGGGTGCACGATGTCTTCAATGTATCCTAGATGATGAGATACGTGCATGAACCTTCTAACATCAACGACCATGACTAGCTGGATGTCGATGAAGGGGAAAAATTTACGGAGGTTCAAGTAGAGATTGAGGATTGACAGGAGTGGGTCCTTCATGGGCGGTCGATACCTCTGGTGCAAATTCACGGGTAGCACATGAACCTCTAGGAGAGCACATGGGAGTGGGTGGATCAAATTCAGGCTCATTACACCCACTTGTTTCCTTAGTTTAGTGATGTGGCTTTCGGGCAGGCAAAGACCTAAGGTGGGGATAATGTAATGAACAAGAATTTCCATATAATTTTTTTATTTTTATTAATTATATGATAATTTTACGAGTCCGAAAAAATTGACCGTGCATGATTCTGGGGAACTAGTGTGCCTAGAATGAATTTTAGAACATTTTTTTCAGGTAAGTTTAGTAAACGTGCTAGTGGGTTTTTGTATCTTTTGAATCGGTGCTCGGAATTGAAATATAAGGACACCATTGAACTGGAAGAGCCGATATTCTATTAAGGAGACTTTCACCTCGACGATAGTTGGTCATGGGTGAATGTTAGTTTTTCTATTTTTCATGAAAGAATAATATAAAATAATTTTTTTAACAGTTTTATTTGTTTAATCCCCCCATTTAGATGTTATAAAGGTGGGGACCACCTGAACTAAAACATCCCACATTTATGTTATGGAGGTGGGGCCCACCGAGCATAAAACCCCAATTTTGAATTTATAGTGTTGGGGACCACCTGAACCCTCTTAATGGGAGAAACTCCTTGAAATCCCTCATTAATGAAGAGTTAACCCATGGACTCCCTCCAAATTTAATTATGCTAAAAGTTTTCATTTAATTGAGTCAATTAAATGAGCCAATTAAATTATGCCAACGTGACAACATAATTAATTTAGGAAATTTAAATTATATTGGAACCTTTTTCCATTGAGAGGATTTGGTTGGAAAAGGAGAAGGTGAGATCTTGGAGAAATACTCTCCAATAAAGACCAACCTCAATCGAAGAGCGATTATTCGACGCACCGATGAACAAGATCGGGATCAGGGGCATGTGGCGGGAATGACAAACGTTGAAATCTACGAATTCCTTCTCACTCCAACTTCAATGAACCTTCGAGGTATGGTGTTTTTTTGAATTCCCACCATTCCCCATTCTTGAAAATTCTTTGTAAATCCTGAAGAAATTATAGTCTCTTGCCAATGCTCTAACGTGGAGAGTGCGGGAAAAAAACATAGCCCAACCTACCATAAATTATTCTGATTAATTATTGAATTCTTCGCAATGGAGGAGGATGGAAGCTAACACAGGTGGGGTATAATAATGATGGTTGTCACTAAAGTCTGCCGCGAAGAAGGCATCGGCGCAGCCACGCCGCCCAATGGAAGAGAAATGTGACTTGTGCTGCAGAGGCAAAGGGAGGATGGCCGGCCGAGCTGGACACTAGAGAGGGCACGACGCATGACCCTGCTACACAGAGGGTACGACAAGACATTTGTCCAGCCATGGTGGACCTTTACACCACGAACCCTACACCACCCCGTGGCCCCCACTCCACGACTTGTACCATGACTTGTGATGCGAAGGCTAAGGGAGGAAGGCCGGTCGAGCATGCCGCCTACGAAGGCGCGGTGCCGTCCGCGCTGCTCGGAGGTGATGGTGGGCCTTCCGGCTAGTGCAGGACTGGCTGGACACAACAGGCCAGGTTGACCCGAACTGGGTCTGGTCGGCCCAAGCCGAGTCGGGCCGGGTCGGACTGGACCCGAACCAGCTTCGACCCATTTCCGCTCTTTTTTCCAAAACATTGGCATCGAGCTTCCATTTGAGGAACCATCTGTGGATCTGGAAACCTTGGTGTGAGGCGGTCCATTTTGTATACCCCACTAGATATTTGGATAAAGTTAGGGAATGGTGGGTTTTGCTCGAGCACAAATCCAACTGGGCCCTTGGAACTAAAAGGCTAATAACATACAGACCGAGCATCTGTTTGACGCATCGTTTATTGTGTTGAGACCCCTATGACATAGAGTCCCTTGGGGTAATTCATTGTGGAACTTTGAGGTAGTTGGAGTATCGACCGGTGGCTATAGGAGAGGACCCACCCCAGAGACAAGCAAGCTTAGTGTGAGAATCCTTTAGCTGGATGTGATGATGTACTAGGATCATGTGTGGGTCTGACGACGTACTGATGATGTACTAAGACCTTGTGTGGGTGTGACAATGTACTGACATTGTACTAGGATACTTTGAGGGTATGACGATGTACAGATGATGTACTAGGATCCTGTGTGGGTTTGAAGACATACCGACGATGTACTAGGATCCTGTGTGGCTCTGAAGACATACCAACGATGTACTAGGATCCTGTGTGGGTGTTACAACGTACCGGCGATGTACTACAGTCATGTGTGGGTCCAATGACATACTGACGATGCATTAGGATCTTGTGTGGGTCTGACGACATACTGACAATGTACTAGGATCATGTGGGGTTCAGACGATATACTGACGATGTACTAGGATCCTGTGTGGGTCTGACGACGTACTGGATATGTACGAGGATCCTATTTGGGTCTGATGATGTACTAGGATCTTGTTTGTATATGAAGAGGTACTAGGATCTATTGTGGGTATGATGACGTACTACAATTCTCTATGGGTATGATGATGATTTAGGATCCTTCATGGGTCTGCCTCTTAATAGAGTAAAATGATTCAGTATTTACATATAATCATATTTACTACTGTACATATGATATACATGGTGTGAGCTGAGTCTGTACCTTTGTGGTTCTTTCCATCATGGAAATACCTTGGTGGTATTCTTTTGTGTGGCGTACCTATGTGGTATTTACCTTCATGGTACTCTTTCCTTTGTGGAATTGTTGATCTTGGGATTTTGATTCGAACTCCATGTTTCCTCATGATTTATATAGGAATTCTTGATAACTTAGGTATATGTATGAGAATATACCTAAGTAGGGTTGTTAGTTGATTTCATGCGGTGTGATTTATCCTTTTTGTATTTTGTGAGACCTTGAGGGTCTCGGGGTCCCTATTGAGTATCATTATACTCACCCCGACATGGGATATGCCCGCACCTTGTTTTGTTTGGTGTAGACGACATATAGGGCTGACTGAGGATGAAGTTTGCAGGACTGGATGCTGCCCGGAGGTGGACCATACGGCGTGTCAGTACTCAGATGAGACAGGTGAATATGGAGTGTTGAGGAGGCGATATGTACCTACCCTTCAGGTAGGAACCTCATAGGAAAACCTGTATTTGTCTTTATCTTTCTTCAATTGAATTTTATTTCAGTCTTACATGTACCTCTACTATTGGGCTTGTATTCCGACCCCTCTTACTTTTAGCACTCTTTTTACTATACAGTTTACTTGTGTTCGTATCTTGCTGTGTGCATGGATGCATGTGTTTATAGGATATAAAGGTAATGCCTTCCCTATTTTAGATAATACGCCTTCCGGTACTAGTATCTAGCATCTGGCCTTTGGAATGCGGACTTGGGGTAGTCACGACACGGGCCCTGGGGGACGGGTCATGACATTAAAAATCACCCATGTTTACCCTTACTAATCATTTCAACTCAGCCATTTATTATATTTATTTTCCCCAGGTTGTGAAGAATGTATTTAGGTAGAAGATCAAAAGGATAATATCTTAATGGGAGATGTTTATGATCATTAACTAGGAGAGAATATTTTGTTTCCATGTTTCCAAAGCCACTAAACTATTACAATCCTCAATCGTTTATTTTTGTGATCTTATAAATATTATTCTAAAATTATGTAATATCCACTTATTTAAAGATTGTGTATCTTTATACATGATTTCACTTAAATGGTAACATAATTTGTCAAAAACTTATGCATGCAATGAATATCCCCTTTGTAAGGGTTCACACTATTTTCTAGGATTTGGTACATGATTTTGGAAAATGTTGCACCAATAGTGCACTTTCAAACATCCTTAAAAAAAATTCAGTATTCTCCCAAACACACCCAATGGAAAAAAAACCAATCAAACTATGCTAAGAAAGACAAAAATAATCCCTAAAAATAATCTTATGGCATCTCCAGCAAATATTTTGATCTTAGAATTTCCCCTAAAAAAATAAATATCAAAACCCAACTAATAAATCCAAAATATTACTCTATTCCTCATAATTAGAAAATTTTAATAGAAAAAAATTATGTAAAATCCATAATATTTAATTTATCTCATAAAATAAATCTATTTACCTCCCCTAGTTTATCTGATGTCATAAATACCCATATTTGATCCTTTAAATATTCCCCTAAATAAAATTTTATTAATTAGGATTTCGAAAAATCCACATCAAAAAAATATATCATTATTAAATATTTGGTTTGAATCCCTAATTCCATAATAATATAGAAATACTAATTCCCTTGAATTAATTACATTAACCATTTATTTATCAGACTCGTAAAAAATCTTGGGGCATCACGATTATACTTTTAAAATTAAATAATCAGATCTAAATTTTCAACCATTTCATCAGCATTCTAACTAATAAATAAAATCTAAAATATATAATCTTTAATAATTCCAAAAGTACGAGTGTTAAAATTTTCCCCACCAAAATGGATGTTGATAATAAAAATGTTAATGGATTGTTTCAATAAGTTAGGGATACTATATCTATATATGGAATAAGAAGTTGGACTTAAACATTAAATAATCTAGAGTCTTCAATCACAAATTCATTTTCTAAATTTTTACTATCTTGTAGTTTCTACACTTTTAAATAATTATTCCATAACCTATCGTAATAATACTATAAAACAAAAAGAGGACTCTTCAATTGTATCCATTTATACCATAATATTAAACATTTAAAATAATTCCGGACTTTGTTTCTTGGAAAATATCCATTAAATTTATATTGACTCTTTCCTTTACCGTACCCATCATTAAACACTATGATAGATATATTAGAACATGGTATAGGGAAAAAATCCTATTAAGGTACAAAAATAAACATTATTTTAATGAAAATAGGAAACAATCATATAAAATTTACCGTAGTCTTTAATATTCTTTTAGTGTATGATGTAAAATATTTTCACATGAAAAGTACACATGTTTTATAAAATAATTCCATTAAAACCAAAAACAATAATTCAAAACAACCATTTGGGGACATATAGTATCCTATTCAGAAAACAACTTCCAAAACATTTTAATTGGAAAATAAATACAACCAAAAACCAATATAATCATTACCGAACACATTAGAGATCTATAATAGGGCTAACCCTTCATATACAATATATCAGGCTTATTCATCATTGATGAGCTATAATAATGCTAAACTCGTCATATATGAGACTTCTGTCTCACTTGTGTGCTGTAATGGGGTCAAATATTCATAATAGTTGTATCAGAAACACCTGTTTTAGATAATTCTCAAGTACCATATCAAGGAATAAAATACCATAAAACCCTTTTAAAATATCTATTAAACATTGATGAAAATACATTTTGATAAATTTATTATTTTATTTTAATACCCATTTTCTATAAAAAATAGCGAACCAAATATAAAGAGAGTTTTTCTTTGAATAAACAATGACATATTATAAAGTCATGTAGAATTAAAATACTGTCCATGATGGTGGAAATTTCTTTAACACCATGTATGTTATGAATAGAACATTTATTTCATTTGTCAAATTATTCTATAAAAACAGGTAAAAATACAACTTATAAAAACCAATGAAAATAATGTAAAAAAGGGAATTATGATTTCATTTAAAATTTATTGATTTCCACATAAAAATTACCATAATATAAATTTTTTAGAAAATATAGACTTGGAAAATAACTATATGAATGTAAAACATTAATGATGATTGTTTTAATGAAATTTCCCTCATCACTTTGGACCAACTTGAATCAGAATCCCCTTAAAAGAATAATGTTAAAAAAACTATAAATAATAGAAGATTATGTAAATTCATGATATAACATTTCAAAGTGGCTATATATACACATTTTAAATATCTAAAGGTGTATAAAATTAAAATATTCCTCAATGAAATCTAATTGATATGACATCCATTACATCATACTTTTCACCTGTGACTTTATCTTCAAATTCTTTGGTTATATTCCTCAGGTTTTCACCAAAGCCTTCTTAGGGTGGTTTTTTTAACTATGGATTCTATGATTAGATGAGGGAATATTATATGTGAATTGGGAAGGTATTTTTTGGTAAAAATGGATTTGGTGGTGTGAATAAGTGTGGAGAGTGAGAACCCTTTTATAATTAACAAAGCATGGTATTTTTGTAAATACCCCAAAGTATTCACTTTATAGAAGTCACTCTTACATCATGTTCTTCTATAATTGATTAATAATGGAGGGGTGACATAATGTGGTCAGGGAACACCTCCGCCACACACAAAAATCACAAAATTACCTATTATTCATTAGTCGTTATGTTTACACAGTTTTACCCATTTTTTATCACGGTAAATTATATCTCTTTACAAAATTTGGTAATTTATAATTTCTTAAAAAAAACATGATCCATATTAATAGATTTATATCCAATTACTTTAAATATTAAATATAATTTTTAAAATGTATATTTAATTTCATTTGAATATTAATTTTAAAAAAAGATCATAGAAAACTTCTTTTTAACCATAACCATGATAACATTGTTTGTACAGTTTATGTGTCAATATAGTTACTATAAAAGGATAATTTCTCCTTTAATAAAACATAAAATATAATTATTAACATTTAAAACTCACATGGATTGAGAAAGGAATTTTATGAATTTCAAAACAATTAATAAAATATCGTTTATTATAACCTAACATTAATGATAATTTTTTAATTACTCATTGCATTTGAACTTAAATAATATCAATAAAATAATGGAATTAAAATATATCATAAGTATGCAACCTTAAACATTACTTAATATTTAGTTAAGATGATAATTAAAATTGAGGATATTTTTTGTTTTTGAGTTTTACAGAATTTGTCCATAAATATTATATAATAACTCAAATATTACAAAGTAGACACTTCTACTCAATATAGATTTTTTTCACAAAATGAAACAACTTGAAATAAAATAGGATTTATTTTTCAAGGTAAAAATATTTTTATAATTCATCATGATATCCACATTTCAATTTACTATCCTTACACCCTATAAAACAGTTTAAAAATAAGTGATTAGCATAAAATTTTTTAGTAAGGGAAATAAGATATGTAAAGAAAACATTAGTCCATTAATACATATAATATCATGAAACCATACTTGTCACACATAAAACATTATCTCATTAACTTTCCTCGTGATGAAATAAAATTCATGAAAAAAATTATTAGCAATCAAAAATCATAATGGGAAAATTTGGAATCTATATCATATTACATTGTACCTTTCACAACTACATTGGGAGTAACCATTATGGTTATGTTTGGAAGACCCATCATAGTGTATTTCCTAAATCAATTTAGATAAACCTTGTTGTTTAACTCTGTCTTATTACCTGATGCATTAGAGAGATATCACAGGCTCACTTGCCCTTGGATTATCACGGAACCACCCGTATACATAAGCAATTACCAAGAACCATAACATAATCTTAATACATAAAAAAAGCAGAAAAGAAAAATAGAATTTTGAAATTACATAAAAATGATTTCATCTCATGATATTAACAAAATAATTCCCTTCTCAAGACCATTCTCAATTACAAAATACATGAAAATGGAATATGTTTTTTATTTTTCATTAAAAACATTACGTCTTGTTGAGTAATATAAATACAAATAATGTCCACAATGGTGGAAAGGTCATTGTAACAAAAAATGTAGAAAAAGAATTCATTTTGTAAATTAGTAAAATGATTTGCAAAATAATAATTCCTTTTGAAAACCATTGAATAAAATTAAAATTCGAATGGGGTTTTTTATACACTGTATAAAATAAGGTGGTGTATAATATTCAAAATATGCCTCAATGAAAGGATATTGAGATGAAGTCTTGTAACTTGAGTCTGACTCATCTAAAAAAATCTTTTTATTCAGGAATAATAAACATAGATTAATTTATACTTTCCTGAGAATCTTTTTCAAGTTTACTATTCCTTTTTTTATAACTTATTATCATATTAAAAAACCTACATAATTATTTATGTTCATATGGGATGTTTCATTGTTATTTGGTACTTGAGTCGAAAATAATCTTGTGATAAAAAATTGTCATGATGCTCAAAATTCCATCATGTAATGAATAGTAATCATGAAATGATCATCACATTTATACATTAATAATAATTTTTAAATGAAACCATATATTATGGTTATGATAAATGAACAATGTTATAATCATGGAGACAGTTGGTCATACATATGCATGTGTATCGTTTTCCATTTTTCCAAGATAATTATGGAAAAAAGGTAATTATTATTTTATCATTCCTAGATGATCATAATATAATTTAAATAGAAATAATGATTTAAATATAATTATATATCCTTAAAAGTGATGTGGTGAATAAAAACTATTCACATCGCTTCGTAGAGGAGATTGTTCACTCATACGTACAAACAAAATTAATGATTTTATGTGCATTGAAGGTGAGAACATAATTGAAATATAATACTTTTAAAATAATAAATATGTCACTAATATCATATAAAAACATTTATTCTATCATTATAACTAGTCTTGAAATATGGTAATGAAAAAAAGAACTATATCGGTATAAAAGTCGGTATTTTTTCATACACCCGAACAAAATGTTCACTTCCTATTGGATGAAATTGGAGGTATATTTAGGTGATGATATTAACATAATAATAAATCAGAATATATATGTTACTAGAGTTATTATTTAATCTTAGAATAATATCATTTAATGGAATTAAAAGAAGAAATAAAATAGAAACACTTAAAAAACGATACATATTTTTCGATTGATTGCATTAAAGAATTCCATATCATCAATAAAAATCATGTTATACATAAATTAATGCCTCAAGAATATGGGTATGGATTCTAGGATGTGTTTTGGGTGGATCTTGGGTAAACCAAATTTATCTTGAAGTGTGAGTATTAGAGATGAGTTTGTACTTTTTTATATGATATGGGAGGGGTACCGTTAGAAACTCGTAAAGTATTAAATTAATATAAATTAATTTTTTTATTAAAATGGCACCAAAATGTGATATATCTAATATAGGATTAGAATATATCTAAATACTCTCATCAAATAATTTTTAGATAGGTATTGATTTTATTTTAAAACCTATCTTTTTGGTTTACCCTTAATTATTCTCTTTGAAATTTAATTGTGGTAACAACATTTTAATATTAAGAGGCTATAAATTTTACTAATATGAGGTCCATTTCAAATAATTTGACACTTAATAAACTATTTAATCTCATCATATTAACTTTCTGATTTTAAAATATTTTTTTTTATTTTTAAATAATTTAATAAATTATTATTTATATAAAATATCAATTATGTCAATTTTTAAACTATTCATGTCCTTGAATTTAAATTAAATTCAAAGAGATATAAATTAGAAAAACAAACAATTTAATAGACTCATAACATTTCATATGGACCTATGAAATTCTTTTATAGCATAAATTATGTTAAAAAATATTTATTTTGTTACTTATATTATCATTTATTTGATTCATAAATTAATAAATCTATTATTGCATCATCATTGTGTCATAATTAAATTTAATTATGTATTTCCTAAAAAATATAAATAATCTATTACTCACCCATGCTATTACATGGCATATTTGATTACTGGTATTTATGTTAATAAGTGATTAGTATTTATAAAAGTTAGACCAAACTATAATGTTGAATAAAAAGTGAAAGAGAAGTCAAACATAAGACAAATTGTAATAATAAAATTGAGAAATGTGAGAATGATTGAATTAAATATGGAAACCTGAGAAAACTAAGTAATCAAACATAGATTATAACCTTCTAGGTACATGCAAAACATCATATACAACAAACCGTGTAGCATGAAACAATTTATAGCATGAAAAACCCAAGTTAAGTTAACTTCCAACATAAAATTATACCATCAAGAGCCTACAACATAACAAACAAACCGTTAGCAATATCCTCCTCCACATTTATAAACTTCTAGAATGATGATACACGTTTAGAATGGAAAAATGATACAATATAATTAACCCTGAAAACTGGCCAGCATGAGAAGAAATCCATCCAGCATGAATAAACAGTCTGCATGAAAAATGTACCATATGAAAAACTGATAATCAACATATAGAAAACTCATAATAAAAAGTACAGCATGATAAATCCCAAATACTTCAGTATTTAGAACAGACCATAGTACAAATATTGCTGAAGAACATACATATATAGTACTTAGAATGAATGTAGAAACTTATAACATGTATAAAAAAGGGTGAGCAACATGTACAAATTAGAAACTGTAGAAAAACTGCAGAAATTTTGAGAATGTAGTGGAGTTATTAGTGATTCAAATTCTTAAGGTATAATCAAACAAATAATATTGCATTTTGATAGGTATATGTACAGATTTGAACATTTTTAAGCAATGCTGAACAACTTGAAGATAACTCCACTGTGGTCTCATTTTTTCTGCATTTTTCATGAATATATTTCAAATCTGGTAATCTGGTAACTCCACTCCACTACAGATTTAAATAATGCAGATAACATGCAGATTATTGGTAATGTACTCATCTTGTAACTCCACTGCAATTATATTTATGTATAAATAATGCAGATAAGATGCAGGTAACTCCACTCCATTATATTTTTCTTGTAATTTTTCATAAATATATTTTCAAAAAAGTTATTGGTCTGGTAATTTTGTTTTAAAATCTAGTAATATGGTATGTTTTTTTTGGAAATATGGTATTTCTTTTTAAATCAGGTAATTTATTTTTCAAATGTGGTAATTTTTTTTTCAAATTTGATTTTTTTTTCAAATGAGGTCATATTTTTTCCAATCTGGTAATTTATAAAATCTGGTAATTTTTTATCAAATATGGTTATTTTTTTACAAATCTAGTTATTTTTCAAAATCTGTTAATGTTTTCAAATCTGGTTAATTTTTTACAAATCTTGTAATTTTTCAAAATCGGGTAATTTTTATAATTCTGGTAATTTTTTTCAAATTTGTTTCTAATAATTTAGGTGTACTCTTCATTCTTGATAACACTATTTCTCTAATAGAATATTTCATAAAACTATAATGGAAAAAAATTTCAGATCCATAATGAATTATTACCCTTGAGGTCCAGCAGAGTAGTTCCTGCAGAATTGGTACTGTTATTGTTCTGAGTACCCTTAGTTCCGCTATATGATTGATTACAGTGACTTTTTGTACCTAACCTGTCACCATATATCAAACGATTATGTTTCAACTCAACCATAGTATATAATACATCTGAAATATTTCTCTACAAAGAGAATAAAGTTACGTTAATTAAAAACTACTTGTGACAGGTGAAAAAAATGAAACAGTTATCAGATATTTAACAGTATACAATTCTAGATTTAAATAAATATATGACAGGAAAAAACAAATGAAACTCTATGTAATTCATGCATTTATATGTATAGGAACAAACAAATGTAACTGCTTTATACCTGAGTAGCTGACATATCTAAGGCAGTACTTCCAAATATTGTACCAATTATTGAAGTTGATGGTGAAGACGTAACACTTGGATGCTGTAATTATAAAAGGTTGGAATGAATGATATAGTAAGGTGATTATCATGTTTTATAAAATAATAACGGAAAATCTTAAGAAGATTGAACCTGGATATATTCTATGCCACTATGGACTTCTGATCACCCACTGCTTTGATGTCCCAGTACAATAATTTTATAATATAAATAAATAAAGTGTACTTTAATTATAAGATGGAATTAAGGAATACCAGAAATTTATTACGTGAATATGTTCGAAGATGCCAGTAAATCTTCTGAAGTACTCTTCATTATCATGGATAAATAGTACTTTATAGAGGTTTTTTTTCATTAAGATGATGACCGTTTTTAATATTATAAGTCGATACATCAAGAGATAATAGAACTTTCTTTGATTTGAAAATGTTCAATTCTTGAGGAAAACCATACTCATCATCATCCTAATTATCAAATGATAAGAATTGTTAGGAAGAATGGTTTGAAAATATTATGAGATGATACAAGAGGTTAGTTGTACTTGTATCAAAGCTGCTCTCAACTCTGTAGCTGTTTTATGTAATAAATGCTTGACTTGTTTATCAAATAAAACTACTGAAAATGAGTCTGTTTTATTAGTAACAAAAAGTTTCACTCTAAATCAGTTGGATAAAATATTGTGATTACACGGTCAATTACATTTAATATGTTTCATTAATAGTTAGATAGTATAAAACTGTAAAACTGAAATATCATAATCTTTGAAAACCATAACCTGAGAGTAGTGCTGTTTGGAGACATGTTACAACTGTGACACCAAATTTTGTCTTCTAAAACATGCACTTTCTTCATGAAAAAGTTGCATGAATCATAAAACGAACTGTGGATGCTTTGAATTTTTTGAACTGTAACTGCTATTAATCACCTTGTCATATAAAATTGAATGACTATATATTAATAAACTTTTTAATATGGTACATGATCAAAAGTGAACTGTAATTATAATGAATTTCCAAATTTATGGATTCCTTAGTTTCCTCTTCATAGCTTTTCACATATGAAATTGTTGTTTTGTTATTCCAATACAATACTGTAGTAGATGGATTGACAGATGTTCGAAGTGGGCTATTTAACTGTGTTGTTAATATCAACCCAATCCTGTTAAATAAATTATAACTTACTTTAAAAACAAATAATAATAACATTTGGGTATTAAAATTTGGATGCAAGGAGAAGATACTTTTAATGAAAAAAAATTATAGTTGTTATAATATCACCTGCTTCTGAGATTCTATAATTATGGAATAAGAAGGTTGTAAAGAATTTTGGTTCCATTCATGGAAGTTGTAACAACAACTAAGGCTAAAAGGAAAATCATGTAGAAGAAAGCATAGTCATTGAGTACAGTCTGGAGGACCCATATTACAATGAAAAAAATAACAAACATTACAATATCGTACAATAGATAGAAACCATAATTCCCAACCAATTCACTCGGACAAGATGTAATATGATAATAGTAGATGAATCATTGTTATTTTACAAGTAATGCTTCATTTCATTTACATACTCACTGCATAAACTATAGGTAAGTTGCAAACCTCTGTAGGAAAAGACAGAATCAGTATGGATAAATATCTTATATTATAGCTGTTTAATGTTAGAGAAAATAACTAATGACCTATTGTCCTCTAGAGTAATCAGCATCCTACGATTGGAAGGGGACATATATTGCACCGGAGTGGTGTATCGTAGAAGTACAATTATTTATATTATATAAACGACACCATGACACAAAATTCTCCATAGTAAGGACAAATTGTAAAACACAATAATTAAATGTACCTATTAAATTTTCCTCTGCAACTTTTAGTTGAATAATGTCCTCAAAGGATGTGAAATCAAAACTGAATAGAGGAATATCTACATCACATGGATGAAAAAATGTTGTGGATGTGAACATTATTCTACAGGCATGTCTACTTTCCATGTAACTACCACAGTTTTAAGTTATTTGAAAATTTTGAATCATATAGAAAACTCCTTCACGCAGGAGGTGTCGGTACATAGAAATTAGTTGACAGATAGTGATAGTACATTGAATTTTGGTACCCTTGAGATTGCATGTATAATTTTAGGTGATTAGGTAAGAAATATAAATGACATAGGATAATCAAATTAAATATGTATTGATAGATAAATATAGTAATATAGAGAGGAGTAAAATTCTAATTTATGTCAAGTAATGTAAACTTACCTCTTTATCACCAAGAAATAGATCAATAGAAACCACAACATTGGAGTATTTCATTGATGAATTGTACCACATGTTAAAAACAAGAACTGATATACTAAGTGTTTAATCATCCTCAAGGGTAATCTGATTCAATGGGGTAATTGAGTGGGACATTTTGTTTGTAATCTGTAAATTTTCAAACAATAATGAAAATAGAAATTATTACACATGTAAATTTTTTTATAAACACACCGAATAGCCAAACTGTATTTACATTTGAACATGTTATTTTAGATGATACTTATGGCATGTTATCAAAAATTTCCTTGTAAACAATATTTTGTGTGAAATCAGTAGATGGTTTATTTTTATCATCACGAACAACTTTCAAACCACTTGATGTTGTGACTCTTCAAATTGCAAGATATAATTGACCATGAGAGAACAATGGTTTGCAAAGTTATAACCCAACAGAACATAAATATTTTCCTTAACTTTTATTAGTATTCTTTGCATAATAAAATATCAAAGGATATTGTCTTCTTTGTAATTTTAATGGACAACTAACATCATAGTGTATAATAGTTAGTCTTGGAATGAATGCATTATATCCCGAATGACATCCAGTCAAAATGTTTTCTCTAATGACATGATCACACATGTGTGTAACAATCAAACAGGTTCCATTACAAAAACCAATATAATGATCTAAATTTCTATGTATCATAATGGGGACACCAATCTATAGAGTAATTTTGTGGGGATCCATCTCAGATACATTGATTCAACTTAACATCTGAGAGGTGTATATGTTCTCTCCTCTATCTATATCAAAACCTTCATCACAAAATGAATCAGAGATAAAGTAATCTTTAATATCACAGTTTCTGAGAGACAACATGTAATCATTTACTTCTTGAAAAACATCACGTGTTGGAGCTAAGATTTCATAGTCATTCAGATAGGGGACGGCGCCGTATTTTTAACTGAAATCAGGATAAGTATGTGCCACAATTATAGCCATATAATTTTTAGTGTAGGTAAGAAGATATGATGATGGAATTTGAATGAGCGCTTCACCATCATTAGGTTCCCCAACTTGACCTTCACCATTATCCAAAGTCTATTTAGTGAAATCATCAACCTCATTTGTATCAGTGGTTGATGTTGATGAACGAAATATCTTGTTCTTTGTTAGAGTTAATACATGACAGTGTTTCCAAAGGTATGACAACTAAATACTTGCAAAAAAAAATATCATTTCTATTACCACCTGGTATTACAGGTAGTATTTTTCTAAAATCACAACCCAATACAACTGGTAGACCACCGAACGCTAAATTTGGTGCATTGACATTTTTTAAACTCGTTATATCCCTCAGAGTACAGTCAAGGTCCCCAAAGTAGTACTTCTGAACCATAGAATCCTCATCCCAAATAATTAGCTTTGTAAGTTGTAGTAGTTCTGTAATGTCACTCCCCGACAGAATATTGCAAACAGATTTCTCATTGATGGAGATAAGAATATGAAATTTAGAATGTGTTGTTAGTCCACCAGGAAGAAGTAGTGATGCTATTCCACTGGAAGCAATCGTAAGCACAATATATCCCTCTAAACATAGCAATGATGTCAGTATCGTAAAAATGTATGTTTTACCTGTGCCTCCATAACCATGCAAGAAGAAGAAACACCCATAATTTGAAGATACCAATGACAAGATGACACACAACACCTCTCTCTATTCAACTGTAAGTGTAAGTTGTAAAGTTCTATCCACATTTCTAAGTGAGTATCTGTTTTAATTTATTTCTTCTACAACTAAAAGATTTGAAATAGTATCAACTATAGAATCTAGAACCAGCATAGTAGGATAAAATTGAAGAGTTTTTTCATTGCTTCGTAAAATGTCTTCTATTTCGAGCAGAGCATACATTTGTTTTTGATGATCTATGAGTGTTAAATATACAAAGTTTAAAATTAATTATTTCCGAGTAGTATCAACTAAAATTTATGAAATTATTAAATTATGTAAGAATAAGTGAAAAATAAAAACTACGGTGGAACGTTCATAGTTATATAGATTGTAGTTTTCATTATGTTATTTCTGAGTATTTACACTGACATTAAGCAGTGCACATTATTTTTGGAAAGAAAGTGGAAATATCCATTTACTGGAATATATACAATACTTTAATGAAATATAACATAAAGTAAATTTAATATAGCGACACTGAAGATTGGATAAACTGTACCCTTATCATGTGGGAAAATGTTGAGTTATCAGACTTTACTGCACCATGTAAGAATCTATTACTGTATTTTTCTGCTTAATGTTTTCATCATTTTTTACATAATTTAATGGTAGTAATGTGGAATGATCATTAATATGTTTTCATATCCTAGTTATGGTAAATATTACAATTCACTTCATGTAACTAAGTAATTCAGTTTATATGTTTTTGAATGAAATATTAAATAAGTTTAACCTGAATTTATTTGTGTTAAACAGGTATGAAATATGACAGAACATATTTAAGTAGTTTCTTGTTTTCACAGAATAGGCTGAGTAATATATTCCTCACATTTCATTTTCAGCCTCTGTCATTGAGCATATAAAATATCTTTTGAAATAATGTCACATTTTTTATTCCAAACAATGTCTGGGTGAGAAATATTGTTGGAAATTAACATGCTAGAAAACAGCCTGCGTAGATAGTGTCCCATTCCCCAAGAGAATACCTCTTTTATAGCTTCAATAAATTCTCTGTCATCAGCAAGTTGTCCCAAAGTGTAAAAGGCCACTATAAATGTTCCATGGGTAATGTTGTTAACTATTTTTATATTTTCAAATGATGTCGAACCCTTGACTTTTTTGAGAAGTATCTGTAAGTAAATCAACACTCCAGTAGTTGGAGGAACATAGTAAAGTCTGCCAATACTAAACCCCTGCCTTCTAGGATGCCATTTATTTTCATTGGAGTGGTAATAAAATCTGGTTGGTTATTCTTAAAATGTTAGAGTTCTACCATCCAGATAATTTTGATTTTCTATGAACCAAGACACAAACTTTGATTCAGAAATGTTTACCTAATTCAAGACATCTCCAATATTATCAGTGTCATTTCTTGTCACAAAATTTTGTCCTGGTAAATGAAAATGTAATCTCTCAACCGGTGGATATCTGTAATGGATATCATAAGAAAATATTCTCCACAAAGCCTCAGAAAGAGATATGTATCGATAGTCGTAATACATTTTTATCTCATCCACATTTTGTCTTGGTAGTCTTTATTGCTTCTCTCATATAATGCTACTGTTACTCGATCATTTCCTTTTCTAATATACTTAGATAGATATATGATAGAAGACGACTGATTGAAAATTTCAATATTGAGATGAGCTTGATACTTTAATAGAAGAACATGATTGTATGGTACTACATACTGAATATCCAATGGAACACCATTTTTTTGAACCGTTCTACCATCATCCCTTCTATTTTAGATAGCATAACCATCATCATCAACTAATGTATTCCCTAAAAAAATTGGATAAAATTGTGTACACTTTCCATTTGTCATAAAAGGCACGGTACGGTTGGCATCACCACATGGCACATGGATCATAAAATGTATAACAGCTTCGTGTACTCTTGGGTAGACACTCTTATTTGGAATTTCTGTGCAAAAAATATTATTTACTTCTGTTGGAGTGTGAATTTTGTGTTCTTGACAATGAAATAATAAGATGTGCACATGGGGCATGCCAAGTTTTTGAAATTCCACTGTCTGAACAACTACATGAAAAGGGTACAGTTTTATGTTGTAAATAAAGAATTAAAAAATATATTAGAAACAACTAAACATACAAAAAACATAACTATAAAGAGCATTACCTTCCCTTGATTTTCTAAAGAAACAGACTTCCCATAAATCTCTCATTAAATGATGAAGCTTCATATTAATAACTTGAGATAATATTTGAGGGCAGTATGATGGAAGGAGATTTTTTTTTGCAAAAATATTTGTTAGTTCAGGCGACATTGGGTTACAGGTAAACGTTAGAAACAAATCTGGATACCCTACCCAATTGGAAATTGACATGGAATCTTGGAAATTCTGGATCATATACCTTGGACCGCCCGTAAAAGTTGAAGGTAAGATGATTCACTTATCACAAGATGAACTTTCACGGTCACCTCGAAGAAAAGCATCTTGTAACCCATTGTATAGCTCCACCCTTAGTTTCTTTTGATTGAAGTGAATGAACGATAGTCTATGAGACTCAATCATTGTGTAAAAATCAACAATAAACTGTTGCAATAATCTTCTTGAATGAAGTAAGACTGTTACATCATTATCACTGTACTGCAAATGATAAGAGAAGTACTCTCTCATTATGACCTTCTTGGGTGTAGTACTCATTTTGAAAGGAGTAGCACGATGAATTATATTGTCACAGTATCCATCCTGACCACCTGTGAAAATAAAGGGATATTGCAATGGAATATACAATGGGTGAAGCTCCTTAATTCGCTGTAGATCACCAGTTTTCATTTCAATTATTATATCTCGTTGTTGGTTCAGATCTTCAATATCACTGACAATAATCATTGCAATTTCTAAATTCTTTGGGAGGTTATATGATGCGGGATATGTTTTTCTTATTTCATGTAGCCGCAATGTTAAAGTAGGAACCTCTTGACGGTTAAGAACATCCCTTTCACTTATAAATTGTTTTTCCAAAGTGTTGTTCACATGAAGGGGTTGTTGTAGGTTTGCAACAATATTGTAGTCAACTTCAGATTGTAGATTTCTTCCATCAAAGCTGTAAAACGTAGTTATGTGAACATAAATCGATGAATGGTTAGTCTAATTAGTCAAAATAAATGAATATAAATGATACCTAAGCCTACGAACTCTGTTCTCACACTCGTGCAGTACCATACATGTAAAATTTTGCAAACCTTGGTGGTTGTCCATCAGGTGGACACAAACTACCTATGAAATAGTAGTTTTGTCAATGTAATCTGAATATACATGGAGGTCGACCATTTTTGAATGAATTATTTACCTTTCCACCAATTTATGTGAATGAAAACATGGCATTATAAATATGGATGTGGTTTTGGAACAACCATGCCTCAGTTGATGTTTTATTGGGAACCAACATCTGAAGGTATTCTAGACATATCGGTGGTAAGTCCAAAACTACCTTTCCCATGGAGCAGCATAGTGAGAAATGCTAGTTATGTCTATTACTAAATTTCTTATTTCTCTCATAGAATCAGAAAAAAGATTGACAATATTTAAATACATTATAGGGCTCTCCAATATCAGAATAACCAGAAATATTAATAAATGTAAATAGATTATATTACTAACAGACAACCAGTAGTAGTGTGGAAGATTCCTTTTTATTAACGATTGACCAATTCATTTTTGGTAACATCACTATCCTGTGAGCTCATCTGCATGTTGTTCTGGTGACTCTTCTACAGCATGAATCGTTATGTAAGATTTTATTCGGTTGAATAATAATTAACATTAATCTATTTTTACAGAAACACAATCATCAAAATACCTCTATAGTGTTCTGTTGGATTTATTTCAGAAGCTATGTTTACCTGTGTGTCGGAAGTCTCAGTTGGAATTGCTTGCTGATGAAATGATTTCTTGCTATAACCTGATAGTAGTTGTAGAAAACAATTCACAATTTCACAGAAAGTCAAAACATTTATACATATATAATTGCGTGTATCATGTTTTGTATTTTGGTTTTATTTTACATCATAACTGGATATGATAATGTATCAAAGTATGATGCATCAGTAGGAGTTACTGCATGTCTGTTGGTATAGGGAATCCTATGAAATAAATCCATAAAATCATGCATGGAATTATATTGTAATAGGAGTCCTGCCCACTACGTCGAGGCGGAAGCTGATGAGTCCGGTAGCCCATTTTTGGCAGTCATTAGAACTATGGAAAATAACCACCATGTTGTTATATAGTGATTAGAAAGGATGTGTGACCAACATTATGTTAATGAAGTAGCATAGTTATCTTACTTACAGAATGGTATAGCTGAATGTGTAATGTCACCCGGTCGCTGTTTTCGTTTGTTTGTTCTAGAAAACAACGTTGAATGAGGAGCAGACGAATCTGGAAATGTTTTCAAATTAGTAGTTAAATAATTTTAATATGTTCCAATTCGAAATATAATGTCAAAACCAATTACTTACAGAATGGTAATGGTGAATGTGTAATGTTACCTGGTCACTCTTTTCATTTGTCTGTCCCAGAAAACAACATTGACCGAGGAGTAGATGATTCTAGCACTGATTTCAAATAATCAGTCCAATAATTTTAATATGTGTCAATCTGAAATATAATTTTAAACCCCATGGTTTATATAGGATATGTTTAATTGAACTAACTGTTGCAACAAAAAGGTGATAATGGAACTCATGTGACCCCTTTTGTGATTCTATTTGTTGTTAGAGGTCTAGAAAACGGAGTACCAAACGTACCGGTAGATGTCAATACAGAAGTTCCAACGGTATTGCAACTGATATTGTGGAAATTGTATTTAATACATATACCAATACAATAATAAGTATGTGATCAGTTTGGGGTTAGTGCAATAAAAACTCACAATCTTTCTGTCGTTCCTTCATCAGTAGTTTGCATTGCACCCTTGCATCTCTAGAGGTTGATGGGAAATACATGTATGTATTTGACCGAGCTGCAAACTATTTGGGCACTGTCGTAGTAGTCATAGTTAAATACATTCATTTTTGGGTTAGTATGAATTGCATTGTGAAATATTATGAATATTTTATAGATAAATACAAATAGAAAAAACCATTGTTACAGATAGGTGATAATGGCACGCGTGTGAACCCATGTGTGATGTTAGCCGTTGGAAGTGAATAAGTTGTCGAAGTACCAGAATGGTTGGTAGATATCATTATAGTGTTTCTTGTAGTAGATTCCACTGTTATTGGCTCAGGTATGATGAATAAAAATAATTAAAGATAGATAATAAGTAGAACATTTACAAGCATAAATAATAAGGAATTTACAGAACTAACCATTGTAACCTATAGGTGATAATTTCACGTGTGTGCAACCATTTGTGATGTCACCCGTTGGAAGTGAGTATGTTGTCGGATTATCAGAATGGTTAGTAGATGTCATTGTAGAGTTCCCAGTAGTATCCTCCACTATTACTGGGGTAGGTATAATGAATATTAACATTGAAAGTTGAATACTAAGTTAACAATTTTAGTGTAAATAATAAAGAACTCACAAAATGTTTTTCGTTCCTTTATAAGTCTCCATCACTGTAACCTTGCATCTATAGAGTTTGTTGGGAAATTCATCATGGGATTTTGTTTCCTTATATTAGTTTGTCAAGGTGTGCATTGTGACCATAAAAAATAATAGTTCACAGAAAAGTGAATGTAATATACACGGTGAAGGCTAACCACAAAGTGGTTCACTAAAGTGGTTCACGATGTAGTAGCACAGGTATGTACATATATAGATTACTGATGATGCAAATGACAGGTTCACAACAGTTATTATGACTAATGCATGTTATTTTGATCATGTAGATACTAATATAAACTATCAGAACAATTAAGAAACAATATCCATATGAATTATATGATGTAATGTACACGTTATGTAATCAATCTCATACCAGCAAAATCTAACTATAAAATTTGAAAGTTGTTTGAAATGTAATAGGTTAGATCTTACACTGTAATCTGGATCATGAATAATATAGATGTAAAATCATCTAACTATTGCAGATTCATGAATATAGGTTAATGAAAAGGTAAATTGCATCATACTTGAGCTGCGAAGGAGATGTTGTAGGGAAGAGCCTACTGGAATGTGGGTTTTGATACCAAGGAAACTCAGTGACAGTCCAATGTAATTGCAGGCAGTTGCTGGTCGGGAGACGGGATAGAAAGTGCAAGGAAGTGGCTATGATGGGAAATAGTACACAATAATCAGTATGAGACTATAAAAAAGTAAAGTTCACAGTAAAGTGAATGTAATATACACGGTGAAGGATAACCAAAAAGTGGTTCGCTAAAGTGGTTCGCGATGTAGTAGCACATGTATGTACGTATATAGATTATTGAAGATGCAAATGATAGGTTCACAATAGTTATTATGACTAATGCATGTTATTTTGATCATTTAGACACTAATATAAACTTTCAGTACAATAAAGAAACCAAATACATATGTATTATATGATGTAATGTACTCGATAGGTAATTAATCCCATACCGACAAAATCTAACAACATAATTTGAAAGCTGTTTGAAATGTAACGGGTTAGATATTACACTGTAATATGGATTATGAATAATGTAGATGTAAAATCATATGACTATTGTAGATTCATTAATATAGGTTAATAAAAATGTAAATTGCATCATAGATGAGCTGTGAGGTAGATGCTGGAGGGCAGAGCCTTCTGGAATCTGGGTTTGGAAACCAAAGAAACCTGGTAACAGTCCACTATTATTGCAGGCAGTTGCTGGTCAATAGACTGGATAGAAAGTGGAATGAAGCAGCAATGATGGGAAACAGTGCACAATAATCAGTATGAAGGAGGTGTGTAGAAGGATACCTTAACCATGTGTGAGCTGGTGTGACCCCAATTGCGAGTAGGATAAAGCCTCGACCTAGCGATTGAGCGTCTGAAACCCAGGAGCAGGGATGGAATGCTATCAGA
The DNA here is from genome assembly GCA_963277665.1 of Viscum album. Taxonomy (NCBI): domain Eukaryota; kingdom Viridiplantae; phylum Streptophyta; class Magnoliopsida; order Santalales; family Viscaceae; genus Viscum; species Viscum album. The sequence continues at coordinate 573,619,109 of OY728121.1, read as the reverse complement.
AGATAAAGCAAGATGTTATTTGTGACAGTGTATATTATGGATGAGTTCTATGTTGTCATAGAAATTAATGGAAGGGAAGTAGTGGATATTATTTGAAAGGTTACCTCAACCCAGCAATTTACCGGGTGACACCCAAATAGGGATCCAGTTATACCCTCACAGAGAGGAAGACTTGGATGAGGAAAGCTGCACAGACTCCATTTTTTACGTGGATCATGAGAAAATCATAGTAGGAGTAGGATGCAGACATTTTCAGAGGTTTTCAGGTAACCCTAGCCTGCGGCGAAGAAGGAGGCCAAATCTATTGGGCACCGCGGAATGCTATTATCGTCTGTTGAATATGCGAGAGGGCAATTGGTGGAGAATTTGGGGGAATGAAATCAGCGATAGTTGGTGTGTCAGCACGACAGTGGGGAGGAATTGCAGAGGAGGCGAGGGTTTGTGGGGAAGAGAATGGAAATAATAGGGCTGCGTAGGTTGGGAGATAAAACCCGAACAGTAGGTGGGTTTCAGGGTAATGGAATCAGGGAATAGAATGGAAGTTTAGGCGTCGTGGCTAATCGGGGAAGTGACACGTTAGTGAAATTTGATGTGGAGGAATGCAATGAAGGCATGTGGCATGTAATAAAGAAATGATTAGTAGAGATAGTAGATTACCATGATATATTTAATCATTTTATATTTCTAATTACATTCTTATAGTCTAATTTTTCACTTTTATAACTCCATATTAAAAAACTTTTTGTTTTTTTAAAACAAATGTGTAACAAAAAATGACTATTCATTGAATAAAATATTATAATTGCACTAATATCATAAAAGTGGCATCATGTGGTCCAATAATCGACCCAAGGATGGTCATGGTTAGTATACAGTCATCCAATTAAATTAAGACAAATGTTATGGTAGTTTTATATTATTATAGTATTATTTTTACCTTTAATTACCCAATATTCCATTAATTATTATAATTAAACTAATTACGAATGTTACTATTCATAATTTCCAAAAACTAAAAGGGAACTATTTACAAAATATGGACATTCTAATTAAAAATATGTACTCCTTTTTTCCAAATTCAAAACACAGAATTTATATTAATTCTAATAAAATTAATCATGGTTGTCAAAATGCTAACACAAGATTTTTAAAAGTAGAAACCCTCAAAATAATGGCATTCGTTTATTTCTAATTCCAATGTGAAACTTGTTTAAACAAAAAAATTGGATTAAATGATAAAAAAATTATTTAATTATACCTTAAAACTAAATAAAATTATAATATAACTATATAATTAAATTAGATGAAAAGGTAGTCTTAAATTAAAATGCAGTATTTTTCACTATTCATTACAAATGAATATTATAATAAAAATTCCAAAATATTATCTAAAGTAAAATATTATTCCCCACATAAAAATAATAAGTTAATTTTGTCAAAAATAATGTTGAAATGATTCATAAATTAATTTAAAATGCATTCACAATCAAAATGTGGTAAAACTATATTTAAAAAAACATAAATTTATCCGTAAAATTTTGTTTGTTCTTATGTAATCTCTAGAAAACATTTAAGATGAATTTTAAACAAGATAATTAATTTATATATCATTAATATAAGTGAAAAAGAATAATTTTATTATTTTATAAACACAACTATTCACACTTAAATAGTTTTTCATAAACTAACATGTCCTTAATATTAAATTGGTATTTAGTTTGATTTCTAATTACTTTCATAACCATTGAATCGTTATATTAACATTTGTAAAACCTATTTTTGTAATTCGATTAACAATTTTTATTACCTCCATTATAATATCTAGTTTATAACTACCTTATTAAATCATAAAATTTACTTGTTAGTTTAAGCTTGATGTGGTGTATCATGTATGCTATCGAACAATGTGTTTCCTTTTAAAAACATAGTATGTTACATATATTACATTCACACCTATGTAAACTGATATATTTATATATATAATTAATGGAAATAAATAATTTATTCAATTTACATGATTTTTAATATTTTTAGTATAATTTATTTTATTAATTTAATTTCCAGAGTAATTATTGTATTGGTATTTCTAAAGCAGTTATTATCCTTTTCAGAGATTTATGGAATTATATTACTTCCTTGACATTGAAAATAAGAAAACATATTTACATTACAATTAGAGTTTAATCCCTTAATCATTTCCCCCCACAAACAAAACATTTTATCCAAACAACGATATTCAAGATGAATCAACTTCTATAGAATCGCATAATTCATAAAATATTAACTATCCATTTATCATATCCTTAAAAATTTTAAAAAATACGGATATGATATCACAAGATTTTTATCTAAAAATAATAAACCTTTACAAAATTAATGACAAATTTTAATCCCAAAACTTCAACAATAATACCTAATGTTCCCAATAAACCATACAAAAAATAAATATCCTTGAAAAATCATAAAAATAATCCAAAAAAAGTTATAACGAAAAAATATAAAGTATTTGATCACATTTTCATCCATGATATTTTTTATCATGTATCTCCAGATAACATTAATCACTCTTAATGTTTTATTCCAAAAAAATAAATTTTTAATCACATATTCTCACGGATTTGATACTAATTTCATTAAATAGAAAATTCCACATAAGTCCACAATTAAAAATAATATATTCTTCCAAAATATAATTGAACCATTACCCCTCAAATAAATTACCATAGAATTATATTTACCTTAATCTAATAATTTTCTCAAAATATTTATATTCTTAAAAAATATAGTTTATCACATAATTCTCGAAGTATTTCTAAATAAATAGAATATCCATTTATTAAAAAATAAATTCCCAATATCAAATTATAAAATTATTTCACCAAAATGAATGAATAAATACTGAATAGGGACTTCACAGAGGCCAGTTGTAGTCTATGCACCATTGTTGCTCTACGGTTGTGGGTTCGATCCCCATGGACTTAATGTACATGATGAGTTATCAACATTCCTTTGGGTTTTCATTTTTATAAAACTCTAAATTTTTTATAAAAATCTCCTAATATGATATAAAATACTCCAAAATTGAAATATCATATATTATCATCAATGTTTATTTCAAGAATCTCATTTTTTATACCAAAAAGTAATAACCCATAATTACCCCAATGGTGTGTGTCTTCAAAAATACCACTAGTCACCTTAAAGGTTCATAACATAAAACCAAATAGGGGATTTAAATATACTAAACTTATATTCACCATTTAAATTATAAATCCGGATGATACCCATAACTCATTATAAAACATCCTAGTCACAAAATTTGTATAATCCATCCTCTGATAACAACTATAATGCCCCATCCCTAAAAATTACCTAATCTGGAGTTGATCCAAGAATTCACATTGAGGATCTCATCAGGTTTAGTGTTTATAGAGTTAGACAAAAACTATTACATAAAAAATAAAATATTATAATGTAAACACTTTTACCCACTACCCATTTTTAAAAGAATGAAACTCATTAAAATAAAGCATGATTTTTTTCATGATAGAAAACATATTATCATTGATCCTGAAATACACCCTTCTTTATCCCATCCTTACAGAATGTAAAAACATTTTATAAACATGGGATAAGGAAAAAATCTCTGTATTTTAAATAAGTTAAATAATGAAAATGTTATTCCATTAATTCTTATCATCCAAAAAATGTAATTTTTACCCATCAAACATAATCTCTTTAGAATACCTCATGAAGTCATAAGATTAATGAAAAACTTATTTAAAATCATTAATCATAAAAGGAATGTTTTGGAAACCATATCATAAAAATATTATAGCTTTCACAACTATATAGGGAGTAACCTTTATGGTTATATTTGAAATACCCATTATAGTATATTCCCTAAATCTCTTAGGGAAAACGTTAATTTTTAATTCTATATCAATACCCAATGCATTGAAGAGATATCATAGGATCACCCAACTTTGTTTTATCATGAAACCACCCTTTATACATAATCAATTCCCATGATCTATTACATAATCATAACACATATAATAAGAATAATGAAAAAAATAGTATTTCCATATTTCAATCAAAAGATATCATTCAAGATAGTGACATAATAAATACATTCTCAAAACTATTTTCAATTCCAAAATACATGAATATGTAATATGGTAATTATATTTCATAAAAAATATTATAACTTATAGAGGTTTTCAATTATCAAATAATGGCTACTACGATAGAAAGGTCATTATCATCGCATACGTAAATCAGATTACTTTTTTCATTTAGAATTTTTTTATAAAAAATATTACTTTTGGAAACCATTGAATGAAATTAAAATTCCAATGGGTTTATTATACACTATATAAAATAATGTAGTGTATAATATTCAAAATATGCCTCAATGATAAATGATTGAGACGAAGTCCCAAATCTTGAATACGACTCGTCCCGTACAATCATTATATTATTGAATAATAAATATTGGGAAATTTATAATTTTTTTTAGAACCTATTAAATGATTATTATTTTTTAATCACTTATTAATTTTTTTTAATCATAGATAATTATTTAAGTTCATATCAGATGTTTTTTCGATATTCGATACAAGATTCAATAATGAACTTGTTAGGAATTTGATAGTCCATGTGGTCATAAGTAAATAATCTCCATAATTGAATTCCTAACATAATCCTAAAATTTATCCATTAATCATACTTTTTAAATCAACCCATTAATTATGGTTATAAAAAATTGGCAATGTTTTAATCATGTATATCCTAGGTCGTACATACGCCTGGGTAATGTTTTCCATTTTTCATTGATCATTATAAAAAAAGGTAATTATTATTTTAACTTTCTAGAAGGGTCATAATATTATTAACATCAATATTATATTTTTAATACATCAATATATTATGAAATTTATGTGGTGAAAAACATTTTCTCACGTCACTTCGTAGAGGTGATAGTTCACACATATATTCAAATGATGTTATCGACATTATGTGCATGAAAGGTAATAACATAATTAAAATATAATTATTTTAAAATTATTAATATATCATTCATATCATATATTAATATTTATTCCTTCATTATAAACAATATTTATAGACGGTAATGAAAAATAAACTGTAACAGTTTGTGATGCGTTTTCCCTCTATACACACAAATGAAATGTTCATTTCCCATTTGATGAAATTAGAGATGGATTGAGGTGATGATATTAAAAAATAGCCTCTAATTATATATAGGATACTGGAGTTATTATTTATTCTTAGAAGAATAATATTTAATGGATTTGGAATAATAAATAAGATAGAAAAACATAAAATGTGATATCTCTTCTTCAGTTTATCACCTTTGAAGAACATCTAAACACCTCTAAGAGTGGTGTTCCTTAAAAAACAAGGCATTAAAAATGTGGGTATGGATTATATAAAGGTTTTTGGTCATATATTGTCCAAATTAAACGGTTCTTCATGTGTGAGCATTATATAATTGTGGGTACCTTTTTATAGGAGAAGGGTGGGGCACCCTTGGAAACTCTTAAATTATTAAATGAATATAAATTAGTTTTTTAATTCAAATGACAAAAATCTGAGATATTTCAAATATCAGATGAGTATTCTTCCAAATACCCTCATCCGATAATTTTTATACTATTATTGTTTTTATTTTATACCTTATATTTTCGGTACACCCTTAGCTATTCAATTTTAATTTTAATTGTGGTAACAATGTTTTAAATATTAAGAGGCTATAAATTTTACTTATATGTGGATAATTTCACATAATTGGATAGATATTGAACTTTCTAACTTTATCATTTTCATTTTGTGATTTTAAAACATTTATTGGTTTTTTAGATAAATTATTAAATTATAATTTAATAAAATAACAATTATCAAAATATTTAAACAATTAATTTAATTTAATTTAAATTAAATCCAAACAGAGATAAACATTGAAAAAACTATTCAATAGACTTATAATTTGTCATCGTCATATATAAAAATCATGTATGGCATAAAATATTTCAAATAATATTTATTTTTATATTTATATTATCCTTTATTTGATTCTGCAATAAATAATTCTATTATTGCATCATCATCGTGTAATAATTAAATTTAATTATATATATTCTATTGATTATAAACAAATTTCCTTGATGTAGGTAATTTTTTTAGAATTATAAAGAATATTTATAGTTGAGGATATCTACAGTATATATAAGGACACGACATTAAATATTACAAAATCTTTAATTAAATGAATAATTCACATTGAATATCTTTTCAGGTTTAGAGTTTTGGAGAATTATGCCATAACTATTACATTACATATCAATAATTAGAAGGTACACACTTCTACTCAGTTTCAATTTTTTTTCATTAAATAAAAACTCTTAAAAAAAGAGTCATGCCTAGTCCCATGTTTTAGACAGCATGCCTTTTCCATGATCCCATCCTTGACCCTATTCATCTGTGGGTCCTATGAAATACATTTCGAAATGTGGTAATAACATAAAAATCATAGTAAGGGTTATAAAACAAAGAAAGAAAACATTTTTTCATCATTGTGTACATAACATGATCTCTTTAGAAAACCTTATGAAATCATAAGAATTATGAATAACACATAAAAAACACAAATCATAAATAAAAATTGTTGCATTCATATCATAGTTACATTTTATCTATCACAGCTACATAGGGAGTTACATTTGGAATTCCCATCAAAATATATTCCCCAAATATCTCAGGAGAAACATTCATGTTTACCTCCATCACCTTACCCAATGCAATGGAGAGGTATCTCGGGCTCACCCACCCTTGGTTTATCACGGAGCCACCTGTATTTGTAATAATGCACAAGAACCATAAAATATTCGTAACATATAAAACAAACATAAAGGAAACATAAAATTTCCACATTTCAATCACAATATATCATTTAAATATATTGACATAACAAATTAATTATCAAAACCATTTTCAATAGAAAAATATGTAAAAAGAGTATATGGTATTTATTTTCAATTTAAAAATATTACAGCTTTTTAAGGAAGCCAAAGATCAAATAATACTCACGGAATCGGAAAAGTCATTTTCATAGCTTACGTTAAAAATAAACATTATTATTTTTTGATTAGTAAAACACATCATAGATAAAATATTCCTTTTGAATAAACATAAAATTTAATGGTGTTTATACTACGTATAAAAGAAAATCTTATATTAAAAAAATATATTCCTCAATGAAAGGATATTGAGATGAAGTCTCTTACCTCATGTCCGACTAGACTCGTCTGTTCTTTAATCTCCTAAATAATAAACTAATGTTAATTTATACTTGCTTAATAACCTTTTTCAAGTTTATTATTCCTTTTATATCACTTATTACTTTGTTATAAACATTATGTAATCATTTAAGTTAATAACATTTGTTTTATCTATATTTGGTACTTGAGTCAAAATTCACTAAAAAAATGGGTACAGTAGAAGGCGTTATTTTTCACATTAGAAGGGGTAATAACCCCTTCTAAATACATTAGTAGTGGTTGTGAGGAACCACCACTAATTTAGCCGCCTACTTTCTTAGCGGCGGTCACATTAGAGTGGGTTTAAACCCCCTCTAATGTTAACACAATACCCCAGAAGTACTACAACACCACTATATGGAAGACTTTATGGGTGGTTTAAACCGCCCCTAAATAAGGGATTACTTTAGCGGTGGTCTGCACAACCACCCCTAAATCATAGTATATTTTTATGACCAACCTCGAGCCCACAACGCCTCCTCTCTGTCTCCTCATTCCCATCATATACCAGCGCCGGTTCGCACACCCTCCCTCCGGTTACTACCTCCCATCCCAAGCCCCCAGCCTCCTGTTTGCACCCCCTCCCTCCTGTTCCGATCCCGCCTCAATACCCCACCTCCGGTTTTCTCCCCTCCCTCCTGTTCCCATCCTGACTCAAGCCCCCACCTCCAGTTCGCACCCCCTCCCTCCTATTCCCATCCCACCCTGAGCCACTCCCAGTTCACACCCCTACCTCCAGTTCCCTCCTGGTACCCTATCCTGCTACCTCCATAATTCCCACTCCCAATAGTAAAAATTAATCCACCGAGATTCGATCATGCACCTCATCAAAGGACCGCCGCTAGACAATTTTGAACCAACCACTAAAGAAATCGTTTTTTGATACATATGTTGCACATGATTGTATTTATATATATTTGACCATTTATTATAATAAATTTTATTAGCATAATATATTTACATACATTTAAATAATAATTATATATATTATTTACTATATTTATATGTATATGAAATTTTATATATTCTAGATTATATATTTATATACCACCTAAATATATTACACAAGTATATATGTATATAAGGTACTTATACATCTCACTCTGTGTGTGTGATAACTATAATATTATTAATTACTATTATTCTTATTACATCTATTTTTACTTTGGTTTTATAAATACTATTCATTTATTTTTTGATTTATATCAAATATATATTATATTAAATATATTTGTATTATATATTTAATTAAATAATATATATACTTAAACAAATATTTATATTATATATGTAAATATTTATTTAAAGAATATATATACAAGTATTTACCTAATATATTTATATAAGATCATTAAAAATATATTTATATAATTTTTTTCAATACATATATTTATTATTATTTATATTAATAAATATATTTATTTGTATAAAATGTGCAATATTATATAAAATTAAAATATTATTATTATTATATGAACAACAATTAATATCAATATTAAAATTATATGTAATTAATATTATATTATTTTAAATTAATGTTGTATTATTTCTAATTAATATTATATTATATCTAATTAATATATATATTATATATTATAAATATTATATGAAATAAAATTTTATAATATATATAATTAATATATATGTTATATATAATCAATATTATATGAAATACAATTTATAGAAAAATAGACTTAATATTATATGAAATGCAATTTTATATCATATACTATTAATATTATATGAAATACAATTTATAAAAATATTTATATAATGCATTTCAATACATATATTTATTATTATGTACATTGATATACCTATATATATTATAATTTCAGAAAATATACATTAATATAAATTTATTTGTATAAATTCAATTTTATATGAAATTAATTATATATAATATAAATGAATAAAACTATTATATAAAAATTTATTTATTGTTATTATTATATAATTTATAAAAACTACTAGCTAGGGTTTTCATATGATATATTTTTTAGATAAATTATATTATGTATATATTTATATAATATGTTTATGATTTTATATTATAAACTATTAATATTATATAAAATCCAATTTAAAAAAATACATATTAATTTACATAATATTGTAAAATCATATTTATGTATACATATAAATAAAATTAAATACAATCATATAAACATTTTATATAATATGTTCATATAATGTATTTAAATACATATATATATTGTGTTTTAATTATATATATATATATATATATTATGGATGTTTCTTTTTTTTTAAACAGTGGGGGTTCACATCCCCTTTAATCTCTTACAATAGAGGGGGGTTTGAACCCCCTCTAAATTAAAGACATTATATGGGGTTTTTTTAACCCCCACTAAATTAATGACATTTGAGGCGGTTTTCAACCCCCTCTAATTTAAAGACATTAGAGGTGGTTTTGAACCCCCTCTAATTTAAGAAATGGGGGGGGGGGGGTTGAACCAATTCTAATTTAAGACATTAGAGGGGGTTATAAACCCCCTCAAATTTAAGATATTAGAGGGGGGATTGAACCCCCTCTAAAATCCAACATGATATTAAAAAATAATGTTAAAAGATTTAGAGGAGGTTCAAATCCTCCCATAATTTAATAAATTAAGGGGCTCCATAACCCCCTCTAAATTCGATGATTAGAGAGAGTTGTACATAATCCCATCCATTTTTAAAGAGAAAGAATTTAGAGGGGGTTCATAACACCCTCTAAATTCGATGATTAGAGGGGGTTGTGCAGAACCCCCTCTAATGTAATAGAAAAAGAATTTAGAGGGGCTTCTGCAGAACCCCCTCTAAATAACCCCTCTAATGTACTGTTTTTTTGTAGTGAATGGACTTCTAATAATTACAAGTTTTTCACATGGTCAAAAGTTCATTATATCCAGAGTGATATTCATTATTTAGATATCATATATATCATATATATATATATATAGTATATACATGTATTTATAATAGTATATAACATTTGGATGTAAAAAATGAAATGCACAGTTAATGGAGACGGTAAGACATACATACACATGAATGTAACATTCATTTATATTTCTTATTTTAATGCAATTAAAACATAATGATACATAGGTATATTATAATTTCAGTATACTATCATCAATTCCATCCTTTATACATCCCACATATGGCATTAACGAGTCTTATCACTTTGAGGGGGCGATTGTCTGCACTTCCTCAAATGAAATTATCGCGTTTACCCATAATGGAAACCATAAAGAAATGGAATGTAAGGAAAAAACAGACACATAAAAAAAATAATATATATCATATAAAAATATAGTTTCATCTTAATGGACCCCATGATAGGTGGTAGGAGATAATAGAATAATCATTATTTAATGAGGCGTTAGTTTTACATTCACAGAAACAATATGTTTTTCACCAATTAGATGGAGGTGTGTGTAAGTGTAGTTATAATACTTCTCATAACAAAATCCTAGTATACTGATTGTACTAGTTTTTTAATAAAAAAGGAATAAAAAGAGTTTAGGGGTTGTAGAAGTAAAATAAAAGAAAATAAGTTAAGAGAAACTGTTACCTTTAATTTGGGTAACTCCCTTTGGGTTGAACCAAAAAGACTTCTTAAAGTGCCTTCTACCCAAGGTAATGATTATAGGAGGAGGATAAGGATATTTAAAGATTATTTTGGTGGGGGATGGACGTTTCAAGAGGCTTGATAGGTGTGAGGAATCGGTTAGAAGTGGTGTCCTTCTATAAGGGGGAGGAGGGGCTCTTTATGAAAGTTTGAAAATATTTTTTTATTATAAACTTATCTTCAGTTTCTAAAGATCCAAAACTCATTAATGATGAATATACTATGACGTAGGTTTGAAATAAAATCATCCAATAAGAATTGGACAAGTTTTTCATATTGTTTTAATATTTCTAAACTTATTTATTTAAATTATTTATTAATGAGGTAAATACTTCATCATTAGCGTGTCATAATTAATTTAATTAATTTGATGTGTAAAATTTATAAAATAAATACCATAATTTATGAAATATTTTCATATTTTCAATTAATATTTACAGTCTAAAATATAACTTATATAACCCCTTGTAAAAATTAATTTACTAAAAGATATTTTTTAAGGTCATTTTTTTCATTTATTTTAACTTAATTAAAATAAAGTGCCATTATCACTCCAAAGTGGCTCCATGGGGTCCCAAAAATGACCCAAAGATATCCATGGTCGAAAATTACTAAACCAATAAGTATTGGACACAAGTTAAGTTAATTTTTTATTATTATAATATTCTTTTTACCTTGAATTACCTTATTTACCTTTAACCGCGTTAAATAAAAGTTAGAAGTTACTATTTCCCAAATATTATTTTCATCTTATTGAACCAAATTTTACTTACTAATAAAATCCATTTATGTAGGATTTTCTAAATGCAATCCACAAAAGTGGTAAAACATTTTTAAATGAAAATGTCAGTTTTTAACGACTACTTAGTGGTTTCACTATTCATCAAAAAATTGACTTTTTTCTGAAAACTACCAGAAATTCAGCCTAAGATATATTTGATATTCCAAATTCAAAAATGATGACTATTTTTCCATATTCAATTAATATATGTTTCATTAATTAATTTAAAAATAATTCCCATTATCAAAACATATTGCATGATATTAAGAAACAATAACTATCAAAAGATTATCACTTGTTTATGTCCAATTTCAAAGTGAAATTAATTCCAATGACCAACATTGGATTAAATGATAAAAAAATAATATAAGTACACATTAAAACCTATTAAAAAGATAATAAAACAATTTAATGAAATTTTAGTAAAAGGAAATTACAAATTAAAATACAATGTTTATCACTATTCATAAAAAAATGAATTTTATCGGAAAAATACCAAAAAATTACCCAAAGAATATTTTGGTGTCCCAATTCTGAAGAAGAATTTTATTGGGTCAAATAGAACATATAAAAGTGAAAAAAAACTAAATTTAAATAGGGTTCGCCATCAAAAGGCGGTAAATAATCCTTTTAATGAATATTAGATAATTTATGATTAAAATTAGATTAATTCACATTTCAAGCCTCTAACTTTTATTGGATAAATTTAAAATAATTTATCCAACATGTATTATCATATTTTAGTTAGTCAATTCACTCCCACCAATATAATGGCTAGGCATTAACTAAAATTTAAAATAATATTTTTATATTATTATTGTGCAATGAATGATTTCAAGGAAACCCGTTGTTGTGTGTCGGGTACGCCATTGAGCATAGAAACCCATTTAAAGTAAGATTAATATTTAATTCACAAATATGAATAATTATGGAAAATTTATTTTTCATTATTTACCTAGGATGTTACATCCTTCTCCCATTTTGGGAATGGTTTCTTCATAATTTTATTCACTTATCAAATAAATGGGGGTATTTATCTCTTATAGCATTTTCAAATTCTCACATTGCCTCTTCAACCATATGGTTATTTCACAAAACCTTTACATGGTGAATTACCTTATTCCGCAACAATTCTTCTCTAAATTCAAGAATCTGGACTGGTTTTTCTCATAAGAGATATTCTTTTCCAACCGAACTACCTATGGACTTAAAAATGAGATGGATCTGGTATATACTTTCATAACCTTGAAAGATGAAAAACATTGTGTACATAGGATAAATTTGGAGGTAAATCAACTCTGTAAGAAACTGATCAAACTTTATCCTGGATTTCATAAGGTCTAATTAACCTCAGACTCAACATTCCCTTCTTACCAAAATGCATCACACTTTTTCATGGAGAAAATTTGAGAAAGATGTGATCTACTACCTCAAAAGAAACATCCTTCCGTCGATTATCTGCATAAAATTTCAACCTTCTCTAAGCTGTTCTCATGTGATTCTAAATAAACTGAACCTTTTCTACCATCTCTCTTACCAATTATGGTCCCATCAACTTCTTTTCACCAACTTCATACCAAAAAGCTAGAGTTCGACACAACTTTCCATATAATGCCTCAAATGGAGCCATCTGTATACTTGAATGAAAATTGTTATTATAAGAAAATTCAACCAAAGAAATATATTGGTCCCAACTTCTCTGGTAATCCAGTGAACAAGCATGTAGCATATCCTCTAAGGTCTGAATTGTTCATTATGACTTCCCATCTAATTGTGAATGAAAAGATGTACTAAAATTTAATTCAGTACCAAATGACTTTTGAAGGATTTTCGAAAAGATAGAAGTAAACCTAGGATCCTGATCAGATACAATGGAGAGGGGAACACCATGCAACATGACTATCCCTTTTACATACAACCGATAAAGTTGATCTAGAGACAATGTATCACGAATAAGAAGAAAATGAGAAGATTAATCAATCGATCAACAATTACCCAGATTATATTATTACCTTGAGATGTCTTTGGTAATCCCACAATGAAGTCCGTGAATATATATTTCCATTTCTACTTTGGTGCTGAAATAGAATGATGCATCCCTTTAGGTAACTACCACTCTGCTTTAACCCATTGTCCTATCAAACACTTCATAGTAAAATCAGTAATATCTCTTTTCATTCCATCCCACCAGTAACACTCATGAAGATCTCTGTACATCGTAGTTCTTCCAGGATAAATTGAAAATAGTGAACTATGAGTTTCACATAACAACTCATTCTTCAACTGTGAATCACAAGGCAGACATAATCTTTTCCCAAACATTATAACACAATCATTATCAATGTTAAATTAAGGCAACATAACATTATAAACCAACACTACCTTTTTTTATAACTCAATATCATTCTTCTGTGATTTCTAAATTCTATCTAATAGAGACGATTTCACTGACACCTGACAGAAAAATAGAAGAATTTCCTACACCAACAACTTTTAGGCCAAATTTTATCAAATCAAAAACCAAAGGATCTCATTCCAAATGTAGCATGGTCAGTGAGGCATTACTTTTTTGACTCAAAGAATCATCCACTTTTTTTCCATTTCCCATCTGGTAAAGGATCATGAAATCATAATCCTTGATTAATTCCAACCATCTCCTCTGTCTCATGTTCAATTATTTTTTAGTGAATATATGCTTAAAACAATTGTGGTCATTATATATTTCACATTTTACTCCATACATATGATGTCTCCATATTTTTAAAGAAAATTCAACAACAGCCAATTCCAAATCATGTGTAGGGTAATATAACTCGTGAGGTTTCAAATGACGTGAAACATAAGCAATTAACTGATCATTATTCATAAGGAAACAACCAAGTCATTTCAATGAAGAATCATTATAAATAACAAACTCACCATTTCGGGAAGGGGTTTCCCAAATAGGACCATTCACCCATCATCAATTTAATTCCTGAAAACAATCATCACATTATTTTGTCCAAATGAACTTAACAACTTTTCGAGTTAACTTAGTCAGTGGACTAGATAACCGTGGAAAATTTTCAAAAAACCATTGATAATAACCAACCAAACCATGCTAACTACGAATCATGGTAATATTTGTGGGGCTTGGCCTTTCTTCAACAACTTCCGTTTTAGTAGGATTATCAGTTATTCCATTTTTAAATTCAATTTCACCAAGGAAATAAATTTGTTATAACCAAAATTCACACATTATGAACTTATCAAATATATTTTTATCTTTTAAGGATTTCAAGAAAACTCTTAAATTACTTTCATGCTCCCCTTTAAATTTATAATAAACCAAAATATCTTCAATGAACAAAACCAAAAAATTATCCAACAACTCTTAGAAAATTCTATTCATAAGAAACATGAATATAGTGAGTGCATTTGTTAAACAAAAAGGAATAACAAAAAATTCATAATGACCATATCTAGTACGTAATTATGTCTTAGAAATGTCTGCTTCCATTAATTTCAACTAATGGTACCCCGACCTTCAGTCAATATTTGAAAAATTCTAAGCTCCCTGGAGCTGATCAAACAAATCATCGATATGAGGAAACAGATTCTTGTTCTCAACAGTGATGTTATTCAATGATCTATAATCAATGAAATGATTCATTGAAACATATTTATTTTTAACAAAGAGGACAGGAGCACCCCAAGGTGATGTTCTAGGTCGAATGAAACAGTTATCTAAAAACTCATAAAATTGTTTCTTTATCCCTAAAAGATCAATTTGAGCCATTCGATAAGGGGATTTGAAATTTACTTTGCATCAGGAACTTATTAAACAATAAATTCAACTTCTTCATCAATTATAATACAAGGGAATTCATTTGATAAAACATCAAGGTACTCATTTACCACTGACACATCATTAATTTCAACAGTTCCTTTATTTTCAAAAATATGTGCAAGGTAACATTCATTTAAATATTTTACTATTTTCCCATCCTCCTGATATGTTATCAAAAGAAAGGGTTCATTATTATACAAAAACTGAAAAACATCTTGAAAAGAAACCTCGTTAGCAATGTAGTCAATCATAGATTGATAAACAAAAGGCCATTCCCAACCCAAAATAACATCAAATTCTTCTAGAGGAAAAACAATAAGCATTGTAGGAATATTATTTCGGTACACAAGGACAAGAATGTTCTTATAATTTCTTTTAGTCACAACATTTCCTCCCGGGGTTTTTACCATAAGTTCAGGATTCATATCTTGATATGAAATTCCCAATTTACAAGAAAACTTCTCAGAAATGAATGAATGTGTAGAACCATAATCAAAAAACACATTGGCTTAATCTAAAAAAAGACATTATACCGGATACTACTTCATTTGATGGCCCAACATTTACTGAAGTAGTTGCAAAGGATTTCACCACCCATTTTTTCTTGTAGTCCAGCTGCTTTCCCTCAGTTGAGTTCTTCATTGGACACTAATTTTCATAATGAACAATTTAATTATACTTAAAACATTTTACTGGCTATAAATCCGATTTTGTCATTCCATTAACCCGATATTTCAGTGAAATTATGAGCCTTATGTCCCATTTTACCACATCAGTAGCACTTACCATAATTCAAAAGACATTCCCCAACATGATTTTTATCACAATTTTCACAAACTGAAAACGTATGTTTCTTACCATAAGACTGTTTTGAAGAGTTCTTACCTTTCACCTGCCACCTCGACCACTTATTATGTTGTTTTTCAAGGAACACTTGATCATCGGAAAACTCCATTTCCTTTTTCTCCGAACAAGAAACAAGTTTTTTATAACTGTTGAACTCATGACAAGCTAAAGTCCTTAGATATTTTGGCTTTAATCCTGAGTAAAAATGGTTGATTTTAATATCAATATCTCGTATGAAATTTAAAGAAAACCTTTCTAGTTGAGTGAATTTTTCTTCCTATGAAGCCACTGAGACATCCTCCTACCTCAATTATATGAATTGTTTTTCCATCCTAAGACAAACCACGTTAGGAAAATATTTCTCAAAAAACATACCTTTGAATTCATCCCAATCAAGATCATCAATCTCCTCAATATCCCTAATATTTTTCACCATCGACCACCACTAATCAAATTCAACTCTAAAATGGTAAAAAAAAGACCAACCTTTTGATGTTATGAAAAACCCATTACATCAAAAATGTTCTCCAGTGATTTAATCCACCCTTCGGCTAGCACAGGGTCAGATAATACTCTGAATGACGGGGGATGTGGACTTATGAACCGTTCCACTACTAAAATGTTCTTCATTGGTTGATTTGGATGGTCTCTTGCATAGATACCACCACCATTTGTAGCCTGAGTCAATTGTTCCACCACTGCAACAAACTATTCAGTTCGGATTCCGACCATCTCAGGTTGCTGATTTGAAAGGTTTCTTCATCCTGATGTCATCCCAACATTGTTTCCATGTTTCCACTTTAGAAAAACAATCTGAAAAAAAATATCTTAGGAAAATAAACATGGTAATATGTGAAGTCTATATCATTTTAATATTAACATAAATTAATTTATGGATGTTAATTTAACAATACTCTAACACCAAAAGTTATCTAAACTGACCTCCGATACCAACTATAAGGACCCAGTCTTAAACATTACATATTCTTGAATTAAATGAATAATTCACATAAATTATTTTTTCAGGATTATAGTTTTATATAATTAGGCCATAACTATTACATTACATCTCAAAAATTACAAGGTAGACACTTCTACTCAGTTTCTATTTTTTTCATAAAAGAAAAACACTTGAATCACTAGTAGAAAAATCATTTTTAACATCTTCAATTTGACATAGGTTTCTTATAAACCGATGTAAAATATTTTTTCGAAGACATTTTGGCACCGATTTCTTAAAAACCGATGCCAAAAAGTAAAAAAATTAGTTTTGGCGTCGGTTTTTAAAAAAACCGACCCGAAAAAATAAAAAAAATGTTATGACGTCAGTTTTTATGAATACCGACGCCAAAAATGTAAAAACAAATTACAGTCCTATAGATAATTCTTTAATATTTGATTTGACTGGTCATGGAGAAAAAATGGAGTTACGGATTAAATGATATGGATGTTGGAAGTTGATCTTCTCCAAAAGAAGTCTTAATTAAGTCCAACTTTTAATGGTCATAACTTTTAATCTGTAACTCCGTTTTAGCTCTACGACCAGTCAAATCAATGCATAAACAATTATCTAAAACCTGGTAATTTTTTTATGTTTTGGCGTCGGTTTTCATAAAAACTGATGCCAGATTTTTTTTTGTTTTTCACGTCGGTTTTTAAAAAAAACCGACACAAAACGTAATTTTTTTTTATCTATTTCGCATCGGTTTATTAAAAAACTGACGCCAAAGATGATATCGATTGTAATTTTTTGCGTCGGTTTTCTTAAAAAACCGGTGCCAAAAGACTAAAATATATCCTCTTTTGCATCGGTTTCAAACAAAACCGATGCCAAATAGTATTCACCAATATACGGGATCATATTTTCACTTTTTTTCACAACACACGTTTAACTTTTAAAAATCCCGCTGATATTTTAATACAACTCAATCAAAAATATTTTCATTTACTATATATAAATCTGTTTCTCCTTCATTCATCATTTTCATCCTCTTCGATTCAATCAAGTTTTCAACACGACAACAATGGTTAATTTGAATACGGTACATATTCTATTCATTTATTTTCTATATTATTAATGTCTGTAATTTATAAGAAACTCGATTAGATTTCATATAATGATGATTTAATTTTATTATCGAGTTAAAAATATAAAAAATTTGGATGAGATTTACCAAGCTTGGTGTATGTTTAATTATAGATCTTCGTTTTCATTATCACATGAGTTCTACACTAAATATAAGAGATATGTTGATAAACAACATATCATTTCAATAGAAGATCCAAAATCAATTGAAATGTGTTTGAATTATTATGTATATTTTAAATTATTTGGTGTATGTGATTTTTATTCGTGTTTATCTTGTTTTCTTTAAAACAAGTTGTATCAATCGAAACTTTGACATGTTCAACTTCCGACGGCCATATATTTTGATCTGTAACTCTATTTTAGCTCCACGATGAGTCAAATAAAAGATTATGAAATGGTCTAAAACATAGAAGAATAAAAAATTACTTTTTGGCATTGGTGTTTGTAAAAACCGACGCCAAAAATAAGTTTTTTCCATATATGGTGTCGGTTTTTATTAAGAACCGACGCTAAAACTATTTTTCAACTTTTTGGCGTTAGTTTTTAAGAAAACCGACACCAAAAATGACGCGGATGAGTTTATTTGGCGTCGGTTTTTTTACAAAACTGACACAAAAAATAAAATGAAATTTGTTTTTGGCGTTGGATTACAAAAACCGACAAAAAAAGTCATATTTTTTATGTCGGAAACTTCAATGTTGGTTAAAAACAGACATAAAAAATAAAAAAAACCGATGTTAAAGACCTTTTTTCTACTAGTAAATTAAGAGTCATGTCTTGTCCCATGTTTTATACATCCTGACTTTTCCATGATCCCATCCATGACCCTATTCATCTTTAGGTCATGTGAAAAACATTTCAAAACATGGGATGAGCATAAAAATTTTAGTAGGGATTATAAAACAAAGACAGAAAACATTAGTTCATCATTTCATACATAAAATAAAGATCATTAACATACCACATGAAATCATATGTTTTATGAATAACACATAGAAAAAATAAATCATAAGGGTGACTTGTGGAATTCATTTCGTACTTACATTATATCCGTCACAACTATGTATGAAGTTACATTTAAAATATCCATCACAATATATTCACTAAATCTCTTAGAATAAACATTCACGTTTACCTCCACCACGTTACCCGATGCACTGGAGAGAAATCTCGGGCTCAACCACCCTAGGTTAATCATGGAACCACCCATATACGTAACGATGCCCATGATCCATAATATATTAATGACACATAAAAAAAACCAAAAAGAAAAATAACATTTCCACATTTCAATCACAATATATCATTTAAATATATATACATAAAAAATCCATTATCAAATCCATTTTAAATACCAAAATATGTAAAAGTAAAATATGGTATTTATTTTACCTTTAAAAACATTACAGCTTGTTAGGGAAGCCAAAGATCAAATAATACTCGTGGTGGTGGAAAAGTCGTTGTCACCTCTTACGTTAAAAAGAAACATTATTTTTTGTCCATTTGGTAAAACCCTTAATAGAGAAAATATAACATTTGAATAAAATTAAAAGTAAATGATTTTTATACTGTGTATAAAATAAAATTGTCCATGAGAACAAAATATGCCTCAATGAAAGGAGATTGAGACGAAGTCCATTACCTCATGTCCCACTTGAGTTGTTCGTTCATTAATATCTTGAATTATAAACTAAAGTTAATTTGTACTTCCATAAGAACCTTTTTAAAGTTTATTATTCCTTTTTATATCACTTATTATCATGTTATAAACATTAGGTAATAATTTAAGGTAATAATGTTTGTTTTTTTGATATTTGGTACTTGAGTCAAAAATGAACTTCTTATAATTACAAGTTATTCACATTGTCAAAATTTTATTATATACAGAATTATATTCATGATTTAGATATAATATATACCATATATATCATATATATCTATTATATACATGTATTTATAATAGTACATAACATTTGGAGGCATGAAATTAAATGCACCGTACATGATGACGGTAAGTCGTACGTACGTAGGAAGACTGCTTTTATTTCTATTTCTTATTTTAATGGAAGTAAAACATAAATATACATAGTTATATTATAATTACAGTATAATATAATATATAATATCATCAAATACATCCTTTATACATCCCACATATGGCATTAATGAGTCATATCACTTTGTGGGGGCGGTAGTCCGCACTTCCTCAGATGAAATTATCACGTTTACCTATAATGGAATCAATAAAGGTATGATATAAAAGTAAAATACAGAAGAATAAAAAAATATAAGCAGAATATACATCATATATAAATATAGTGTCATCTTAATGTCCACCATGAGTGGTGGTAGGAGATAATTGAACAATCATCATTTCATGAGGTGTTAGTTTTCTATTTAGAGAAACAACATGTTCATTATCCATTTGATGGAGGTGTGTGTAAGTGTAGTTAGAATAATTCTGATAAAAACATCCTTGTATATTGGTGATAATTTTTTTATAAAATATATGAAAAAAAAGAGTTTAGGGTTTGTAGAAGTAAAATAAAAGAATACACGTTAAGAGAAACTGTTACCTTTAATTTGGGTAAGTCGCTTTGGTTTGAACCAAAAGGACATATTAAAGTGCCTTCTACCTAAGGTAAGGATTTTAGAAGGAATAGAGGGATCATGAGAGATCATTTATGTAGGGTATGGATGAGGCAAGAGGCTTTAGAGGTGTGAGGAATGAGTTACAAATGGTGTCCTTTTTTAAGGGGGAGGAGGGGCTCTTTTGGAATGTGTTAAAATATTATTTTATTATAAACATATGTTCAGTTTCTAAAGATAAAAAACTCATTAATGTTAAATATAAGATGACTAATGTTCAAAATAAAATCATCCAATGCGAATTGGATAGGATTTTCATATTTTTTTAATATTTAAAATCATATTATTTAAATCATTTATTAATGAGGTTAATACATCCTCATTATTGTGTTATAAATAATTTAATTTATATGATGACTAAAATTTATATTATAAATACCATAAATTAGGAAATAATTTTAGCTTTCAAATGAAAATTTATAGTCGAAAAGATAACTTATATAACATCTTGTAAAAATTAATTTAATAAAATATTTTTGTTTTTGTAATTTTTGCCTTTACTTTAAGTTAATTAAAATAAAGTGTCATTATCACTCCCAAGTGGCTTCATGGGGTCCCAAAATCCACCCAAATATTTCCATGGTCAAAAATAACTCAACCAATAAGGGTAATAAAACCATTAAGGTAAATTTTTATTATTATAATATATTTTATACCATAAATTACCCTATTTACCTTTTACCGAGGTAAATGAAAGTCAAAAGTTACTATTCACCAAATATTTTTTTCATCTTATTGAACAACAATTTACATACTAATAAAAAACATGCATGTCAGATTTTGGGAATTCAATCCACGGAAGCGGTAAAATTTCATTTAAATGAAAATGTCAGTTTTTAACTAATACTTACTGGTTTCACTATTCATCCCAAAATTGGTGTTTTTTAGAAAACAAAAAAAATCGGCCTAAGATATATTTGATATTATGAGTTAAAAAATGATGAATGTTTTAAAAAATTCAAAACATAGAAGTTACATTAATTAATTTAAAATTAATTTCCGTTATCAAAACAAATAGCGTGTTTTTACGAAAAAATTACTATAAAAAGATTGATACTTGTTTATGTCCAATTTCAATGTTAAATAAATTTCAATGAACAACATTGAATTAAATGATAAAAACATAATATTATTAAAAATCAAAACAAATTAAAAATATAATCAACCCATATAAATAAATTAGATTAAAAAGAACTTTTGAATTAAAATACAGTATTTTTCACAATTCATAAAAAAATAAATTTTATCAGAAAAAATACCAAAAATTTACCCAAAGTAAATTTTGATGTCCCGATTATAAAGAAGAATTTTATTTGGTCAAATAGAATATATAAATATTACCAAAACTATATTTAAATATGGTTCTCCATCAAAAGGCTGTAAATCAACCTTTTAAAGAATATTAGAGTATTTATGCTTAAAATTAGATTAATTCACATTTTAAGCCCTTAACATTTATTGGATAAATGTAAAATCAGTTAATAAACATGTATAATTATATTTTAGTTAGTTCTATTCATTCCAACCAATATAATGTGTAGGCGTTAACAACAATTTAAAATTATATTATTATATTATTAGTGTGTAATAAAAGATTTTAATGAAACTCGTTGTTGCATGTCGGTTACTCCATTGAGCATAGCTACCCCTTTAAAGTAAAATTAACATTTAATTTAAAAATATTAAAAATTATGGAAAATTTCTTAATCTTTGTTTACTTGGGATGTTACTGTATAACTCCATATTAAAATGTTTTTTCATTTTTTTAAACAAAAGTGTAATAAAAATGACTATTAATTGAATATAATATCAAAAAAACGTTAATGTCACCCATGTGGCTCCAATTGGTACTAAAATATACCCAAGGATGATTTTGTTTAGGATGTAGTAATCCAATTATATGAGGACATATTTTAGGGTATTTCTATATTATTATAATATTATTTTTACCTTTAATTACTTGATTTACCCAAAACCGTGGTAATTAGAATAATTACTAATGTTACAATTCATATAGTCCAAAAAAACGTCCTATTAAAATAATGTGTACCTTCTGATTCCATACATAGAATAAATTTTTCAAAATTCAATACATATAAGTTGGAGTAATTGATTAAAATTAATCCTCATTGTCAAAATGGGAAAAACAAGTTTTTTAAAAGTACAAACCCATAAACAGATTCACACATGTTTTATCTAATTTCTATGTGAAATTATGTAATCGGAAAAAAATTAAATTATATTAAAAACATTAACTTAATTATCTATTAAAACCAATTAAAATTATAAAGATAATTTAGAATTAAATAAGTTGAAAAGGATGTTTTGAATTAAAACACATAATTTTTTCACTATTCATTAAAAAAATCAATATTATCAATAAAAATTACAAAAAATTATTTAATGTAATATTTTATGACCCCATAATATATAAGAAGTTTTTTTTTAAAAATATATCTTATAAAAGAGTAAAAAACTAGATTTAAAATTGGTTTACCCTCAAAATGTGATAAAATAGCATTTTTAGAAAATAACTCTTTTTATCTTTAAAATGGAAATTGTTCTATTATAATGTCAATAAAAAATATAATATAAATTTTAAATATCATATTAATTTATATTCAATTAATTTAATTTAAAATGAGTGATTTTATTATATAATAAACAAAATTATTTTCACATAAACAGTTTTTAATAAAAAACACATCCTTTATATTCAATTGGGTTTTATTTTCATTTCTAATTAAATTTATAAATATTGAATAATAATATAAACATGTTTAACCCCTATTTTTATAATTCTTTTAACACTATTCATTCCCTCCATTCTAATGGCTAGGTGATTACTACCACATTAAATAATAATATTTTGTTGTCTGTTTAAGCTCGACGTGGCGTATCGTGTACGCTATCGAACATAAGGTTTCCATTTAAAACTGATGAAGGTCAAATATATAATATTCACATCTATGTAAAAATATATATTAATATATATAATATTAAATTAAAACATTAATTCAATCAATTTAAATCACTTTTAATTTTTTTAGTGTCATTTATTTTATTAGTTTTATTAACTAATTAATTACTATTTTGGTATTTCTAAAAATTTTATTAATATATTTAATCTCTAAAAATTAATGAATATTAATATAATAAAAAAATATATATATTTTGAAATAATATTTATAACCGAACATATATTAGGTTTTTTCCAAACCCAAAGTGTTGTAGATTTTAAAAGTGAGGAATGTTCTTTTTTTTTGTCTTTTTGTTACTTAAATAATTATACAGGTCACTCTCATGGAAATTTTCATCAAAACTCATAATAATAGTTTCAAGGGTTATGTGGAATTAATTTTTTCAAAAAAATATTTTTAAAGATATTTTGTAGCACATTTTAACCGTTATATTCTTACTTTGATCCCCGATAGATCAATTTTTACCAAAAATGCAGTCATTAATTTTTATTATTTTCAATATTCATTTTGGACAAATATTTTGTACATTATAATATAAATTATTAGATATCATGATTCCAAAATTTTTACCCATTTTTTAAAAAATAAATTCAGATATGTGGAAAATTTTAATTTAAAATTAATACGACATACGTAATGAGAAAATAGGTTTTTAAATAGAAACTATTCAAAAGTTTAAAATGTTTTTATATCTTCATTAAATATTAAAATTATTCAAGTTAAATAAATTGTAATAAATGATATAAAATTTTAAAATTGTTACATTAAAAAATTCATATTTTAATTTATCATTAAAAATAATTTAAATGCCAAGAAATTTTTAATTAAAATTTAGTTCCTTTTCACTATTCATAAAAAATGCATCTTTTTAGAAAAATAAAAAAATTAACAAATGAAAATTTATGTATTTTGATTTAATATATGATGTTTATTTTGTAATTTTATTTTCTAAATTTGATAAAAATTATATTTGTATTTTTCGTGGAAAGCATGACTAAACAATATTTTAGAAAAAAATATTGTTTTTCAGAAAACATACCCTTTTCATTCTAATGGTTTAAATATTATCTATAATGAAAAAATGAAAAATGAAAATTTGTTAAATATATATTTAAATAATTTATATAATCCAATTTAGTCCCACTATTATAATGACTAGGTGATAACCATCACATTAAATAATAATATTTTAACATGTCACATTTCGCCTAAACTCGTTGTTTCGTGTAATTTAAGATACACTATGTTACTAATAATTAATTTTATTGAAGAAAATTTTGTTTAAAAAAATAATTATATCATATAATTTTTGGGTGTAACATCCTTCCCTAGCCCCCTTAATAAATTGTTTAATCACAATTTCACCTTTATCTCAGTAATCAACAGATTAAAATTTGAAAATAATATTACTGTAAACCCACATAAAAAATGGTTTAAAAACATTCTATTTTTAAGAGTGGAAAAGTAAGTAAAATGTTCATCAATAATAACAAATAACCATCCTTACACATTGAATATCACTTGTGGGATATAATGAAATGTACAAGGAAGAAAAGTGTATAAGATTTTATAGAGTGATTGAGTTCGTTGATTATAAGAAAGTAAATGATTAATAGAAAGATGATGGCCTAAAAACCATAAATATTCTATGATCTAAACGAACATCTTATTAATTGGATGTCAATTTAATAGGAATTTTATTCCCTATATAATTTTTCTAATTTTGAGTAATGATATTACTGTCTAATAATTTTAGGAATTATACTTATTTGATAAGATTTCATTTCATAAGCACAATTTCATCATTTGGGTTTTTGTCTAAAAATTTTCAGTTCATTTCCTACACAGATAAATGAATGTAAAAAATTATTTTTCTATAATTTAACCACTAAAATTCACTTTTAATGGATTGTATGTTCCATAAATGGGAATATGACTTTCTAAACATATATAACCATTTTGAAAAACCAATATAGTTAAAAACATGTTATCTAATATAATATTATAATCAATAAATATCATATCTAACACAACAAGTTTATCATTAATATTTATTTTTTATATCTCTCAACTAAAAATAATTTTATATTTATCAGATATTCATGTAGAATAGTTTTAGGAGTTTCATCAAAGTTGAACTTTGATTATGGGTTCAACCCCCATGTGCTTGTTGTCTTTGATAGGTTATTTTCCGAAATTTTGAACCATCACTTTAAAAAAAATTCAACCATACAAAATCTCATGAAATTTAATGAACATAATTAAGAATAAACATAATCCTAAAAAATCATATAATCTATAAATGTTATCAATGATATAATACTTAAGTCCAAATAATGTTATGACATACTTTGTGTTAAGATAACCCATTACATTATGACAATCACAAATCAAAACTCTCCCATAATGTCCTTAATCACATTAAGATATACCCACTTCAAATGTTGAGAGAAGTGTATAAAACTATTACTATATAGAAAACCTTGAAAAATATTTGAGCTCCGTGGAGCTTCCACCACACCACTTGATAGAAAAATGTCAAATACAGTAGTAGAAAATGATGTTTCCACACTATTTTGTTTCTGATCGTGATGACTTCCACCCAGAGTAAGTTACATATGAAACAAATTAGAATAATTTTCCAACTCATTGCTGCTAAAACATATTAATTTTTAATGGATATATATTATATATGTCATAGATAGTTTAAAAGTCTTTTCTTTACTATCCTGAAACTTGTGAACAAAATTACAACACAATTTACACTTCCCAAAACCTTACCTGTATTCCCAAAAATATATTTTACCTCCCAAGGAACATGTTTCGGGCTTACCCCGAGGCTTAATATTTAGTTTTTTATCCATTTCATTCCACTTTTACTATTTCTTACCCTTTTCATATTGATGCACATAAGTGTTAGAAAATAAAATCACAATATTCTAAGCAGAACATTCAAATTTTTCATAACATTTAAAATCTTCAACAGCTAATGATCTCTGCATCATTTGTTTTAATAATGTGTAAAATCTATGAATTTTAATATCAATGTCCAAAATAAAGTCCTATAAGTAAATAAAAAACCATATAAAATTTTCATTATATTCATTGGACATCAAATATTCATATTTCTGTTAATTCCTAGAATTCATTCTCTATCCAAAGGAAAACAACCTTAATGAAATATTTCTTAATTAAAATATTCATAAATATATGTCATTATATAAGTTCTAAATAAACATTCTCCCTATTATTATTAATAAAATACTAACATCAATCATATGCACATTAAAAATTATAAATTGAAAGGGTTTATTTTAAATGTTCTAAACATCCCATGACATGAAATAACTTTTCCAGAGAATTGATTCATCATTCAATAACTGAAACTTCAAATGATCTATTGAACGAAGGGGGATGTTTCCTCAAGTAATTATCCACTATATAAATATTCCATCATGTTATATTGGGGTTTAATCAATCATGGATAGTACCACCATTTTTATCTTTTGTTAACTGAGCTATCACTGTAACATATTGTTCTATTCCAATTCCAAATATCTCAGGATACTGATTTGGAAGGTTAATTTCCTCTGGGTACATTACCAATAAAGCCCACATATTTCCTCATTGTAAAACCATTTTATAGATACATAATTAAGATTGATAATCATGGTAATCCTAAAACTATAAATCATTTCTACTTATCCATAAGGCTGAATAAATCCAAGGCATGCAATTGACAATATCTTAAACTCTAATATTGTCTAAACCATCCTCAGATTCCAACTATAAGGACCAAACAATAAAAATTACATAATATTTAGTTTCCAAGGAATAATCCATTCTCTTAAATCTAAGTAACTTTTCAGGAATATTGTTTTATTGAATTATGTAATAAATCATACCTAAAAAAACCATAAAATAAAAAGTGAAACTAATGATTAATATAAATTTTTTCTATATTAGAAAAAATTTAAAATAAATCTTGATTTAGTTTCATGAAAAATATCCAAAATATTAAACTTGACTTCTTACTTCCCATTAACCATAGTTAATTCCTTTGAAAAAACATTTTAAATAATTGTATGAACCCAAAAATCTCAACAAGGGACATACAAAAACAAATAAAACCATTAGTATGGTGAAAAACATGAAAAATATAATATGATTTACATTTAAATTTAATATTCATTATGTATACAATGTAACAAAAATATCACTAGAAAATCAGACACATTGTTTTCTCAAATAATTCCTTTAAAACCCATAATACGAATTTAAAAACAACTTTTACTAACATAGAGAATCATATTTTCAAAAACCTTTTTAAAAATTTTATATTTTGAATAACTATATGAACGACTTCTAATATAATCATTTCCTACTGCATTGGATAGATACTGGGGCCTCATCAATTTTATAATCAATATTGAGCTCACATATTTTTTAGGATCTATAATTTGGTTCAACCCTTCGTATAAGCTATATACGGGTTATGTGTGATCAATAATGGGGGCTCAACCCATCATATATGTTCTTCCAAGATCAACCATTTCATATAATGTTCTTGTACCATATCATGAGTAAAACACTATCATTATAAAACCCCTTGAAAAAATATTTTTCAACCATATAAACAACACATTCAGATAAAAATTCCATTTTAACATAAAAATTATTTTTCAATACCAAAATACCCAACCAAATTGAAAGATGATATTAATTGTATTAAACATGATAAATTCTAAGGGAATACATAAATCAAACAATGTACATAGTGGTGGAGAAATCATTGACTCCCTGTATCTTAAAAATAGAGCATTCCTTTTTTATTTCTTCAAAATATTCTATATAAGTCATGTAATAATATTCCATTTGAAAACCATTGAAAATATAGTAAAAATATGTCTGAAATTAAATTTATAAATAATTAATTTCAATATAATTTTTTTTGTAATTTCATTTTATAAAATCATTGACCAGGACATTAGAGGGTTGGATGAAAAATATTAATGATATTTTTTAAATAAAATTCTCTCATCACTTTGTAAATATTTGAATTATAAGTCCCATAAAGGAATAAAATTAAATAAAATAATAAATACAATGATAATAGAAAAATTCATGATATGGAATATAAAAGGGCCTGTATATAAACCTCTTTTAATATTCTAGGTGCATAATATAAAAATATTCCCATGGTTTGAAAATTGAACCGAAGTCTCATACCTTGAGTCCAACATAGAACATGTGTCTTTATCTTCCTATTAGTCAGGTATAACTTAGGATTGTGAATAATATTTTTTAAGTTGTCTTTAAACCAAAAAAATGTTTCATGGATGAGAGTAGTGATGTTTTGAAGAGATTTGGTCTGGGATTTGTAGATAAAAATTCCTTGGTTTGTTTGATGAAGTGAGGGGAGTGAGTTACCTTTTATAATTTAGGAGGAGTGGCATTTATATAAATACTCAAATAAACTGAATACATGGAGGCCAATAATACCTCATGTTCCATATAAATTAATTAATAATGTTGGGGAGGGTTTATTAAGTCGGTTAAAACCTCCATCACACAAAAATAAACACATTTTTTTTAAGGTTATTCCTTTTTCATTATGCTTACTCTATTTTACACTTTTTAACCACGACAACTTGATTATTTTTATTTTCCCATGTAATTTTTAATCTCAGTAAAAAATTAAAATTATACTTATTATAACCATATTTTTAAATATGAAATGAAATTTATAATTTAAAAGTCCAATGTGTGTTGAAAATTAATTTTATGATTTGTGTGTGCAAAAACATCATTTTAACCCTAATCATCATATCATAGATTTTAATTTTTATGGGTAAATATAGACATGATAAAAGAATAATTGATCCAGTAATTTCATATAGATAATATTTTTAAGCATTTGAAAATATTGTCAACATATAATATTTTTTTTATTTTGAAATCATTAAATAAAATATCATTTATTAATATATCACATGAAAGAAAATTTGGAAATTATTCACTTAATTTGAATATAAAATTTTTTGAGATAAGGATAGAATTATAATACACTATGTTCACACCTATGTATCTTGATATATGCATCAACAAATTTATGGGAAAACAACAATTCATTCAATATACTTTAATATTAATATTTTTAGTTTCATTTATTCTGTTTTATCAACATGTAAATACTTAATGGATTATAATTTCATAATAATTTAAAATATTTCTTTCATCTCTAAAAAATGAAAATGAATTTCCATAATAAAAAATTAATTACCTTTAAAATTAACATTCATATATGATCTCATGTTTTTTCCCTAGAACAATACTTTATAGATATTAAATGGAATAGAGGTTATTTTATTCTTATTTATTACTTAACTTATTTTATAGGTCACATTCATGTAATATTGATCCAAATAATCAGATAAACTAAGAAATACATGATATGGGTTGTTATATTAGAAAAAAATTTGTTTTCAACAAGGTTGTAGATCATTATAACCCTTTTATTCTTAGGTTAACCTCTAGTAGATACATTTTTAATAAATCATCTTATTTATTATCAATTTCTATTTTCAAAATTCAAAATACTCTAAAAAATTGACTATTTTTTAAATTATAAATTATTTTGATTCTAAATTTGGAGTCCATTTTTCTAAATTCAACCCACAGAAGTGGAAATATTTAATATAAAATTATTCTTTTATAGCAGATGAGTCAGTTGTTTTTAAAGGGAAACACTTCAAAATATTTCAATGTTTTAATATATAAATTATATATAAAGATGATTCTAATGAACTAAATTAGATTAATTAATAAAAAAAAATTAACTAATTTTACTAGAAAAACAATTCAAAAAATGTTTTATCACTATAAATAATTTAATAAATTGGTTATTTTTAAATATAATTCTATATTGTTCACTATTCATGAAAGAATGAAACAATAATGAAAAATACCAAAAAATCACCATAAGATAATATTATTATTATGATTTCAAAGATGGGGTTCAATTTTCCATTAAATTATTTTAAAAATTGGTAAAAAAATAATTTTAAATTATGTACATGAAGCATGACTATACCGTTATTTAGAAGGAAAAAATACTTCTATCACATATCATTTCATTTTTAAAAAATTGTTCTGATTTTATCTATAATAAATATATAAATAAATAATGAAATTTTGTAAAATATATATTTGAAAATTTTAGTTAATCCTATTTATAAATTTCATTCTAATCGCTATGTGATAACTATATAATTAAATAATAATATTTTATTAATATATCATGTTTCTTTTAATCTTAGTGTTGCATGTAACAAATTCTAAGCTCACTATTATTGGTAAACAAATATTTTTAAGAAATCTATTTAATAAAAAATAAATATATCCTAAAATATATAGGTGTTAAATAATTCCTACCTATCATAGGATTTTCATGAATATTTCAACAATTAAAAAACATTGAGTTTAATTAAATAAAAATTCATCTTAAAACTGGCTCCTATTTATTAAAAATTTACAGCACCTATCAATGAATAAATGTAATATCAAGATCTAAATGGTTTATTTTTTTTTATCAAAATCAAGATCTAGTTCTTAAATATATCTCCCCATCTATGTTATATAAACAATGTAATGAATTGTGTCATATTAAGGAGGTAGTGCAAAATAATATACCAATTCATAGATTTAATCCAAAATATCAAATTGATAAAAAAATGACAGCACTAACATCCACTGACTAAAAAAAAATCAGTGAATTAAATGAGGAGACACAAAAAATGACATGATAACCAATTATAAACAAATATTGACATCATCATTTATCAAAATATAAAATTTTCTCAGTGTAATTTCCCTATAGGCTGTTGAGTAACTTTTAATCATTCCACTATATTTTGTACAAATATTGCTATAATCATAAAATTTTCACTACTTCCCACTAAACACATGTCTGATATAAAATTAATGTCACATAAATCATTAAATTTTTCTATATATATTGAATATTCATATCTATTATTGTATAAAAATTTCATAAAGGATAACTGATCCATAGAAGATTGTTCAAATATTAATTACCCATGCAAAAAGATTGTCCTTCAAAATAATTAAAATAAACTTGATATGACAATATAAAAAGGATTATAAGCCATACATAACTTCAATAATGTGTCTAAATAACTTTTAAGTCCTTTCTCAAATTGTGATATAAAATGAGGGTCTCTTTAAAAAACAATGGACTTAGAAACACCTTAAATCTTAAAAATGATATCAACAAACTATTTCCTAGATTCATTATCAAAATATTCTATTTAAATGAGTTGGAAATTATTGAAAATATTGAGTTAATTCAATATTTTCGGAAAATAATCACGCTTAAAGGTTCAACAAGTTTTACCCATCCTGAAGTCCATATCAATGTATTAGAACATCCAAATCAGTTACGGTAAATATTTCAATAAAATATATAATAAATTATGATTTAATTTTTAATGATAAAAAAGTAAACCCATTAAAACATATCAAAAATTTCAATCCTTATTTTTGATAACTGAAACATACCCTTTTCATGAATATAAATATTTCTAAATCTTGGATTCACAACCTAATTAGAATAATGAGAACTCATTTTGAATTACTTCATTAAGAGAATAAGACTAAACATTTTATTTTTGAATAAATGATAAAATTAAAAAGATATATTCCACTCATTAGTTATCTCACTAATGTAAAAGGTTTCTTGAATTATCAATAACAGACCTAGGATACCCCGAATCAAGGTCGCCAATCTGACATATGGGGTGTCTTGAGGTATGCTTCTCATCACACGAGATAGAGGACCAATGCAAGGGAATTAGTTAGGAAATATTAAAAATTATTTCTCTTAAAGAGTGAATTAAAAATTAATTAATTGTACTAAAAATATGACATTAACATTCGATAAATTGGACTACCACACCATAACAATTAGTAGTTAAGAAAATATAAAAAAATAAATAGATCAAAAGAAAAAAATGACACAATACAAATTCTACGATTAATAACATAAAAAATACATACTAATAAGAACAATTTAATACCTAATAAAATAAAAAAAGTAATAATTGGATGGACATTTTTTCAATAAAAAAGGAGAGGTTGAAATAATACCACATGAAAACATCTTCACAAGAAAGAGGAACCCTACAACATGCAACCATAATTGAATATGAACTAATAAAATTGATAACTAACTACCACAACTAATTTTAAATTATCTTGAAAAATAATATTATTATATTGAGGGAAACATAGTATGTATCATATTAATTCCATATGAACCACCATTAAAAAATAAAATAATTTCATGCGAGTCAAAAATACATTTAGAAAATAATAATTACACTTTACATTTTGAATAAAAAAGAAAATCACATTCAATTGAAATTATATTTGATCATATGAAAGTTGAACCATTTAAAAAACATATAAATTAATATTTATTACATCTTTGAAGAAGATAAAATGATCAAATATGGAATAATATGGATTATAAATTCATTTATAAAATATATATCAAATAAATTTAATAAAAGAATTATATAGAAGGCTTAAGAAAAACAAAATCCAAGTGGACCCATTTATCTTGGAAATATATGATCACTATATTTTTTCTAAACAAATATAACATAGTCAAAATATAATAAAACTGTCACTAGATAATATTAATAAGACCTATATCTAGATTTTACAATATTAGTTCAAAAAAGAGGATAATCCACATAATTGGATAAAACTCACATCTTAGGAACACTAACCAAATCATGATAATACACTACTGAATCAATTATTCCTCGGTCTCCTACCTAGAAACCATGGTTTCCCATGAAAATTAGGGTTGAGGTGATTCCCTCCCATTATCAAATAAATTTGGAATATATATTTGAGATGGAAAACAACAATCTCACATATTAATATCCTTCACAGGAATATCCCTATATTTAAAAAAACAATTACATGAATAGAAAAATCCATCACTAGGTGATATTCACTCCATAACATAAAAAAAATAATTTATATAAACATTTCAAACCACAATGTTAATGTTTCAAGGAAAATTAGTTTTCAAAAAAACATTATCAGGAACTAACTGAACATTTGGACATCAATTATGAATAAAAGTTACAAAAAACACTTTTATAAGTGATATAATATAAAAAAATGCTATAAAAAACATACCATGTTATTCAAAACCATTTAAAGAACCAAAAACACAATTACGATCATGGTAAAACCTTATATAAATCCATTTAAATATTATAATTCATTAAAAAATGAATGAATTTATGAAAAAGAACTGAACTTGTAATTTATCAATCATACAGTGAGCATGGTATTTCAACCTTGAATTAAACATTAGAACCATATGATATTTTTTATCTATTATAATTTAAATCTGAATAAATCCATCATTATTTTTATAATAAAATTAGGTATACTTGATGATAATAGAATAATACCAAGAATAAATTAATTCCTAAAAGAAATCATATTTCTAAGTAAAATTTATAAGATATAAATGATCCTAAAATAATAATTTATCAATTACACACATGGACTAAAATCTACCAAAAAAATCCATTCCGCCCTATACGATAATTAAAAGAACATAAATTAAGAAAAACCTAATTTAATATTGGGTAAAAGAACCCCTAGGTCTCTGTAACCTTTCAAGGGACATAGAATAAAAAAAGGAACAAAAGATGATGAAGAAGGAAGGATAAGGAGATTTCCTAATGAAATTATTTTCAAAACAGTATTGAATTCCTATAAATTGACAAGGGGGGGATGAATACCAATAGTGGGAGCCATTGAGGTAATGGAAGATTAGTGGGATATGAAATGAGACAATTTGGTGTTCAAAATAATAGTAGTGGTAAAACTATAATTTCAAATTTTTAATGACATGGGAAGGATTCACTATATGGAAAAAAAAATTACTAAACTGTGTGTTGTCTCTATGGACTTCACTTGATTGGAATGAGAATAAAGCGTGGTTTGGCCACATGGTTATACATCTATGCACTAATAATTTGGAACAACTTTGATAAAATTTCAGACACACATTCATGTGAAAATTGTTCATACCTGAAAACTTTCACTAGAAAAAAAACCATACATTTATCAACATTTATTGCTATGTTTTCTCGTAATGATACTAATTTTGAATATAGAAATACATTCTATAAAACATGAAAAAATTATCAGCATATTTTGAGAAGAATTTCAAATATTAATAATTTTTAATTTAGAAGCATTTTCTTCAAAATATAGCTAATTTTTCAATACTTTTAACAAATCATCACTAATAACATATATGCATACATTTATATATGTTTATAATACATTAATAATATATTTTTATTTAATCTTTTTAACAAATATATATTTCATGTATTCATAATATATATATTTTATATAAAAATAATATATAATATGCATATATACCACAATATTATATATATATATATATAATATAAAAATATATATTTTAGATATAATAATATATTGTGTGTATATATATACTATGTATTTTATTTGATAAAAACAATATTTTTTATACTATAAATTATATATATATATTGTATATTGTATACGTTAAAGATAATATTTTATGTATTA
Organism: Viscum album; assembly: GCA_963277665.1. NCBI lineage: Eukaryota > Viridiplantae > Streptophyta > Magnoliopsida > Santalales > Viscaceae > Viscum > Viscum album. The sequence continues at coordinate 573,583,275 of OY728121.1, read as the reverse complement.
TATGTGGAAGATGGTAAAATTAATATTTTATAAAATGTATATTTGTTATTTTTTTATTTTATATTTCATAAAATTATCATTACATACAATATATGTTATATATTTATATTGAACATATATTATATATATTATATATTTTGTATACTATATATTTTATATTTTATATATTAACAACTTTATATATATATGTATATATGTTATATATATTAATAATATATATGGATACTCTATAATCTTAAATATTAATATCAAAATAAAAAATATATGTAGACAATATTAAATATATATGTTATATATATATATGTTATATATATTATATATATTAAAAAAATTATGTTTATATATCTATGTGTTTATAATATATGAAAAATATATTTTTATTTCTTATTATTAACAATATATATTATATATATTAATAATATATATTTTGTAAAATTTATTAATTATATATTATTATTTAATATTAATAACAATGGTAATTAAATATATATATATAGGTTTATAATATATTAAAAACATTATTGTTTATATATGTTTTATTTATTATTATTAACAATACATATTAATAAAAAAAATTGTAATACAATAATAATATCTATTATAAAATAAATATGAATAATTTAATATAGAAATATATTAATAAAAATATATGTTACTAATATAATATAATAATATATTATTAACAATATATATCTATAAAAAAATATATTAATATATTTTTGTCATTCTCAAACAGAAACTAAGGTCGGACTAGAAATAAATTATTAAGGATAGAGGTCAAGGTGAGAGTAAGAATGTTGTGTAGGGGAGGTGTGGGTCATAGGGGTTGGGTTTAGGGGGGGCTAGAAAGGCATCTAATAGTTGTAGGGTTAGCAGGTGGATGAAAATCACATTGGGGAGGGAGGAATCATGGACGGAGTTTGTGGGGTGGTGCATTAGTGAATGTGGTGGGCGGTGTAGCAGTGGGGTGCAGGGTTAGAGGTCACGGAGGAGTACATGGTGGTGAGAGGTGAGAGTCTGTGTTGGAGAGAATAAAATTCCAAATTTTAGTATATTTCTAATTCCCATTATTTCAGGAAACGTTTTCAAATAAATATTCCTAGATAATTAGGTATATAATATTTAGCTACATTTTTCAGAAATGATGTTATATAAAATGAAGGATTCCAAATGTTTCTAAAAACCTTTTTAAATAAAATGTATCAAACTATGTTTCTAAAAACATATGTAAATGGATAACTAGGATGGTTTATAAACATCGAAAATTAATGCCAAGTAATTACCCATCAAGATGGAAATTGTAACGCCCCGACCCCAGTTACCTAGAGTCGGTGCATTATTACATAACATTGGCATGATCACAAGAAAGATAATATCTCGAAATACCGATTGGTTTAGTAGCCTTGGAAGCACTAGATATATTCATAAGTTTTACATTACATCATAAAGTGAAAAACTACTACAAAAACATAATGTCTCCATAGTCCACACTATTATCCCCTCATAATATCCCTATAGGTCATTCATAACTTACTTCTTCACATCCTAGAAAAAATAAAGCATAGAAAAGGGGTGAGCTCAAATGCCTAGTAAGGATAACAATATAGCGGAAACATTCCAAAATAAGCATAAACATTTAAGGAAATGTATAACTAAAACAAAATCCTTTTAAACTTGAACTTCTACATAGTATGGAAAAAGTAAAATGAAATAATTCCATTTACTTATTCACATGGATATTCTACTAATCAAATAATCACATGCAATATCAATAACCACTTTCATAATGATGGAATGCATAATGACAGACTATCAAAACCACATAGCCAAGACCTCGTGCCAAGACTACAAATAAGATTTTTCCAAGGCCTTGTGCCAAGACACTAGTTTGTCTCATGAGACCTACCGATGCATTGAGGAGCTATAGCGGGCTCCACCCATCACATACTAAGTCCAATGCATTCCCATATGAAAAGGTTTAAACATAACATAAACATTCATATTAAAACTAGCATACGAAATGTCAATACTTTCTCCATAAACCATGAATGGTATAAAAATAACACATCCACAATCAAACATATCACAAAACCTTCAATACATTATGGAATTTTTGTATCATAATAAATCAACTTCATATAATCATAAAATCCATCAAAGGATGTTGACATAGATGAAATAAAAACTATTTGAGAGAAATATCTCATTTTTTTGAAATCATTTAAAAGTCACACATTTATAAAGGAAGTAATTAAAAAGAGATTTTTGAATAAAAGTGTTACATTCCACTTTGAAACTTTTGAAAGGAATTAATATTTTAAAAAAATTCATGTCCATATAAATAAATCCTTAAAAAACATTTTGAAGACATGTACATTAATTAAAAATATTTAGAAAGATAAATATTTAAAACATTTAAAATTTTGATTTTGATAAAGAGTAACTTTCCGAAATTCTTAAAATATTCATTTTGAAATCATTTAAAAGTCACATAATTATAAAATAAAACATTTACTTTGAAAATATCCTTGTTATCTTTTAAGGGAATCTTTGAAAATTTTATAACGGCGGTAAATAGCCGCACCCACCGTATAAGTTAAAAACAATCCTTACCTTAATTTTGTTGAAAAGGTTAAAAAGCACCTAGTTTGGAAAACGACGGAAATATTCCTTTATAATCCTCTTATAAAAAGTAAAACAAGGGTATAAATGACTTTAACCCATATCTTAGTAAATAGTAAAAATGTTTTGAAATTCAATTTTAAGAAACATGGATGTGGATGACAAAGAGATCCTAGTAGATTATTACGTATAAACAACCTCGGATAATGAAGAGATTGCGAAATAAAACCTTACCAATTTGGCAACTTACGAAACATACACCCCATGAAAGAGGTATCATACAATGAAAATGTAAATACATGTAAATTAAATTGTATTACACAAAGAATACAATTATGGGTAGTACATACAGCACACAAAAGGTAATAGTGGTAATATGGCATGAATCTCACGGGAATAAAGAGTGAGATGAAAACCCCTTAACTTTCACATTTACTGGGTTGGGGTAGGTTAAACTCCTATATAATGGTGAAATAATTGTTATTAAATTATTCAATAATAATATACATTAATATGATATCATATATGATCTTTTAACATTGCTTTGTTAATAATATCTTAGAATTATCGTCATTTCGGGTGTTTACTTACTCGTTTTCTTTTATATGTTTTATTACATAATCCATGTTTGTAATGGATAAGTTGTATATTATTCATCTCCATAATGATTTCAAGTCCTTAAAAAAAATTTAAATCATCAAATGATAATTATACTTGAATGGATATGATGGAGAATGAATCTCATCGTGTTCGTGGAGACGGTAGTCCGTACGTACGCACGAGTGACAATATCATTCTTTTGATATTAAAATAATATATAATTGAATGGTATATCATATATACATAATCCTTATCATGTTATATTTATTATTTACATGAGTTACACCTAATTATTATACCCATCCAAATAATAATTTATTGAATAACAATTACACCACGACATGGAGACGGTAAGCCGTACGTACGCATGTATGGTGACATGTTATTCAAAGGATAGATAGAATAGTGAATATGGTTGTACCATATTTATAATAAAATACCAGTATATATATGATACTGTAGTTATTATTTTTGAATGTATACAACAAAAGAAGAAGAAGTGGAAGAAGAAAGGAACTTGAAAAAGGGTGGTGAAATCATTTCATCTTCTTCGGGTTCTTCCTTTTTATTTGATCAAACTGGCTCCTAAGGTTGGCTTTATGATCAAACTAAGGCCTCTAGGTTGTATTGAGGGAAGTTGGGAGAGTATTTGGGAAGAGTTTGGCCAAACCCAAAGGCTTTGAAGGTTTGAAGAAATGAGAAGGAGGAGTGCCCTTTTATAAGAGGGGTGAGGGGCACCGTTGGAAAAGCTAGAAATGTTAATTTATAATAAATTAATATTCGGTTTCTAATGGCTCCAAAGTGGATTATTTAAATTTTAAGGTGGGTTTGGTTCGAAAAACAATCAATTAATATAATTTGGACAGGTTTGGGTACTTATATTAACCTAATCATTAAGTATTAACTCTAAGTTAATTAGTTTCACTTTTACAATGTCTCTTTGTATTTTTATATTATATGGTTAATAAACATACCATATACATCAAAGAGACCCCAAAGTGGTCCCTTAATGATACACCTATCATGATATAAGTCTTTTGGCGGAGCTTTATATGTTTAGGAATTTAATATCAATTAATAATATAATATTTGTTTTAAAAACTCTTTTATGTCAATTTTGACACTATTCAATAGTTGATTTTTTTGAAACTCATAAAAGAATTATTACTTCGAAAAAATTCAATTAAATAAATACTAATATGTAATATTATCCTAGAAAATTAGTGAAATTCATTAAAAGTATCAAATTATATTTATTTTGGTATTTATAATATCAATTATTTTAATTTGTCACTATTATGGTTATTACTGCTTCATCATTGTGTCATAAATAAATTAAATTATTTAAAGTCTAAAAATTATAAATAAAATATCATTATGTGGGAAATATTTTTAAATTTCTAATGAATACTGATTGTCAAAAATCCAACATATATAACTCTATGTAAATTTTTTTTTCTAAAATATATATGCTTCTGTCATTTTTGTATTCATTTTAACTTAATTAAAATAAAGTGTCCCTATCACTTAAAAGTTGCACCATGGGGTCCCAAGATCGACCCAAAGATGCCCATGGTAGAACATGTATCAACCAATAAGTTTATGACACGTTTTAAGGTAATATTTTATTATTATAATATTATTTTTAACCCTTATTTACCGGATTTACCCTTAACCATGGTAAATAAAATATTTACCGCAGTAATTAGTCAAAATGTCTAAAAATAAAAGTTACCTATTTACACAATTTGAACATCCTAATTCCAAATATGGAATCCATTTTTCTAAATTCAAAACAAAGAAGTGGAAGAAATTAATTTAAAATTAATTCTCGCTGTTAAAACAAAAAGCGTGTTTTTTAGATATAATAACAATCAAAAGATTGATACTTGTTTATGTTTGGTTTAATTGTGAAATTATGTCCAATGATGAACATTGTATTAAATGGTAAAAATATATTATAAATATACTTTAAAACCACTCAAATTCATAATTTATCAATATAAATTATTTCAATTAAAAAAGTTGTTTTTAATTAAAATTTAGTAATTTTCACTATTCATCAAAATATAAGTGTTATCCGAAAAGTTCCACAATTTCACCCTAGGGTAAATTTGATATTACAAATCCAAAAATGAAGTACATTTTGAAATATAAAATATATATAATTTCAAAAAGTAGGTATTACTATTCATAACGGTTAGTTTGATTGGTTGTGGTGTGTGTTAGAACTCGAAGTTACGTACAACACACGCTACTGTATTATTCAAAGGAAAGCGTATCGTGGAAGCTTGGGATGTTTCATTTTAAATTTTTGATGTCCCCATTTAGTCAAAAAGTTTAAAATATTGTATTTAAAAAGGGTTTACTATTAAAAGTTGATAAAAGTGAAATACTGAAAATGAATTTGTTCTTGCATTATGTCTAAGAAACTCATAATATGGATTCTAAAATTATAAGGATATATTAGTTTAAAATTTAGTTAATACTATTCATAAACTCTTTTGAATGGCTTGTTTGGTAAGTCATGGTACGATTGAACTCGGTGTTGCATGTAGTGCAAGTTATTGAATTATTTTGAAGAAATAACACACTATGAAATCTTAGGGTGTTACATTCTCCCTCCTTCAATAAATTGCGTCCTCGCAATTTGAAATTGTTCTTCGAGAATAAAAGGTTGAAAATAGAAAATATCTTTGTGGGAAAACCCACATCAGAAATTGGGTTACTAAAATTTAGTCTAAATATGAGTAAAAGAGAAATGAAAGGGTCACCACCAAATTATGATCTCTATTAGGAGAACATTGGTGGCAATTAGAGACATATAATTGGAGGGAAAACGTAAATATTTATAGGTAGTGATTGAGGTCATCAATCAAAAATAGGTGTAAAATTGAGGTCCTTAAATTCATCAATCTGTGATGATTTAAAATACAATCGGTTCAACAAAACATAAGGTATTATGATAACACATTTTTGACGTTTCAAGATATCTTAGTTGAAATCCCACATCGAAAAATGTATTAATGAGGCCTCTATTTAAAATAAAGAGTGTAAAGTATGAAGATTACCAAAAATAACACATACTGGGGTTCAATGTAGGGAAATATGGATATGTAAGAGAAATCTAACCATCAATTTTCTGATGGAGAGTGGTAGAGAACATGGCTATGAAAAGGCCAACAATCCCAAAGCCATAAATTAGTGATGATCTAAGGTACCATCTAGGACAACATTTTTGTTCTAAGTTCCTTTTCTTAATGTTGAGGAATTTGTTTATGAGATTGACTAAGATCATAAGGAGATATACTTACTTTATAATTAGAGTTTTATCCATTAATAAATTTCTACCAAAAACTCATCTTTCACCCCAAAACATAATACACCTCAAAAATACTCTATTTATCCTAATCGTATAGGGTTCCAAATATAATGAATTTATATTTCACTTATCAGAAACTTTATGTAAATAAACTACATTATACCATCTAGGAACATCATGTAGCATAATGGTAGGTGATAAATCCCAACTGCACTATGGTTTTGGATTCGATTCCCGTAGCTTTGTCTAACACGACGGGTCGTCACACGGTCTGCGTGTTGTCCTTTTATAAAAATCCAAAAAACTAACCTTTCAAAATTAATCCATTCCAACCATTATACTTATCCAAAATAATATTATCCAAACTCACAGTCCAAGATTTACAAGTAAGTTAAACATAATGAGGATCCTTTTTTCCAGGTAATAACATGTGAACGCCTTCCTCATATATTCTTTTAAAACACCGCAACATCCTGAATTACCAAAATCAACCATCTCTTATTCCAAAATCACTACCTCAATATTAGGACCATATTAAGGTTTATCTTTCCTTCAACCATGTAATTTCCAAAAAAAAAATTAACTCGCTGTGGAGTCACTTTTCTTAGTACCATAAAATCTCAAATCCTTAATTAAATAGTTCTGCAGTACAATCCTTATTTATTTCCAGAATATCATTGATACAACACTAAAATGAAATAATTCTAAAATGACAACATAAGAATACTATTAATTCCTCTTCAACTGTGGTAGTATCATAACTTGATTATTATCCAATAGCATCATTTGTGGCATAGTCTGATGACTGGGACATTGGTTCGCGTAGTGTCCAAACTCTTTGAAAATGAAGCATTGTACATTTGAAACCATTTTCTTACCCTTGCAGTCATGTACTTTGTGCCCTTTTCCTCCACACTTATAACAAAATCCCATTCCTTTCAGGCAAGTTCCAGGGTGTTTCTTCCCACAGTTATCACATATGGGAAAATTCTTCTTTTTCCTCTTCCCTTTACCCATATTTCTCTCTTCCATCCTTTTTATCTCTTTCTTCCCTTCAAAGACATTGGTCTCCGAGAATTATTTACTCATCTTATCAACACATGATATTATTTCTTCATATGATGATAATACGTGGGAAACTATTTACCTTCTAAATTCTGGCAAAGGACCATGAAATATATGATCTTTTTTACTCTTTGTATCATACGTATTATGGGAGTTCACATTCCTTCTACTGGGCGCCATTTCTATAAAATAGAATAAACTAGTTCAGTTTATGAATTGCAATGAATAATTACCAAACATGTAAAATACCTAACACAAATTGAACAGTTTATGGATATAATCCATAATCATAAAAATGTTTTCTTTGAGTAAGTATATACTCATAAGCCCTTAATAATGGTTTGTAAAGAAAATGAGAATTATCCTAAGCATATCCCCCGGGAGTGTCATAACCAAGAGTGCAGCAAGGACCGTTGTCGTGCACCAGTTCCCGTTCGAGTCTAGCTCAAAGCGGTGTTTTCGGGTTTTACCCCTAGGTACATATGTGCCAGAGTCGCCTCTACCTGCTCGTATCCAGACAGGGATGTATTCCTCGGAAAACTCACAAAATCTCTACAATACCAAAAATCTAGGAAGTTCTTCTATAATAATCCTCAAAGTCTATCTTAGGGCTATGTGCTGTAATCAGAGTTTATCTAAATATAGTTTCCACGGTTATTGCTAAACCTCCACTGATACCAACTCTAATGCCCCTACCCCAGTTACCTAGAGTCGATGAATTATTACATAACATTGGCATGATCACAAGAAAGATCAAATCTCGAAAGACCGATTGGTTTATTAGCCTTGGAAGCACTAGATATATTCATAAGTTTTACATTACATCATAAAGTGAAAAACTACTACAACAACATAATGTCTCCATAGTCCACACTATTATCCCCTCATAATATCCCTACAGGTCATTCATAACTTACTTCTTCACATCCTGGGAAAAATAAAACATAGAAAAGGGGTGAGCTCAAATGCCCAGTAAGGATAACAATATAGCGGAAACTTTCCAAAATAAGCATAATCATTTAAGGCAATGTATAACTAAAACAAAAGCCTTTTAAACATGAACTTCAATATAGTACGGTAAAATTAAAATGAAATAATACCATTTACTTATTCACATAGATATTCTACTAATCGAATAATCACATGCTATATCAATAACCACTTTCATAATGATTTAATGCATAATTCCAGACTATCACAACCACATAGCCAAGTCCTTGTGCCAAGAATACAAATAAGATTTTTCCAAGGCCTTGTTCCAAGACACTAGTTTGTCTCGTGAGACCTACCGATGCATTGAGGATCTATAGCGGGCTCCACCCGTCACTTACTAAGTCCAATGCATTCCCATATGAAAAGGTTTAAACATAACATAAACATTCATATTAAAACTAGCATAAGAAATGTCAATACTTTCTCTATAAACCATGAATGGTATAAAAATAACACATCCACAGTCAAACATATCACAAAACCTTCAATACATTAGGGACGTTTTGTATCATAATAAATCAACTTCATATAATCATAAAATCCATCAAAGGATGTTGACATAGATGAAATCAGAACTATTTGAGAGAAATATCTCCATTTTTGAAATCATTTAAAAGACACACATTTATAAAGGAAGTAATTAAAAAGATATTTTTGAATCAAAGTGTCCCATACCACTTTGAAACTTTTCAAAGGAATTAACATTTTAAAAACATTCATGTCCATATAAATAAATCCTTAAAATCCATTTTTAATACATGGACATTAATGAAAAAGATTAGAAAGATAAATCGTTAAAACATTTAAAATTCTGATTTTGATAAAGAGTACCTTTCCGAAATTCTTAAAATATTCATTTTTGAAATCATTTAAAAGTCACATAATTATAAAATAAAACATTTAATTTGAAAATATCCTTGTAATCTTGTAATGGAAGATTTGAAAATTTTATAACGGCGGTAAATAGCCGCACCCACCGTATAAGTTAAAAATAATCCTTACCTTAATTTTGTTGAAAAGGATAAAAAGCACCTAGTTTGGAAAACGACGGAATGATTCCTTTATAAACCTCTAATAAAAATTCAAACAAGGGTATAAATGACTTTAACCTATATCTTAGTAAATAGTAAAAAAAATTCAAATTCATTTTTAAGAAACATGGATGTGGATGATAAAGAGATCCCAGTAGATTATTACGTATAAACAACCTCGAATAATGAAGAGATTGCGAAATAAACCCTTACCAATTTGGTAAATTACGAAAAATACACCCCATGAAAGAGGTATCATACAATTAAAATGAAAATACACATAAATTAAAGTGTATTACACAAAGAATACAATTATGGGTAGTACATACACCACACAAAAGGTAATAGTAGTAATATGGCATGAATATCACGGGAATAAGAAGTGAGATGAAAACCCCTTACCTTGAACTTTTCTTTGGTTGGGGTAGGTTAACCTCTTGTATAATGATTAAATAATTGTTATTAAATTATTCAATAATCATATACATTAATATGATATCATATATGATCTTTTAACATTGCTTTGTTAATAATATCTTAGAATTATCGTCGTTTCGGGTGTTTACTTACTCGTTTTCATTTATATGTTTTGTTACGTAAGCCATGTTTGTAATGGATAGGTTGTATATTATTCATATCCATAATGATATCAAGTCCTTAAAAATATTTTTTAAATCATAAAATGATAATTATACTTGAATGGATACGATTGAGAATGAATCGCATCACGTTCGTGGAGACGGTAGTCCGTATGTATGCACGAGCGACAATATCATTCTTTTGATATTAAAATAATATATAATTGGATGGTATATCATATATAAAGAATCCTTATCATGTTATATTTATTATTTACATGAGTTACACATCATTATTATACCCATCCAAATAATAATTTATTGAATAACAATTACACCACGACATGGAGACGGTAAGCCGTACGTACGCACTTATGGTGACATGTTATTCAAAGGACAGATAGAATAGTGAATATGGTTTTACCATATTTATAATAAAATCACAGAATATATATGATACTGGAGTTATTATTTTAGAATGGTAACAACAAAAGAAGAAGAAGTGGAAGAATAAAGGAACTTGAAAAAGGGTGGTGAAATCATTACATCTTCTTCGGGTTCTTCCTTTTGATTTGATCAAAAGGGATCCTTAGGTTGGATTTCTTATCAAACTAATGCCTCTAGGTTGTATTTAGGGAAGTTGGGAGAGTATTTTTTCAGAGTTTGGAAGATCCCAAAGTCTTTGAAGGTGTGAAGAAATGAGAAGGAGTGCCCTTTTATAAGAGGGACTAGGGGCACCTTTGGAAAAGCTAGAAATGTTAATTTATAATAAATTCATATTCGGTTTATAATGTCTCCATAGAGGATTATTTAAATTTTAAGGTGGGGATGAGTCGAAAACCACTCAACCAATAGAATTTAGACAGGTTTGGGTACTTATATTAACCTTATCTTTAAGTATGAACTCTAAGTTAATTAGTTTCACTTTTACAATGTCTCTTTGTATTTTTATATTATATGGTTAATAAACATACCATATACATCCAAGAGACACCCAAGTGGCCCATTAATGATACACCTATCATTATATATGTCTCTTGGCCGAACCATAGATTTTTAGGAATTTAATATCAATTAATAATATAATATTTGTTTTAAAAACTCTTTTATGTCAATTTTGACACTATTCAACAGTTGATTTTTGTGAAACTCATAAAAGAATTATTACTTCAAAAGAAGTCAATTAAATCAATACTAATATGCAATATTATCCTATAAAATTATTTAAATTCATTAAAAGTCTCAAATTATATTTATTTGGGTATTTATAATATCAATTATTTTAATTTGTCACTATTATGGTTATTACTGCATCATCATTGTGTCATAATTAAATTAAATTATTTAAAGTATAAAAATTATAAATAAAATATCATTATTTAGTAAATATTTTTAGCTTTCTAATGAATATTTATAGTCTAAAATCCAACATATATAACCCTATTAAAATTTTTTTTTTCTAAAAGATATATGCTTGAAACATTTTTGTATTCATTTTAACTTAATTAAAATAAAGTGTCCCTATCACTAACTAGTGGCACCATGGGGTCCAAAGATCGACCCAAAGATGCCCATGGTCTAACATGTATCAACAAATAAGGTTATGACATGTATTAGGGTAATTTTTTATTATTATAATATTATTTTTTAACGCTTATTTACCGGATTTACCCTTAACCATGGTAAATAAAATATTTACCGCAGTAATTATTCAAAATGTCTAAAAATAAAAGTTAACTATTTACACAATTTGAACATCATGATTCCAAATATGGAATCCATTTTTCTAAATTCAAAACACAGACGTTGCAGAAATAAATTTAAAATTAATTCCCGCTGTCAAAACAAAAAGCGTGTTTTTAAGATATAATAACTATCAAAAGATTGATACTTGTTTATGTTCGATTTAATTGTGAAATTATGTACAATGACCAACATTGTATTAAATGGTAAAACTATATTCTAAATATACTTTAAAACCACTCAAATTCATAATTTATCAATATAAATTATTTCGTTAAAAAAGTTGTTTTTAATTAAAATTTAGTAATTTTCACTATTCATCAAATTATAAGTGTTATCCGAAATGTTCCAAAATTTCACCCTAGGATAAATTTGATATTCTGAATCCAAAAATGAAGTCCATTTTGAAATATAAAATATATATAATTTCAAAAAGTAGGTATTACTATTCATAACGACTAGTTTGATGGGTTGTGGTGTGTGTTAGAACTCGAAGTTGCGTACAACAGACGCTACTGTATTATTCAAAGGAAAGCGTACCGTGGAATGTTGGGATGTTTCATTTTAAATTTTTGATGTCCCCATTTAGTCAAAAAGTTTAAAATATTGTAAGGGTTCACTATTGAAAGTTGATAAAAGTGAAATACTGAAAATGAATTTGTTCTTGCATTATGTCTAAGAAACTCATAATATGGATTCTAAAATTATAAGGATATATTAGTTTAAAATTTAGTTAATACTATTCATAACCTCTTTTGAATGGCTTGTTTGGTAAGTCATGGTGTGATTGAACTCGGTGTTGCATGTAGTGCAAGTTATTGAATTATTTTAAAGAAATAACACACTATGAAATCTTGGGGTGTTACAGAGATTTTTCATGCTAAACTCACCTTACACTCCGAAATAGAATGAATTTTTTTTTCTTGAAACATCTTGCATATTAATTATAAGAAAATAGGTATTCATTGAAATAAATGGGAACATAATGCATCAAACCTAAAAAAAATGATCTCCCTAACCCCTATATAGACCTGGAAATAGGGGTGTGACATGATTCTTTCAAAATCCTTATATGCATCCATATAATAATTTATAATCACAAGAAAAAACATTTATATGGGAATATTTGGGTTAGGAAAGGCCATGGGTCATCCTACTGACTAGACATCCCTAATTATACTAACAAAATTAACGAGGTACACACATAGTCAAAAGAAAAATATTTTTCCAAGGTCATACAAGACCAGCATTAAAAATTACAGTAAGCTTTATCCATTCCCCCATGAAAATAATATATGCCAGTTTCTCTAGAATATTTAGAACCATGCAATATTTCACGATTAAAAAATAAAAAAGATTTGAAGATCAGTAGCAAGAATAAAAGACGGTAAAATTATTTAAAGCTATAATCCCAATATACCATCATCAAGATTCTTAATTAGTGACAATACATTTCAATTACTAAGTGATTCCAACATGTTCACGAGAGTTATCATTCAAAACAACCCATTAGAGGAAAAAAGCACATAGGATGTTGTAAAAAAATAAATAAAATCTTAAACTATCCCTTCAACAATATAACATTCAACATTGTCATCCTTAGGATCCTCGGATAAGGTTGATCATGTTCCTACCCTCTTATAGGCAACTCTACTAAAAAACCTCAATAGGTTTATCATAATTAATGGTCATGGGAGATTATAGAAAAAATGATTCATATTTGATGTACTCCCACAAAAATGTCACACAATGGGTTTACACTAAAACTTATCCAAAAAAATAAAATGAAACATTATTTTAATACATCCACTAACATAATCTAGTTTGGATCACTTACACATTAATTATTTATATATTCTTATATTGACTCTAGGAACTATGGAATCATTAATCACCTCAGGCACTATATCCAAATCATATTCTTTTATCAATTCCTATATCACTGCCTCTTCATAGGTGTTGAGATAAATAAAAAAACTGATATAATATCTGATTGATGTTCTCTCCACAAATTTCAAGAATCTAAGGATTATTCTCAATAAAAATATAGATTATATGTTATGAGGTCATAAAAATTCGTAATATAATCCAACAATGATGAGTTTCTCTATGGGATGGATTATAATTCCACTTCCCTCAATTCCTTCACATCCTTTTGAAAAATCTAATTGATAACTCAAACCATTAAAGCTTTCCGAGATAGGTTATTATATGAATTCTTCCACATTATAGACTACTGAAACATTGAAATCAGACCTTTTGGAAGAAAGGATGCAAAATTATGTTTAAGTTACATTATAAGACAATGTTGAAATGAATCTACACAATCCTCCATATTCATTCTTCTATATCTGTAGAGTCTGGGTGACTAAGTAAATGAGATGGTTTCATATTTTGGAACAGTCAAATTAAATCCTCACATTGAGGAGGATGTTAAAAATCAACATGCCCCTTGACCAGGGTAAGTGAAGTGATTAACTCAATTAATACTTGATCAAAAAGGGAGTTTATATCAGGTGAACCACCCACTCCTCCCTCTTGGGTATCCATTCTTAATTTTTTAGTCGAATGCTAATTAAACAACAAGCACAACTAAATTAATAAAAACATCATGATTTAAAATTCCTCAAATCCAAAAGAAAAAAACATGACAATATATAAATATGATGAAAAATCAATTCTTCAAAAAAAACCAACATTAACTCAACAAACATTAAGTAAATAAACTTTTTCACAAAACCATGAAATACAAATCTCATTACCCTATCAAAAAAATATAATAAAATAATAATTAAATGTTAAGAGAAAATTTACATTTCATCAATCCATAACATGTTAATAATCCATGAATTATTTAAATATAAAGAATTTAAAATATCAATTATTTTCATAAACTCCAATTCCCTCTCAATTAAGAAAGATGATTTCATTAAAAATTTAAAATCAAATGAATAAATCGGACAACAATAATACATAGTGAAATATCTAATTCATTTTAATTCAATAGTAAAAATATATAAACAACTAAACCTATAAAAAATATAATATATAAATGTTTAGCAGAAATAATATTTGTGTTATGTATAGTCCTACATTCTGGAATATAGTATTTTAAAACTCACTAGAGAATTATCTAGATTAGTAAAAATAGTGTACAAAAAATTTTGGAAGACAGTCCATATTAAACATGTGGTCGAAATGTAGTCACCAAATTTTATTTTAAAATCCTGAATTAACAAATTTCCCAAATGAACCAATATAAATTTGTAACACAGAAATGAAGACGACAAATATGAGTAATACCTGAGAGAATATTTCAAATTACGGACATAGGCATTCAAAATTATATTGGTGTAGAAAATTTGTTCCAGTGAACCTAGAAGATAGAACACCCCTGGGTAAATAAATAAGGAACCCTAACATAGATTCTAAATCCTTCATGGATGTTGTTTCTGATTGTGATCATCAATTGAATGCATGTTTTTGGGATTGCAAGGCTTATATGAACCTTGAGATAAAGTGATTCTGGAAGAGGTGATTCTATGAGATTTCCTTTGTGAAGAAATAGGTATAGATTAGTTTATATGATGTATACATTTTTTCTTGTTAGAAATTTTATTACGAATATATGTTCAATAATATTCTAAAGAAACTATTTGGAATCTCTTGGATTTATTTCCTTCAATATAGATCTTTTAATTTCTTTCCTTGTTGTTTTTCAATTCACTTCAGGAAATGAATACCCAAATCATTTGATGATAGGTATGTGGTCCATATTAGGATTCTCTATGAATGTATTGAAATTGTTCATGGACTTTAGTGCTAGTGATGATGCTTATATAATTTATATTTAGTTAGGTTTTCTAGATCTGTTGCTTCATCTCACTAAACAAGATTCCCCTTTTCTAATTTCTAGATTAGTTGGGAAACCCCTAATATTAGACCCATTGAAAAAAATATATTGATAATATATTTTTATAGTTTCTACACAATGTGTAGTATATCTCAAACACTTCATCTGGAAATTTTGGATTCAAAATAGTGACTCATCTATTTAAGAGGTTGTTTATATAATCTTAGTAGTCTATTGTATTAAATTTAACATATTTTGACAATCCTAATTGGGATTTGGAATTTTGTTTCACCATTAATTCCCCATTACATAAAAACAATCGATATTGGTATAAAAAGGAATGAAAAAGGGTGTAGAAGTTATTTCTATTGGACCCATAGGGGATCATGATGATAATGATGCCAATAAGGAATTGTATGGACACTCAAAACCTCATACCTCTACCAATATATTATATTATTTATATGTTTTTTATGATTCCTAGAAAATCAAAGTGTTAAGGGAGGTCCTTAATAGGCCTTTGAAATATATCATAGAGATGTCAAATGTTTTTCAACCCAAATAAGAGGAGGAGCAAGAGTTTCAAACTAATTATGGTGAATCAATTAACTATGCACACTGAGAATTATATTATATTGGGGATTTTATTTCGATGTCAATTGATATGAATATAAAAATCAAATTATTGATTGGTATAGATTCATTACTCCACATCATAATAATTCTAAAAAGTTTCATGATTAATCAATTATTTATAGAACTATCATTACTAGATATCTTTGGAAAACCATGAATATAAAATACTATATCCTTTCATATCATGAGGTTGTTGAGGTCCCTTTATCATCCTCTTATGATGATCAATTTGATGATTTTGATAAGGAAAACAATTCCCCCAATGTTTTGAATGAAGGTATTAATTATTATATTTATACATTGTATGAGTAACAAGATCACTCAATCAACATTAGGGATATCCTATGAAATTTAGTTCCCTCTAGGGATCTTTTTAGAATTATTTCTAATGTGGCAATATTTTTTGTAGATTGTGATCCCACTTAGTTTGTATTTATTACATGATTCTCATTTGGAAATGGATTCACATTTGAGTTGGAAATCTATAGTGAAACATTAAAGCATCTATATAGGTTTGTAGTGACTAATATTTATCTTGAAACTTCATTAATTGATATAGTGTACAACTCTTGGTATGAAACTGATTGACATTTAGAGGCTCTATGTTTTGTGGAAGATGAGAAATCAGTCAGTACTGTATTTTGATAATATTTTGATAGACTTGTGTATGCATTTTAAAACTTCCTAGATGATGATTTGTTAATGATGATGTTGATTGGATTTTCTATAAAAAACATTTTTTTTTGAAATTTGATATGATATAGAATATTCCCTTGGTTTCATAAAACGGTAATTCCCTTAGTTTGATACAAATCCATTGATGGATGTTTGATGTTCATTAATGAATAACTGATCTTCTGGGAGAAATTTCGAAGGATAGGTGGATCAAACTGGTCAAAAATAATTTTAATGTGATGGTTCTTCAATTCCTGTATTTATTTATAAATTTATTAGAGTTTTATGATGATGATGTATTTTAATATTCTGAATATTGGTTCTGAGTTTAGTGGATTTTATGGATTTGTTAGAAATTATGGATGAAGTTCTAGTTGGGTAGTTTTAAAATGTTCTTTCTGACAAGATTTATAATCTATATTGTATTTTATTTCATTGAATCATTTACTGGTGAAATACTATTGATCCTAAAGAAAAAATTGTAAATGGTTTTTTCTCTAATAAATTTTGGGGATCTTGTGTTTCGATTCTAACTCATTTGAGGAGTTGTTCAAGGTTTATTACCCACGAAACTAATGTTTCATCCAAAAGAGTTAGAAACTAGGAACCAACATGTCATATTATTCTTGATTTATGATGGTCCTAAGTATTTTTATCCAACATCCAAAATAAAAATAGAAAATCTAGTACTGCTTTACCCAAGAGGGTGTAGATGAGTGGTACATCACACCCTGTGCATCCTCATAGCTGGGGTTAAATTCCCAGCAACTGCCTATCTAGGGTTATTTATTGAGTGTTGTGACATGAGACCGATCTCATTTGACAACACCACACTATTACATGGTCTTTTTATTGAAGGTGGTGTGTAGGTCGTAACCCACCTATTTTAAAGGGTTTTAGTGACATCTGATTAGGAAGTGAAAAGTATAAAAATACCCATCAAAGTTTTTTTGGGGCAAACGCAGTGGATGATTGCATTGGGGTGATAAAGGAAGCATACAAGAACAATCACGGTGAACAATGGTGTGGGTGATTCTATAATCCAACGATATAGTTCAACAAAGGGGACTCTGATGTGCAGTCCGGGTGAGATTACTTCTATCGAAGAATAGTATGGTTCCTGTAATGTAAGCTTTATCCGACAAAAAACACCCATTGGTATGACGTTACTTACTTGATGCAGGTTATGATGAAAGAGTGGGGTCTTTACGTGGATGATTGATGATGGTGGGTCACTCAACCAATGATTGGTGCCCTACTCGATGGAGGGTATGGATCAGATGACTAGAATTTTCTGGTAGATAGATGTCATAGTCCAGATGACCTTCCATAAAGGATACCCTGGGTCGATGAATAAATGGATAAAAGGGATACCCCATATATATATATATATATTATGAAATAGTCCATGGTTTATTCAAGTCCATATAGTTTAGGCAACAGACTAGTGCAGTTATATCTTCTTCATTTACAACCTATCTACCTATATATACAATTACATAAAATAATGTTTATCCCCAAAAATTTAAAACAAAATAAAAATATATCTTTGATTAAGTAATCCTAAATATCACCTCATACCACCATTTACAAAAACATCCCCATATTTCAAAAATAATTATAATTATAAACATTATTCCCAATAGTTAATTCTATATCACCACATAATAATATTTTTATTTGAATTAAGTTTTCATAAAACAAAGGGTAATGTTTCACAGGACAAAATCATATTAAACCCCATCATTATAGTGTTTCAACTGGGGCTATGAAAATAATTTAATAAAACATGTTCTATAAAACACTTTCGAAATATGAATCATATAAAAATATTGCAAAAAACCATCCCATGATACTAAAAACACAAACATGAACCATAATCAACAATTAACATGTTTTAATTCTTTAAAAAATCTATTTCAATAGTATAAATATTTTATAATCAAATGAATTTTATTTAAAATTATAAAGGTTGAATTTTTCATTCAGTTGGTGTGTAAGGTATTAAAACTAATATTTATACTTTAGAACCAAATGAATTATCCTATACCATTTCTAATAATTTCATATACAACTACTATTCTTTGTAAAATCTTATTAGATATAATTAATGCAATTTATTCAACAGGTATGGTATGTATTAAAATACTAAGAAAAGAATGATTATTTTTTAAAAATCAAAGACATGGAAAAACCTATTGTAATAATGTTTTAATTAAAACAACTTCATAAATCCATTCAAAAAAGTAAAGGATTAGCTAAAATATCAAGATAAAAAATCAATAAAATCCCATAAAATTAGGTCAAGATAAATTGTTTTCCTCTATGACCATTCTATTGAAATAAAACAAGATATAATGTTGAAAATATAGAGAAGGATGAAGGAAGGGTTTATTAAATCAAAAAATCAACTTTGCAACATGGTGGAGTCCTGTGAAACTACTAAAGGAGGATATAAAAATAATGGTGGAGGCACATGGGTCATTAGAGTCTAGTGGTGGGAGAAATGAGGGAATTTGGGGTTTAATGTCATAGAGGGGTAAAACTATTACTTCACATTTTTAATGACTTTGGTAGATATAATTATTTTTTCCTAAGGTTTACTAGAACATGTACTTACCATGAAAGCCTCACATGATAATAGAGGGTATAACTAATGATTTAGATTCATGGTTGGGAAAATCATGTTCCTACCAAGTGAAATAGATTTGTTATAATGGAAGATACACATGAAGAATTTCAATATGGTTTCTTCTAACCATCAGATATTGAAATACTACAAAACCTAAATTGTATACTAAAAATCAAAACAAATTTCCAAAAACACATTGAAAAAATCATAAAACAATTAAATAAGTAAGTAATAAAAAAATTAAACATTAGGGTGTGAAATAAAAATTCTTGTACTTTTTATCAAACAACTGAGATTATTTCATTTTTTCCTTGAATATAAGAGCCACATTTATACTAGAAATAACAACATGAATCTTTATTTTATCTATATATAAATAAATAAAAGAAAAAATACATACAATCCAAATTTTGTCTTCTACATACATGAAAATTTGTGATTATCCCTTCATACTCAAACTTCCATGTATTACATTTTCATTCCCATAAGTATGATAATGTTTTAAATACAAATTACAGAGATATTTTCTGAACCTTTTATGTCCCAAATTTATATCATGTAATAAGAATATATTCTTCAAACGCCTATTTTTAGTATATACATTGTTTTATTCATCTATGAGACAATGTATCCATATCAATAACAAATGAACCACTTTCTCTTACTCTAATTAATGTGTAGAATAGGAAATCTCTAATTGTTTTTCCACCTTTATCCATATATTAAGAAAATATGTCCCTATATAGGGGAAGAGAAAAAACCTACTCTATAAGAATAAAAATATAAATAACAGTTATAAACTTGGTTTTGTAAGATGAGAACTAGAGAATAAGTGATCATTCTATTTAAATTTTCAACTGATTTTTATCATATTTCATCCGATTAAAAATTCACTCCATCAATGTATAATCTTTAATTTGAAAAGCAAATTTGTAGAAATAATTTATTCACATCTAGAAATTAAACTATTATAATAAAATTATTTTTCATAATTAATATTTTGTTTCATTACAAGACACTAGAATTGTCACTTTGACATGATCAATATTGATAACCATATCTAAAACAACACACCCCAAAAAAAACCACTTTGATCAAAAAAATTATATATAGTGAACATTGTGTAAAATGTTTTTTCACCTAACAATCTGAAAACAACTTCTATATGTGTTTTATAATTTTAATTTGATATCGAATAAATAAATATCTAATCCTTTAAAACTGTTATAAAATTATCAAAATTCATTTTGAATATATTTTTCATTATGTGAATAAAAACATCATGCTAACTATGTATGATAAAATGAATAACTAAAATAACATAATTAGTACATGGTAATTGAAAATTAATGAATATTAATTGTTTTCTAACACATATTTGATGATATCTAAAGAAAATTTATATCTTTATAACCCACCATTATTAATTTAGTGGAGTAAATATACCATAAATGGGAATAAATAGGTATTTATTATTCATCATAACATGATATAATTTTCAATAAAAAATACACAACCATAAACCAACTTTATCCCATTGGGAAAAAAATAATTGTCCTCAACATGGTGAAATATATATATCAATGTAAATCCATTCATTTATAATTCTACAAATCATGTATTGAAATCTAAAAATCATTTTTCCCAATTGATATGGTTGTATAGAAAATGGATTTACTTTATGAAGAATACCAATAGATATTTACACTAATATTCTTGAAGGTAATATTGAAAGAAATTATAAGATTTTTTTTATAATTATCAATAGTGATTAGTAACATGGTAAGTATACATGACTCCCCGATTTCAATAAATTATAATTGAAAATAAAAAGAGGTATATGAAATATTTTGATGGATTCAACCACGTATACATGAAATAACATCCTACTTTCTAGGTATTGGATGGGCCACACCATCTAGTGAAACAAAAAATATTTTTTTAATATTGTAATCAAATCATTCTCTGTACGTGTTTAATCATCCATTCAAATGAAAAATTAATATTTTATTCTATAATGTCCAATAAAATCAAAATAAACATCCTCATCACCAATCATAAATCAAAATGATAAAAGTTTGAATCCTTCTAAATTCTATTCACACAATGTTGAAGTGAATCCCATGAAATTCCATATTATCTTAACTCAGAATTCATATTGGAAATATAATAGTTTCAACTTCTATAAAACTTGTATTATTATCTAAATAGATATAAAAATTTAGATTTAACATCATATTCTTAAATTTTTCATTAGTTCAAAAATACATATGAAACATTCCAGACCCAAGGGCCTCATTTATCATAAACTATAGTGTAATAAAATACATTTTATATAATTAAAAAACAAAATCCATCATCATTCAATGTTATTTTGACAATTATAATAATTTTATAGCCATTTAATGTTTCTATTTTTAATGTTAATAATATTCCTTAATAATATTCACAAACACCGTATAGTTAGTATCATTTCAATGTTCAACATATGTTATCATAACCCATAATATTTGAGCTAGTATTTCATGAAAACATGATTAGAAATTAAAATTTGGAGTCTCCTGTGTTATTAACAATAAAATATAAAATTTATCGTTTTTGTGAAATTCTTGAGATTAATCCATCCCAAAATAATATACAAATTAATGTG
The DNA here is from genome assembly GCA_963277665.1 of Viscum album. Taxonomy (NCBI): domain Eukaryota; kingdom Viridiplantae; phylum Streptophyta; class Magnoliopsida; order Santalales; family Viscaceae; genus Viscum; species Viscum album. Next base: position 573,560,875 of record OY728121.1, on the reverse strand, counting down.
ATGTTGCTTCTAGAAGAATGATTCATAATTTATTTCTCTCACACTATAAGTGATATCTTTTCAATAAAATGATGACATTGTCTAGAAATTCAGTCTCACTTATATGTCATACTTACAGAAAACAATCTCTTCAAATCATCATCACAAAATAATTATTATTTAGGGATGAATTTATCATAAATTTTCAATTAATATTCTAATTTAAAATTTACCGACATATAAACTATAGAATATATTTATGTGACTCTGAGTACGATAATGATAATAAATAATAAAAAATACAATAAAACAAGTTTAATTTTCTAAAATAATTTTCCATAAAATTGTGAAATTAAAAAAAAACAATCTATTAATTAATTTTTTTTAAAAAAACATTTTTAAATGATGTAATTTTATCTTTACAGAATGACGCGTAAATAAATTCCAATTTTAACATATATTTTTATTATTCAATGAGTAAATAAAAATAATGTTTTTCACCAATATCTATTGTATATAGAATAATCAAATCTATGTTCCCCAGAATTTTTTTTATCAAATTACTTTTATTTGTAAAATTTGAGTACAAAGTATCGTATTATCCACATAAACCCAATATCCCATGAATTCACCATTCCATGATACATTATTATAATAACCATTATTGATTATCCAAAATCTAGGACCTGGACCAAATTAACACAAGGCCTCAAACATACTCCCTAATTAAAAGAGGTTTAAAACTTGTACTAAGGAATGAAATAATTATTAGGTATTGATTTTACTTTGGATATAAATCAACTATGTATTCATGTAAATATAATATTTTTTTGGATATATATATTAAAATATTTTGACGAAAAAGTGATTCAAATTTTACAATCCAAATAAAATACATAGCGACACAATAGTAATTTGACTCAAACCATCAAGGCACCGAAATTATCTTTCTATATCTCCATTGTCTATTTGAAGCTCATCATTAATAAAGAATTAAATCTCTATTTTTCTTGCACTATATAAAAAAAATCACATATACACTAATTTTTATACTTATAAGGTGATTATAAATTGGGTAATATTTCCCTAAGAGTACAAATTATCCCCGCACTTGATTAATAAAATCCTAGAAATGAATGAAATGGTTTATGAAAAATTAATATTTTTAACATATCCATAACACTACATGTATCAAATTTTCATTCAAAAGAAATAATGTACTAGTTATTTAAATTTTAAACCAACCCTTAGATTATCAATTAACATATGGTATTAATATAGAATGGAATAATATGCACATACAACCCCCATGTCATATTTAATAAATATCATTTGGAAATTTATATATTATTCACAAAAATTACCTTAAAAATAAAATATAAGGTTTTAATGTCTTATTATGGGCCCAAACCCCCCCCAATTAAATATAGTAAAAATTAATTTAATTCTTTATTAGATGAACGATTTTACCCTGGTTTTATTTTATAGAAAAAGCTATCACTAAATCATAAAATCTCATTCCCAAAATACAAAAAACAAAGGAATTATTAATGAAACATATATATATATATATATATATATATTCTTACTTATGTAAAATTATCTTATAAAAATTTCATCATCGCCAATATGTATTGATAAAAAATAATTTATAAAGGAAATATAATAAATCATTTTTGAAAAATAAAAAAAATCATTGTATAAATTATAAAAAATTGAAATAGGGAAAGCATAATTATAAACGTATATACCAAAAATAAATCCCAAAACATAACCCACCATATATAAAAACATTTACCATCCTCATAATCCAAAATCATTTCCTCATATTTCACAATGAACCCCCAATTGACAAATAAACAATAAAGATATCAGACCCCTATTTCTACAAAAATGATTACATAGAGAAATAATTATTCAAAATCCATAATCAGTTATTCATCATGAATATTTTATAAACAATGAATACTTTTTGGAGACTTAATATGTTCAAATAAAGTCTTTCCCATGATAGTAATGATTCACAGTCAAAAACCATTACACATATTACTTAAATTTTCCATAAAAACTCAATTTCATTATCTTTATAGATTGGTGCAAGATGATTTTTCACCATGGTTCCTCTATAAATCACCACTTATTTACCAATTTTATATATAATCTCCTAAAGGAATTTTTTATTAACATGTTCATGTTTGGAATGACCCCAGGTCTATTATGTCAGGAAAATTATTTTCTTACATGTTATATTTGTGACACTTTATTTGAATTCTCATTTCCTCCCAAGAGTGGAATGACCTCTAATGTATTTTTTTGTAAGACTAAATTTAAATTTGTTGTTGAGGAATAGAATAATATTTTTTTAGAGTGTAATTTCCTCTTATGGTTTTTTGACTATATTCTAAATATTATTAACCCATTTCATATCTTGAAATTAATATGTTTTAATTATTTAAACATTTTAACTGATAATTTATCGGTTTTCAAACATTAAAACACCATTATAAACATAATATAATTCATATAAGATGTCTAAAAAATCAAATATACCATATCTCAATATTTATTATTAAATTTTATTAATTTTAATCACATTTTATCATTGAAATCCATCACCACCTAGGAAATCAATGGAAAATGTTTTTTTAATGGGAGGGTCAAGAGCATATAAATGTGGATTACTTAAAATAGTGAAGTACTATTTTTTATTATAATCATATTATCCGCTATATATATCAATAAATAAAAAACCATATATTATCATATTATAATTTTTTTAAAACAATACTAAACCCAAAACATTGATTTCTTATCAATCAAAATATATTTTTTGAATTAATAATTATATTCAATGGCCCACTAAATATGTATGATCCTGAATTTTCTAAGAGGAATCTAGTTTTAGAAATGTGATTTTACTCTTTTTAAAAGAGATAATGAAATTCTTCCTGATAGTTTGAGTGGAATTAAGAGTGCCTGTAGAGTTAGAGTCATGGAAAAGAGGGAAATGATATCATATAGTGTAGAGTGCATAGTTCACACATTATTAGTACTATCTATGTTCCCTCACTATACAACCTTTATGGGGATGGTGAACAGTTTATACACTATGAAATGGGGTACCTGGAAACTATATAGCCATTGATAATGACAAAAACGTGACATCCTCTTGGATTTATGTACCGTAAGGGCTCCCTAGAAAATCGTGTGACCCATGCCTCTCTTTATGAGGAAGAGGATGCCTGTTTAGTGAATGGATTTAACAATTGGGCATCCAAACAATTCCCTTAATTACAATTGTGGGTATTTTACCGTGTATTCCTCCTTGTCATTTTTTGTTCTAACCTGATTTTATTTCTATTTTGGACATCATATTCAAGGGTTACAAACAAGAAGATCTATAGTATCCCAGGGGATATACTCCTTCAATCATTGTTCTGTTGACAAATTTTATAATTCGAATCAATGTTTCAGGTGATTCTTCCCCTCTCAGTCCATATATTTTCTAGGATAAGCATTGATGAACTTTTTCCATCTTTTTTAACCATTGAGGCCTTGTTTTATATAAAATTATTAGTATAGACATTGGGGGATATTTGGGATGGAATCAAGGTCCATAGTTAAGAGAGATGTTGTCTAAGAATGTGAGATAGGTGGTATAGATGTTATATCCCATATTATTTATATGTATTCATTTGTATTTGGTTGTGTTAATATTAGTTTTTTCTTAAAATTAAAATACATGGAAGGAAATGTTAAATTGGGCGTTTATATATTTTGTCTGTCCTTTCACAAACATTTATGGACTTGTTGAACAAGAGTAGACTGTGTCTAAGGCCACCCAATAGGTATTCCACTCTATTGGGAGTGTTATTTTAGTTTTAAAACGAATAATTGAAATTTTTATAAGATTATACAATTTAAATTGTGTTCATCATGTTAATATGAAATAATGGCATCCATGGATTAACATGTAATTTTTAATGGGATATTTGATTACTATGGGGAAATGTGATAAATAGTAAAACGGTGGTCTGTCCATTTTATAAAATATATTGAAAGTATGTTAAATGGTTTTGGTTATTGATAAATTGTAAAATGTTCTTTTTTAAAATATAATCTCATTTAATTGAAAGTGATGAACCATGGGTAGTGTGAGAAATGGAAACAGGTGAAAACTTAATATTGCAATGGTTGAGAAGGACTACAATGTTGTACCTCTTAAAATGAAAATTAATGAAATGGGTAGTGATAATGGACAAGAAATCTCCAAAAAATGGGTATAAATTTTTTTACATGAAATTCCTAGTATTTTATTTAGGATGTCAAGAATTATTTTTGGAATCCTATAATTAATATGATGCACCTGTTATTACATATGCATGAATACGGTCTCAACATGACGATATGGGTATTATAGAAAATTATTATTTTATGACTAAATAGAATGGTTTTCCTCAATATGTGAAATTGAAATTTTTAATGAATACCAATATTTATAAATCAGAATGTAAAACCATTTCTTCAATAGGTATAGAATTTTAGCATGGGGGATGGAGTATTAGCGTGTTCAGATTGAAAAATAAAGACAAATATTATGAATTCATATTTGTTAAATGTTTAGTTGTGAATGTTGTTTAATTTTTACTTCTTGTTTATTATTTAAAAATAATATTATATACTAGGTTATATTATTAGACTATATATTGTATTAATCACTGTTGGTGGTGGCCTACTGAGTTATACTCACAAACTACTTGGGCTTTCATTCGGTAAATGAGAAAACATCTCGTTTTTATATTTGGATAAGGGAAAGGGCCCTCTAATATGCGGAAGATATTAGATTTGGGATGGAGCATGGATAAAATAACTTGACATGATTATAGGTCCTTTTTTATGGTTATCATGCATATTTATTTTTGGATTCATTGGAAACATGGAACTACATTAACCTGGAATGTTAATTTTTATGGTTGTGGGAATTTAAACATTTTTTGAACTAACTATATAATGAATTATTTTTTAATATTATTACATGGTTTGTGTTTGTGGTGCAATGCCTCTGTGAGCCAGTTTAGTTCTAAGAACCCAAATCTTCTTTTTTAGGTATGAGTTTTCATTTCATGTTTTTTTGAGGAAAATGGGATGAAGGAATGTTTTAGGATTACACACCGTGTACTTCTTTGTACACGTTGTGTGCTCTAGCACAGAGTCCAGGCGGTGTCTGGCCATGTCATGGTCGCGTACAAGACCCTATGATGATGTGGTAGGACCACCAAATTTAGTGCTGGGTAACTTCATATACTCATTGTATACTTTTATAGGACACACCATGTACATTTTATTTTAATATATTAAACCGATCGTGGTCACATCTAATCAATAAAAACATTATATTCTTAGCTCGTCTCATCCATGAGTGACCAAAGATGGCGATTCTTCTTCGATCCCCGACCTGCCGCCTGTGGTCTGAATCAACCGCCGTTGATTGGGTTGGAATAGCCACAGTGAGTTCTTCGTTCTTCTAGATACTCATATCTTCATTTGTCCTATTCTATGATATATACATGGTTGAACATTTTATATGTTTTTGAAGATCTATGTCGTTCTAGGCCGATTCACGGGAAAAAGATTGAGTATGTCGATCGTACAACTCTAAGGTAGGTGGTTTTTGCATTTCCATAGTTAATCTCCGATTATTATGTTCAAAAGTGCCCAATAACCTAGATTGGGGTATTTTTTCTTTAGGTATTTTAACCCTATTGATTCAAGATGTTCTTGTTTCCTTGAGTCTGGGCTCTTATTTGTAAATAGGGTTATTTTTTGATGATATGGTGATGTTTTCCATTCTTTTATATGATATTGATTGTTTGTTCCTACTTTGATGGTTAGGATACTTTATTTCCATGCCAAGTATTGTAAGGATTGAGTGATATTATCATATGTTGTGAATACCTTCCAGCTATTTAGCCAAGTAGTACTTTTTGGTTTACATTGGCTGGTGAATATCATTTATTCATGATTGCTTTACACAGGGCTGTGGGAACCTGATGTAGTGAGACCATACTGGGAATTGACATTGAGGGCTTCCCTAGATTGTTTGTAATACTTTTAATGAAGTGATATAATAAGTGGGAATGACATTGAGTGCTCCCTAGGAGTGTCTATAAGTATTGTTACGAGACAATATGAGGAATTGAAGTTATGTTCTTCCTCCGAGAGTCAGTAGTTAATTGTTAAAAGCCTATATGGGGAATTGACATAGAGTGATTCCTCAAACTGTCTTCATTTTCATTAGAAAAAGGTTTTATATTATGTGAACTATCCGAGAGGGGATCTTGATATCTTTATTGTTAAAGGATAAGTTGAACCAGAGGGGTTAGAGTATGAGAAATTTCATAGAGGGTTTCCTGTGAATGATTTGTTGTATAATTGATGTATGTAAATGATCATATATAAAACTATTTGATTGTATACATTAGAGTACATACGTGTTTATTACTTGATTTTTACATGTTGTTAGCTATATATATTTCACTGACCATTAGGCACAGTTTATAGGGTGGTTTCCTACTAGGTTTCATATCACACCATGTTAGGGTCATGATTTTGGTCCCAAATAGATTATATTTTTTCATGTATATATATGTTCAAGCATCCATCTACATTAGGTAGTTGATTATTGGGGACCTGGAGAGCATTAGACCAAGTAGTGGTTTGCTATTCTTCTGGAGTTCTTTAATTTTTTTAGTTCATTTATTTGGTATTTTATTCCAGCACTGTGACTTGTTTGGATGAATTCCTAGATACTTGAGACATGAATCGTTATTTATATATTTATGTTGGAGTTGTTTATTTACTTTTTTTCTTCCATTGTTTACTTATTTTATTGTGTTACTTATTTTTCTTTTGTTATCTGCTTTCTAGTACACTATGTTACTCTATCAATGAGGGAATAGTTTCCCCACTATCACACCCAAGGCCCTTGTTTCTAGTCGGTAACCTATAGCATTTGGGGAAATGTGATTGAGGCTATGTGACCGACCGGTTACGAGGCACCTTTTTGTGGAACCTGGAATCGGGACGTTACAATGTGGTATCGTATGAATTATTTTCTTGATGACTAATAATTTGGATCCAATAGAAAAGGATAGGAAAGAATAGGTAGTTGGTAATAATCTCTTCCCAGGAGTAGCTAACCCATGTATAGGGAAAAGCCAATTCACCTTATATGTTGAAATTATTTCTGGTTTTGAAATTATTACAATTTATATGATTTCACCATTGGGTGATTCACATGTATTTTGTTGTTATTGTTTATATTATGGAAGTTCTATTTCTGTTGCAACCTGATGAGGCGAGGGTATACTAGTTAATGAATCATATAATCACTTTCAAGAGATCTCATTCCATGCATTTTTCTCATTCCATTTAGTCTGAATTAGTGATTTCATATTGTTGTTATAGATGTTCTGGTAGATATGAATCATGTTTTCCTAGATTCCTTGATATAATACATGTTGTTTGATAGGGTATTACTAATGTTTAAAGTTCTATTGAATGAATTCCATACATTGTTCGATGAGGTGTTATGGGCCCTCATAGATCAAAATTTGGTGGATCATGTGATTGATTGCACTATTATACTTTTTATGTACATGAATAAGATGTCATTCTTTGATTCATGGGGAGTATGGACCTCACATATCTTAATTTTTCATTTTTATATTTTTTACTTTGTTTTGTGGGGTTCTGGAGTAGTTTCTGAAGCTTATTGTCCCAAAAATCCTAGAATACATGATGAGAAATGATGAATACATTCCATGTATCCTTATGTTTGGGAAGGAACAAATTTTCATAAGTACACGCTGTGTAGTGTATGTAATCACTGTGTAGTCCTTAACAATGTGACTAACTGTGTGGGCTGAGATGCGGGGTTAGGAAATCATTGGTGGCATGAATTGTGTACCAGACATACAAACCATGTTGTATAGACCATGTGTCCATCCATGTGAAAACATTACATGGATGGATGAAACACAGGTAGTACATGACGTGGCTATCTTGAACACTTCATGTAGAGTCGATCGTGTAACCGGTCCTGTGACCAATGTCAAGTGTCGATGAGAACCATATAGTAGACGCTTTGTCGAGCATGCCCATGCTGTGTAGTTTTGTTCTAGCTGAACCCTGTGGCTTAGCCATGTAGAGTAACTTGGGAAGGGTTAAAGATTCATGTTTACGCAGTGTCCTTGGGAGGAACAAAACATGTATAGGGGTGTTACACAACCAATTTTTGCAGATGTACATGCCCAAGTAATGGATTAATGGGACACACCATGTAGGGTTAATACATGCCATATATCCATGTTTTTGAAAGGTTTAATATATTCATTCCCCTATTCCTTTCCCTCATTACTAAGATTCAATCCTTGATAAACATGAACTAAGGTGTGTGATTGAACATACAGTGTCATGCCACTGAGAGGTCTTCTGGTTTTTCTCCTGATAGAGGGAAATGATCAGACACTGGACATAGTTGGTCAGGGACTACCAATATATCCTCTCTTAGTGACTATCTTGGCACTAGTTGTCATTCCGGACACTAGTACTCATGCATAGTTCTAATAAGGATTCATGAGGATTATGTATGCCTTCAAGGGAGTACCACATCCTTCCCCATCTATGGTAGAGTAAACGAGGGTTTTTCAGCAGAAACATCCTCTCACCTTCTCTAAGGATGGAATACCTTAGGCTTTAGAGTCATGGTTAGAATCCATGCTATCAATCTTTGAGCATTTAGAGATACCTCGAGAGAGGAGGGTGAAGCTCTATACCTACATGCTTAAGGATTCTACTAAGAGATGGTGGGATGTGATCTCACAAGAAGGATTCCAGTAGGTTAGGGTTTGGGATGAGTTCAAATGTACCTTATACTGCTACTTCTACCCACTGACTATGAGGGTCAATCGAGCATGAGAGTTCATGTGTCTTGAGTAGCATACTCTTTCAATCATGGAGTATTATTCTTGTTTCACTGAACTGTAGTGGTTCACACTTATTCAAGGGGGTGATGAGATTTTTCAAGCACAAATGTTTGAGGATAGTCTCAGGCATGAAATCCGTTTTCAGGTGAACATCTTCAGTTTGATGACTTTATCTTCCATAGCAAATTGGGAACTGATCACCGAGTGAAACCTGAGGGATTCTAAAGCTGTGGACCATGGCAGTTTAGCATCTAGATTTGGTACTTATTTATCTGATAATAGGATGTGCCATAGGTAGTCGAGACATAGAGAACTAAGTTGGTAGGATATTCCATTAGGTAGCCAGGTGGTATGCTATAAGTTTGGGAAAGGAGGGAATACAGGGCCACCATGCCTGAGAGACCTAATTGAGTGTCGATCTTGCGACAAGATGGGTCATCATCAGCGTTTCTATCAGTTCTTCTCACCAGAGGATGGTGGATGGGGATCTTCTATGACTACTTGTTCTGGAGAAGGACCACCGGTTTCTCATCAGTCTGGGATCTAGAGTTCATCCATACACTCCGGAAGAGGTGGAGGTTATGGCCATGGTATCCAGTCGCCATGATTTCAGTAACAATAAGTTAGATTCGCTGAGGGTGGTTAGGAAGGGTCATAGGGAGATGGTTCATGTCAGACATTTTTACTGGAGTAGACCCAGCTAGAGCAGGATCCCTTACTCTCTACATTTAGAGGTACGATTCATTTTGTCTCAGTTTTAGCTTCTTCGCTTTTCGATACTAGGGATTCCCAACGATTCATATATATTGAATTTATGGAGAGGAGTGCGATATGTATCATTACTTATAGTAATGTTTTTATGCTGGAAACACCATTTAGTTCTAGAATGGATAGTGTAAATTAGCGCAAGGAGTTCCCTATTGAGGTCGGCAGATGTAACTTCTTACGGGTCCTCTATGTCTTAGAGATGAGAGGCTATGATGTAATTCGTGGAATGGAATGGTTGGTTCCCTTCATGATTTTTACTGATTTATATCATCTTAGGGTGACTTTCACATCACTATATTGTAGGTTTTTTCTACAAAAGGGTTAATGGGATGTTCAGGCGTGCAGAGAGGGACACAAGCATCATGGGTTGGGAGATGTTACAACCCAGATTTCGAGTTTGTATCTGGATGACCATGGGACTTCATAGATGGACTTTCCTCCAATGGGGGATCGTTTTAGGGATGTATTTCTAGTGTGATTTTTAGGTTTTCCTCTAGATTGAGAGGTATAATTTTATATTGATCTTGTGCATGGAGAAACACTTGTGTTCATTCCTCCTCGTAGGATGGCTACACCAGAGTTACAGGAGCTCGTGATGCTATTAGAGGTGTCACAGGCGAAGGGTTTCATCTGAATCAGTGCTTATCCTTTGAGCTCACATATGCTGTATGTGAAGAGGGTGGACAATAGCCTTTGATTTTGGGTGGATTATCAGAATCTGAACTAGTTGATGGTCAAGAACTCATATCCCATTCCAATGATTAGTGATCTCTTTGATCACCTTCGAGGAGCCCAGGTGTTCTCAAAGATTACCTTGAGATCTGGATGTCATTATTAGCATGTTATGCTATCAAATATACCTCCTACAGCCATTCAGAGTAGGTATGGTCTACATGAGTATATGGATAAGTAATTCATTCTCACCAACGTGCCTGCAGTTTTCATGGAACTGATGAACCGAGTGTTCAATCCATACTAGGATTCTTTCATGGTAGACTTTATGGATGATAACTTGGTTCACTATCACACTTGACATGACCATGATACCCTTCCTGGTATCTTTTTGAGTACACTGAGGGAGCATCACTTATATGATACAATCTCACAATTCCACTTTTTGATGGACCAAATTCACATCATGGGTCATGTTATCTCAAATACCAGAGTATCAGTAGACCCAGAGAAAGTGAGAGGAGTAGTTTCCTAGGAGCATCCAAATAACATCTTTGAGGTGTAGTGTTTTCTAGGGATTAATGTATATTATAGACGTTTTAAACAAGAATTTTCAGGCATTACACCACCACTGGTGGGACTCCCTATAAAACGTGTGAATTACTAATGGTTTGATTCTTGTGAGTCAGCCTTTTAAGAGAAGAAAGGGAGGTTGAATTCATCACTGATACTAGTATTTCCAAAGACGGAAATGATATATATGGTATACTATGATACAATAGGTATTGGGATGGGGGAAGTGATTATGAAGTGGGAGGCGTCATTTCATATGGGTCACAGCAGTTGAGGAAACATGAAAGGAGTTACCTGATACATGATCTTCAGTTGGCTTCAGTTTTTCATGCTTTACGTTGTAGGAGACATTATCTTCTAGGAGAGAATTTTTTGGTTTACACCAACCACAAATGTCTCATGTATATCTTTACTCAACGTGATCTGAATCTAAGACAGCAAAGGTGGGACAAATACCTTCAATCCTATTACTGTGTGCTTGCCTACATATCTAGAAAAGGAAACATAGTGGATGATGAATTGAGCAGGAGGAATTAGATACATGGAGTTTAGGAGGCTAGAAGAGAGTGGTAGCTTATGGCTCTGTTTGCTGGGATGAATTTGGAGGTGCATGTCAGACAAGGGAAGATGTTTCTTTCTTTTGTAGTTGTTGCATCTACTCTTCCTGATCGAGTAAGAATGAGCAATAAATTAAACTTTGAAGTCATAGTTCTATGAGATATTCTATTAGGCGGGGAAACTATTCCTAGATGGGCAAAAGGCAAGGATGAGATATTGAATTTTCATTGGAGAATATGGGTGTCAGAAGACATATGCAAGGAGCTGATGTGGGATTTTCATTCTTTATATTAGGAATTTCATCATGATGTCAACAATCTGTATCGATATCTACACCATCAGTATTGGTTTCTAGGCATGAAGATGGATATTACTTGTTTTGTGATGAGGTGTTCCACCTGTCAACAGGTGAAGGAAGAGCATCAATGACCAGTAGGGATTTTTCAGTAGTTACCTATTCTGTAGTGGAAGTGTAATTATGTCATGATGGACTTCATGACAGGCCTATCGAGGTCACCTTAATGGAATGATGAAGTCTGGGTTGTTGTTTATAGACTCACAAAGGTTTCCCACTTATTACTAATAAAGGATACCTTCAGGGTTGATGATATGGGAAGGATGTAGATCAAAGAGATTGTACGATTACATGGGGTTCTACACTCCATCATTTTAGGCGGGTAAACATGTTTTACATCTCGGGTCTGGCAGGGACTATAGATGGAATTGGGTACGTAGGTATTTATGAGTACAACTTAACAACCCCAGACAGATGGCCAGTCCAAGCGTACGATATTGGTGCTGGAGGACATCATTTTAGCATGTGTCCTAGATTTTGGATGCTCTTGGGAGATACACATATCTATTGTATATTTTTCATAAAATAATGGTTTTCAAGAAACTATTTAGATTGAACCTTATGTGGCTTTGTATGGTAGGCCATGCCGATCACCCCTCTGTTGGCTGGAGGCAGGAGAGGCTGCTAGGTCAGGACCACATATTGTCCAGGAGACCATAGAAGACATAGAGTTTATTTAGAAGAGGTTTTCTACTACATATTCTGGACCGAATTATAAAGCTGATTGATGGAGGTGACTTCTAGAGTTCATGGTTGGAGATCAGGTTTTCCAAAGTGTCACACCAATGTTGGGACACAAGTGCATTAAAAGAAAGGGAATGAATTCATTGAGATGCATCGGTCCATTTAAGGTTTTGGAGAGCGTCAAACTGGTTTCCATTCAGTTGTAGTTACCATATTGGTATCAAGATATGAATGACGTCTTCCACATTTCTTAGCTACAACATTACTTATTAGACTCATCTCTTGTTTTCAACCTTATGAGGATGAGTTGAAGGTGGAATCTTCATTTGAGGAGCATCTATTCCAAATTTTTGATCAAAGAATGAATGTTCTTTGTGGCGAGTTTGTTCCTCTGGTAAGGGTGCTACTGGAGCATGAGAAAGTACATGGAAAGACTTGGGAGAGGGAAGTCGATGTACAATCGTAGTGGCTGAAGATGTTCAAGGACTCTTCTTCATCACCACCTAGTTAGGGAAATTCCGGGATGCATATCTTTAAAGGGTGGAGTTTGTAAGAACCTGGATCTTCTTTTCTAGTATGTGTTTTCTTTACAAGCTGTTTTTGATAAAAATTGGAAAAAGTAATGTTTTAGGAGTACACATTGTGTACAACCTTATACACTCAGTGTACTTTGGCACCGATTATAGACCGTGTCTGGCAGTGTCACAACCATATGCATGACTGTGTGATGATGTGGCATGCCACCTAAATCGAGGCCCGGTAAAGGTATTTACACGCCATGTATATAATAAGTACACGCCAAGTACATTTCATTATAATTGTATAAACGGACTTCAGTCATGTATAATCGATAGAAACATCTTCATCTCAGATCATCTCATCTAGTAGAGACTGATGCCAGTGATTCTTCTCTGATCCATCGACCATCCATCCATCCTCTAAATCAAATATTATCGATTTCATTGGAATCACCATGGGGAGAGCTTCCTTCTTCTAGAGCCTCCTATCTTGATTTATCGTCTGTTGTGTGATTCCATGGTTGAACGCTGTAGACGTTTTTGTAGATATACATCATTCTAGGACAATTTATGGGCCAATGATAGAGTTTATATATCGTACAACGCCGAAGTAGGTGGTTTGTGCATTTTTGAAGTTATTCATTAAATATTATGGGAAAAAGTACTCAATACCCTGGATTGGTGTATTATGTTTTTAGGGATTTTAACCCTATTGATTCCTGCTCTGCGTTTTTTCTTGTGTAAGGGTTATTGGTGTAAATAGGGTTATTCTTCCATGCAATGTAGTTTTTTTCCCATGTATGGTTTGATATCGACCGTTTGATCTAGATTTTCATGTTTGGCTTCTTGATTTCCATGAATAGAATTTTTAGGATGTAGGGATTTTATCTGATGCTCTGAATTCCTTGTAGTTATTTATCCAAGTAGTACTTTTATGTTTATTGTGGCTGTTGAACATCATTTGTGCAAGATTTCTTTACCCAGGGGTGTGGGAACATTGTGTAGTGATACCATAGGGGGAATTGACATTGAGAGATTCCCCAAAGATACTATTATACTTTTCACACTGCGAGGCCATAGGGGGGATTGATTTTGAGTGGTCCCTCAAAGTGACTACATATATCATCACAAGACCATACAGGGAATTGATGTTGAGTGATTCCTTAGAGAGACTATAGTTTATTATTAAAAGTCTATAAGGGGAATTGATGGTGAGTTCATTCTCATGGAGTCTTTGTTTTCATGAGAAAAAAGGGGTTAGACTGTGTGTGCTAACCCAGGGGGGTCTTCATATCTTTATTGTTAAATGATAAGTCGAACTGGAGGGGTTAGGCTAGGAGAACATTCTCGTAGGGTTACTTGTGAATGATTGGTTAAATAAATTATGAATGTAAATGAACATAGATGAAACTATATATTAATTTACTTTTTAGTACTTCTTTATTTATTACACCATTTTCTCGAGTTGTCTGCTACATATATTTCATTGACTGTTAGGCACATATCTTTGGGTGGTTGATTACTGGGTTTCATCTCACACCCTGTTTCAGTCGGGCATTTGGGCCCAAACATATTATATTGTTATAGGTATAGGTAAGGGAAATATCCCTTCTAGTTCATATAATTTATTTATGTGTAGATGCAGAGCATGAGACCATGCAGAGGCTTCTGATACAAATGGATTTGTTCACATGTTTTCTTTAGTACTTGGATTTGGTATTATATTGCTGCAAAGTGACTTGTTTGGATTCATTATTAGATACTTGAGACATGAATTATTATTATATATATAAATATATATATATATATATATATATTGCAGTTGTTTATTTACTTATACTCTTTAACTATTTACTTATTTTATAGTGTTATTGCTTCTACTGTTGTTATCTGATTTCCATTTTACTGTGTTACTTTGCCAAAGAGGAAATAGTCTCCACACTATCACACCCATGTCCCTAATTGCTAGTCGGAAGCCTTTGGAATTTGGGAAAATACATCTGAGGCCATGTGACCAACCGGTTACAGTGCACCTTTGGGCGGCATCGGGAATTGGGACGTTACATCAGTGGAACCCAAGAAAGGATATTACAATGTAGTTTTAAAAAGGTTTTATTTTTTATTTACATTACTATTTTTGACATATAGACATTATTCTAGGATAAATTTTACTTGGAAATGATCTCATGTATAGGACTATCCAACCCATGTGTGGGGGAAAACCTATGTTTATAAGGTGATATTATTATTCATGATGTTTTTTTGATACAATTGAATGCTAATTTTTCTTGGGTGATACTCTTTTTCTATGATGTTTTAATTTTCTATGAATTTATCTATAGTCCTACGTGGATTGATGTTTGTGTATAATTGAATTATTTTAGGCATATAGGTATTTATGTGACATGAAAAAATTTAAGAACTCAGGTAAAATTAGGATATAATGGGTTTTGGTAAACAATCATTCTTCTCTACTTTTCTTTGATTTTAAGGAAATAGTGCCTAATAAAGATGTAAAAATTTGTATAGGATGAAACGTGATAAATTGAAATGTTCAAAATTGTTCCTAATTTAGAATAATTTATTTTATTTAGAAGTGAAATTTATAAAATGGTTTCTAATAAAAGGCTAATTATTATGTATGATTGGATTTCCCCATGTTATACCTTTCCCATGATAAGGATGTTTGATGCTTGTGAAAGATATGGGAATATATCTATAGAGATTGTGTATGAATAGTGGATTTTTTTCTACAACTATTCCCAATTTATTGTCAACTATAGAAATTATACTTTTTTTGAGTTTAGTTTTGTTTTTTGGAATGGTAGATAGATTCCACCACGATGACATTTACCTATTTCTAGAAAGGATCACATCATCTAGAATACTCCTCCAGTAGCAGGACTAGAGACCATAAAGGTTCCTAGTGATAAGGTATAAGAGTAGTTCCCTTAGAACATCACTCATTTTATGTTATTTATGGAGAGGTACCTAGGGATGGTAGCTCCATGTTTGTTTAACCAGACATTGAAATTGTGTGTGTAGTATCCAATGAATTTTTCTAAGGAGGGTTCACATGTGGAAGAAGAGTTCTAGATTGAGTTTATCAAAATTATTATGTATCACTAAGAGAATATTCTTAAAATTAGGGTTAAGATTCTATCTATCTCGTTCCATGGTCTAGTGATGTTCTAGTGTGATATTCTTGTGTATTCTATATAATTTGAGTGTTTTAAATGAAATAATTTATATGATATTTTCCTAGAATACTTATAAAGTGAAAAACTAATGGAAGATAGTGGGATATATAATTTATAAGAATGTCATTGGGGAATATGTCGGTGATGGTTTATTCCAGCTACTTTCTTGATTTTCAGTACATTATTCCATCTATGGTTGGTGATGAGGCAGATCCAACAAAATGTTTCCTTAATGGGATTTGATTCTATATCATGTCCTTGGTAAATAAATTCAGTTTGACCATGTATGATTAAGTGGAGAATAAAGATATCATTTCATAGAGGAAGTGGAAGGGGGAATCTTGTTTTGGATTGGAGGGATCATCTAGGTGATCTAGTTGTGAGTCTAATGATAGTAAAAAGTGATGTTATTATTGCATTCTATAAGGTGTGGTTGGGTGGATTTTCCATGCGAGAGGATTGACCTATCAGGGATGTTTTTTAGGTGAATTGTTATTAGAGATGAAATTCAGTTCACATTCAATGTTAGTGTCATTGACCACCCATGGAGTGATAAGAATGTGAATATATGGGAAACCTAAAGAGGTTTGTTAGAAACATTGATAGATAAGTAGTGATGGAGGACCAAAAATGATGAAAACTATCATCTGGGGATATTATACCCTATTTTAGTTTTGTATAGGGAGTTCTAATGGCCATACTAATCAGGTTGGATGAAGAGGCGCTCTGATATTGGAGAGACTTCATCAACTGGTAAGTACAACAGAAGGGACTCATATAGGAGCACATGGTTGAGTGATAAGGTTTCTGGATGCAATTCATCCTACACCCCGAGGTGGTGATGTAAGACCATCGACTATTTGAGGTAAGATTATTGTAGTATCCATTATTTCTAGTTTCATATTTGATAAAGGAGCTTCTAATTCTATTTTATCTTCTTGTTTAGTTATTTTTTGGGTTTTTTGTAAGAGTACTTGTGTTGGATCAGGGTGATCAACATTTCATAGGGAATGTGATCCTAATACATCTTGTTATGTTTGTGGTGTAACCTCGAATTTATTGAGTTTTTTCTCCATTATGATATATACATTCTTGAGATGAAATTTTTTGACCTCATATTGGTAATGTAATTTTTGGTATCATATCAATATCAAATTTATTATTACCATAATATAGTGGTGTAAAATCTACAGATTGAATAACCTATGATTTCCATGGAGAATGAGATATCATATGTGGTTATGTAGAATCTGTTATTCTATGACTAGGGGAGCTCACAGTCTAGGGAGTATTTCTTTCATTGGATGATTTTACAGTTGTACATGATTTCTTCTCTCTAGTGTTGTATTGGTTTCAAAATGTCTTTCCGTAGGATTTTTTTGGGACTACCCCATGAGATAGAGTTTCATGTCATGATTGAGTTGATACATGGAGTTTAACCAGTTTCAATTATTTCATATAGAATGGAACTACAAATTATTTAAAAAATTAAGGCCTAATTGTTTGATTTGGAGTATAAGGGGTTTAACAGTGCATGTATTTCAGTATGGGGGTATCACATTTTATTTTCTATGAAGGCTAATATAACATTATTTTTATGTTTTGATTACTAGAAATTAAGATGGTGGACAATTATGAATCAATATATTCTCTAATATATCAATGATGTCTTCAATCGGTAAAGGGGTTCTAGCATTTTCTCTATGATTTATCTGAGATTAGGATATAATATACTGAGGGTGAGACAATATGATATATGGTGGACATGTTTCAAAAAAAAATGTATGGTGTATATGAGTTTAGTATGATGCCTTTTGGCTGACAAACACTCATTCAATATTTTTTTGTCTTTGATTAAATAAAGATTTCACACATACCATGATCAGTTAGCAGTTCACATTGTAGATGATTTTTAGTGTACTCCAAGACTCCTCATGATCCTCATAGACATATTGACATCATATTGACTAAAATGAGAGAGAATGATCATAACCAAATACCATCTGAGTTTATCTCTGGATCAACAAGGTACACATTTTTGGCCACATCATATCAAAATAAATTATGTTTGTGGACACCGAGATAGTTCAGAAAATTATTTCATGGGAGAACCCAATAATGTTTTTTAGGTGGATCTTTTTAAGCTATGTGGGTTTCAAAATATGGTTCTTCAAGTGATTTTATTTCTTGGCGTTGCTGTTATAAGGATTGACTAAGAATGATGGCATGTTTGAGTGGAATGAGGCATATGCTAATACCTTCAATTAGTTTAATAAATGTTGAAAACTACCACAATATTAGTCTTACTCATGTTATATAAGGAGTATACATAGTTTTTTGAGGTATCCGGGGTCATACATAGTGTAGTGTTGATTCAGAGAGATTGATTCATGGATTACAGTTCTAGATAGTTTAGGAAACATGAATTCAATAATCATATACAAGATATATTGTTGGAAATAGTGTATTATTCCTTGAAATGTTGGAAGTATTATAATTTTGTTGAGAATTTTTTTAGTAAATTTTTTTATAAGATCCCTAAATTTATCATTTCTTGGCATGATTTAATCCATTGGAAATTTATATTCGTTGATTTCATGATGTATTTGTATTTTGATATATTATACACAATGGAGAACAATAATATTGATACAGATTCATTGAGTTGGAGGACATTGAATCTCGCAGTTCATGATTCTAGTTAAAAGTAGAAGACTATAGATTTTTTTTCATAGATGAATATTGGTGGTTAGGAGTTCCTTGAGAAGATAAAACCCATGAACTTATCTATTTAATCATCCATTATAAACTGCATTAATAAGAGTTAGTATGAGTATTTTGAATGTTTATCCTTGAGATATAGAGATGAAGATGTGGAGCCACATTTTGATTGGACTGATGAGAAGGATGAGTTTATTCATGGTCAATGGCGTTTTGTTATAATGACCCATTTCACGATTTTAGGAACAGATCAGGCATTATATACATCATTTCGTATTGTGTGTTGTGGTAGGGTACATTATTGGATATTTAGAAATTTTTTTAGGTTTTCTAGCATGTGTATGGTTGGGAAATGATTTTCTGATACTGTGAACCCCATGTGAAAAAATCAACTTTAGAGAGTGAGTATTTTTATCATTGGTGTATGGCTTGAAAAACATTAACACATATTGTAAAACCCATGGACCCTAGTGTTTACGTCAATGATTAGAGAACATGATTTGTCTAAATTTATGTCCCTCTCCAAGAAACCATGCCCAAAAACATTTTTTATTATGAAAAAAATTACAATCCTGAACCCCCTAGTTAAACCCCCAGTCGACCACCACTAGACCTAAATAGAAATCCATGGAATAGAGGGATCTCAAGAGGTAATTTTTGTCTCTCCAAACCCATGAATTAGAGAATCAATGCACTGATGAATATTTTTTCACTCTCTGGTATGTTCATTTCATCTAATTTTGTATCTCTCATTCCCTTTTTCTTTCATCTTTTGAGCATAATGGATCATCACATGTTGGATAGATCGAAATCATATTTCATTGGATCCTGATTAGAGGTATAGTTTTATAATCACAAATCCCTTTGTTATTCATTGGTTTTCCTAGTTACTGGTGTCTTTTTTCTATTTTTGAACAAAGTATGTTGGGTATGTTTGAGATTTCCATACAATCAAAATATTTATTGGTTTTTTTAAATAGATTTCAATTGATTTTTCAAAACTCTTGATAATATTTGAAATTCTAATTTCAAGGGTTATTGATATTGGGAACCACCTCCCCCCATTCTAATGGAATTGAAATTTAGGATGTATTTTGAAATCGATGGAGTTGATGAAATTAGTAGATAATTGATTTGAGAAAAATTCATTAAATTGAAATGATGAAAAACTATTATTGGTTTCGTATTGAAAGGATTTAATATTATGAAATCCAATGCTTTTTGAAAATAAATTGCACATTGAAATGAAAAATTGGGAAATTAAATTGTAAATGATGAATCATTTGAAATGTGACGGTTCTCCATTTTTATATTGATTTATAATGAACAAAAAATCTTGGTTAGTTAATGGATTATTTTGGATAATAACTATTAGTTGATGATTCCATGGAAATGGATTGCTGATTAAAACTCTAAAAAAACCCTACATAGAAATATCTTATCACATATGGGATGTTTATGAGTCATATTCATCTAGATCACATGGGTGTGTGTATAGATATTAGTTATGATCACTGAAATGGGATGTGTGAGGATTCTATAGGCCGATAATAATGTACAATATTTAATATGACAATAATTATTTTTTTTGATTTTTTTATTATATATTACATTGATTATATAATTGTTTTATTCATTCCAGTTGATTTATTTAAATTTTTTACATAAGAAATTTATTTAATCCATTTTTTAAATGGTTTCCATCTATTGAATAGAATCATATTTTATTAAATATAAAAATGATATATTATTTCCTTCCCGTTTTAATTAAATTGAATGAATAATTTTGTTTTTTATTATGATATTTATTATGAAACATTTGGAAAAATCGTATTGTACTTTATATCTTAGACCCTTCCATTTCCTTAAAGAGTACGTAGATTTTATTATACTCAGTCCGAGTAAAGGGAATGAACCACCTGGTGGTAGTGGATGTTCTTGGCCTTTTGGATTGTGGTTTGTTTCATTCATTATGGGATTTTTGTCATTCTACTGGGAAATTTTTAGATATAATTCATCAGGTTTTCTATACATGTTTGGTATCTAGTAGTTTCACCTTTTGGAGTGTTGATCATATTAACTAGTAACATTTTAACTTCCTCTATTTTTTGGAAAACCTATTCACTATTTTATCATGTATGAAACCATGTGATCATCTCGAACTAGTGGGGAATGATAATTCCCCATGGGATATGTCACAATCAGCCTAGTTATCAGGGTACAATGGAATCCATGATATTCTATATGAATGTTGTATCAAAGGGTTGTTTAGCATTTTTCCTTTAAGTTATTATGAAGTTTTGAAATAAAATTGGACTTAAGAGGTAGTTATAAGAGAGATCTTGGAAAACCCTCATTGTAACAATAATATTGTTATTATGGGTGGTTGGGAAAGGCATATTGATTATTAATTTTATCTAATTATACATTTTACCTACATTTTATTTGGATTGGTTGAAATCAAAATATTGATATCTCATATTCTGGGATTAATTTTTTTTGTCTTGTTTGAGTGCTTGATCTGTGTAATATTCTCGTGTCTTCAATGTTGTTCATTTCTTCTGTGTATCAACATGAAGAAAGTAATAAATATGAATAGGATCTAGGTGGCAGATAATGATGAACCACATTATGATAATCATCATGTGCACTAAAATCTAATTGAGATTGTTGTACTTTTTTTCCAGGCTCTGAAATAGGAACCCACAACTATTCCCATTCAAAATCTAGTTGTGGAAGCTAGAAGAGATGAATCTTGAAATTATTCCTAGGATATCCCTCTTGTAAATGCATCGGCATTCCAATGAACAAATTAATCTCAATAATATGATGATTGTATGATTAATATAGATATGATGTTTTATTTCAAGGAGTCTCCTAATTCAATTAAGTTGAAATCTGCAACCTTCAAGCTAGAGGGAAGTAGCTGGAAATTATGAGGCTTAATGGTGATGGATAAGAGGAAAAAGGTTAATACTGGAAGGGAATAAGTCTTAATTGTTTACCAAACATTTATATTTAGAGTTTATGGTGTTGGATAAGAATATTCATTTTTTAAACATTATAATGATGAAAGGACCATTACGAAGTATGTGAATCCCATTGAAGATAATGTGTAGTCTTCACCAGAGATATTATTGAATGAGAAGATGAATAACTAAATGTTTGATATGGGAAATTTACCTGATATTATTCCCTAGGGTTTCAAAAATAATTTCTCTTCTTAATATGACATATAGGTAGTGGATCTGATGGTTGAGATTGATTTGGTTTATATCTCAAAGTTGATGGGATTTTCCGTTTATTATAGTTGTAGATATATGTGTTCCTCCATGTTAAAGTCGAATCATGATGCGTTTCATGGTGTTTCGTAATATCAGTGTTATTTGAGGCCTCATATAGTGTGTGGAGGAGCTCATTTGACTTGATTCCAGTTTGGAAATATTTGTCATTCAAAATTGGTTTTTACTAATGAAAAAAAGATGTTTAGTTCTAGTGGGGACTTAGTTCAGTTGGATAAATTTTTTATATATTTTATTCCCCACATCGTCAAACATGATCATAATCACCAAAAAGTACCATTGATCAACCTATTGCTTCATGAAAATTCATGTTCCATCAATAAGCATCTAGAAGGAAGATTAATCACACAGTGGAAGAGTCTCTAGAGGTAGTTAATACAGGTCCCACAACTATGAGATGTACAATCACTATAACTTCTTTATTAGTGACTTCTTTATATGATACAGGAGAATCTCAATCATTTTTATGAACTAATACTTTAAATCAATTAAATATTTCTATGATTATATTTTCTTATGATATGGATTTTAATATGACCATCAAAATGAACAGAGAATAGGGTATCTATTTCCCTTATTATCTCTTATCATTATTAGATATTGATATTATTGGGGATTTTATGGTTCTTAACATGAAACCTCTTGATGTCTTTATTCAGATGGATTGTCCCATTAAAAATAATTCTTAAATTGACTGCAATCATCGACGGGTCTCCTCTACCATTCTTGATGAGGTGTGTTGCATCCTTAGGAGAGGATAGATCCTAAGGTTCTATAGAGATAGACCTTAAAAGTTGGATTTTGTGAAATTAATATCCATTCTTTATTTTTATCTAGTGTGGGAATCTTTCAAAAATGATCTCCCTTCTATTATCATTCATTTTCCTAATGTTATTACTTCTAATTTCCTATTATTCCTATAATTAAGATATGTAAATTTTTTATTGATTTACTTCATTTTACTTAACAAGTGTCTATTATTTCTGACCTCATATAACTTGCTAAAACTAAAGAGTTGATAATTCAATTGGATGAGTTATTAGTGAACGTATTTATATGCCTAATTGTGTCACCATGTGACGTTCTAGTTCGATATGTAAAAAAGATAATGGATCACATTTAAAATGGGTTTATTACTAAAATCTCAACCTAGTTATGGTAAAAAAAATTCTATTACTACATATTGATGATCTTTTTGAATAGTTTAATGGTGGGAAATTTTTTCTAATATATTGATCACTGACCTAGTTATCACCAATATTGAATAAAATTACTTGACATTCAGAAAACCACATTCTATAGTTGATTTAGTAATTTTCATTATATTTCTATTCCAATATTTCTAACTAAAATTCAAGTAATCATTAAGTATTTGATTAACATGATCTTCTTTGAGTATCTTGATAAATTCATGGTTGTATTTTTGGATGAAACCCTTGGTTAATATAATTCCTAGGAAGATAATTTTCACCATCGTAGATTAGTTATAGAAATTTTTATAAATCACCTAAATTATTTCAACCTATTTAAAAGTGAGTTCTAGATTCAAGAAGTGATGTAATCAGGAAACTTTATCTTTGAACATGTCATTTCAGCTGATCATATGAAGTTGAAAGCTGGTATGATATGGGATTGACTGTGGAACATTTTCATAATGTAGAGATTCTCAGGTTTATGGTGGTACTATAATCAGTTTGTAATGATTTATCATTTTTGGATTATCTCATGACCACTATCACTAGAGAGGTGGTAAATTTTACTTGGGATAACAAATGTCAGAGTTGTTTTGTTGATATAAACTTATTTTGACTTCTATGTCAATTTTGAGTCTTCCAGAGGCCTGGAAAGACTATATATTCTTTTGTGACTTGTTAGGATTATGTCTGGGGAATGTCATCATGCAGGGTGATCATGATGTACCCTATGGATCCATGCATCTTAGGCCACATGTGAAGAACTCTATGACCCATAACCTTGAACATGTAGCTGTGATGCATGAACTTAAGAGTTGGAAACATTAATTTTTTGAAGAAAGGTCTTCAGTTCATTATGAACGAAAAATCAGGAGTTATATCTTCTCTTAAAAATATTTGAATCTATATTATAGAATTTGGGTCTGTAAATGAAGAATTTTAATTTCAATATTGCTGATACCCTGATGAAATTCAACACCACCATAGATTATTTGAGAAGGAAGGAGTTAATAAAGTATATGAAAGGGTCATAGGAATAGAGGAAATTGATGGATATTCTTACAGAGTTCCATATAATAGTTCATGAGATAGGGGTCGAGCTTTTCATGGATAGAGTTCAATTGAACTCATCTCTTATCAAGATGATTTATCATGACCAATATCTTGATGATAAATTCCACAACATTAGGGACCCTTTTAATGTGGAAGACCATTGGTGAATTCCTATTCCACTCTGATTATATCCTATGTTTTCAAAATAGGTAAATTAAATATTTTATATTAATTAAATATTCTATAGAGTATTTCTATAATTCCCTAGATGTTATACACATAGGAACTGTAGTGATGTTCTATATCATGCAGTGACGATTCTGGGGGCCATTTATGAGATGTGACATCTCAAACATAGTCACTTTATAATTGATTCCAAATAGATTATGTTCGAGAATGAGAGGCCTTCATGTTTACTTCATATACTTCTAGTGATAACATGAATTTGGGATGAGACATCTATAGAATCATTTTTTTTCTTTATATGTATACCTAGGAAGAACATTGTTATATCAATTATAGTTGATGTCCAAACCAAATATTTTCACTTTTTATAGTTTCATGATATATCCAAATTTTATGTGTTGGGAAATCATTATATGAATGATATTTTAATTTTTAATGGACTTTTATATGCTATAATATCTTATAAAAATTACCATTTTACCTTTCATTTTTTTGTGATGCCTTCATGAGGTTATTGGATCCATGATCTATTTGAGTACGACATACTATACACTGATTGATATATAGACACAGAGAGATATATAGATTTTTATGAATAATATTTTTTAAAGTATCCTCATATATAGTGTCACTTGGGATGACCATTTGGTTCTAGTTGTGTTATCTTATAAAAATAATTACCAGTCCTCGATCATAATGTATACATTTGAGGTCTTGTATGATAGTTCATTTAAATCACTGTCTTGGGGGTTTGAGATTGGTAAAACATCAATAGTTGGATCAAATTATTCCTAGGAGGTGACTGTGAATACTCAGTTGATTCATTAGAGAATAATTATGGAACAAATCATACAAAAATCCATTATTTATAATCATAATAAACGATGGGAATTTTCTTTTGCTGGGCATGTATTCTTTAGAGGTTCACCTTATTTGGGTCATCAAAAGCTTTGGAGGCAAGGAAAGCATGATCCTTGTTTTGGGGGAAAATTTAGGTTATAGATAATGTGGGAAAATTTATTACTGTATATCACTTATACCATATTTAACATCAATTTATAATGTGTTCAATGTATTATAGGTTCAAAATTATCATTCTAATCCATCTCATGTCTTGATTTGGAGTGAACATGTAATTGAGATTATTTTATCTCTATTTGAGAATCTAGTTAGGACTTTTTACTCTTAGATAATGTTAATTTTTGGGAGGATGATACCTTTGGTCTGTGTGCTATGGATGTATGGTTCTGATTCACATGAGACTTGGGAGCGTGGGGCATTGATGGGAGAGTAGTGTCCTCATATCATTCAAATTGAAACATGTTGATAGTATTTATGTGTATAGAATGTTTCTAGGGTGGGAAAGATTGAATTTAACATTACTTATTTTCATGTACTCATTGATTATTTTTTATCATTCTTGGTTGGGTCTTGTTTCAGCATTATTTGGGTGAAATTTTGAAAAAATTATAGGCTTTATTGGCTACACATTGTTGGTGCACAGTTTTCGCAACACATGACCCCCATTATGAAACGTGCACCCCTGGAAAGTGATGGCTTTCTTGGTAGGTACACATTTTGAAAAACCCTACACCTAACATATATAAATCAAGAACCCTAGAATAGTGGTTCATAGTTATGTTTCATAGTTTTTATAATTGTGTATCCCTCTCTAGGAAATCATGTTCATAGATTGTTTATATATTGAAAATTTTATTTTCGAAAACCAAACACTTAGTTTTACCCCATACTATTTCTCCACCAGACAGAAGTCAAATTACATGGCTAGGAAAGATCTCTAAAGGTTATTTTGGCTCCTCTGAGCCCATCCTTTGGAGAATCAAAGCATTATTGGATGATTTGATCCCTCATTGATAATTGGATCTCCTGTCATTTTGATTCTCATGATATCCCCTTTATTCCCCAATATAGTTTAATGGATCATACTGTACTAGATGGATATAAAATAAGTTTAATTGGATATTTACTCTAGTTTTGGTTTTTGGGTCTCTTACACAATCTTCCAGCATTGGTGTTCCATTCTATGGGTGGTGTGCATTCTGATTCATTGATTAAAGTTTGGTGGTTCAATATGATATTTTCATATAACTAAAACCCATATTTTGACCATGTGTCGGAAATATATGTCAGTTTATTTTTTATGAACCAATTTCATATAATTTGGAGTTGAAATTTTTAATGTTATGGATTTTGGGAAAAACCCAATTCCAATTTAATATTAATTTTTGACGTATTTTGAAATTAATAGTGTTAATGAAAATATTTGACAATTTATTTGATAAAAATGTGTTAAATTTTAATGGTGAAAAACTACGATTTATTATTTATTAAAAAGGCATGAAATGATAAAAAATAGATATTTGGTTTTGAAATTTTATTGGCGTATTGAAATAAGAAAATTGGAAATTTAATTGTAAAGTATGACTGATTTTAAATGAGATTGTCTTCCATTTTACTATTCATTGTTATAGAATTTGAAATCCAGGTTAGTTTGTGGGAAATTTAGGATAGGAATGCTTGTATAATTATTCCCTTGAAATTTATTGACCATGAAAATACTAATATAATACAATTTCAACAAATATTATCTCTGATACACTGTTGATGAGTGATATTCTTCCTGAGCATAAGTAGGGTGTATACAAATATTATCAATAATAAATAATATGATAAGTTTGAGGGTCATATATCTAGAAACTAATATATTTTTTGGTAGATGACCACTATACATGTTGTGATTGTTTTGATTATATATTCCACAAATTATAAACTAGTTTTATTTATGCTAGTTATTTCATATAAGCATTTTTTTATAAAATATATATTTAATACATGTTTAAAATGTTTTTCATTCTTTGAAAACAAGAATGCTTTTATATAAATATGAAATTAATTTATTATGTCATTATATTTTTTATTAAAATTGAAATAATTACATGAATAATTATTATGAAATCTGTTATGGTAAACTTGGTCAAAACCTTTTAGGGTTTATAGATCCAACACTACCCTTTCCTTCAGGAATTTTCGTATTTTTTCTGTTTGGTTTGAGAAAAGTGAAATTTATACATATAGGTGGTGGATGTTCAGGATATATTGGATCATGGGTTATTGTTTTCATATTGGGATTCTTTTCTTTCAGTTGAGTATGTTTTGGTGTCATACATTTTGTTTTCTTATAATTATTTGGTTTCTAGTACTTTCCTTATTTCGAGTGTTGAAAACACTGACATGTAAAATTTTATCTTCCTATTTTTTTGTGTAAATTTATTTACGTATCCTATATTATATGATGTCTAGTTTCAGCCTCCAACCCATGGGGATCTGGAAGACCCTTATGTCTTTGTCAGTGTCGACTCAGGTATCATGGTTCTAGGATATCAATGATAGTTAATGATAGTTGTTGCACCTATTTGTACATGGGAAGAGATGATGCATGAGTTTCAAGACACGAATATGTTGTTATGATCAAGTTTGACAAATATTTACCATGATATTCATAAAAATTATTATTTTAGAAGAATAAAAACTGAGATTGTAGGTTTCATGAAATGATCTTATATCTATCAGTAGATAAAGATCAAACACCACAAACCTAGTGGACTTTTATAGTTATTTCCCAGTCGGTGATGGATGTGAGATGATGTTACATGGGATTTTTTTGTGGACTTACATAGGACGCCTTTGAAGAATTACTTGAATTGGGAGATTCTGGGTCGGTTGAGAATAGTGTAACATTCATTTAAGAGTCGAGATACTATCACCATTGAATAATAGGTGACTTGTATGTATTAGTAATAACACATTTAAATAGGGTACCGTAGTATATTGTTTCTGATCATGATCCACATTCTACTTTTTTCTTCTAAAAAGGGTTGCAGTAAGTTCATTGTACTCTAGTTTTTGTCGTACATACTTCCACCCGTAGATTTTTGTGTAATCGAAACATAAAATCCATGTGCATGGGGACATGGTGATGGAATGCATACAATAGTATATTTGATCTTGGGAGGAACTCTTTTCAAATGTTTATCTATCCTATGGAAACTATTTTTAGGATCCTGTCATGAGGGAACCATAGAAGGATCTCTATTATAGGCCATATCAATCACCATTGTGTAAGATAGATGTTGAAAAATATGTGTTATTGGGGCTGAGTCTAATGTAGGAGTTGTCAGATCATGTTTAGATGATCTATAAGTGTATGACAATAGAACATTGTAGAATGAATTAATATAAGGCCCCAGCCTTAAACCTTACTTAATCTTGAGTTATTAGAAGATTACACATTGAGGATCATTTCAGGTTTAGAGTTTTACAGAATTAGATCATAAAATTTTCATTACATTCCACATTTAAAAAAAGTGGTTACATAAATATAGTATTCATTTTTTCCCATAAATGGAACATATTTAAAATAAAACATGGATTCTTTCTTGACACTTCCTTGACACTATCATCATATCATGTACCTTTCCCTTGACATGTGAAAAACATTTCAAAAAAGACTTGGGATGAGCATAAAAAGCTCAGTATGGGTTATATAAAAAAAATTTGGAAATGAGAGATGAGTTCATATATACATAAGAATGAAATCATACTTTACCCATAAAACATACCTCATCAAATCACGAATAAATCATAGAAATCATAAGACATAAAGGTAACTTGAGGCATTCATAACATTCTTACGTAGGGAGTAACCCTCTTGGTTACATTTGGAATACCCATCACAGTATATTACCTAAATCTCTTCAGAGAAACCTTAACGTTTCACTCCTTCGCGTTACCCAATGCATTGGAGAGCTATATTGGGCTCACTCGCCCTTAGTTTATCACGGAACCACCCATCTTCATAATAATTCCCAAGAACCTCAACATAATCGTATCACATAAAACATGCATAAAGGAAACATTACATTTCCACCTTTTAATCACAAGATATCAATACAACACATTGATATAAAAACATTATGAAAACCATTTTCAATACCAAAGTAAATGAAAAGTAAAACATAGTATTTATTTTTCTTTTAAAAAGAAGGTATGGCTTGTAGAGGAAGCCGAAACTCAAATAATGGTCACGGTGGTGGAGAAGTCATTGTCGCCGCATACGTATGACAAAAACATTCCCTTTTTTCGTTTAGTAAAACACTTCGTATAAATAAGTTTACTTTTGGATAAACATAAAAGTCAAAGTGTTTTATACACCGTATAAAAGAAGGTTGTGTATAAAACAAAATATGCATCAATGAATGGAGATTGAGACGAAGTCCCATACCTCGGGTCCGACTTGACTCGGTCGTTCTTTAATCTCCTAAATAATAAACTTGAGTTAATTTCTACTTGTTTAAGAACCTTTTTCAAGTTCATTATTCCTTTTATATCACTTATTTCCAAGTCATGAACACTATGTAATTATTTAAGTTAATAATGGTCGTTTTAACGATCATTGGTACTTGAATCAAAAATAATCCCTTTATAATTACAAGTTTTTCATGTATCAATTATATCCAGAATGGTATTCATGATGTAGATATCATATATGTCATATATATCCAGTACATTCATGCATTTATAATATTACATAAATATTTAGAGGTAAGAAATGAAATGCACCGTTCATGGAGACGGTAAGCCGTACGTATATATGAATGCTACTTTCATTTTTATTTCGTATTTTATAGAATGGAATCATAATGATATAAAGGTATATTATAATTCCAGTGTAATATCATATATAATATCATAACTCCATCCTTTATACATCCCAGATATGGTATTTAACGAATCAAATCACTTTGAGGGGGCGGTAATCCGCACTTCCTTAAATGAAGATATCATGTTTACCCATAATGGGAACCATAAAAGTATGCCCAAAATGAAAAATAAAGAAGCTTAAGGAAAATATAAACATATTATATATCATATATAAATATAGTTTCATCTTAATGGCCACCTTTGAAGGTGTTAAAATAATGTTGAACAATCATCGTTTCAGGAGGCAGAAATTCACCATCCACGGAAACAGTATGTTCTTTAACCATTAGATGTAAGTGTGTGTAAGTGTAGCTAGAATACTTCTTATAACAACATCCTAGTATATTGAAGATACTGGATTTGTTACAAAAGAAATGAATAAAAAGAGTTTAGGGGGTTGGAGAAGCAAAATAAAACAAAAGGACTCAAGTGAATACATTACCTTAAAATCGGGTAACTCCCTTTGGTTTGAGCTCAAAGGCTACCTTGGGAAGACTTATGCCCAATGTGAGGCTTCAAGGAGTAAGATAGGGAAGTTGAGAGACAAAATGTGTAGGGGTTGGCCGATCCAAAGGCTTTGGAAGTGTGGGTAAGGAGGTAGAGGTGGGTGCCTTTTATAAGAGGAGAGGAGGGGCACTCTTGGAATGTAAAGAAATGTTACTTTATTTTCAATTGGGTTTCGGATTTTAAAGGTAACACATTGTTATAATTCTAGGATAAGGTGATAAGGGTTCGACATATACCCACCCAATAGGTTTTCGACTTGTGTAGGTATTATATTTTACATTATCTTTCCATTTTATTTAAATCATCAAATAATGAGGTCATCGCTGCATCATTATGATGTCATAAATATTTTAATTTATTTAATGTCTAAAAATTATAAAAAATACTATGATGTAGAAAATATTTTTAGATTTCCAATGACTATTTATAGTCCAAATGATCATTTATGTAGACAAAATTAAAAATATTTTACTTAGGTGATACATTCTTTGTTACATTTAACATTCATTAAAAAATAAAAAGATAAAAAGTCACTTTCTCACAAAAGTGATTTCATGGGGCCCCCATGTTTGGCACAAGACATCCCATGGTCGGCTATGAGACAACCAGTAGAATTAGGAAACATGTTGGTGTCATTTTTGTATTATTATGATATTATTTTATTATCCTTAACTACCATATTACTCATTAATCAAGATAATTAAAGATAATTACCGTCGTTACTATTCATAATGTCCAAAAACAAAAGAATCTTGATTACATAATTTGGACCTTCTGATTCCAAATATGTAATCCATTTTACCAAATTACGAACACAGAAATTGAAATAATTTATTTAAAAATAATTTCCGTTGTTAGAACAAATATCGGTTTTTTTGAAACAATATCTATGAAATGTTTGACATTAGTTTATGCCCAATTCCAAAGTGAAATTAATCATAATTATCACCATTTGATTAAATGGTAAAAATATATTCAGATTAAACTTTAATACAAATTAAAAATATAACCTAACCATATAATTAAATTAAATGAAAAAACATTTTTGATGTAAAATGCAGTACTTATCACTATTCATTAAAAAAATGAACATTGTCAGAAAAATACCAAAAATTTATCCAATGTAAATTTCAATGTCCCAATCATAATGAATATGTTTTTTTGACAAATATAGATTATAAAATTGTCAAAACTTTGATTTAAAAAGGGTTTGCCATCAAAAGGAAGTAAAACAATCTTTTAAGAATATTAGTGTATTCCATGCTTAAGATTGGATTTATTTTCATTTTAATCCTCTAAAACACTATCTAATTCATTAATAGACTTAGATAAAAATATCTATTATTCATTACTTACTTGGTATGTTACATCCTTCCCCCCTTTAGAAAATTACGTCCCTGCAATTTATTTACTTATCGAATAAATGGGGGTACTTATCCCTCATTGCATTTTCCGATTCCCATGTTGCCTCTTCCATCATGTGGGTTTTTCACAAAAACTTTACCTGATTAATCACCTTATTTCGTAACACATTCTCCCTGTGGTCAAGAACTTGGACCGGTTGTTTCTCATAAGATAGGTTCTCTTCCAACTGAACTACCTCTGGACTCAAAACATGAGATGGATCTGGCATGTACATTCTCAGCATCGAAACATGAAAAACATTGTGTACCTAAGATTAACTCGGAGGTAAAGCCACTCGGTAAGTAACTGATTCAACTCTCTCCAGAATTTCATATGGTCCAATGAACCTTGGACTCAACTTTCCTTTCTTACCAAATCACATCACACTTTTCCATGGTGATACTTTGAGAAAAACATGATCACCTACCTCAAAAGAGAGATCCTTCCTGCTGTTGTCCGCATAACTCTTCTGCCTACTCTGAGCTGTTCTCATGTGTTTCTGTATCAGCTGAACATTTTCTGCCAACTCTTCTACCAATTATGGTCCCATCAACTTCGTTTCACCCACTTCATCCCAGAAAGCTGGAGTTCGACACCGCTTCCCATATAATGCCTGAAATGGTGCCATCTGTATACTAGAATGAAAACTATTATTATATAAAAATTCAACCAAAGAGAGATGTTGGTCCCAACTTCCTTGATAATCCATCGAACAAGCTCATAGCATATCCACCAAGGTCTGAATTGTTCGTTTCGACTGCCCATCTGATTGAGGATGAAATGCTGTACTAAAATTTAATTCAGTACCCAATGACTTCTGAAGGCCTTTCCAAAAGTTAGAGGTGAACCTGGGATCACGATCAGATACAATGGAAAGAGGAACTCCATGTAACATGACTATCTCATTAAGATACAAACGGGAAAGTTGATCTAGGGAAAAAGTATCTTGTATAGCAAGGAAATGGGTAGATTTAGTCAAGCGATCAACAATAACCCAGATTGCATTATTACCTCAAGATGTCTTCGGTAATACCACAACAAAGTCCATGGATATATTCTCCCATTTCCACTCTGGCACTAGTAAAGGCTGAAGCATCCCTTTCCGTAACTACCGCTCTACATTAACCTGCTAAAAAGTCAAACACTTCACAATAAAATCAGCAATATCTCTTTTCATTTCATCCCACCAGTAATACTCCCGAAGATCTCTATACATCTTAGTACTGCCTGGATGAACTGAAAACGGAGAACTATGAGATTCACATAACAACTCTCTCTTAAACTGTGAATCACAAGGCACACACAATCTCTTCCCAAATCTCAAAACGCAATCATTATCAATGTTGAATTCAGGAAAATTACCCTTCTGAACCTGCTCTGCCTTTTTCTGCAACTCACTGTCTTGCTTCTGTGCTTGCTTGATTCTGTCTGATAGAGATGATCTCACTGATACCTGAAACAAAACAGAAGAAAATCCTTCACCAAAAACTTCTATGCCAAATTTCATCAAATCCTTAACCAAAGGATCACGTTCCAAACGCACCATTGCTAATGAAGCATTACATTTTTGACTCAAAGCATCAGCCACTTTATTTTCTTTTCCTGGATGGTAATGAATTGTACAATCATAATCCTTGATTAATTCTAGCCATCTCCTTTGTCTCATGTTCAATTATTTCTGAGTGAATATATACTTTAAACTTTTGTGATCGGTATATATTTCACACTTTACTCCATACAAATGATGCGTCCAAATTTTTAAAGCAAAAACAACAGTAGCTAATTCCAAATCACGTGTAGGGTAATTTACCTCATGATTTTTCTACTGACTTGAAGCATAAGCAATTACCTGATCATTTTGCATTAGGACACAACCAAGTCCTTTCAACGAAGCATCACTGTATATAACAAACTCACCATTCCTGGAAGGTAGTTCCAAAACTGGAGCATTCACCAATCTTTTTTTAAATTCCTGAAAACAATCATCACATTCTTTTTTCCAGATAAACTTTACACCCTTCCGAGTTAGCTTAGTCATTGGACTCGATAACCGTGAAAAATTTCTAACAAACCTTCGGTAATAGCCTGCCAAACCAAGGAAACTACGAATCTCAATTACAATTGTGGGTCTTGGCCATTGTTCAACAACCTTTGTTTTTGCAGGATCAACAATTATCCCATCTTTTGAAACAATGTGACCAAGGAAAGAAATTTTTTGCAACCAAAAATCACACTTGCTGAATTTACAATACAATTTCTTTTCATTCAAGGTTTGAAAAATGACCCTTAAATGTCTTTCATGCTCTTCTTTACTTTTAGAAAACACCAAAATATCATCAATGAAAACCACCACAAACATATCTAAGAACTCATGGAAAATTATATTCATTAAGTTCATGAATACAACAGATGCATTGGATAGCCCAAAGGGCATTACTACAAATTCATAATGGCCATATCTTGTACGAAACACAGTCTTCGGAACATCTGCTTCCTTTACCGTCAGCTGATGGTACCCCGATCTCATGTCAATCTTTGAAAAATACTGAGCTCCCTGGAGCTGATCAAACAAATCATCGATATGAGGAAAAAGATATTTTTTCTTAACAGTGATATTATTCAAGGCCCTATAATCAATGAAAAGTCTCATTGAGCCATCTTTATTTTTAACAAACAAGACAGGAGCACCCCATGGTGATGTACTAGGTCGAATGAAACCTTTCTCTAATAAATCTTTCAATTACTCCTTCAACTCTAAAAGTTCAATTTGATCCATTTGATAAGGGGGCTTTGAAATTGGCTTAGCATCAGGAACTAAGTCAATAGTAAACTCAACTTCTCGATCTGGTATTATTCCAGGCAACTCATCAGGAAAAAACATCAGGATACTCATTTACCACTGGAACATCATTAATCTGAACAGTTCCCTTGTTTTCAACAAAGTGTGCATGGTAACATTCATTTTGATCTTTTACAAGTTTCTTGGCCTCTTGGTAAGTTATCAACACTAAGGGTTCATTCTTTTAAACAAACTGAAAGTCTTTCTGAAAAGAAACTTCTTTAGCTCTACAGTCAATCTTAGCATGGTAAATAGAGATCCAATCCATACCTAGGATAACATCAAACTCTACTAGAGGTAGAACAATAAGGTTTGCAAGTAGGTTTTTTCCACAGATAAGGATAGGAAGATTCTTATAAATTCTTTTTGCCTCAACATTTCCCCCAGGTGTTTTTACCACAAGATCAGGAGTGATTTCTTGATATAGTATTCCCATTTTACTAGAAAAGGTTTCAGAGCTGAAATAATGTGTAGACCCTGAATCAAACAACACACTGGCATAATCTGAAAAAACAAACAAAGTACCTGATACAACTTCATTTGATGGCCCGAAATCTGCTGAAGTAGTTGCAAAGGATTTCACAACCCCTTTATTCTTGTAGTCTAACTACTTCCCATCACTCAAGCTCTTTGTCGGACACTCGTTTGCATAGTGACCCAGCTCATTGCACTTAAAACATTTCACTAACTGTAAATCAAATTTGGTCTTACCTTCACCTTGATTTTTTTCAGTGAAATCACGAGCCTTATGTCCCATATTACGACATTGGTAGCACTTTCCAGAATTTAGAAGACATTCCCCAGCATGCCTTTTTCCACATTTATCACAAACTGGAAACTTAGTTTTCTTACCATCAGACTTTTTTGAAGAATTATTACCTTTCTCCTGCCACCTCAGTCTCTTCTTCTGTTGGTTGTTATAGAACACTTGATCATCGACAAACTCCATTTCCACCTTCTCAGCACATCGAAAAAGATTTTCATAACTTTTAAACTCACGAGAAGCTAATTCCCTTCGATATTTTGGCTTTAATCCTGAGTAAAAACGATTGATTATACTATCAAGGTCTTGGATAAAATTTGGAGCATACCTTGCCAATCGAGTGAACCTTTTTTCATAGGCAGCAACTGAGTCTTCCTCTTGCCTCAATTCCAAGAATTTCTTTTCCATCCTAAGTCGAATAGCCTTAGGAGAATACTTCTCAAGAAACATACCTTTGAATTCATCCCAGTCAAGAGAATCAATCTCATCGGCATCCCGGATATTTTTAACCATATACCACCACTGATCTGCCTCACCCACCAAACGGTAAATAGAAAGACTAACCTTTTGATTGTCTGAACACCCCATGACATCAAAAATCTTCTCCAGTTCTCTAATCCACCCTTCATCTAACACAGGGTCAGATGATCCTATGAATGAAGGGGGATGTTGCCTCATGAAATGTTCCACCACTTACATGTTCCTCTGCGGTTGATCTGGCTGATCTCGTGCATGCATACCATCACCATTTATCTCTTGAGTCAACTGCGCCATTATTGTAACAAACTGTTCAGTTCCAATTCTGACCATTTCAGGATGCTGATTGGGAAGGTTATTTCCTTCTGCATGCCTTCCTAGCACTGTTTCCCTGTTTCCTCTGTGGAAAACCATTCTGAACAAACATGTCTTAGATGAAGCAACATGGTAATCTTAAAATACTATATCACTTCAATTTGACCATAAAAAAAGATATTTTTGGATAATCATTTAATAGAATTCTAACTAGTAAAGTTATCTAAACCGACCTCTGATACCAACTTTAAGGCCCCAGCCTTAAACCTTACATAATCTTGAGTTATTAAAAGATTACACATTGAGGATCTTTTCCGGTTTAGAGTTTTAGAGAATTAGATCATAAAACTTGCATTACATTCCACATTTAAACAAAGTGGTTACATAAAGATAGTATTCATTTTTTCCCATCAATGGAACATATTTAAAATAAAACATGGATTCTTTCTTGACACTTCCTTGACACTATCATCATATCATGTACCTTTCCCTTGACCTGTGAAAAACATTTCAAAAAAGACTTGGTATGAGCATAAAAAGATCATTATGGGTTATATAAAAAAAATATGGAAAGGATACATGAGTTCATATATACATAATAATGAAATCACACTTTACCCCTAAAAAATACCTCATCAAATGATGAATAAATCATAGAAATCATAAGACGTAAAGGTAACTTGAGGCATTCATAACATTCTTACGTAGGGAGTAACCCTCTTGGTTACGTTTGGAATACCCATCACAGTATGTTCCCTAAATCTCTTCGGAGAAACCTTAACGTTTCACTCCATCACGTTACCCAATGCATTGGAGATCTATATCGGGCTCACCCGCCCTTATTTTATCACGGAACCACCCGTCTTCATAATAATGCCCAAAAACCTCAACATAATCATATCACATAAAACATGCATAAAGAAAACATAAAATTTCCACATTTCAATCACAGGATATCAATACAACACATTGATATAAAAACATTATGAAAACCATTTTCAATAATAAAATAAAAGACAAGTAAAACATGGTATTTATTTTTCTTTTAAAAAGAAGGTATGGCTTGTAGAGGAAGCCTAAACTCAAATAATGGTCACGGCAATAGAGAAGTCATTGTCGCCGCATACGTATGACAAAAACATTCCCTTTTGTCATATAGTAAAATGATTAGTATAAAAAATATTCCTTTTGGATAAACGTAAAAGCCAAAGGGGTTTATACACCGTATAAAATAAGGCTGTGTATAAAACAAAATATGCCTCAATGAAAGGAGATTGAGACGGAGTCCCATACCTTGGGTCTGACTTGACTCGGTCGTTCTTTAATATCCTGAATAATAAACTTGAGTTAATTTATACTTGTTTAAGAACGTTTTTCAAGCTCATTATTCCTTTTATATCACTTATTTCCATGTCATGAACACTATGTAATTATTTAAGTTAATAACGGTCCTTTTAACGATCATTGGTACTTGAGTAAAAAATGAGCCCTTTATAATTACAAGTTGTTCATGTATCCATTATATCCAAAATGGAATTCATGATGTAGATATCATATATGTCATATATATCCAGTAAATGCATGCATTTATAATATTACATAATCATTTAGAGGTAAGAAATGAAATGCACCGTTCATTGAAACGATAAGCCGTACGTACGCATGAATGCTACTTTCATCTCTATTTCGTATTTTATAGAATGGAATCATAATGATATAAAGGTATATTATAATTCTAGTTTAATATCATATATAATATCATAACTCCATCCTTTATACGTCCCACATATGGTATTTAACGAATCAAATCACTTTGAGGGGGCGGTAGTCCACACTTCCTTAAATGAAGATATCGCGTTTACCCATAATGGGAACCATAAAGGTATGCCCAAAATGAAAAATACAGAAGCTTAAGGAAACCATAAACATATTATATATCATATATAAATATAGTGTGATCTTAATGGGCACCTTTGAAGGTGTTAAAAGGATATTGAACAATCATCGTTTTGGGAGGCATAAATTCACCATCCACGGAAACAGTATGTTCTTTAACCATTAGATGTAGGTGTGTGTAAGTGTAGCTTGAATCCTTCTTATAACAACATCCTATTATATTGAAGATACTGGATTTTTTAAAAACGAAATTAATAAAAAGAGTTTATGGGGTTGGAGAAGCAAAATAAAACAAAAGTACTCATGTGAATACATTACCATAAAATCGGGTAACTTCATTTGGTTTGAGCTCAAAGGCTTCCTTGGGAAAACTTCTGCCCAAAGTGAGGCTTCAAGGAGTGAGAGGGAAGTGTAGAGACAAAATGGGCAAGGGTTTTCCAATCCAAAGGCTTTGGAAGTGTGGGTAAGGAGGTAGAGGTGGGGGCCTTTTATAAGAGGAGAGGAGGGGCACTCTTGGAAAGTAAAGAAATGTTACTTTATTTTCAAATGGGTTTCGGATTTTAAAGGTCCCAAATTGATATAATTCTAGGATATGGTGATAAGGGTTCTAAATATACCCACCCAATAGGTGTTGGACATGTGTAGGTCTTAGATTTCACATTATCTTTCCATTTTATTTAAATCGTCAAATAATTAGGTCATCGCTGCATCATAATGATGTCATAAATAATTTAATTTATTTAATGTCTAAAACTTATAAAAAAAACTATGATGTATAAAATATTTTTAGCTTTACAATTAATATTTATAGTCCAAAATATCATTTATGTAGACAAAATTAAAAATATTTTTCTTAGATGATACATTCTTTGTTACATTTAACATTCTTTAAAAAATAAAAAGATAAAAAGTCACTTTCTCACAAAAGTGATTTCATGGGGCCCCCATGTTTGGCACTAGACATCCCATGGTCGGCCATGAGACAAACAGTAGAATTAGGACACATGTTGGTGTCATTTTTTTTATTATGATATTATTTTATTATCCTTAACTACCTGATTACTCTTTAATCAAGATAATTAAAGATAATTACCGTCAGTACTATTTATAATGTCCAAAAACAAAAGAGTCCTGATTACATAATTTGGACCTTCTGATTCCGAATATGTAATCCATTTTACCAAATTACAAACACAGAAATTGCAATAATTGATTTAAAAATAATTCTCGTTGTTAAAACAAATAGCGGGTTTTTTTGAAACAATATCTATGAAAAGTTTGGCATTAGTTTATTCCCAATTCCAAAGTGAAATTAATCCTAATGAACACCATTGGATTAAATGGTAAAAATATATTCAGATTACACTTTAATACAACTAAAAATATAACCTAACCATATAATTAAATTAAATGAAAAAGCAGTTTTGATGTAAGTGCAGTATTTTTCATTATTCATTAAAAAATGAACATTGTCAGAAAAATACCAACAATTTATCCAATGTAAATTTCAATGTCCCAATCATAATTAATATGTTTATTTTGAAAAATATAGATTATAAAATTGTAAAAAGTTTTATTTAAAAAGGGTTTTCCATCAAAAGGCAGTAAAACAATATTTTAAGAAGATTAGTTTATTCCATGCTTAAGATTGGATTTATTTTCATTTTAAGCCTCTAAAACACTATCTAATTCATTAATATACATAGATAAAAATATCTATTATTCATTACTTACATGGGATGTTACAATTAACATGATAATTGAAAATTTAATCTACTTCCATTTATTGTGTTTGGCCATGTGTTCCTTCAGGTTTTTCTGAGATTGGTACATTTTTAGATTTATAAATAGGTAATTTCGGGGCCCAAGTTTGTGGGGTCTTTTGAGATTTGGAAAAATATGGGACTTCTGGCATAATAATTGAATATTCCATATAAGTATGGTTGTATCAAATATATTTTTCATGTTCCAATGCTTCAATAGTATGACCTTGAACCATCCTCTGTGAGATATGTAGATTATGATGAACATGAGGTTGATACATCTATTGAGGTGCGCCATGTTCATATTATGGATCATTAAGATAATGTTTTGTGGGGTAATATCGTGCCATATTTTTATTATGGAAGCATGGTAATTTTTAGGAGTAAACGTTGGAGATGGTGTAATATATGTGCGTGGAGTACCCCTTTATTTTACCACAGAGGATTAATTAATCATGGGAGAGAATCTTGAGGATTAGTTGTTATAAGGTGGGGAGGTTATAAGATCAAAGTCATTCGAGGGGGGGGGGTACATTATAATTCAATTTTTAATTAAATCCATCTGAAGTGGTTAATAAAATTCTTCCAGAGAGTATGAGGGTTCTTAGGGATGTTCAGGTTGATTGAGACATGAAAATGGGTGGTGGGATTTACCATACTATGCATGAATCATGGTTTGTTCACTTTTATTACAATATATTGAACATCACTAGGAATCATGTAGTGGGGTGGTTATCAATTGGAATACCATGAAAAGGGGATATATGAAATCATGTATCCTTGAATAAATCAAATCCCATAGCCTTTGTATAGTTCTAAAAATTATGCAAGATCACCAAAAACCCATGTGACCCATACCTTCCTTTCGATAGAGTAAGGCTCGCGGTTGGCACATGATTTGGCCAACCATGTCACTAAAACAAGAACATAATTAAATGTATGTTATTTTAAAATTTGTCCATTTCATATTTAAGGATTTTTACACTATTTTAACACTATATCATCCTCCATCCTCAAGGGTTACTAACCAATAGCTTCCAAGCATCCCAAGGGTGATGCTCCTTTAATATTTGACTTTTTGAAGCACCACTAGTTGAGAATCAAATCTCATTCTGAGTCTACCTATATTATTTCATATATATTTTTGGATAATCATGGATGAAAATATTATCTTCACAAAAATATCGAAAAAAATATTTATATTAGATTCTAAGTTTTGGTGTTGCGGGTTGTTCAAGCTTGATTCATGGGTCGTGTTTTAGAGACATATTATTTACCAACATGAGTTAGGTGGTCAACATGATATATCACATAGTCAGGATTTTAAATCATATGTATATGGTTGGGTTCTTGGGTTGTAGTGATG
The DNA here is from genome assembly GCA_963277665.1 of Viscum album. Taxonomy (NCBI): domain Eukaryota; kingdom Viridiplantae; phylum Streptophyta; class Magnoliopsida; order Santalales; family Viscaceae; genus Viscum; species Viscum album. The sequence goes on along the minus strand of OY728121.1, from coordinate 573,519,015 downwards.
TGAATTTAGTTCCTTCATAGTAAATGATAAATTTTGTATAGAAATGATGTCTTTGAACTTTTAGAGAACATGTTCGATCAGTTGATGATGAGTAGACCAGGTCCAAGTCCACCCCTTAGGTGTGTGACCCACATAGACATAATAATTGTGTTTTTAAATGAAGAAATAATGGTTTTCTGAGATTAAATCAATAATAACAATATGTATATTACTAACATCGAATAATGGGTTGTTTTTATTAACTTTTAGGTTTTGATGGGTTGTGAGATAAATAATAAGAAATGTGATAAATGGTAAAAAAGAGAGATTGAAGAAGTCATAAAATGGGTTGAAAGTATGTTGAGTACATGTGGTTATGGATAAATGTTAAAATGGAATATTTATTAATTTTATTAAAATGAAATGAAATTGATCAACCATGGGTAGTGTGATAAATGAAAAGGGTTGATCCCTTGATATTTTCATGGTTGAAAAGGTCAAGTGTGTTGGACCTTGTAAATTATGAATTCATGAAATGGTTAGTGATGAGGGGCATGATAACTTCCACTCATGGGAATTAATTTTTAGAGATTTCACTCCATTTTTTATGTACAATGTCTAGACATGATGTTCGATATCTTAGATGAGAAACAATAGACATGAAATTCCTTATACTTTTGTAGTGTATCAACATGGGAATATAATCTATATAGTTTATTTGTGTGTTGTGAATAAATGGATTGTTAGAACTAGATATATGAAACTAAAATGAATAATGAATTCTGTTTTTGATAAAGGGAATTAAAAAACCATCTCAATTATTGGAATTGACTTATGGCATGAAAAAGGTAGATATAGTTTTTTTGGTTGATAAAATTAAACCAAAGGATACATATGTACATTTTTTAAATATATATTTGTAAAACATGTTTAATTTTTCTTCCTTATTAATTATATAATTTTACTTCCACATAAACTGTCATTATTATTATAGTAGATATCATTATAGACTCTATTGTTAACCACATAAAAATTCATACACACACACACACACTTCATGGGCTGTTGTTGGGTACCCCAGCTTACTTAATGGTTGTAGGTCAGGATAATGGATAGTGTACAATATTAGATTGGTAGTTTGTGATTTGTAATAGATCATGGACGTGAAAAATAAATGTGATGCCGGGACCCATTTTTGGATTTTATTTCTTATTTATTTTGGTTTTATTATGAAACATGACACTACTATGATATGGTTGGTTTATTTTTAGAGTTTTGGGTATTTACCAATTTTGTGGAATTCATTATATGATGCCATATTATTGATTATTATTAACTAGTTAGTTTTTTATATTTTATGTTATTTTATTAGTCAAAAATTAATGGCGTAGTCTCTCAACATATGTCATTAGACCATCAATTATATTTGATAGCCTCTATCACATTGAGAGGTGCACATGAGGTCAAGTGTCACATAGGTTCAGGGAACTAGTATAGTGGGAACTTGGATATGATATTATATAACATATCATACACTATTTATTATAACCCTTATAATTAGAAAAGGTTAATACTAGTGAATTATGTAATTTTCATAATCTATAATTAATTTAACAAATAAATTCTATAAACCCCCATTTATCTAATGTCAACAACAATCACATTAAATCCTTCAAATATCCTCTATATGTAAATAATTTCATTCAGTCTTCATCAAATAAAAATCTATTTAAAATATCTAAATATTAGATATAAGAGTTTAATCTATAATTTGATGTTAATATCATGATATAAATTTTAATTAATTAATTACTCTACCTATATATATTTATAAATTTAAAAAAAAATCATATGGTATCAAAAATATAATTACTTATTATATAAAAAATATACCACAGATTATATCCATGAAAATTCAATTAATTATCCAAAGAAGATATCCACATTATTATATTATCTCCAAAAATTGTGTGTTACAATAGTGATACAATCTATACTATCTAAATAGATATATGTTTCTAAATAGAAAAAATTAATAGTTGGTTTAATAGAATATTATTTATATGTTAATATTTATTATATTCTAATTTTTTCAATGAAATAATTTTTTATAAAGTCATTCATACCCAAAACTATATTTTTTGTAGGGATATGAAATTTTATTGATAAATACTTGATTTATAGGAAATTAAATTTATAAAAATATTTACAATTTATCAGAATTAATTTATATATTTTATTATTATAGAATATAGTCAATTCTCATTTCTATTAAGTATGAAATACCTCTATTTAATTTTGTTTATAGGTTATATTTACATGAAATAAAGGCCCAATGATCCATAGTCCCATGATAGAAGGCCTGATGAAACATAATCTCTAATCCCAATACATGGCGTCAAGGCCCTGATAATGTAGATTGTATCATTCTATATCTCCATTATTAGATCAAATCACCCCCGCTAGTAATCATCACATTGTGATCCAAATCTAAAACATGCATTTTCCCCCTAATATTTCCCCATTGCATCATGATTCTAATGAATCATGCTAGATAGTCCCTATATCGATAGTGTGGGAGGAGTGTTGGAAGACAGGTGTCAACACACCCATAACGTTTTCAAGAAATCCAATCGATGATTATTTCATTTTCAATTATTTCATCACTTGTTTGTTTTTCTGCATACTCATATCGGTCCTAAACGTAGTTATTCATATGGAAGGTCACAACTCCATCCCACATTGATGGTCCATGTGGAAGGAAGGATGTAATATAAGTGTCACCATGCATATTCCCCTTATCAAGGTCTCACATCTAGTACTGCCTACCCAAACCACCGTCCTTTTACAATGAGCAATTCTCATTTTCCCTGTCATGGTACATTATTCCCACTGATGAAGACCTGTATTCCCTATGGTGTAAGTGGATTCAATTGAAATTGGATCTGAGGCCTTACGGACAAAATTCCTTCTCACATATATCCCCAATTCTGTGACCGAAAAGTATAATTTTATTGAATATGTTCACTATTGATGTACCTTCTAATTCACCTTCTATAGTGATTCTAAAAACCTGTTGTAGAAACTTGCAAATACCACATACCCAGTTGTTAACCTTGTTTTCTTCAATGGTGGATCACAGGTGGTTACAAATTGACCACACCCCAAACTACAATTTATATATTTATGTACTATGTAAAAAAAATTAAATAATCATTATTGTCCCATGTAAACCCACATCATAGTTATTAAAAAAAATCAATAAATTTTATTTGATAATCAGTCTACTCAACCTATGTACCTCATAAATGATATTGTATTCATCCCTATTTATGTAGTAAATTGATAAAAACCATGCCGAAAAATTTAATAAATATTTAAGTACATGAATCAATTTCCAAGTTCAAATGATATAAACATAAAATTTGGATTTTAAACTAACTTAAAAATGTTTCTAAAAAATTATATACCTGGTCATAAAATCATTCCAATAATTAAGAACTAAATATTACCATGTTATAAAATTTAAAAAATAATGACCAATTGAGAGCTTATGTACTGGGGAGGACATTAGGACCTTAGCCATGCCTCCCTATATGGAAGATGATTCCAACTAGTAATAAAGGTATTTAGTGTTAATATAGTTAGATTATAGCCCCTTATTAGAGAATAAAATAAAAGAGTATAAAACTAAACATCATCAATAATATTGATAAAAAAATTACAGTACATAAAATCAATAATAAGAATCAATAATAATAAATATATATAGAATATATCAATCATAAAAACATAATCTCATCGAAACATTAAACTGTGATCACCCACTTAGCTAACCACATATTCAAATATATAAAATTATAGAGAGAAACTATTGCTCCACTGTCATCACCAAGCCTCACCTAATCCTATTTTCCAATCCTATTTGAGCTATTATAATGGAAAATTCTATGATAATATTATAACCAATCGATGATTATAACTATTGATGTATGCTCTGTTACCCATGTTTCATGTCTTCTTAAGTATCATGTGAGTAAAAATTAGTAGGAAACCACAAATTTGGTATTATTCATCACTAGTGAGTTAAGGGTTCTAACTGATTTTTTAAAGCCTAAATAAATCATATTTTAATGTGTAAATAAATAAACACAATAAATCATCATGTTATCAAGTGAAACACAATATTGAACAAAATCTTTTTCAGCATGTGTTAGGGTGTCTCCAAACATATCATATAATTTTTTATACCTATATAAGTCCCATGGAAGAATCAAAATAAATTTTCCTAGGAAATATAATATTAACAAGAATAATTAATGATTCTAAGGAGGATTACCTTGATAATAAAAATCATGAAACCATGATAAAATCCAAGTAGAATGTCCAAGTAATTCTAAAACAAATACACATGATTTGCATCCATGGAGTATATCTAAGGCATTATAACCCAAATAACCAGGAACCAAATACATGGAGTGTGTCCAAAAAATTCAAACTAAAATACGGATGAGTTGAATCTAATGAGAGTTTCAGATATATTCCAACCCAAATAGAAAATCAAATGTATGTTATATTTGCACCACATTCATATAACACACAATATTTTAATATATATACTCCTTTACATTTTCCAAAATGTGTTTCATTTCTTCCTCCACTCATAATAACGAACTAAAATGGACATGACATATATATAGATTAAAATAAAAATATTATGTATGACCATTAAAACCAATACCATGAATAAGATGTAAAAAATAGTAATAACCTATGCATGAAATGTTTTTTTAATTTCAATAACGTCTACTCAAATTTTGAATGAAATCCAATTGGTATAGATATAATAAATAATATGACTATTTTACACAAAAAAATATATTTTTCTCAATATTTTATTTTATTATGTAAATTCCTTTTTCAAGTAACATATTATTAATGATGATACAATATTTTTGATAGGAATACTTTGATAATAAAAAGTTTATTAATAAATAATATGAAATATGAATGAAAATCATTAATATTCTAAAACTAATTAATTTACTATAAAAATATTTTACACTATATCTCAAATATATATTAAAAAATTAAATTTCTAAATTTAGGATTCCCATTTAAGAAAATGTTTTTCTTGATTTTTTATAATAATAATATCTTTAGGGGAATTTTTGAGATTTTTCTGAAAACAATATTTTAGTTGAATAGTGAAAATAATTTTGTTGCAAATACAATTAATTTTATTACATTGCAGTTTTATAAGTATGAATTTTAAATATTAGGACCCTTCCTAAAAACATAACAGAATCTTGAATTAAATCGATAATTCAGATTGAGGCTCTTTTTAGGATTAGTGTTTTAGAGAATTAGGCCATAACTATTACATTACATCTCAAAAATTACAATGTAGAGACATATATTGAGTTTCCATTTTTATCATAAAATATAAACTCTTGAAACAATGTCATGTCTAGTTCCATGTTTTAGAGAGCATGAATTTTCTTAGATCCTATTATTGAACCTATTCATCTTTATGTCCTGTAAAAAACATTTCCTAACTTGGGATGAGCATAAAAATCCCAGTAAGGGTTAGAAAATGTAGAATGAAAAAATTAGTCCATCAATCATAATATTTTTAACATACATCTTCAAATCATCAGATTTATGAATAACACATAGTAATCAAAAAACATAAATGTAACTTGTAGCATCCATAACATACTAACATTGTAGATTTTACAGCCACGTAGGGAGTAACATTTGGAATACCCATCATAGTAAATTCCATAAATTTATTAGGAGAAACATTCACATTTACCTCTGTCACATTATTTATTGCCCTGACCCTAATTACCCAGAGTTAGTGCATTATTACATAACATTGGCATGATCACAAGAGATCAAGTCTCGTAAGACTAATTAGTTTAATATCTTTGGAAGTACTAGATATATACATAAGTTTAAAATTACATTATTAAATGAAAATCAACCATACCATTGTCTCCATTGACAACATTCATGTCCCCTACAAAATCCCTATAGGTCAGTCATAATATACTTCTTATCATCTTGGGAAAATATATCATTGAATGGGGAGAGATCAGATGCTCAGTAGGGATAACAATATAGTCGAAACATTCACAAATAATAACTATCATTTAAGGAAACATATAATAATAAAACACAAGACTTTTAAACTTAAACTTATAAATAATATGGAAAATATAAATCAAATAATTCCAATTACTTATACACATGGATATTCTACTAGTCAAATAATCACATGAAATATCGATAACCAATTTCATAATGATGGAATGCATAATACCATACTTCATAACCATATATTCAAGGCCTCCTTAAAATAATAAATATAAGATTTTGTCATGGCTTTGTTTGAAGACACTTGTTTATCTCATGAGACCTATAGGTGCATCGAGGAGCTATAACAGGATCCACATGTCACTTACTAAGTGCACTTCATTCCTCATATAAAATTGTTGAATCATAACATAAACATTGATATTAAAATTAGCATTATAAATGTCAATAATTTAACCATAAACCATGAATGGTATAAAAATAACACATCTATAGTAAAACATATCATAGGCCATTCAATACAATATTCAATATTGTATTATAGGAAATGAACCCCAATCAGGAATAATATCTTATAAATAAAGATGATATAGTTAAAAATGACTAGTAAATTTATTTACATGAAATACCCATTTTTCAAGAAATCATATAAATGTCACACGTTTTATAAAGGAAGACATTTAAAAGATATTTTTTATCAATATATCCCATACACCTTTGAAACTTTTTAATGGAATTAACATTTTTAAACATTCATGTTCATATAAATAAATCCTTAAAACCATTTTAAAATCAGGGACATTAATGAGAAATATTTATAAGAATAAATATTTAAAACATTAAAAAGGATTTTTTTGTTAAAAATTAACATAAATGAATAATTTTGAAAAATTCTATTATGTAACTATGACATTGATAATAAATATTTCCCAAAAAACACTTACATGAAATCAATCTCAGATTATAATGAGAATGAGGAATTAACCCTTACCTTTTACATTCCCTTGGATGAGGGTATGTTAACCTCCGGTATAATCGTTAATTCATAGTTATTAAATTATACAAGAGACAATAAATAAATATGATATAATATATGATCTTCTAATATTTTACTATCTATAATATTTTGGTAGTATCATTGTTTCAGGTGTTAACTGAATCATTTTCCTTTATATAAATGGTTACGTAAGACATGTTTTTTATGGATTAAATGTATTTGATTCATATCCAGAATAATATTATGATCTTAAACATTATTTTTATTCATAAAATGAACAATATTCTTGAATGATTACGATGTGGAATTAATCTCATTGCGCTTGTGGAGACAGTAATCCGTACGTACTCAAGAGAGACAATATCATTATATTGATGGTGAAGTTGTATATAATTTGATGGTATATCATATATATAAAAACATTAACATGTTATATTTGTTATTTACATCATTTATACTCATAATTATACACATCCAAATAATTAAGTGTTTTAATAACAAACTACACCCTGACGTGGAGATAGTAAGTCGTACGTACACACGTATGGGGACTTGTCATTCATAGTTCAGAAAGAATAATTAATATGGCTGTAAATTTTAATAAAAACATCAATCTATGTATAAGTTACTGGAATTATTATTTTGGTATGGATACAACAAAGAAATAGGAAGTGGAAGAAGAAGAGAACTTTGAAAAAATGAGGTGAAATTATTACTTCTTCTTCGGGTGTTTCCTTTTGAGATGATCAAAAAGTATTCGTAGGATGGATTTCTGATAAATAAAAGTCTTCTAGGTCAAAGGGTGGGTAGTTGGGAATATATTTTAACAGGGGTTTGATGATCTAAATGGATTTGAAGGTGTGATTTTGAGAGAAAGGGAAGTTCCCTTTTATAAGAGAGGTGAGGATAACGTTAGGAAAAGATTGAAATATAATTTTATTATACAATAATATTTGTTTTATAAGGTCTCTAAAATGAATTATTTTGAGGATAAAGTAGGGATTGGTCGCAAAAATGTCAATTAAAATGTTTTAAACTGGTTTAGGTCGACATATTAACCTTAACTTTTAGATTTAACTTTTAGTTAAATAGTTTAAATTTAACCATATATTCTTGTATTATAATAATAAATGGTTTATATGATTACTATATAAATCCAAGAGAACCCCAAGTGGTTCATTATTAACATATATATTATTATATAAGTCCTTTGGCCAAAAATTATATTTTGAGTAATATTATATCAATTAATAATGTAGTATTTGTTTTAAAAACCCATTTATGTCAATTTTGACATGATTTGGTATTTAATTTTTTTGACAGTCATAACAACATTATTACATTGAAAAAAATTCAATTACTCATCCCTAACATGTCATAGTTGTCTGGGAAATTATTGGAATGCATCAAAAGTATAAATTTTCATTTATTTTTATATTTATAATATAGATTATTTTAATCTTTCATTAATAAGGTAATTATTGCATCATCATTGTGTCATAAATAAATATAATTATTATATGTATAAAAATTATAAATAAAATAATATTTTGTAAGAATCATTTTTAGCTTTATAATGAATATTTATTTGATGAATTTATATTATGAATAACTGAGTATTAAAAATGGGTTAGTTATTAAATATTGAATTTAACACTTTTTACTCTTTTCTAAATAAAATAATAATAAATGTTCCAATATAATACAAGTGGAAAAAAAGGAACATATTTTATTCTAAAGCTTGATTTTGGTCTCAGTAAACATATCCAATTGAATTAGGATATATGTTATGGTAATTATAATATTATTTTTACCTTTAAGAACCCTGTTTAGTTTTAACCGTGGTAAATAAAATTCAAAAACTAAAAATCACCAAAAAAATATTTTAATCATATTGAACCACAAATTACTTAGAAATTTCAACCATGTCTCTTATATTTTTTAAAATAAACTCAAAAAAGAGGTAAAATCATGATAATGAAAATTTGCAAATGCGCTTAGAAGGTCGGTAAAAGAAGGTTAAAAATTCAATAAAATTTTATATATTTAATATTATTTTATAATGACTCCAATGAATTAAATTGAACTTAAATAGGAATTATGTGTCTATTTTACCTAATATAATGTTAAATAAAATAACTAATTATTTAAATAAAAAATTGGTATTAAACTATAACGCAGCGATTTTCATAATTTATCAAAAATTGAATGTTTTCAGAAAAATAAAAAAAATTCACCCAAAGCTAATTTCAATATTCTGAATTCAAAAACGATGTCATTTTTCAAAAAAAAAATTATAAAATTTAAAAAATAGGGTATTACTATTCATAACATCTAGTTTGATTGGTCGTGGGGTGTTAAAACTCCATGTTGCGTATAACGCATGCTATTGCATTAATCAAAGGGAAACATACCGTCGAAGCATGGGGTGTTACATTCTCCTCTCCCTAAAATAATTTCATCCTCAAAATTTCTATAATATTACTAAATAAAATGAATCGGGTGGTTCTTCATCATATGTTCCTTGGGTTCCCATGTTTCCTCTTCCATCTTATGATTTCTCTATAGAAAATTCACCATATGAGTCGTCTGGTTTCTCATCACTTATTCTCTGGTATCAAGAATTATGATAGGCTCTTCACAATAAGACATGTCAGGTTCTAATTATATTTCTTCATAGTTGATTAAATGCGTTGGGTCATGCATGTATTTTCTCAATAGTGATACATTGAACACATCATGAACTTTAGAGAGTCTTGGAAGAATTTCCAAATGGTAAGCTACAACCCCAATTCGTTGTAGAATTTTGAAAGGTATAATGTACTTGGGACTCAATTTACCCTTCTTACTGAATTGTATTACACCCTTCCATGGAGATACCTTCATGAAAACATGTTCACCTACTTGAAATTTCAAATCCTTCCTTCCATTATCAGCATAGATATTATTCATAATTTGAGTTGCTTTTATGTGAGTTTCGATAAGTTCCATCATTTCCATAATTTCCTCAAAATGTTCCAGGCCAACGAGATATCTTTCACCAACATAATCCCAACATGTGGGTGTTTGACTTATCTTTACATAAAACTCTTAATATGGTGCAATCTGAATACTTGAATAGAATCTATTATTATAGGAAAATTCGGTAAATATTGATCACACATACCTTGAAAGTCAAGTGAGAAATATTTCAACATGTCTTCTAAGGTTTGGATAGTCAGTTATGATTGTACATCAGTTTGAGGGTGGTAGGAAGTGCACAAACGACGTTCAGTATCCAAGTCCATCTAAATACTTTTCCATAATATTGATTTAATATGCGGTTCACGAATAGAAACAATTGATAGGGGTACTCCATGAAGTCTTAAAATATCATTAATATACAGTCTTGCTAGATATTCAAGTGGTAAATCATCTCTTATGGAAAGAAAAAGTGATGCCATATTAAGACAATCAACAATGACCCATATTGAATCATTCTTTCTTGGAGTCTTTGGTAGTCCCATGAAAAATTCTATTGTAATATCACCCCATTTACACTCGGGTATGGGAATAGGTTTCATGACTCTTCTCAGATGTTTTCTTCCTGATTTCACTAGTTGATAATCCATATATCTTGACACAAAATCAGCAATATATCTCTTTATGTTGTTCCACCAAAAAGGTTCCTTCAAATCTGTATACATCTTTGTGTTGCTAGGGTGTATAGAAAAATTGGAGCTATGATCAATATCCAACACTTCCCTTTTTAGATCGGGTATGTCAGGAGCACAAAGCCTCTTCCCAAAATTCAAAATCACATCTTCATATACGAAGTCAATCAATCTACCATCATTCATAGCTTTAATTTTCATTTAAATCTCCTCATCAACAGTCTAAGATCTTTTTATCCTTTTTAATAAAGATGGTTTGAAAACCATTTGAAAAAGTATCGATGTTGCACCTTCAATTATTTTTCCCATATCTATCTTTACTAGATCCAACATAGGATCCCTTTCAACTCTCATCTTGTTCAAAACTCCCTGATCATTTCCGCTCAAAGAATCTTCCATGTTATTTACCTTCCCTGGGTGGTAGTGTAGAGTAAAATCATAATCCTTGAGTAGTTCATGTAATCTTATTTTCCTCATGATGAGTTATTTAGGTGAGAAAATATACATCAAACTCTTGTAATAATTATATATGTCACATTTTTCACCATAGATATAGTGTCTCTATATCATCGTAAAAAAAATTGCAGCCGCTAAATCAATATTATGAATGGGATAGTTTTTTTTGAATTTTTTTTCTACAGTGACGCATATGAAAAAACTCTACCATTTTTCCTAAGGACACAACCATATCCACTCATTGAAGCATCACTATAAATAACAAACCCATCATTACTCAATGGTATATTCTAGATAGGATCATTGACTAATATACTCTTTATTTCATCAAAAAAATTTCACACTTTTTTTCAGAAACAAATTAACCCCTTTACATGTGATCTTGTTTAATGAGTTAGCCAATTGGAAAAAAATCCATATGAAACGTTGATAATAACCTACTAAACCAAAAAAAACTGCATACCTGAGTTATACTCGTTAGTTCTATCCATTCTTGGATTGCCTTGGTCATTGAAGGATCGACAGAGATTCCATCCTTAGAGACAAAATGGGAATGAAAAGAAATTTCCTGGAGAAAAAATTCACACTTGAGAAACTTCCCTTATAATTCATTTCTTATGAGGGTTTTCAAAATAGAGCACAAGTTATTTTCATGATCTTCATAGATTTTTGTGTATACCAATATATCATCAATAAATACCACTAAAAAGTCATCATGGTATTCATTGAAAACTCTATTCATTAGATCCATGAAGACAATGTGTTTAGTAGTCAATCTAAATGAAATTTTTGTAAACTCCTAATTCACATACCATGTTTGAAACACTGTTTTCAGAATGTCTTACTTTTTCATAGACACCTGATCATATCCATATTGACAATAAATCTTTGAAAAACATTTATCTCCATGAAGTTGGTCAAATAATTCATCATTGCAATGTATTTGATACTGGTTCATTATTTTTATAGCATTGATCTCCTTATAATCAATGCACAACCTCATAGATCCATCTTTCTTCTTAAAAATTGAATAGGGTCTGTCCATGGAGAAACAATAGGAATAATAAATACTTTTTTACTCAATTCATCTAGTTGTTTCTTTAGTTATACTAATTACACAGTGGATATTCTATAAGGGGCATTCGATATGGGCCTTGAACTAGGAATTAAAACAATGGAAAACTCAATTTCTAATTCTGGCAGATGTCCATGTAAATCTCCTAAAAACACATCAACCAATTCTAGTACAATAGTTCTATCCTCTATTTGAACATTATCTTCCTCTCCTATAGTAATTTCATTTCTTCCTCCACAACAATTGAATTTAGTATAGCTACTGGGGGTGGATATAGATAAGAATTAGGTGGTGATGTTTTGGTTCTAAATATATGGTACTCCTTATCATCATATAAAATTGTAACCTATTTATTCTTACAATAAATTTTCACATCATGGTATGAAAGTCAATCCTTTTTTAGTATTATATCAATTTCAATCATTGGTACTATGATGTTATCAACAGATAAACAACATTTATATGCCCTAATGGTAACTAATTTACAAAACATTGTTGTACTAATACTTAGCTTAGGAGTTTTTCCTGACAACTCCCTTGTTAAATAAAATTAGAAATATCAAATTATCTTAGGAAAATATGAAGATATGAAACAATGTGATGATTGAGAATCATGTAAATCATTGGCTAAACTTGAGGAAACCATTAAATTACATTCCACCACGTCTTTCAGAGCTTCAACCTCAGTAGTAGTGATCACATAAGCTTGACCTTTCTCCCATGTCCTTTTCTAGGGTAAGTTTCTTTTTCACTTAGGTCATTCATTTTCATAATTCCCCATTTCACTAAAATTGTAGCATTCATTATTGACAACCTATTTCATTCCCTTGGAATCATGATCTTGGTGGCGTTTTTACCACACTTGTAATAGAATCCCATTCCTGTCACGCAAGTACCGGGTCTTTTCTTCTCAAATTTACTAAAGGATGGATATTCAACTTTTCCCCTCTTCCCCTTATTTCCATTTCGAGACTGTTCAACAAATCACTTCTTCTATTTCATTAATTTAATGTCGTAAGACATAGAGAATTATTTTTCTGCCTTGATAGCACCTGAGACAATATCATCGTTTGATGAGAAAGATTCTGAGAATAATGCTCGACAGAGAAATGGTTTTAACCCATAAATTAATAGATCAATCTTACTCCTTGGGTTACATATATAATCCGTTGCATGCCTTTCTATCCTTGTAATGTTAGCCTCATACTTTACAACAGTCTCAGCATCCTTTTTCCTCAGACTAAGAAATTGTCTTTTCATATCCGCTCGATGGTTATGAAGAAAGTATTTTTATAAGAAAATCTCATTAAAATCCATCCATTCCATATTTGATACTTCTTAATCCTCTTTTTTGTTTTTAATTATTAACCTCCATTGATCTTCATCTTACGTGAGGCAATAAACTGTCATGAAAACTATTTCCCTTTCACTACTCCCCAACAAATGAAATATTTTCTCCAGGAAATTCTCCAGTTTTCAGCTAAGAATGGATTTTTAGTCCCATGGAATGTTGGTGATTATTGCCTTATGAAGTGGTCTAGCATTGATCCTCCATGTTGTCGACCAGGGTGCTCCATACAGGTAAGGTTATTATTCATAACATGGGTGATTTGTCCCAGTATGGTGTTAAGCTTATTAGCACTAGTTGCATAACCACCTCTACTATAATTATCTTGAGTAGGAGGGAAATCTATACATGGATTATGTGAATTGACATGATTTTCATTCCTTCCACTATGTACTATTTCCAAAAAATAGGATACTGTAGGTTAATTTATGAATCACAATACATAATTCAAACTTGTAAAACACTTGACATAAATTTAACAGTTTATGGATATTATCCATAATTATAAAAATGTTTTCATTGAGGAATTATATACTCATAAATACATCTTAATGGGTTTTATGGAAAATGTGAATTATCCTAAGCATATCCCCCAGGAGTGTCGTAACCAAGAGTGTAGAAAGGCTCGTTGTCTTGTAGCAGGATACCCTGGGTCAAGCAAGAAAATCCTTGTTGGAGTTTTCACTCTTAGGTGCATTTGTGCGAGAGTGGCCTCCACCTACTTGTATCCCAATTGGGATGTATTTCTTGTAAAATACAAAAAAATCTCTAAATTACCCAAATTATATGAAGTTCTTATGTACTAATCCTCAACTTCTATCTCAGGATAATGTTATGTAATCAGTGTTTTTCTAAATATAGCTTCAAATGATTAAACTAAACATCCTCCAATACCAACTCTAATGCCCTGAACCTAGTTACCTAGAGTCAGTGCATTATTTTAATACAATTGGCCTAATAACAAGACATCCATACTTGAAATAAAGATTATCTATAGTACCCTTGGAAGTAATATATACATATATAATTTTTACGTTACATTATAACATGAAAAACAACAACAATATTTTCTCTATTGACCACTTTCGTATCCCTTAGAATAACCCTACAGGTCAATCACAATATACTTATTCTCATCCCATGAAAAATAAAACATAGAAAGGGGTGAGCTCAGATGCAGAGTAAGGAAAATAATATAGAGGAATCTTTCATAAATAAGCATAAACATTAAAGTAATTATATAAGACTAAAACATAATACTTTTTAACATAAATTTCAGCATAACATGGAAAATATAAATCAAATAATTCCAATTACTTATTCACATGGACATTCAATTAGTCAAAATATCACATGCATTGTCAATAGCCAATTTCATAATGTTGGAATGCATAATGGAAGACTTCATAACCACATAGTGAAGCCCTCATTCCAAGAATACTAATTAGATTTTTTCAAGGATTTTTTCTAAGACATAAGATTTTATCATGAGACCTACCAATGCATCGAGAAAATATAGTGGGCTCCACCTGTCACAAACTACGTCCACTACATTCTTCATATATAATTGTTGAAACATAACATAAAAAATTTGTATTAAAACTAGTATACAAAATGTCAATACTTTAGCCATAAAACATGAATGGTATAAAAATAGAATATACATGGTAGAGAATACCATGACTCATTCAATACAATATGGAATATTTTATTATAATAAATATTCCTCAATCAAGAATAATATCCAGTAAAGGATGATGATGTAATTGAAAATGATCAATAAAACAATTTGAGTGAATTACCCCTTTTTCATGAAATAATTTAAAAGTCACAAAATTAATAAAGGATGAAATTTAGAAGATATTTTTGATAAAAATTGTCCCATACCACTTTGAAAATTTTTAATTGAATTAAAAATTTAAAATATTCATGTCCATATAAGTAAATCCTAAAAAACATTTTGAAAACATGGATATTAATGAGATAAATTTATATTAATAAATATTTAAAAGATTTAAAATGGTTTTTTAGTAAACGAGTACATTAAAATAATCATTTAAAAAAATTCATTTATGAAACATTTACACGGACAAAAAATATTTCCCACAAAATACTTACACAAAAACAATCTCGGGTAATAATGAGATCGAGGAATTAACCCTTACATTGTACTTATCCTTGATCGAGGGTATGTTAACCTCATTTATAATAGTTAAACAATTTTTATTAAATTATAATAGAATTAAATACATAAATATTATATCATATATGATCTTCTAATATTTCTTAGTTAATAATATTTTGGTATTATCGTTGTTTCAGGTGTTAATTGACTCGTTTTCCTTTATATGATTGGTTACATAAGCCAAGTTTGATATGGATAGGATTTATTTGATTCATATACATAATGATATTAAGTTCTTAAACATTATTTTTAATCATACAATAAAAATTATTCTTGAAGGATTATGATGGGGAATTTATAACATCACATTCGTGGAGATGGTAATCCATACATATGCACGAGCGACAAAATCATTATATTGATGGGGAAATTATTTTAAATAGGACGTTATATCATATATAAAGAATCATTAACATGTTATTTTTATTATTTAAATTAGATATACTTATTATTATATCTATCCAAATAATGATGGGTTTGAATAACAAACTACAACACGACGTGGAGATGGTAAGTCGTACGTAGGAACATATGGTGACATGTCATTCATAGGATGGATATTATAATGAATATGGTTGTATAAAATTTATTAAAACATCACAGTATTTATAAGGCAATGTGGTTATTATTTTGGTATGGAAACAATAGATAAAGAGGAAGTTGAAGAAGAATAGAACTTTGAAAAAATGTGGTTATATTATTTCCTCTTCTTCAGGTGTTTCCTTTTGAGTAGATCAAAAGGGATCATTTGGATAGATTTCTGATCAATGTAATACATCTAGGTCGAATAGAGTGTAGTTGGGAGGATATCTGAGAAGGTTTTGGCTAAGCCAAATGGCATTGGAGGAGTGATTTTGAGAGAAGTGGAAGTACCCTTTTATAACAGAGGTGTGGGTCACTATAGGAAAAGCCTAAAATATTTTTTTATACATTCATATATGGTTTATAATGGATCCAAAGTGATTTATTTTTATGATAAGGTTGGGATGGGTCGAAAACCACTCGGTAAACAGGGTTTAGACAAGTCTATGTCACTATATTAACATTATCTTTTACATTTAACTCTTAGTTAAATAGTTTAACTTTTACCATGTATTCTTGTATTATTAAAATGAATGGTTCAAAAATATACTATTAAAATCCAAGATAACCCCAAGTAGTTCATTAATAACATATATATGGTATTTTTTTTTTCTTTTAAAGACATTATGGCCTTTTAAGGAATCCATAGATCAAATATTACTCGTGGCAGTGGAAAAGGTCCTGGTCACCGCTTACGTTAAAAGAAACATTTTTTTGTCATTTATAAAACAACTCCTAGAAAAAGATTCCCATTGAAATAACATGAAAATTCATAGGTTTTTATACACTGTATAAAAAATGTTGTGAATAAATCAAAATATTCTTCAATTAATGGAGATTGAGACGAAGTCCCTTACCTCGTGTCGGACATGACCCGTTCTTTCTATAATCTCGTGAATAATAAACTAAATTGAATTTTTACATGATTAAGCACCATTTTCTAGTTTATTATTATTTTTAAATCTCTTTTTACCTTTTTATAAACATTATTTAATCATTTATGTTAATAATGTTCATTTTATTGATATTTGGCACTTGAGTAAAAAATCTACTTCTTATTATTACAAGTTGTTTGGGTGGTCAAAGGTACAAAATATTCATAATTATATTCATGATTTATATATCATATATATCATATATATCCTGTATATATATGTATTTATAATAGTATATAACATTAGGAGATTAGAGATGAAATGCACCGTTCATGGTGACTGTAAGTCGTACGTACGCATGAACGCTACTTTCATTTGTATTTGGTATTTTAGTGGATGAAAAAATAATGACACATATATATATATTATATATCCAGTATAATATAATATATATTTTTACTATCTCTATCCTTTATACATCCCATATATGTAACAAATGAGCCATATCACTTTGAGGGGGCGATAGTCCGCACTTCCTCGAATGAAATTATTGTATTTACCCACTATGTAAACAATAAAGGTATTATATAAATGAAAAAAGAATCATAGAAACAATATAAATATAGTATATATCACATATAAATATAGTTCCATATTAATGGCCACCATAAGTGGTTGTAAGAGAATATTGAACAATCATCGTTTCGTGATGCAGTAGTTCATCATCCACAGAAACAATATGTTTGTTACCCATTAGATGTAGATGTGTGTAAGTTTAGTTATAATATTCTCACAAAAAATATATTTTATTGAGTATACTAGTTTTTATAAAAAATAATGTAATAAAAATAGTTTATATGGGTTTGAGAAGTAAAATTATACAATAGGACTTAAGAGAAGATGTTATCTTTAAATCGGGTATATCCCTTTGGTCTGAACCGAAAGGTTTACTTGATTTGACTTATGTATAGGGTAAGGATTCTAGGAAGAAGAGATAGATATTAAGATATTATTTAGATAGAGGTTTGAAATCCAAGGGGCTTGAGAGGTTTGGGTAATGAGTTAGAGGTGAGGGTTTTTTATTAGGGGGAGGAGGGGCTCTTTAGGAATGTTTGAAAATATTATTTTATTATATAATTATTGTCGATTTATAAAGGTCCAAAACTTATTAAAGCCTAAGATAAGATGAATATTATTCAAAATAAAATCATCTAATATTAATTGGACAGGTTTTGGGTTTTATTTTATTTTTTATAATCATATTTATTTTAGGCATTCATTAATGAGATAAACACTCCATCATTATTGTGTCATAAATAATTTTATTTATTTTATGTCTAAAAATTATAAAAAAAATGATGTAGGAAATATTTTTATATTTAAAATTAATATTTATAGTCTAAGAGATAATTTATATAACCCCATATAATAATTTATTTACTAAATTATATATGTTTATATCATTTTTGTCTTTACTTTAAATTAATTAATTTAAACTGACATTATCACTCTTAAGTGGCTCTATGGGGTCCCAAAATCAACCCATGTATTTTCATGGTTGGAAATATATCCACCAATAATATTAGGACACATATTAGGGAAATATATGATTATTATAATAAATTTTTTTACCCTTATTTTCTAGAATTACCCATTAATCATGGTAAATAATATATTTACTGACATAAATATTCGTAATATCTAAAAATAGAAGTTACCTATTAACACAATGTGGATCTCAAGATTATAAATATGGAATAAATTTTTTCAAATTGAAAGCACATAAGTGGAAGTAATTAATTTAATAATTATCACATTTTCAACACAAAAAACACGTTTTTAAGAAATAATAACTATCAAAAGATTGACACTTATTTATGTCTAATTTCAATGTTATTTACATCCAGTGAACAACAATAGATTAAATGGGAAAATTATAATCTAATTATACTTTAAAACTAATTAATAAGATAATCGAACTATATAAATAAATTAGATCAAAAGTTAGTTTTGAATTATAATACTATATTTATCTCTATTCATTAAAGATGATTATTATCAGAATAATTTAAAAAATTTACCCAAAGTAAATTCTGATGTCGTGATTCTAAATAATAATTTTATTTCTTCTTGTAGAATATATAAAAGTGAAAAATATTAGATTTTAAAATGGTTCTCCATCAAAAGTTAGTAAATAGATCCATTAAAAATATTAGAGTATTTATGCTTAAAATTCGATTCAAACTTATTTTAAGCCTCTAAAATTTATTGGATAAATGTAGAAACATTTCACAAACATTAATATTTGTATTGTAGATAGCTCGGTCCATTACTGCCAATACAATGACTAAGAATTAACTACTATTTAATATAATATTATATAATTATTTTTCAATATGACCCAACGTTGTGTGCAACATTATATTTCAAAGAAACTCATTGTTGCGTGTCTGGTATGCCATTGAACATAACACCCCATTTAAAATAACATTAATATTAAATAAAAAAGTATTAATAAATATGAAAAGGTTTTATTATCTATTTAATTGGGATGTTACAATAAAATATTGAAATATTTTTATAAGACCAAATATTTATTTAATAAGTGAATTTATATTTTAAAAAATGTTTTTTTAAATTTACCGACACATATTTGATATTTTAGATCAGAACAAATATTTTCTAAAAATGTTTTGAATATATTATATGTATCAATTTTAAAATTAATATTTATCACTTTTGTAAATTGAATATGATGAAATTTATTTAAAATTTGTAATCAATGGGTCAAAAAATTATAATTACATCATTTTATCTACAAATATTATGTTACATTATGTATGTACTTGTTACCATGGTAAATGATGAAATGGAAGAATTAATTATTCAAGGATTAAGGGGAATAAAAGATGATAAAAATATATATAATTTAGAATATTAGGTGCAATAAAAACTAATATATTCATTAATCAATATTTCTCATTTTTAGAGCCGCTTTACCTATCAAACATTTACTCCCATTATATAAAAAAGAAATATTTACAAAAATAATCCCATAATTTATAAAGGGTTAATCTCTCCAACACATAAAATAGCACTAAAAAATTACATTTTCTAATAAAAAAAATCCATTTATCCTTCCCCTATAATAATATTTCAATCCAATGAGCTTCAGACCACATGAAATTGAACTATTCTCTACATTTTCACGGTATCTTCAAAGGAAATTTCAATGATCTCATCAGGGGTAATCATTCATACTTATCTTATTTCATTTTTATTCATTTAAAATTATAACTTTTAATTAAAAGTTAATAAAATAATAATTAGTTATATACATGATGTTATTTGGCTAAGGTAATGACTATTCATCAAAATTTACCCTTACTTTTATGAAAAACTAATACGTGGAATAGTTGTTGTGTGGACTAACACCTCTGTAACATCCTAAGTAAGTAATTAATAATAGATATTTTTATCTATGTCTATTAATGAATTAGATAGTGTTTTAGAGGCTTAAAATGAATATAAATCCAATCTTAATCATGGAATACACTAATATTCTTAAAAGATTGTTTTACTGCCTTTTGATGGAAAACCCTTTTTAAATCAAACTTTAGACAATTTTATAATCTATATTTGTCAAAATTAACATATTCATTATTATTGGGACATTTAAATTTACATTGGATAAATTTTTGGTATTTTTCTGACAATGTTCATTTTTAATGAATATTGAAAAATACTGCATTTTACATCAAACTGCTTTTTCATTTAATTTAATTATATGGTTAGGTTATATTTTTAATTGGTCTTAAAGTGTAATCTGAATATATGTTTACCATTTAATCCAATGGTGTTCATTAGTATTAATTTCACTTTGGAATTGGGCATAAACTAATGCCAAACTTTTCATAGATATGGTTTCAAAAAACCCGCTATTTGTTTTGACAACGGGAATTATTTTTAAATCAATTATTGCAATTTCTGTGTTTGTAATTTGGTAAAATGGATTAAATATTTGGAATCAGAAGGTACAAATTATGTAATCAAGACTCTTTTGTTTTTGGACATTATGAATAGTAACGACGGTAATTATCTTTAATTATATTGATTAATGAGTAATTGGGTAGTTAATGATACTAAAATAATATCATAATAAAAAAAATGACACCAACATGTGTCCTAATTCTACAGGTTGTCTCATGGCCGACCATGGGATGTCTTGTGCCAAACTTGGGGGCCCCATGAAATCACTTTTGTGAGAAAGTGACTTTTTATCTTTTTATTTTTTAAAGAATGTTAAGTGTAACAAAGAATGTATCCCTAAGTAAAATATTTTTAATTATGTCTACATAAATGATCATTTGGACTATAAATAGTCATTGGAAAGCTAAAACTATTTTCTATGTCATAGTATTTTTTTTATAATTTTTATACATTAAATAAATTAAATTATTTATGACATCATAATGGTGCAGCGATGACCTCATTATAAAAGGCCCCCACCTCTACCTCATTACCCACACTTCCAAAGCCTTTGGATCGGCCAAAACCTTCCCATTTTGTCTATAAACTTCCCTCTATTACTCCTTGAAGCCTCACTTTGGGCAGAAGTCTTCCCAAGTAAGTCTTTGAGCTCAAACCAAAGAGAGTTACCCGATTTTAAGGTAATGTATTCACTTGAGTCCTTTTGTATTATTTTTCTTCTCCCTCCCCCTAACCTCTTTTTATTCATTTCTTTTGTAACAAATCCAGTATCTTCAATATACTAGTCTGTTTTTATAAGAAGGATTCGAGCAAAACTTACACACACCTACATCTAATGGTTAAAGAACATACTGTTTCCGTGGATGGAGAATTTCTGCCTCCCGAAACGATGATTGTTCAACATTCTTTTAACACCTTCAAAGGTGGCCATTAAGATGAAACTATATTTATATATGATATATAATATGTTTATGTTTTCCTTAAGCTTCTGTATTTCTCATTTTGGGCATACCATTATGGTTCCCATTATGGGTAAACGCGATATCTTCATTTAAGGAAGTGCGGACTACCGCCCCCTCAAAGTGATTTGATTTGTTAAATACCATATGTGAGACGTATAAAGGATGGAGTTATGATATTATATATTATATTACGATGGAATTATAATATCACTTTATATAATTATGATTCCATTCTATAAAATACGAAATAGAAATGAAAGTAGCGTTCATGCGTACGTACAGCTTATCGTCTCCATGAACGGTGCATTTCATTTCTTACCTCTAAATGATTATGTAATATTATAAATGCATGCATGTACTGGATATATATGACATATATGATATCTACATCATGAATAACATTCTGGATATAATGGATACATGAACAACTTGTAATTATAAAGGGCTTATTTTTGACTCAAGTACCAATGATCGTTAAAACGACCGTTATTAACTTAAATAATTACATAGTGTTAATGACATGGAAATAAGTGATATAAAAGGAATAATGAACTTGAAAAAGGTTCCTAAACAAGTATAAATTAACTCAAGTTTATTGTTTAGGAGATTAAAGAACGACCGAGTCAAGTCGGACCCGAGGTATGGGACTTCGTCTCAATATCCTTTCATTGATGCATATTTTGTTTTATACAGAACCTTCTTTTATACGGTGTGTAAACCCCTTTTACTTTTACGTTTATCCAAGAGGAATATTTTTTATATGAAGCGTTTTACTAAATGACAAAAGGGAATGTTTTTGTCGTACGTATGCAGCGACAATGACTTCTCCATTGCCGTGACCATTATTTGAGTTTAGGCTTCCTCTACAAGCCATACCTTCTTTTTAAAAGAAAAATAAATACCATGTTTTACTTGTCTTTTATTTTATTATTGAAAATGGTTTTCATAATGTTTTTATATCAATGTGTTGTATTGATATCTTGTGATTGAAAGGTGGAAATGTTATGTTTTCTTTATGCATGTTTTATGTGATATGATTATGTTGAGGTTTTTGGGAATTATTATGAAGACGGGTGGTTCCGTGATAAAATAAGGGGTGGTGAGCCTGATATAGATCTCCAATGCATTGGGTAACGTGATGGAGTGAAACGTTAAGGTTTCTCCGAAGAGATTTAGGGAATATACTGTGATGGGTATTCCAAACGTAACCAAGAGGGTTACTCCCTACGTAAGAATGTTATGAATGCCTCAAGTAACCTTTATGTCTTATGATTTCTATGATTTATTCATGATTTGATGATGTATGTTTTATGGTTATAGTATGATTTCATTCTTATGTATATATGAAATCATGTCTCCTTTCCATATTTTTTTATATAACCCATACTGAGCTTTTTATGCTCATCCCAAGTCTTTTTTGAAATGTTTTTCACAGGCCAAGGGAAAGGTACATGATATGATGATAGTGTCAAGGAAGTGTCAAGAAAGAATTCATGTTTTATTTTAAATATGTTCCATTGATGGGAAAAAATGAATACTATCTTTATGTAACCACTTTGTTTAAATGTCGAATGTAATGAAAGTTTTATGATCTAATTATCTAAAACTCTAAACCTGAAAAGATCCTCAATGTGTAATCTTGTAATAACTCAATATTATGTAAGGTTTAAGGCTGGGGCCTTATAGTTGGTATCAGAGGTCGGTTTAGATAACTTTAGGAGTTTGAATTATATTAAATAATTATCAAAAAAAATTTTTATGGTCAAATTGAAGTGATATAGTATTTGAAGATTACCATGCTGCTTCATCTAAGACATGTTTGTTCAGAATGGTTTTCTTCAGAGGAAACAGGGAAGTAGTGCTTGGAAGGCATGCAGAAGGAAATAACCTTCTGAATCTGCATCCTGAGATGACCTGAATTGGAACTAAACAGTTTGTTGTAGTAATGGCGTAGTTGACTCAAGCGATAAATGGTGGTGGTATCCATGCATGAGATCATCCAGATCAACCGCAGAGGAACATGTCAGTGGTGGAACATTTCATAAGGAAACATCCCCTCATCATTCAGAGGATCATCTGACCCTGTGTTAGCTGAAGGGTGGATTAAAGCACTGGAGAAGATTTTCGATGTCATGGGGTGTTCAGACAATCAAAAGGTTAGTCTTGCTATTTACCGTTTGGAGGGTGAGGCAGATCAGTGGTGGTCTATGGTTAAAAATATCAGGGATGCAGATGAGATTGATGCTCTTGACTGGGATGAATTAAAAGGTATGTTTCATGAAAAGTATTTTCCTAAGGCTGTTCGACTTAGGATGGAAAAACAATTCTTGGAATTGAGATAAGAGGAAGACTTAGTGGCTGCCTATGAAGAAAGGTTCACTCGATTGGCAAGGTATGCTCCAAATTTTATCTGAGACTTTGATAGTAAAATCAATCATTTTTACTCAGGATTAAAGCCAAAATATTGAAGGGCATTAGCTTCTCGTGAGTTTAAAAGTTATGAAAAGCTTTTTCGATGTGCTGAGAATGTGGAAATGGAGTTTGCCGATGATCAATTGTTCTATAACAACCAACAAAAGAAGAGACCGAGGTGGCAGGAGAATGGTAAGAATTCTTCAAAAAAGTCTGATGGTAAGAAAACTATGTTTCCAGTTTGTGATAAATGTGGAAAAAGGCATGCTGGGGAATGTCTTCTGAATTCTGGAAAGTGCTACTGATGTGGTAATATGGGACATAAGGCTCATGATTTCATTGAAAAAGATCAAGGTGAAGGTAAGACCAAATTTGATTTACAGTTAGTGAAATGTTTTAAGTGCAATAAGGTGGGTCACTATGCAAATGAGTGTCTGAACAAGACCTTGAGTGATGGGAAGCAGTTAGACTACAAGAAGAAAGGGGTGTTTAAATCCTTTGCAACTACTTTAGCATATGTCGGGCCATCAAATGAAGTTGTATTAGGTACTTTGTTTGTTTTTTCAGATTATTCCAGTGTGTTGTTTGATTCGGGGTCTACACATTCTTTCATCTCTGAAACCTTTTCTAGTAAAATGGGAATACCATCTCAAGAAATGACTCCTGAACTTGTGGTAAAAACACCTGGGGGAAATGTTGAGGCAAAAAGAATTTATAAGAATATTCCTATCCTTATCTGTGGAAAGAACCTACTTGCAAACCTTATTGTTCAACCTCTAGTAGAATTTGATGTTATCCTGGGTATGGATTGGCTCTCTATTTACCATGCTAAGATTTAATGTAGAGCTGAAGAAGTTTCTTTTCAGAAA
This sequence comes from Viscum album, assembly GCA_963277665.1. Classification (NCBI taxonomy): domain Eukaryota; kingdom Viridiplantae; phylum Streptophyta; class Magnoliopsida; order Santalales; family Viscaceae; genus Viscum; species Viscum album. The sequence goes on along the minus strand of OY728121.1, from coordinate 573,493,530 downwards.
GAATTTCAGTTTCTGTACAAGAAAGAACCCTTACTGTTGATAACTTATCAAGAGGCCAAGAAACTTGTAAAAGATGGAAATGAATGTTACCTTGAACACATTGTTGAAAACAAGGGAACTGTTCAGATTAATGATGTGCCAGTGGTAAATGAGTATCCTGATGTTTTTCCTGATGAGTTGCCTGGAATAATACCAGATCGGGAAGTTGAGTTTACTGTTGACTTAGTTCCTGATGCAAAGCCAATTTCAATGCCCCATTATCGAATGGCTCAAATTTAACTTTTAGAGTTGAAGGAGAAATTGCAAGATTTATTAGAGAAAGGTTTCATTCGACCTAGCACATCACCATAGGGTGCTCCTGTCTTGTTTGTTAAAAAGAAATATGGCTCAATGAGACTTTTCATTGATTATAGGGCCTTGAATAATATCACTATTAAGAACAAATATCCTTTTCCTTATATCGATGATTTGTTTGATCAGCTCCAGGGAGCTCAGTATTTTTCAAAGATTGACCTGAGATCGGGGTACCATCAGGTGAAGGTAAAGGAAGTAGATGTTCCGAAGACTGTGTTTCGTACTAGATATGGCCATTATGAATTTGTAGTAATGCCTTTTGGGCTATCCAATGCACCTGCTGTATTCATGGACTTAATGAATATAATTATCCATGTGTTCTTAGATAATTTTGTGGTGGTTTTCATTGATGATATTTTGGTGTTTTCTAAATGTAAAGAAGAGCATGAAAGACATTTAAGGGTCATTTTGCAAACCTTGAAAGAAAATAAATTGTATGGGAAATTCAGCAAGTGTGAGTTTTGGTTCCAACAAATTTCTTTCCTTGGTCACATTGTTTCAAAAGATGGGATAACTGTTGATCCTGTAAAAACAGAGGTTGTTGGAGAATGGCCAAGACCCACAAATGTAACTGAGATTCGTAGTTTCCTTGGTTTGGAAGGCTATTACCGAAGGTTTGTTAGAAATTTTTCACGGTTATCTAGTCCAATGACTAAGCTAACTCAGAAGGGTGTTATGTTTATCTGGACAAAATAATGTGATGATTGTTTTCAGGAATTGAAAAGAAGATTGGTGAATGCTCCAGTTTTGGCACTACCTTCCAGGAATGGTGAGACTGTTATATACAGTGATGCTTCATTGAATGGACTTGGTTGCGTCCTAATGCAGAATGATCAGGTAATTGCTTATGCTTCACGTCAGTTGAAAACTCATGAGGTAAATTACCATACACATGATTTGGAATTAGCTGCTATTGTTTTTGCTTTAAAAATTTGGAGTCATCATTTGTATGGAGTAAAGTGTGAAATATATACTGATCACAAAGGTTTAAAGTATATATTCACTCAAAAAGAGTTAAACATGAGACAGATGAGATGACTGGAATTAATCAAGGATTATTATTGTACAATTCATTACCATCCAGGAAAAGAAAATAAAGTGGTTGATGCTTTGAGTCGAAAATGTAATGATTCATTAGAAATGTTGCATTTGGAACGTGATTCTTTGGTTAAGGATTTGATGAAATTTGGCATAGTAGTTGTTGGTGGAGGAAGTTCTTCTATTTTGTTTCAGGTATCAGTGAGATCATCTCTACCAGATAGAATCAAGCAAGCACAAAAGCAAGACAGTGAGTTGTAGAAAAAGGTAGAGCTGGTTTAGAAAGGTAAGTTGCCTGAATTCAACATTGATAATGATTGTGTTTTGAGATTTGGGAAGAGATTGTGTGCGCCTTGTGATTCACAGTTAAAGAGAGAGTTGTTATGTGAAGCTCATAGTTCTCCGTTTTCAGTTCATCCAGGCAGTAATAAGATGTATAGAGATCTTTGGGAGTATTACTAGTGGGATGGAATGAAAAGAGATATTGCTGATTTTACTGTGAAGTGTTTGACTTGTCAGCAGGTTAAAGTAGAGTGGAAGTTGCCGAAAGAGATGCTTCAGCCTTTACCAGTGCCAGAGTGGAAATGGGAGAATATATCCATGGACTTTTTTGTGGGATTACCGAAGACATCTCGAGGTAATAATGCAATCTGGGTTATTGTTGATCACATGACTAAATCTTCCCATTTCCTTTCTATATGGGATACTTTTTCCCTAGATCAATTTTCCCGTCTGTATCTTAAATAGATAGTCAGGTTACATGGAGTTCCTCTCTCCATTGTATCTGACCGTGATCCCAGGTTCAATTCTAACTTTTGGAAGGGCCTTCGGAAGTCGTTGGGTACTGAATTAAATTTTAGTACAACTTTTCATCCTCAATCAGATGGGTAGTCAGAACGAACAATTAAGACCTTGGAGGATATGCTATGAGCTTGTTCGATGGATTATTAGGAATGTTGGGACCAACATCTTCCTTTGGTTTAATTTTCATATAATAACAGTTTTCATTCTAGTATACAGATGGCGCCATTTCGGGAATTATATGGGAAGCGGTGTCGAACTCCAGCTTTCTGGGATGAATTGGGTGAAAGGAAGTTGATGGGACCAGAATTGGTAGAAGAGTTGGTAGAAAAAGTTCAGCTGATACAGAAAAACATGAGAACAGCTCAGAGTAGGCAGAAGAGTTATGCGGACAACAGGAGGAAGGATCTCTCTTTTGAGGTAGGTGATCATGTTTTTCTCAAAGTATCACCATGGAAAAGTGTGATGCGATTTGGTAAGAAAGGAAGGCTGAGTCCAAGGTTCATTGGACCATATGAAATTATAGAGAGAGTTGGATCAGTTTCTTATCGAGTGGCTTTACCTCTGAGTTTATCTCAGGTACACAATGTTTTTCATGTTTCGATGCTGAGAAAGTACATGCCAGATCTATCTCATGTTTTGAGTCCAGAGGTAGTTTAGCTGGAAGAGAACCTATCTTATGAGGAACAACCGGTCCAGATTTTTGACCATAGGGAGCAAGTGTTACGAAATAAGGTGATTAATCCGGTAAAGGTTTTGTGAAAAAACCACATGATGGAAGAGGCAACATGGGAATCTGAAAATGCAATGAGGGATAAGTACCCCCATTTATTCGATAAGTAAATAAATTGTGGGGATGCAATTTTCTAAAGGGGGGAAGGATGTAACATCACAAGTAAGTAATGAATAATAGATATTTTTATCTATGTATATTAATGAATTAGATATTGTTTAGAGGCTTAAAATGAAAATAAATCCAATCTTAAGCATGGAATACACTAATATTCTTAAAAGATTGTTTTACTGCCTTTTGATGGAAAACCTTTTTTAAATCAAACTTTTGAAAATTTTATAATCTATATTTGTAAAAATAAACATATTCATTATTATTGGGACATTGAAATTTACATTGGATAAATTTTTGGTGTTTTCCTGACAATGTTCATTTTTTTAATGAATAGTGAAAAATACTGCATTTTACATCGAAACTGATTTTTCATTTAATTTAATTATATGGTTAGGGTATATTTTTAATTGGTATTAAAGTGTAATATGAATATTTTTTTACCATTTAATCCAATGGTGGTCATTAGGATTAATTTCACTTTGTAATTGGGCACAAACTAATGCCAAACTTTTCATAGATATTGTTTCAAAAAAACCCGATATTTGTTTTGACAACGGGAATTATTTTTAAATCAATTATTGAAATTTCTGTGTTTGTAATTTGGTAAAATGGATTACATATTTGTAATCAGAAGGTCCAAATTATGTAATCAAGACTCTTTTGTTTTTGGACATTATGAATAGTAACGACGGTAATTATCTTTAATTATCTTGATTAATGAGTAATCGGGTAGTTAAGGATAATAAAAAAATATCATAATAATAAAAAAATGACACCAACATGTGTCCTAATTCTACTGGTTGTCTCATGGCGGACCATGGGATGTCTTTTTCCAAACTTCGGGGGCCCATGATATCTCTTTTGTGAGAAAGTGACTTTTTATCATTTTATTTTTTAAAGAATGTTAAGTGTAACAAAGAATGTATCACCTAAGTAAAATATTTTTAATTTTGCCTAAATAAATGATATTTTGGACTATAAATATTCATTGGAAAGATAAAAATATTTTCTACATCATAGTAGTTTTTTTAATTTTTATACATTAAATAAATTAAATTATTTAGGACATCATAATGATGCAGCGATGACCTCATTATTTGATGATTTAAATAAAATGGAAAGATAATGTAAAATCTAAGACCTAAACATGTCCTAAACCTATTGAGTGGGTATATTTCGAACCCTTATCACCTTAGCCTCGAATTATATCAATGTGGGACCTTTAAAATCCGAAACCCATTTGAAAATAAAGTAACATTTCTTTACTTTCCAAGAGTGCACCTCCTCTCCTCTTATAAAAGGCCCCCACCTCTACCTCCTTACCCACACTTACAAAGCCTTTGGCTCGGCCAAAACCAGCCCATTTTGTCTCTCCACTTCACTCTATTACTCCTTGTAGCCTCACTTTGGGCATAAGTCTTCCCAAGGAAGCCTTTGAGCTCAAACCAAAGGGAGTTACCCGATTTTAAGGTAATGTATTCACTTGAGTCCTTTTGTTTTATTTTGCTTCTCCAACCCCCTAAACTCTTTTTATTAATTTTTTTTGTAAAAAATCCAGTATCTTAAATATACTAGGATGTTGTTATATGATGTATTATAGCTATACTTACACACACGTACATATAATGGTTAAAGAACATACTGTTTCCGTGGATGGCGAATTTCTGCCTCCCGAAACGATGATTGTTCAACATTATTTTAACATCTTCAAAGGTAGCCATTAAGATGACAATATATTTATATATGATATATAATATTTTTATGTTTTCCTTAAGATTATGTATTTTTCATTTTGGGCATACCTTTAGGGTTCCCATTATGGGTAAACGCGATATCTTCATTTAAGGAAGTGCGGACTACCGCCCCCTCAAAGTGATTTGATTCGTTAAATACCATATGTGGGACGTATAAAGGATGGAGTTATGATATTATATATGATATTACACTGGAATTATAATATACCTTTATATAATTATGATTCCATTCTATAAAATACGAAATATAAATGAAAGTAGTGTTCATGCGTACGTACGGCTTACCGTCTCCATGAACGGTGCATTTCATTTCTTACCTCTAAATGATTATGTAATATTATAAATGCATGTATATACTGGATATATATGACATATATGATATCTACATCATGAATACCATTCTGGATATAATGGATACATGAACAACTTGTAATTATAAAGGGCTTATTTTTGACTCAAGTACGAATGATCGTTAAAACGGCCGTTATTAACTTAAATAATTACATAGTGTTCATGACATGGAAATAAGTGATATAAAAGGAATAATGAACTTGAAAAAGGTTCTTAAACAAGTAGAAATTAACTCAAGTTTATTATTTAGGAGATTAAAGAATGACCGAGTCAAGTCGGACCTGAGGTATGGGACTTCATCTCAATCTCCTTTAATTGAGGCATATTTTGTTTTATACACAAACTTCTTTTATACGGTGTATAAACCCCTTTGACTTTTACGTTTATCCAAAAGGAATATTTTTTATATGAAGTGTTTTACTAAATGAAAAAAGGGAATATTTTTGTCGTACGTATACGGAGAAAATGACTTCTCCACCACCGTGACCATTATTTGAGTTTCAGCTTCCTCTACAAGCCATAACTTCTTTTTAAAAGAAAAATAAATACCATGTTTTACTTTTCTTTTAATTTGGTATTGAAAATGGTTTTCATAATGTTTTTATATCAATGTGTTGTATTGATATATTGTGATTTAAAGGTGGAAATGTTATGTTTCCTTTATTCATGTTTTATGTGATACGATTATGTTGAGGTTCTTGGCCATTATTATGAAGACAGGTGGTTTCGTGATAAACTAAGGGCGGGTGAGCCCGATATAGCTCTCCAATGCATTGGGTAACACGAAGGAGGGAAACGTTAAAGTTTCTTCCAAGAGATTTAGGGAATATACTGTTATGGGTATTCCAAAAGTAACCAAGAGGGTTACTCCCTACGTATGAATGTTATGAATGCCTCAACTTACCTTTATGTCTTATGATTTCTATGATTAATTCATGATTTGATGAGGTATGTTTTATGGGTAATGAATTATTTCATTCTTATGTTTATATGAACTCTTGTCTCAATTCCATATTTTTTTATATAACCCATACTGAGATTTTTATGCTCATCCCAAGTCTTTTTTGAAATGTTTTTCACAGGTCAAGAGAAAGGTACATGATATGATGATAGTGTCAAAGAAGTGTCAAGAAAGAATCCATGTTTTATTTTAAATATGTTCCATTGATGGGAAAATATTAATACTATCTTTATGTAACAACTTTGTTTAAATGTGGAATGTAATGCAAGTTTTATGACCTAATTATCTAAAACTCAAAACCTGAAAAGATCCTCAATGTGTAATCTTGTAATAACTCAAGATTAAGTAAGGTTTAAGGATGGTGTCTTTAAACCTCCATGACACAACATTTTTATTTCTATTCACCGACCATCAAGGATGATGTAAAAGTGGAATTTAATTAATAAATATTATATTTATGACACATTTTTGATATTAATACTTTGAAAAATATTATCCATTTTGCTCATTCTATGTAAAATGTAATCATCAACCACACATACATGTAGAAAACCGCCACCGTATAACAAATGATTTTCATTTTTTATATTAATTAAAACCTTAAATGGATCACCATGATGATGGTATTAAATAATATATATCAATACTATAAATAAATTTTTATTTTTGTATGATCTATTGGAGATCCTAAATGTCAACAAACTGTTATCGTTAATTCAATTGTTCAAAACAAGCTTGATAAGTGGAAACTGATCTATTATTTCATTGTAATTAATTTAAATAATGAATAATCCTAATATAGTTATTTATAATTATGAGTTATCACACTAAAAATCACAATATATTATCATTTTTATTATTTTATAATTACAATACAAATATTACACCTTATAATAATCCATTAATCTTGGTAGGTTTAGGTTTTTGTTGGTTTAACCGGAAACATCAACAATATAATAAATTTATATCATTGTTGAATATGATAAATTATGTAATTGTATAATATGATTTAAATTAAATTGAATTTTTTCATTCTACAATGGATATATCAACATTATATCCTTAATTAAGAAAACATCATTCATTTGTTAAGAATCCCATAAACCTGATCATCACTAATCTCAACTTCGAGGTTTGTATAAATTTTTACCATGGATTGAAATTATCGATTTATAAAATATAATAGAAGATATATTAATTTAATTTTTATGATATATTAATTATTTGACTTAATATAATAATAGACACCAAGAAACTTTTTACAAAACTAGTTCAATTTGATAAGGATTATTTACACTTACTGTAGAAAAATGTAAAATCTAACCAGTATATATAGTTATTATGAATGTGGGGTAAATTTTTTTATTGTAGTAAATATGATTCATGGATATATATATATATAATTAATGTTATTTTTTTATTCAATATTTGTTGTTCAAGTATAAAATGAATCATGACTGAATTAAGGATTTTCATCTCAAATACCTCACTTTGAGGCATGTTTGTTATTGTACACCTAATTTAATTTTTGTGGTGTATATACTAACTATTTGGTATTTTTTATCATGAATTATATGTTAATAATTTTATTTTATATTTAATTAAAATCCATCTCTTTCTAGGGTATTTTATTAATGTGTTACTCCAGATGCAAGAGTATTCATGCTCCAATTCAGATTCTTTGAGTCATGATACATGTTTTTTAAAAAGTATCTATTTTATGTAATTATATTTATTTACTATATCATGAATTTTTTATCCATTATTTACATGTAATTCATTATATATGATATACAAAATAATTATTTTTCATTAATTTTTATCCTAGATAGAAGATTTTTTGGTAACTCAATTTTTATTTATTGATTTATTATCATTCAGTAAAATTTATTTCAAATAAGTTTGGTGAATTATTAGAACTTATTATATTAGTTTTAATCTTACATTATATAAATTATTAACACCTAAAATATTTTTCAAATGTTTCTTGCTTTCTGGATTATTCTCCCCATTAGTGATATTGATAACTCAAAACTCTTTTGTCATTGTTACAATGTTTCATTTAGAAATATTCTTTTACATGCTTAGGTGATACCATTATAAAATCTTTTATATGGTTTTCAATAATACAATTTAGTAAAATAAAATTTTAAATAAATTAATTTTTTTTACACCTCATTAAATGTTATTTTTAATCAAAGGAATTTTGAAGAGAATTAATTTTTTTTCTCATTTCTCTTTCATATGTTTTTTCTTACTTACAACATTTTAAAATAAAAAGCATTATATATCTGTAAGATCGTATTATTGAAGATTATTTTTAAAAAATAATGTATTTAATATATATTTTTACATTTCATTTCAAAAAATAATTTTGTATGTCACCTGTAATATTTTATTTTATATTAGTTTTAGAAATTTTTTTAAAATATCTTTTATGTTTTTACATATTTTTCCAATATTGTTTTTCAAAATAATTCATGTTAATAGTGTTTATATTCCACTATTTATAAAATAATGTATATTTATCTTTTTATAGAATAAAATTATGTATCCAAACAATCACATTCCTATTCCATTCTTGAGTGGCATTACTGAATCATACTTTTGTAGGGTTGTTTTTTATTTATATCTACACCCTTATATGTTTCCTTTAATACACTTATCTTATGTTCTATTGTAACCAACAAACATATTTATTTGTATTTAGTATGAAAATTTTATACATTTTATTTACATTGGGAAATGTATTTTAATAATTTATATTCTAATTGAAAAACTTATGATTATTGATAAGTTGATTTTTTATTGTTTGATGAACCCACATCTATATTATGAAGGGTTATGATAATTTTGTACCTTTTATTGATGTTGAAAAAAGCATATTCACTCTTTATGAATATTTACTACTTACTCAGGTTCATTATTTTTTGAAAAAAAAACATATAAATATATATGAATACCTGTGTATTAATCTGTACTATGGTTCATTACGTAATAGTTTTAAATATCATGTTGACACTTATGGTGAATTCATTTTACATAAATTTGTTATGGGTGTGGGGCCTATAACTATAAATCCCATAGATTCATAAACTGGTCTCACGAGACAATGTAGTTTGAGTTTTTGGGTATAGAAATTACCATAAATGGATAGTGTCACTATATAAGGCATTGAGAGAAAACATTTATTGTTAATTATATTAATTCTATGAGTTCGAGATACATAATTATTGATATCCATGCTTCTATATATTGAAACATATATCATGATTTTAATTATAATTGACTACAATTTTATTTATTCCTACCATTATATATATACCATTCTTATGTTTTTGAAGTTTTTTTATGTTTTCCCTGGAGAGAATTTGATTGTATCCCTCATTATGCGTCCATTTATCAACATTACTATTAGAACTTTTACACATGATATGCCTAATAGGTTTTCTTGTGGGAATAAATTTTTTGAGATATTGAAGACATGTTATAGATTATGTAGTTTCATATATATAGAAAAAAATTATTAGTATCAAATGACATGGGATTTATTAAATTTTTTTCTCTTAATTATTTAATGCCTAATCATAAAATAAATTTTGAATTTATGAAATGAATTATTATTTTTAATTCATTATATATTGGATTTTTTTTCATGAATATATATATCTTTTTAAGGAAAATATGTAAATTAATTATTAATGGAACTAACCTTAGGATCATGGATCAAGGATTTCATATTTGGTATCTCAAAAGGTTTTTAATAGCCTTTGAGAGTTTATGATTATTAAGGATAATTTATGTGTCGATAACATAGGGTTTATAATTATTTAAAATCTATATATATCTCTTTAAGGTAGTGAATTATTTAACATCAACGTAATAATGTGAGCTATATTTATATATTATGAGAAAATAAATTTTGTGAAAACATAAATATAATTATAATTTATGATTCTATGTAATTGAAAATAACCTAAAACTTAGGGAAAATTTAATTATGTTGTTTTTTATGAAATGAAATCCCTATATATAAACTGAAAGAGGATAAAGGATAAAACATAGATTTACAAATTATTAATTACTCTCAAATTGGAATATTTAGTATTCACATTATCTCCACCTTGTACATGACAATCTAGGGTAATTGTACACCTAGGTGGACACTCCCAAGATAAATAATTTCTTTAATTGACTTACTCATTTTGAACCATTATGAGGGATTTGAAAATCTTTATGTTAAAAAACCTAATTTGAATGATACAATGGATAACATAGATTGAACTATAGTGATTCATATGTTATGGTGTATTTTAATTAATATGTCCTTTCTTAAATAATAGATAATTCATTTTTTGAGTACACATATTTCAATTATTTTTTGAGTTTATAATATTCTAAAAAAGGGAATTTTATTTTGGGATCTCTATTTTAATGATTGGGTTAATTTCTATTTGATAAAAAACTCAATTTAGCATAAAATTAACTGATATTGATATATATTAAACTGAGACTGTCATATTTGAAAAATTTCCTTAATTAATTTGAGTAGTATGAACTATATTCAACCATGATATTGATATAAAGTGAAATATAATGAGGTTGAATTGTTATTAAATATTCATATGGAAATTTAGGATAATTATATTATAATGATCATCAATCATGTTAACTATTTTTATTTTAGTGATGGATTAATACCAGAGGAACAAAATTATCAATGACTGTAAGGGATAATGTGGTGATTACCTCAATGAGTAAACCTTTTAGAATGGGTAATAGAGTGAGAAACACTGTGATTATGCTAATCTATCGTTGAATAATTCTATATAACAATGTGACAATAGTTTACATTTCAAAAAAACAAAAAATTGAAATATTAAGACTCATATAATTTATAGAATTAAATATAGTGAATGAAAAAAATTATCAAATGTTTACATGTCATTGATGTGAGAAAAAAATGAGAAAAATTTATTTAATAGGATATGTAAAGGATATAAGTGTGGGGAAGAAGGTCATGATACATACAAGTATAATTGAAATAGAAAAGTAAAAAATATATTTCACTATAATTACAAGAGAGATTGGATCTATCTATCTAAATCTCCCAATCAATACACAAATGAGGGAAATTGTCTCGAAAAACATGACAAATAAGGAATACAATATGAAACTACTACAATCATTTTAGAGAGTGAATTTTCACACTATATATTCTTGTTTCATATCAGGTATGATTTCCACAACTAATGTATATTGACTTATGAATAAAAATACCTTCTGACATGACTATCATATATATCATTTACATGGTTTTTGTGATGTAATTCCATATTCATCAAGATATTAAACCCCTACTATAATTCTTTGTCAAATTAATAATTGGTTAGATGGATTTATACGGAAATTATAATAGTTTTCCATATAGATAAATATCATTTTAAATCCAAAGTAAATGCAAGAGCATTTAATAGTGTACAATTAAATAAGATTTCCCTATATGAATTACTCTGATCATATGAATCAAATTGGGATCATTAAATTTAATTTAGGGGGATAATATAACACCCCAAAATAATAATATATAACGTAAATTTAAAGAGAAAATATACATTATTGATTTATCCAAGAGGAAAAATATATTTCATATGATTAATTATTAAATATAAATTTAATTACTAAATAATACTAAATATAATGGGAATGGTAAATATAAAAATAGATATATTTTTAATTAAATTTTTTTCACCATATCAAAAAAATTTATATAAAAATATAAAATATAAAATTTTAATTATATTTACAAAAATGGGAATTATTTTTAAACTGCTCATTTTTTTATTTTGTTATGATTAATTTATTTAGGGATTTTCCTAAATAGAATGGTATTTAGGTGAATATTGGAAAATACCATGTTTAAAGATAAAATGACTTTTATGCCATTACACATATATAAGTCTAAAATTGAGTTTATTAAAAGAGTTTTATAAGAACAAATATTTATTTTATAAGTGAATTTATAATTCTAAAACAAATTACATTACAAGCCAATGTTTTATATTTTGGAACATAAGTGATATTTAATCACAATTTGATTTCAATTAATTATAAAATTTATTTTCAAAATAATTTTCATTATTATTATTAAATCTAATAAAATGAAAAGAAATATAATTTTAGAATTAGTGGGTTCTAATTATTTCATAATTACAACTTTATTTTTAGGCAGAAAAATTTTGTTACCTTTTTAAGAACTAGCTATTACAATAAAAACATTAATTAAAAAGAAAAGAATTCAAGTGTTAAAGGGATTGAATCCTAACAAAAATACTTATAATTGAGTGGATGAGTTATAGATAAAACTTATATCTTCTTAACTCCATTATTTCACAATTTCTAATCCACCTTACATCCATAACATTTCATCCCATTATATTAAATTTAAATATTTACCAAATGTAATTCTAACCACTTATTAGGGGCCTCTAACAACCCCTTAATGAAATCCTAAAAATATTTCTCTCTATTATTATTAAAATTTTTCATTATTTTTAAATACTATTTCACTACCTTGATCTTCTGACTTCAATTTAATAGTTTATTCAATACAATTCAAAGTGATCTTTTGAGAAAATCTCAAACTTCCCATTGTGAGTATTCATTTTAACAAAACCTCATTATTTTATATTCTTATTTTGACCTTATAATTCTCAAATACCAGTGTATTAACATAATTATTTTTTATATATATAATTCTATTTTTATTTTGTGATAATCAATGACCGCATTTTCACTTTTATATTAAAAAACTGAATACGTCAAATAAATTTTGTGGGAACAACATCCACCATGATAAAAAATGTTTCATTTTCATTTTAAAGTAAATAAATACTGTATTAATGTTGTATTTAAAATATAATTATGATATATTTATCTTCTTGATTATTCTTAAAAAATGAAAATAATAATATTTTATCCCCTTGTATGGATAACTAAATATATTCCCATGTTTTCATGTGGAATACTACATCTATGGAATAAATGGTTTTCATTTTATCATCACAGCATCATAAGAATGGTATTGTAAGATAATTATGAATTTTATGTCATAATTACTATTTTTAAAAAAAAAATGGAAGACCTAATATTTTTATGATCAACAGACATTCATCCTTAATTCGATAATTTAAAACGATTGTACTGGTAGGAATACAATCTCTTAAATATATATAAATACATTATTTAAATGATATTTAACTTATAATTCATTATGGTTATTATATACCACCATAATAATAACCAAATAAGATCATTACACTTTGGGTATGATTGTTTTACAACAAAACATCATTATAATCATATATTAATCATGCTTTGTTCATGTTTGGATCTTGTCAATAACCTACTTGAACAATACTAGGATCTTATATCATGGATGACTATGAAAACATATTTAACTAAGTGATATTATATTAATTGATATAAATTCTGTGATTTTTCTAGTAAATTCATATCAAAATTTAATTCATTAATTAATAAAGCATATTTCATTCCCTAAGAATCACTGAAACATGATCATCACGAATTTTAACTACATTGTTTGTACCCCAAACAATAATGGAATGAAATTATGGATTTATAAAATATCATGGAATGTATATTTTAGTTCGTTAATTATCTAATAACTATATTTTTCTTAAAATTATATCATACCAACATATTTTTATTAAACATGTTCAAATTGATAATGATTTCTTACATCAAGTGCTGAAATAGGTAAAAAGTGACTAATTTATAAATCTGTAGAGTTATTATAAAATACAATTATAAATTGTTATAGTAATTAATAAGGATATAATTTATTTAGTGAAATTAATTTAATTATTCATCATTATTAGTGTAAGAAAAGAACCAATTAGAAAAAAGGTAAAGGTTTTCATCTAAAATTTTTCTCATTTTGATTTGTTTTGTTTTATGAAAATAATTTCATTTATATGGTCTATATAATGCATATATAAGATATAATTTCATTAGTTATCTTTTAATTATAGTATTTTATGTTCAATTATAATCCATATATTTCAATGGGGTTTTATTAAAGTCTTACTCATGCCACAAGGGTTTATTATTCTCAATTTATATTCATTGATACATGATACATGTTCAACATCATGATTAAATTGTATGTTATTCTATTTATTAACTATCTATGATGATTCTATATATTATTTACTTTTAATTAATTTATAAAATAATCCAAATATGGCTATTTTCATTATATTTTTTTGACACATCTGTTACCCCAATAATAAGAGTTTTTGTCAACTTAGTCTTTCTTAAATGATTTATGATACTTCAACAAAATTTATTTCATATAATTAGGTTATATTCATTCATTTTACTGTATTAAGCTTTATTACCTAATTTTAAATATTTTTTCCAAATGAAAACTTTTCAAATGTTTCATGATTCATCATTTATGTTTTCTGAAAGGTACATTTATAACATGAATCTATTTAATTTTAGTTATAATATTTCATCTTGAACATTTAATTTCTATTATTAGGTTCCATGTCCATATAATTATATTAAATTTTATATTATAAATATTTTTGGTAAAATTTATTACCAATAAAAATTAATTTTTGATACTCTTATTATTATATGAGCTTTAAAAAATGTATTTGAAAAAAAAAATGGTGTTTTTCCCATTCACATTCATATGTTATGTCTGCCTTGAAAAATTTATGCAGGATATAGATTTTATATATTTAAATCACAATCTACTGAATAATATTTTTAAATATTAGTTATTTTCATAGAGATTTCACATTATCTTTGGAAAAATTATTTTAGCAGTAAACTGTAGGATCATCTTTTATATAAATGTTAAAAATGTTTTCTAAAAACACTTTTAAGATTTAACATGCATTCAGTACATCATTTTAAAATGGATTTACGCTAATACGTGTATTAATTCATGATATATACTCAAATATATATCCATTTTTGGAGAAAGGAACTCATGGTAAAAAACAATCTAATTCATAGTCCCATATTGGGTTGTTTTATTCAAGAAATCTTTTTTCATGGTATTTTTCATATATATAACATCATATTAAGTTTCCTTTATTAAAATGGTTTTATTTTCTATTTCATTAATCGATTTAATTTATCTATTTGGGTAATGACCATGTTATTCCATTTAATGAAATGGGTAAAAGTATTAGTGTGATTAATATTTTAATTCCAATGCAAACTAATATTCACAAGTTGACTAGGTGTTGTTAAACAATATGCCTTCTTTATCAGGGTGAGTTATGATCATGTTACAAGCTTCAATTACATAGATAAAATTGTTTGAATTATTCTTGATTATTTTCTTCTAAAAAGGGATTATTATCTATTTACATTGTATATTTTTCATTATATGGAAAACCATGTTTTTATTCAACAAATAATTATTTAAGGAATTGTATGAAATATATTTTTTACACTTACGGCCAATGTGTTATAAATAAATAGTTAACAAGGGGGTTACAAAATTATATTACCCCTTGATGATTCAATTACTCTCCTGAGACATAACAGGTTGGGATATGGTGTATTCCACTTCCCATATAAGTATAGTTTCTTATAAAAATACCATAACAATATGAATTTTATTAAGAAAATTCTACCTACCATCTGTATCATACCATTAGTTATTATTATCCTTATCTATATTTATTTTCATGGTTAGAGAATTTATCAGTTTCATTTTATTTTGGAATTACTCAAATTATTTATTCCTATGATGTTATGTATACCATTATATTTTTGATATCTTAGGTTATATGTTTCCCCTATTATGTGTTTTACCTAACAATTTATTATGCTTCAATTTCTCTTGTTTATGAAGAATGACATTACACTTGATTAACTGAATATGATATATTTTATAGATATTTATTGGAAATTTTTGAAGAATTATTTTGTATTAAGAAGTATCTTATATTGTGAGAAAAAAATCCATTAGTTAATACGTAAATAAGATTTATTAGTTAATATTTTTTTCCAATAATTTAATTCAATAATTAGACAATGTATTGGTAATATATTTTAAGAAATATATTATTTATGTCATGTGTCTCTAGTAAAGTAATGTCAATGAATCTATAGTTTATAAATACAAATGTCATATCCATTTTGTTGTCTGTTTTTTTCTCTCTTTTACCCTCGGTTCCGGTGGTGTCCTATGTCCATGAAGTCTGGGTTCCCCCCTTATTCTCATAAAACAAGGGTTATTGTCTCCTATAATAAAAAATTGAAGGTCTTCATGCCGTTGGGTGGATAGAGATCGATGCCTTGTACACAAATTATTATATGATAATTAATATAAATATTTCATAATATAAAACAAGGATCAACAAGTATATTTTTCGTTGGAAGAAGATTCCCATAATACATCAATGTGAGACTAAACTAAAACTAATTTTTTCTCTATAATGATTTTTTAAATCCACATGATATCATAAAACATTGTTAGATATCATAGGGAATACATTAAAGAAATGCGTGAGCTAAAAATCCCAGTATGGAAATAAACATGATATGGAAATGTAATGAGTGATTCAGAGCAATGTCGTGATATCATAAAAGAGAAGAATCATGAATAACCACATGAGATCATTACATAAATAAGATAGTATCATATGAACTGGAAATCATATAAAATGTCATAAAAACACATAACATCACTTAGACACGAGTATAGGATAACTACCTTGACACTATCACTGGAGGATAATATATTATAATTGATTAGATTTACTCCAAAATCTATACATGATACTTCATGAGACTAAATTCTTACTGAATTCATTATATCACTACCTATAAACACCCATCACAACATAATCATGATTATTTGTACCATAAAATGAAATGAATCGTATGGAATAGACATTAAAATTACCCATAAAAATAAATTGGTTACATAATCCTGTATAATTACATAATCAATGGATATTTTATATGAATAGAATTTTAGATATGGACATAATGTGTGTATTATGGACACATAATTAAGATAAATTAATATTGGTTTATATGTGAGATAAATATGTTCCTAATTTTTAAGAAATATTTATCATTAATGATTTTTCTTCAATTATGAAAATGTATTTAAAATATTACATTGTGTATTTCTAGGGGAAAATACCCAATTCAATTTGAAATCAATTCTATGCAATTTGAAAAATTGCATAATATAATAGAAACCATTTTATTTAAAAAAGAACCATACAAAATTATAATTAATTATTTAATTAATTGAGTGGTAATTAAAGAAGGAAATTCCATAGAAGGTATATAATTTAAAATAACAATCCCATCCCATTTCCTGTAGAATGTTTAAAAAGTTCATCATTCAAAAAAATATAAGAATATTGCATTAAAAAATATTTATAAAATTTCAAATAGTGAAAAAAAAATTTAATAAATTATTTAGAGGGATATAAAACCTTCTTCAAAATATTATAAAAATATATGGATATGTAGATAAATGATTTTGGAATGTCATTTAACATTTTATAAAATTATTTTATCAATAAATTTAATTACTAAAGATTGGAAAATGATAATTTTAATTGAATTTTTTTAATAAATAATGGAGAAAAACATAGTCTTGGTTTTATATAAAAATATCAATTAATTCCACTTATGGATACATAAACGCAATGAATCTTGGTTAATGATGTGATTTTGAAATAAACTTCTACAACGTTCGTAGAATTTGAATCATCAACCCCATGAAATAAAAAAGATTATATTCAATATTAAATACCATGAAGATAAATAGAATCATGATATGGAATTTTGTGGTGCATTATATGATCCATAAAAAAGAAATATGTCGTGAATATAGCATATGTCTCACGAAAGTACAAGTGAGTTGAAAAATTGCATATCACGAGTCTATCTTTGTCATGTAGGTCATTTATATAATTTTTAATAAACATATATAAATTATTTTTTAATCTGTATAAATTTCAAATTATAGTACCTTTTACATAAACCATAAATTTAATTTATTTTAATGAAAATTTCAGTTACTTATTTTGTTATGTCTACATCATGTGTTTTGGGGACGCTTATATCATAATTTGAAAATATAATCAATGTGTTGAATATGGTCAAAGGTCTCATTATTCCATCATCTCCAAAATAATAATCATTAATTAATTATAATATTTATTTTAAAATATAATTTTAAAAACATGAAATATTGTTTTGAAAAATGATTTGTGTTATAGTCTTGGAGTAGGTAGGTTGTATGTACCCATGGGAAATGTTTCCAATTTTCAATGATCATGATAGAGTAATGGTAAGTGTAAATTTTTCATATTATAATGATAATTATATCATAAATATCATATTAATTATATAAATATAGATACACATACCATCTATCTGATGTGGTAATAAAATAAATGAATCAAATTGCTTCCTAAGGAGGTTGTCCGGCGCACACAGAAACAATTTTACCATTTTTTCAATGTATGAGAATGTAAGATGGTATATGATATATTAAATTTCTTTAATGATTGATATTTTTGGAATATAATATCTTAACATTAAATACATCATCACTATCATCCATCATCGGTAATGATTGAAAGAAAATTACATCGGTTCGTGAGGTGGTTGTCTTCCATACACACGAATAAGGTTTCATTTCCAAATTTAAGAAAGAGAATATGGATAAATATTATTCCATAATCCAAATAACATATTGGTATATATTATATCTTTTGGATATTATTATGTAATTTGTAATACATAATTGAATGTTAAAATGATTACGTAAAAATAGGGATCTTGATGAAGATAATTAAATTTTCATAGAAGAACCTCCTTTAGATCTGTTATTAAAGACCCTTAGGATAGTATTATGGGAATAATAGTTGAAATAGAATGTCGATAAGGGTTTTTATGCTGATTTTTATGGTTTATTTGATACTAATGTCTTGATAGGTGTGAATATGTGATTGGAGGGGTTCCCTTTATAATTGAAGAGAATTGTCATTTTGGTAAATACCCAAAACATTTCATTAAGGGGAACTCGATATTAAGAATCGCTCATCCAAAATAAATAAATAATGCATTGGAGGTGTGATATTTCATTATATAAATTTACCAATCCAAAATAAAAATGATTTAAACAATATATTACATTTTCCTCTTAGGTTAGTCACTTTTACTAATATAGTTCTCAAAATGGTAACTTGTTTTTTTATTATTTTAACTATTCATTATGACCAAGATTAAGATGAACCAATTAAATAATATTAATCATACGGATGAAAAATATAGGACCCATTTTATAAAATTGAGAACACAAATTTTTTGAAATTCATTATAAAATTTAACCTGTAAAACGTTTTGAAATATTTTTTCCAAGAAATGTATTCTTCAAGCAATATAAGATCATATATTAAATCAATGAAATTAAATCATCATTATATGAATTTAAAATAATATAAATATATTCTTAATATATGAATTTAATTTAAATATTTCCTTACTATCTGTTATTTTGATTATCAAAAGTGGATAAAATTGATGAACTAAATACACATTACAGAATACATCATTTTAAACATTAAAATAAACTTATAACAAAACAAAACAATTGATTATTCAAGTGAAATTAATTATATTATTATAAATAAAGTGGTTTATATTTCACTTTAAAATCGAAAATACCATGGTTCAATTAAATAACATGATTTAATGAAATGAAATGATATTATTTGAAAGAAATCACAAATTTTTAATATTCCCTGAAAAATGAAATATTTATGAGGAATCATATGATTTAAATTTATGCTAATTTTTATGTGGTGGTTAAAAAATGTTTTTAATTTTATATAAAAACTTATAAATTTTTTCACAAGTTAATTATTATACTTTCTCAAAAAATCAATAAAAATCATTTTTGTGGGAAATATATTTTTAAAGAATAAAATATCTATTAAATATTTAGTGCTTATTTCATAGGAATTTATTAAGAAATTTCAAATTATTATATCCTCTATGTATATTTCAGAAATTGGTTAATATTTTTAATTCCAAATAATTTTAAAAAATTGTTAAAATGGACATATTTAAAAAATAACATTTTAATAGAATATCCTGGTTCATTTAATCTTAGTGTTTTAGGTTTTATACACAATAAAAAATTGTTTTATTTTAAAATATTTTGATTCCTCATTTTATCCCTTTTATAACGTTCATTCTTTCCATTCGTTCTTTTTCTTTTTAATAATAAGCTTTAATGTACAAACCAAATACTTCTTTGAAAACTCAGATCATAAAATGGGTTAATAAATCATCATCTTAAAATAAGGTAAGGCTATGAAAAATAATCATATCAAATAAAACAATAAAAGGTTTCCATAGAAGGTGAGAGTTGTTGGGAATATGAATCATGGATTTATAAAAAAGATTCATTCATTTGAAAACCTTATACTATTTTTAACAGAGAATGAAATATCAATTTATCAAAAATTCATAACATTTTTAAAAAAAATCATTTTCCTAATGTTAAGGAATCCTTTTACCATTTAGAAAAATAAAATAAGGAAATATATATTATTTAAAATTATAAACTCATACATTAATCAACTTTCACCATAGTATCCTATGTTTCTCTAAATTATGAGTAATTGAGATGAAATTTTCCTTCATGAGGAACTAAAAGAAAATTCTAATAACTATCATAATACAAATATAGATAACAATATATTTATCCTAACATTAAAATTAATTCAAAAACATAAATTGTTTCTATAAGATAATATAACATCCAGAATGTATAAACCTTAATATTAATCTTTGAAGACAATGTTCAACATAAATAATTCAATTAATAAAAAACTCTACATCCTAAATATTGTCAAAATAAAAAATTCTATTTATATTCATCCAAAATTACCTTTAATATTAAATGAAATGTTATTACTATGGATTGCATATAACACAACCCAATTACACTTTTAAACAAATATAATTAATCATCTCAAATTGAAAAAACATAAAAATATTTTAATCCAACAATATTTTTCCAAAGTAAAGATAATATTTTTACCATAAATTTTTTTTAAAAAAATACATAATTACTAGGAAATCACAGATTCTTGTTTTGGGTGTTTCACCCTTGTCTCCCTTTGGTTGTGGTTCAACCCCCCACAACATAGCTGGATGCGATGGGTTTTCACAAAGCGTGTAGGTTGTCTTATTTCTAATACTATTGAATGAAATTTATAATCATATCCACAATTCTGCATTATCCTATATAGTTATCAATAATATGATGAAATTATTAAAAAATTATATTATTCATGAAATCACATTTTAGCTTCTATGGGTTTCTATCCAACTAATGATTTTCTTCAAAATCAAATTATTTTAATTGATAATAATTACCACAACTTCAAGAATATATAAAATAGTACATATTACTTAATCATTTGTATTTCCATAAAATAAAACCATAAAATAAAATAAAATTTCTAGGTTATTATTACCTTTTATCTTATTCTTCAAAATTCGTATAGAAAAGTCATGCAAAACTTTCATTTTAAGGATGATGATTATCATAACTAGAATAGCATTGATAAAAATAATTCAACAACATTATTCTTGATTTCCAATATCTAAACTGATTAATAATTCTACTTAATTGTTTTTCTAAACATTGGACCTTGGGAATAAATCCTTGTATATAGAAACTATCATAGATTATGACCAATTTTCCAACATTTATAACATTTGACTATTAGTGGGTTCCTAGAGTGAACATTATTTCCCTATTCCATATTAACTAGAATATTAACTTTTATTTGAAAATTAACTGCAATATTTCATACCATTCAACACATAAATAATATCTTAATTACATTAAGTCATTTTATATGGTTCCCATTCCCATATTTTTTATATGTAGGAAATTGAATCTCATTTTTGTTATTTAACTCTTTAACTTATAGGAGACGACATCCTTATATTCTTTGATGTTTTTGTCAATTCAACTATTTTCCTGTCAATAATCATAAATAGAGATGGATAATTTCGAATTATTACATGATTTTTAACATCTATTATCATTAGTTTTTTACTCTAATTATTTATTTAATTACATTTTCCATCACATTGGTTGTTGGAATGCTTTCCTATATTTGATCCATTAACTAAAAAAGGAAAAATATATGATAATTCATAAACATGATAAGATATTTTTATAAACATTGAATAAATAAAATATAAATTATATTTTTATAATGCCTTTTGATTCTATGGGGTTAAGTATATTTTATTCATGTTTATTACTCCAAATAAGTTTTCTATCATACCAATTTATTCAATGCATTTCTAATTTCATTTAATATGTTTTAGGAATTTACATATCATATCTCTCGATTGTCCTAAACCAAGAGTGTAAAATGGAACAATTTTTTAAATCACATAATGATAAATTCAAAATTAGTGAGCCCTTTTTATGGTAATTACCCTTAGGTACCACTGTACTAGAGCTACATCCACCTGTAGTATCCAAATGGGGATGTAATTTATCAAAAATCACTCTATGTAACCTTCAAAAAAATTCTAGGATATTATTTATATACTTAGTATTATCCTTATACTTATTCATAGTGTTATCAGTAATGTTTTATCATCCTTGTTACATATGATAACTAAACATATTTTCTCACACCAACTATAGCGACCCATGTCATTTTATGAATCTTTTTTCATGATCATTAAGATAAATATATATTAATAAAAAAAGTTTATTGAAATTGTCTAGTATATTTTCAAGACTAGTTTCATAATACATAAAATATGTATTAAAATAAAATGATTTTATCTTCAATTGAGTGCTCTAAAGTCTATTTGAGATCCTAAAACTGCATAGGATAACTTGGTGAATACATAAAATAATGGGGTGAGATAAAAACCACTGAAAAGGAATAGACATGATAAATAAATACAATTTGTTAGTTAATGCCATGACATGACATCATAAAAGAGAAAGTTGATGAGTAATCACATGGGATAATAACATAATCAAAATGGTAGCATAGGATCATGGAATCATATGAAATGTAGTATCAATATTTATTATGTGATAAACATGACTCATAGAAAACATCCAAGACAATATCAAATAGTGGACAGGGTCCCATAATTGGTTAGGTTTACTATATAATCCATTATATGATGCCTCATGAGATCTAATATTTTACAAATCCATTTGAGTAGTATCTTTGAACACCCATTAGAATGTATTTATTATTAAAGTGTTCCAAAAAATGAAACCAATCCAAAATAATATACAAAATAATTATACATGGAAATTTTGGGTTTGAATAATCATTTATCATACCATTATCAATGAAAATTTTATTATGAAGGAATTTTATTGATGAAAACAAAAAATTTATGAACAAACGAATATAAGGGTGAATGATATTGTTTAATATTTTAAAGACATATATACATAATTTAGAAGAAATACATGTCAAAAAATGTTATATATGTTGATGAAAATGTATTTAAAATTTATAAGGGATATTTTAAGTAGAAAATTATAATTTCAAATTGAAATAACATATTTAAAAAACAAAAATTTTTAAAATATTATTTCAAATTTTTTATTTCTAAAACCACTATGTAAACTTATAAAGGAAGCTTTAATGAATTTAGTGGTCATGATGGATGGTATTTTCATACATCTCATTTAATATGAAAAACTCACTTTTCACAGTATTTGTAAAAAGGTTAAAATTACCTCATTTGAATAAGGACAAGATAATTGCTTTTTAACCATTTTATAAATAATAAAACATTGTTAAAAATGAATTTATTAAATAATTTTATATATCTAAAAAACATCATTCAAAATATCTTTATAACATATGGATATGTAAAAAAATATTTTCATCAAAATGTCAGATATAAATAAATGAATTTTCTCAATCATTTTATGTACCAATGACTAAAAATAGATTTTATTACGTGAATGTTTAATAAATAACCAGATGAAAATAAAATATATGTTGTTTAATATATATAAATTGAATAACTCCTAAAATGGATTCAAAACCCTAATCAATCTCCAATATAAGTATGATTGTAAAATAAACCCTTACCACATTAATAACATTTGATTTATAACAAAAATGAATGAAGTAAATTAAAATAAAACATTTAATACAATGACTATAATGATATTTATGACATAAAATAAAAATTATATATATATATACAACATAAAATAAACAAGTGGTGAATATGGAATATGTCTAATAAAACTAAAAGTGAGAAAAGAAATCCCTTATCATGAGTTGAATTTTTTGGTATGTCTTTTATATATATTATAATAAACATATATAAATTATTATTTTTATTAAGAACACTTACATGTATAATCACTTATACATAATTTATCACTGCAATACTTTAGAATATATTTCTTCTCGAATAAATTTAATTTCTTCGATAGCCAAGAATGCACACAACCCTGATTTTAAATAAAATAGGATTTCGTATACCATTATAATATATGAATTAAATTTGAGGGTACAGATATTAATAAATAGATTATGAAATATATTTTTATTTATTGATTAAAAATAATATAAAAATAATATAATAGAGAAAGAAAATTTTCCTAAAAATATGAATTTTTTCTAAAAATGCTATTTTATTACACTTTGTGAATATAATTTAATGTTTTTTTTCATTTTTCATAATTTTTTTTGAAATTTTTTTATTTCTTCTTTAATAATAAGAAAAAATTGTCTTTGGGTGATATTTTTATACGTTTAAGAAATAATTCATTTTTTAATGAATAGTGAAAAATATTGAGTTTTTATTGAAAACAATCTTTTCAATGTAAATATTTATCATGGTAAATTATATTTTAATTTGGTTTTCATGTAAAATTATTTCAAATATATATATATTAATACAATTTTTTCATTGGAATCATTTACAATTTTAAAATTTGGTTTAAAAGCATTATAAACTTTTGAAAATTTTCATTTTGAAACCCACTTTCACATCGCATTTGCGGGATTAATATTAAAGAAATGATTTATGATTATTAGAATTTAATTTTAAATAATATAATATATAATAATATTAATAATAATTTATACTATTTTATATTTTAAAATTTATTTTTTTCCAAAATTAATAGTGAAAACTGAAAAAAAAAATTATCGACCTTAGTCAAGGTAAAAATGGGTTTATCAGGGGTTAATATAAGTAGATAATGTTTAAATAGAACTAAAAACATTAAAAATATATATTTATAGGCTAATTAAGACCATATATTTTATAAATCACATAAATACACATTTTGGACTCTTTGGTAATGTAAACAATATGGTTATATATATTTATTTTAAAAAATTATTAGTGTATAACATAGCTCACTTATAAAACGCCACCCCTCTCCTCTACATTCAAATCCTTAATACCATTTAGGTTCTGAAAATACCTAATGAAATAACTTAGAAAATGATTTTTTATTATCTTATTAGGCATATTTTGGGAGTAAATTCATCCTTGTAATGCATTAGCTGCAAAACTTTGGAGGTTAACAAAAGAAGAGGTAATGTTATCCTATGGGAATTTTTATTTAAATTTATCCTTCACCTTATTCAAATATTATTAGACTTTGATGTTATTGTAAAATAATTATATTTCATATATAAATGTTTTTTATGTTAATATACTGGCCTAAATCAAACTCCATTTCTATCAAAGGGGTTGTGAAATCATCATTCATGTGGACGTAGGGCAACCGTCTCATGAACCGATGCCATTCAATTTTTTGTTAGAATCTCTAATG
This sequence comes from Viscum album, assembly GCA_963277665.1. Taxonomy (NCBI): domain Eukaryota; kingdom Viridiplantae; phylum Streptophyta; class Magnoliopsida; order Santalales; family Viscaceae; genus Viscum; species Viscum album. The sequence goes on along the minus strand of OY728121.1, from coordinate 573,467,515 downwards.
ATTGGGTATTATGATGGATATAAATTGCCTATAAAAATATATTATATTAATAATATAATTATTCCACAATATTTATTATATGAAATATAAATTTTTACATTCTTTTCTGCAGGGGATATGATAATATCACTCGTGGGTACAGTGAACTACCAACTTAGGAATTGATTTGATTTGTTTTTCACTAATATGTTCAGTTTAATATAATATTGACAAATTTAGTGAATATATGCTATATAAGTTACACAATTATGATACTAATTATATTTTTATAATTCTTAACTAATAAAATATCATTTTATTTCTTACCCAAAAAAAAGATAACATTGTTTGTGAATGTATTGACTACCACCTTCACAATGTGACGTGAATCTATTTTCATCAACACACAAAATGGATAATTTATATGAGTATATTTAATTAAAAAAATATAGTATATAATATATTATAATCATTATTTTAATATATTAACTTATTTACCTTCTTTCTGTAATGATCATTTGAAAATGGAGACGTTACTCATGTGTATGTATAGCCTAAAATATCAAGGATCATAACGTACTTCATTTAAGAAAAAAAATACTTCATGACTAATATTAAATATATAATTGATGTCGAAATAAGATAATTATTCCATGATTATTATTATGGATTTTAAGTAATTATATAATATACATAATATTAATAAATTTAATGACAACACATGATTTATAAAACAAGAAAATTAACATAGGAAACATATAAATAAATTAATAATTATTAAGAAACACTTGATATGATCTTATAATAGGGTCATATATGACACCATAAAGATTAATATGGTTATGGTATACATTAATAACATGTTTAAACCCACTCTATCTAATGTTAAATAAAATTCATCTAAAAATATGTGTAACCTAAGGAACTTCATCTCAATTTCCCTTCATTGAGACAAATTTTAGTGTTATGAACATAATTTATATGATATTGTGTATATATTTTACACATTTTGATGAAATTTCATGATTCCTTAAAAATTAAAAGTATTTTAAGTTTCAATTAAAATAATTTTATCCATTGGGATTTTACATTAAAATTACCAAGTTGTAAATAATTTCATAACTCAATTTATTTTCATTAAGAAATATTACTTCTTCATTTTCAATTTATATTATAAGATTATGTGTATAATAAATATTTATTGTCTAATTTGGAATTTTCATTTTTTATATTTTTATTTTTCCTTTTCTACACGTAATATTTTCAATGATGAACTCACACTTCAATGTTATGATCATTCTAAGTGCTTTATTCAAAATTTCCTTTTCATTGAGACATTTTTAATAATACAAATAGATTTAATTTTACATGGTGTATATACTACTCCCTTGATATATTTAACATTAATAAATATTTTTTGTTTGTGGTTAATTATTAAATTCAAGATTATACATTTTATTATATGATAGATATTATTATTTTCAAAACAATATTCCATTTTTAAATGTAAAGTTTACATCCAATGTTTTTTGAATGATTGAGGAAACAATGATAGTTCTGTATCCTTTCCAAAAATTTTATATTTTATGATTAGTAATATTGATTCAAGAATTTAATATATCATTTGGTAAACAAGGAATGATTTGGAACTATAGGGACAGGTGGGCCTCGAAATTATATAGCCCATTGATGTATTAGTAGGTCTCATGATACAAATCAGTTGTCAAAATTAAATGTATTTTTATCAATTGTTTTAAAACATCATTTAAATAGTTTTTATGGTAGAGGTGTAATTTTTATGAGACTTTAAGACTAATAATAAATAATTTTCATCATTATGAGTTTTGTTATTATTATCTAGGACATTATCATAATTATATTATCTCTTAATTCATTTGATTCTCAATTTGTTGACTAAATAGAATTTGTTTTTAGTGATTTACCTTTTCATGTTCACTATGATTTTCTATTAATGATATATTCTACTCTACTCGACCTCTTGTGGGCATTTAGGCTCAACATTATTTTTCGTTCTTTCCACAAGTCCTGAAGAAGGGGTCATTTATTGAGTTTTCAAGGATGCAGTTCATTTAATTTTGTTATCTATTATGTTTTATTTACGTTTACCAATGTGAAATATGTGTCATGTATGTATCAATTTCTATAAAAAATACTTAACTAATCAATAATTGATAATTTTTAAAATTTATCTATAGAATTTTTGTAAACGTGACACTGTATCTAGCTTACAAGTGTAACGGTTTCTATAATTTTTATTATAGGATATTTTGTAGACACCTTGTTATCTTGATTTAGGAAAACGTATATTAAGAAACATAAACCTATGATATATGTTGAGGATTTTTATATGAGAACATTATATAATATTCTTTAGGAAGATAATATATAGATTTTCCTAGTAATACATCCATGTCTAGAGAATATAAGATGATGTGGATCTGAAAAATAGCTACCTAGGGGTAATAACTCTTAAAAGGTGGTAAAGGACTTGAACTGATCATCACCTAGTGCATGATTATGGGTCTTAGTATGCACATAATTTTAAACTCTTGAGGGATATTCTTAGGATAATTCATATTCATTATAAACCATTTTATTATAATTTAAAATTAATATAACCTAAAAGAAACCATGTTTATAATTTTTAGAATAATAATGAAAAAATAATAAATTTTGGTTCAGTGTTACATCATATTTAGATCTATAATTTATTTTCATTTTCATAATTTAATGATCTATTCTAGTATATTACATTCTTTAGAAATGGTCCATGGAAGGGAGATGTGTATGAATACTCATCAGAAATATAGTTATTTCCCTACTTATTAAGACACTACAGCGGGTATTGGACTAAGAAAAATATTGATATATTTTGGTAGCTTTATCTGGTTAAGAAAAATAACTTGGTAGAACGAGAACCCTATTACCCATTGAGGTTCTCCTATGTTGGATTACATTATGTGATAGAAGACCCCATCATCTAGTGGGGATACAAGTCCAATGGTAGATGAGAAATGTATTATGTCTCTAGAGAATATATTTATTTCCTTGTGATGAGGTGAAAAGGAAATGGTTTCCTTAGAAATGCATTTTACCAAAGGTGCTAGTGTTCAATAGTTATTTTTGATCAATAATTCTAGGATGAATGGCGAAATTGAACACATTGAATAAAAATATATCAAGGAGACATTCCTTGAAAAATATTTCCATCATGAGAAAAAAACATAAACGATGATAATGTTATTTATATTAAGGAATATTATAAGAAGAATATGCTATTGAGTATGAGGATACCATTATAAGGTTAACTAAGTCTTCTACTGATTATATATTCAACACGTATAGCATAATTGATCAATTCATTGAAGGAATGATAACATGTACTCAAGTCAAAGTGTTCTTCCATACTTTTTTCCATATAATGAAGTAGTTTTATGTGGAATAAAAATATGTAAGGAATTATTTAGATACAATATATTCATTATGAACGAAGAGAATAATATTTCATATAAGAACCAAGTAAAATGGAATTATTCAATGAATAAGAATAGAATAAAGAAATTTATACCATCTGATAAGATCATATAGAATAATCTTGTGAAATGACTGAATGATAAGAGAGTTTATTAAATGTATGGTGATAAGGGGGATATTTCTTAATTATTCAATTGGATGAATAAAATTAATGATTTTACTGCATCATTTTTAATTAAATGGTGAATTATTCACAAAACATACCAATCGTTAAATGAATATACCATATAATAGGTGAAGAGTAGAAGTCCATGCTTACACAGTCACTATATATAAGGTGGAACTACAAAATGATGAATTTGTAGGTACTATAATCATTTATTAAAATTTAGATAATTCATCATTTGATTATGGATTCACATACTCGTTTATATTTACCGTGTTTTTACTGAAAATTAAACATTTATATTTTCTTTTAAGAATGGTGTTATTAGTCAAAACTCAAAGGGTATGTCTCAAAGAAATATGGATGTATCATGCAGTACCCATTTTTAAGCATAGAAATTATCTATTATCTAACCACATTATCATACTTATTTTTTGAATTGGATATAATTATTTTTAAGGAATTGATTTCAAAATTGGATTCCAAATGATTATTTTAAGAATAAGGAAATTATTATTTATGAGGATGATATAGAATTCATCATTTTTAGGGAGAATAATTCACCATCTGTGTTATATATATATCAACCCCTAGTTTCTATATAGAATTATATTGATGGGGAAGAATAAAAAAATCTAATGATGGAGAAGGTAATATTCAAATTGAGGATGTACATTTTTTTTAAAGCATATATCATTAATAAAAAAGATGAGCATAAGTACATGCACGAAGCCATGAAGGGAAATTGTCTAGCCAGAGCTGGTTAGTGCCGAATGGGCCTGAGGATGCTAGCTGATGGGCCGCGTTTTTCCCTTCCCTTTTGGTAAAAGAGAAGGTGCACAATGAGAAACATTGGCTGTGTGAGAGAAATCTCATGACAATGGCTCCAAACGACTGGAGTCTGCCGTCGTTGTGATTGATAGCGTAGATAACAGAAAGACAGTCAGACTCAATGATGATGTCGCCCCATCCACATTCAATAGCGAGCATCATACCAGCAAGTATGGCCTTGGATTCAGCGACCACTGGTTCCCAGAATGTCTGATGTGGTTCTTACTTAGCAGTAAGGATTTTCCCCAAATGATTTCGGGCAAGGAGGCCAAGGGAAACAAGCCCAGCTTTTGGAAGCGACGCGTCCACATTGATCTTGAAAATACCTTCCATTGGGGGATTCTAGGGAATAGGAGGAGGGGGGGTATAGAACATCCGTTGTGGCCTTCCCAACCTTCAATCCAAGAGGTAGCACGATCAATCCAGAATTTGGGGGGTCTGTAGGCATGATGAAAAATAGCATCGTTGCACCGGACCCAAATGACCTAGGCTAGTGTGAAAAGTGAACCAACATCAGCTGGGGAGAGAGAGGAGTACCAACGCATCAGAAGACTGGGAAGGTTAGAAGCCAATGCCAACGAAGCAGAAGAAGCCGAGCCCCATAGATTCCAAATTTCCTTAGCTCCCGGGCAGAGAATGATAGTGTGTAGAGTGGTTTCAAGAGTGTTCGGGCAGAAAGGGCAAGAGGTGGTGCTGGCCATGTGTCAAAAAACAAGAAGGCTCATTGTTGGGAGAGTACCCGTACAAACCTGCCACCAGAAATGACGAATTTTTTGGGGTACATTGAGTGACCGGATCGATTTCTAATGACCCTCATCCCGGCCAACTGGGTGGGTTCCAAGAGCAAGTCTGTAGCCAGATGTCACCGTGTAAACACCCAAAATGTCATTGATCCAGAAGCGACGGTCAGGGCCTGTGTCAGGTACCCAGGGGATGCTGAGGATAATTCATTGATCTATTTCGTCAAACCATTTGAGGATCTTATCCAAACACCACCATTGTCCCCGGTCGGAGAGGAGGTAGCTGACAGTGGCGTCTTCCAGACCTGGTTGGGCGGGGCATGTAGCCCGTAAACCATCCTTATCAACAAGCCAGGGATCAGACCAAATTTTGATAGATGAGCCGGTCCCAATTATCCAACCCAATCCTTTATCCAGGAGATTTTTCCCCCCCAGATGCTTCTCCAGAGAAAGATGGGGCGAGGACCAAGAGAGGAAGCATGAAAGTCCATGTCGGGAAAATACTTAGCTTATAAAACTCGCGCACAAAGAGATGAATGGTGGTCAATAAGGCGCTATCCTTTCTTGGCCAAAAGTGCGTCGTTGAAGAGAGGAAGATTCTGAAACCCCATCCCACCCTATGGTTTGGGTTTGCAGAGTTTCTCCCAGGCCATCCAATGGGGTCGATTCCTTCCATCGTGCTTCCCCCACCAGAAATTGGTAGTACGTGTGTGGATCTGATTGGTGGTGGCCACCAGGAGCTTGAAAAGGGACATAAAGTAGCTGGGGATAGATTGGATTATGGATTTGATGAGAGTCTCTTTGGCAGATTTTGAAATTCTTTTAGGGGTCCAGCCTTGGATTCTAGCCTCAATCATGTCCACGATGGATGCGGAGATTTCTTATTTAGACCGGCCAATCACTGTGGGGAGCCCGAGATACTTTTGATGTTTAACAACCATATGGATGCCAACTGAAGAGAAAATTTCATTCCTCTTAGACAGAGGCACCCCTGCACTGAAGGAAATTTTAGATTTACCATGATTCATTGTTTGGCCAGAAGCCCTCTCATACTGGCAGATCGCCTGGAAAATCACCCGACATTCGTTAATTTTTTCTCTAGAAAAAAGGAGGTAGTCGTCAGCAAAGAAGAGATGTGACACTGGAGGGCTAACTCGACAAACATTTTCCCCATGAATAAACTTAGAAGAAGCAGCCCTAGAAATAAGATTAGAAAACACGTTAGCCACCAAGATGAAGAGGAAGGGGGATAGAGGGTCTCCCTGGTGAGGGCCGCGAGAAGGGGTGAATAATCTGGTAAGCTCCACATTGACCTTTATTTTAAACGTGACAGTCGAGACACAGTCCATGACCATGTCTATCCATTTAGAGCAAAAACCCATCTTCTTCATAACGTCCCTAAGGAAGTGCCATTCAACTCTATCGTAGGACTTGGACATATTAAATTTCCATGCCATGGTTCCTCTCTTCTCCATGGAGCGTGATTTCATAGAGTGGAACACTTCATGGGCCACAATCGCATTATCAGTTATCAGTATCTTGGCTACAAAGGCGCTCCGATTTTTAGAGATAATATCTCGTATCCAAGGTCACAACCAATTGACAAGGATCTTTGAGAAGATCCTGGAAGTGACATTGGCTGATAGGTCGAATGTCAGGGATCGCCATAAGTTTCTTGATTTTGGGGATTAAGACGAGAACAGATTCATTGATGGCCGCAATGCTGGTGTTTCCAGCCCAGATATTTTTAATCAAATTGCTGATGTCAGGACCGATAATGTGCCAGTATTGCTTAAAAAAGAGGGTGTGGAACCCATATAGTCCTGGAGCCTTGGTGGGATGAAGATGTTTCAAGGCCAGGCGTATCTCGCCATCTGCCACCTCTTTGGAGAGCTTCCTATTGATCTCATCTATGATTACAGGTCTGATACATTCTTCCACCTCAATAGACATGAAAGGGGTTCCTGTAGAGAAGATGTTCTGGTAAAAGCCGGTCAAGGCCTGGTGGATAACATTGGTGTCAGAAACATTTCTTCAATCGGGATGTGATAAGCAGGTAATGGAGTTTTTCCGCCGCCTGGAGGATGCTTTCTGATGAAAATACTGGGTGTTAGTGTCCCCTTATTTGATATGGTTGTCCCGCGCATGCATAGCCTAGAAACATTCCTTGATACGTAAGGCCGTGTCCAGCTCTCTTTGTAAGGCGCCAATCTTAGAGAGATTGTAATTGGATGTGGGTTGTTTGAGGAGAAAGTTCAGTCTCTTTTCAAGGGAACTGTAGTTCCGGTCAGGGTGTCGGAATTTCTTACAACTCCACGATATCAGATCAGATGCGACCTATTTGAGTTTGAGGCAAACATCCTCGTGAGTACATTTCTAGGTTGATCGTATCACCTCTTCACATTCCCGATCTTTTGACCAGAAGCCCTCAAATCTGAAGGGTCTGGAAAAAGATCTAGTACGTTCGCCACAGGTACAGTCAATGAGGATTGGACAGTGGTCTGAGCAGTTGAGGGCCATGTGTTCGATATGAAACATGTTGAACATATTAATCCAATCAGAAGAGCTCAGAAATATGTCAAGACGCTCAGTTATACGGGTTCCTTCTGAGTTTCCACGAAACCAAGTAAAAAGATTTCTTGAGTACCCCAGATCGACCAGGTCCGCCCTGGAAACTGCATCCTTGAAGCATGACATCGACACTGAAGGTAGGATGGTTCCGCCCCTCTTTTACTTATGGAACATGATCTCATTGAGGTCTCCACCGAATAACAATAAGGATCAGTAAGTTAACTCATAGCTTGCATAGAAGATCCCATGACATCACCTTGTCATTATGCGATGGCCAGCCATAGAAACCCACAAAATTCCAGGGTGGGTGAAGGTCCGTCTGAAAAATCATTGTTTCATGGTGCGGGGAGAAGGACAAAATTTTGACATCGACATTGAACTTCCAAAGGAGACAGAGTCCCCTAGAGTGGCTCTGTCTAGGCACCAGGAAACATCCTTGGAAGCCACACTTCAGAGCAATACCATTTGTTTCCTTGCATTCCAATATGGTTTCGGATAGGAAAACCATATCGGGGCGACTTTGAGCACAATTGCACTGAAGCATGCGAACCGTTCGTGGGTTTCCATGCCCACGACAGTTCCAACATAAGATAATCATTGCTCTAGGCGGGGTTGGGACTCTCTCGCCACCGCCTCTGGTATCTTCGATCTAACTTTTCCATCTCTTGTTTTCCAACTTTTGGTGAGGTTCCTTCCTAATTGAAATTTTTCATTTTTTCTCTTCCTCACCTGGAGTTTTGGGTCTTTTGTGTTTCCATCACTCTCGCCTCATTGCCTCCTTTTCCATGTTCGACGGGTTATTGGACCCATTAGTGAAGGTCCCGACATACCACGATCATTCATCGGAAGAGTTCTAGCTGCGGTCAAAGGTGAGTCAGGGCCCAGATCTGGAGGTTCGACATGCATCAGCATCGACTTTGAACAATATGATGGGGAATTTTGTTGCATCATAATCACCATTGCCGATGTTGGAGAATTTTCCCTCATGGTTTTTGGCTAAACTCCAACTTCTCTCTGAGTGCAAGCTTCTCCATGAGTGGGAGGGCGATCCTTTAGGGAATTCATTGGCTGAGGCATTAAGGTTGTTTCAGGTATGGGGTTTGTCAAACTAGAATGTTCCAAAATGATACGGTCACAGTCTTTTTGATTTCCCATCTCCGGGATGAAAGCATGTTTATTCGGTTTGGCACTGAGCCAGGGGCCTTACTGGGGGATAGAGTCACCTGCATCACTCTTATGTTTAGTGGTGCACGTTCTTTCCAGATGGCCAAGGCGAAAATAGTGAAAGCAGAAGATTGGGAGTTTCTCAAACTTGAATAATATCCAAGTGTTGGTATCTTCAATATTTAAGAAAATTCCCCTCATCAGTGGCTCTAAAACATCGAAATCAACCTTAATTCGAACCTCGGGACCTCATTGTATTAGGTCTGAGCTATCCCACTCAAGAAAGATCCCAAAACTATCTCCAATTCCCCTCATTGTACGTTTCGTTCTTGAATGGAAGAGGATTCCTTCAATTTGTATCCAGAAGGGGGAACAGGTTAAAATAACTTGCTGGATAGCCCCCCCCCCTCTTTTAAATCTTCCATGAGAAGGAGTTGATTATCGAACGACCATGGTCTGCCACGCAAGATTTTATCTCTATATTTATCTTTAAAGAACTCAAAGACGAAGTGGTTTGTCCCCACTTCCCGAAAAGCCACTCCTGCCTCAAGTTTCCAGATATTCTATAGAGTTTTCTTGAGCTCCCCCTGGTTAACCGATATGTTTTCCACAAACATTCCCACCAAGAGCAGAGACAAGAACTTTTCTAAGAATGTGTCTTCGTTTCACTGTGCTTCAATTGATTCCTTTTCCTTGTCCGTCAGGGACAATATCTTCCATTGATTGACCAACTCCTCATCCATGAGGCACAAAAAATTACAGAAGCTACAAAGGGCCGGTGTCTTTGTAGCCCCACATCCCTCGCTTGGGTCAAAGCCTGGTGCCACAAAGGCCTCCCTAAGCCGTATTCACCAAGGCCGCCTCCACCCCGAATCACTCCCCTGGCCAGGATGCAAACCAAAATAGTCAACAGTGTCTCTTTGTTGCCCATATCCAAGAAACTCTCACAGCAACACACCCCAGTCTTCGCGAGGAAACACCCCTGATGGACCTTCGGGCTTCACAGCACAACAGGTGCTTCGCGATGATACAATGCACACCAGGCCCACCTCACGCCACTACGCAGCTGAGCTTCGTTGTAACAACAAACCCCCTACATTTATTTAATACCTAATGAAATAATAATATCAATGACTCCCTATAGAATTTACACTATGTAATTGGTGTATTTTATTAAGAAACATGAGGAATTTGGTGAAAAATGAGTTATCCACCCAAGTGTTTTACCATGGGGATCCCCTATTCTCTTTGTTAAGAAGACTGATGTATCCACGTGGCTATGCATTGATTATAGGGATATAAATGATATTACAATAATGAAAAATAATCATATTCCACACATTGATTACTTATTTTATCAACTACATTGGTATAATTATTTATCAAAGGTCAAACATTATTTTGTGTATCACTAATTGAGATTAAAGAATGAATAAATTCTGATGATTTTTTTTAAATGTTGTAGGGACACTACAATTTTATAGTTTTACCGTTTGATTCAATAATTCCCCCTCTATAATTATAGATAAACTGTATGTAAAATTTATATATTATCATAATTAATCATTTATGTTATTCATTGATGATATTTTGGAATATACAAAAAGTTATTAGGTCTGTGAGAATCACTTTGGGATCATTCTTGAGACACTTTTTTGGAAAGAGTTATGTGGGAAAATTTTTATGTATTATTTATATATTCAGGAATTTTATTTTCATGGTTATATTATCTCCAAGGATGGAATCATAGTTGATCTTTTAAATTCAAAGTTTGTTAGAGAATGGAATACTCCAGTAAAAAAAAGTGATGTATGCAGTTTTATTGGTTTGTGAGTTATTATTAACGATTTGTTCTGGTTTTTTTCCCGATTAGCTAAATCATTAACCAATATTACATATAAGTGGGTTAGTTTTTTTTAGATAGGGATTGAAAATAATTTTTTGATAAAATACAGAGGATGTTTTTAAATTCTATGAATTTTACTCTACCATCTTGAAATGGTTGATTTTTGAAATATAGTGATGAATCAAATAAGAGACATGGTTTTACCCTAATAATAAATTATAATGCTATTAGATATTAATCAAGGATCATGAAGAATAATGGAAAGAACTACCCAAAACATGAAATTTATATAGAAGCTAAAATCATTGATTTGAATAAATGAATACATTATCTCTATGGTGAATGAAATGAGATATACACAGTTCAAAAAAAATCCTAAAATATATCTTTTCACAAAAGGAACAAAATTTGAGAGATATAAGATTGCTCAAGCTATTCAATGATTATTAATTCGCAATAAGCTACCATCCAGGATAAAAAATAGGGTAATAAATGCATTGAGTAAGAATGAAGATGGTAGTTTCACCCAAATGAGGATTTAGAGGGATCCTGTGTTTATGATTTTATTAATAAAGGTTATGGTAATAATATGGAAGGGAAGAAATCACTCAATTTTTAAATAATGGGTGAAATTTAATTATTTTAAAAGGAAAAAAAATTAAATCTTTTGATAAGAAAATATATAATAAACGTATATCTATGAATAATTGGAAATTACCAGACATTTTTTGGGAATATGGTGTTCTAATTTATAGAAATTTATTATGTGTGTCATCCCTACCTATGCTAAAAACTAATTATTAGATGAAGAACATAGCTAAAATTTCTCAATAAAAAATGGTAACATAATAATTTATATAGATTTGAGGAAACATTTCTCATGGGATAACATGAAGTGGTAAATTTCTAATTATTTTTTCTGATGATCGGTTTTTTAATAAGTGGATTCTATGAGAAAACGTCCAAGGGGATCCCTGAAGCCTCTCTTAATTACTGTTTTTAAAGGTGATAAAATTACTATGGTTATTTCTATATGATAAAAAAATAATCAATAAAATATTAATAAAATATGGGGTATCATTGTGAATCTAACCAAATAAACCAATTTCTTTTCTATAAGAGATTAGTTTCCTCTTACGATCCTTGCAAAACTCTATATTAAAAAAGATTTCAGTATTCATGGTAAAACTATTTCAATTGTTTCTAATCAAAATCACCATTTTAAATAAATGTTATGGAAGATTCAAGAGATAAATTTAGAAAATAGATCAACATTTGAAATATTTCCACCATCCTCAAACTAATGGAAAATCTGAAAGGGCTATTCATGAAATGTAACACATGTTGAGGCTATTATCACACAACTTTCAAGGTATGTATTATTATTATTTAACATTGGTAGTGTGTTCCTATAATAGTTATTTTCATTCAAGTATCCATATAGTTTCATGTTAAGCATTATATCAAAGAGATTTCATAATCAAACATGAGGTGATAGATATCTTTAAAGGATACTTGAATGTCCAGATCAGTTTTAAGAGACAAAAATAAAGGTAAAATCTATTTTGAATCAAATTAATGTATCTGAAGTAAATAAAAATAGTTATACTGATAATTCTAGGAAATATTTGAAATTTAAAGTTGGTGATCATGTTTTCTTTAAGGTTTATCCATGGAAGTGTGTCATATGGTTCGGAAAGAAAAGTAAAATGATCCCTAAGTACATTAGACCATTCAATATTAAGGAAATGATGGAGTTGTTTCTTATCATATGGAAATTCCAAATACAATCTCTAAGGTGAATGATGTATCAAATATATCTTTTCTAATTAATTAAATTCTAGAAAGAAATCATGTTTTCACTTCTAATGAAATATAATTGGAACCTAATCTAACTTATGGTGAATAACCCATCATGATTTTTGACTCTAGAGAGAAATTATTGATAAATTAGATGAATCATCAGGAAAACGTACTTTTGATAAATCATAAGTGGAAGTAATGTTAGAACCACAAAATGGGATATATAACAACCTATATCAATTTTTAATAGGTAATATCCATGAAATTTTTAGGAATATATTTTTTTAGGATGGATGAATATACACCACCAAACATTACAATATATTTTTTCTAGAATAAATTTTAATTCATCCATAGACTTCAATAAAAAAACTCTAAGTATAAATAAAACATATTATAGTATCTAATTATAAAAAATAAATTAAATTGGTAGATATGAATATTAATTCATAAATTATGAAAATTTGGGATATTTTTTAGTTAGAAATAAAATAACGCTCATTTAAAGGAATGTAAAGTGTCTCATGAGAAACTATTTTTCTATTGTAAAATAAAGTTTAGCCATGATTTGAAATCAATATTTGAAATTAATTTTCAACATTTTTAGGAAATATAATCAACAAAATAACTATCATTCAAGAAATAATTATATTAAAATTATCATAGGATGAATTTCAGGTAGTTTTCTAAAATGATTCATTTTTTTTGATGAACTCACTAAAATAGTAAATTTCTATTGAGAAAAAATTTTTGTTTAGAATATTTAAAATGTAAAATTTTATTTATAATAATTTTTTAAAAAATATAATTAAAATTATATTACTATTAATTCTTTTTTTCATTGAAATCACTTTTATAATGAATTTTCATATAAAAAAATCTAAAACATTTGATCATTTTCTATTTGAAAACCCACTTTCTCGTAACATCTACGAGATTAATTTGATTAAATATTATCCAATTATGTTAATGGGATATTTTAAAATAATTAAATATTTGAAATATAATAACATAAATCATCAAATAAGTTCAACTATATGTTTGACCAAAATGAATAGTGGACCCAATAAAAATTATTTATCACGGTGATGGTAAAAATGGGTTTACCGTGGGGTTAAAAAATTATATGTGTTAAAATAACATAAAATTATTTTAAAAATATATTTTATTTCCATATTTAGACCTCATAAATATTGAGGCACTATAATATTCAATTTTGGGCCACTTTTCATGTTAAAAATGTGGGTACACCTTTTTCAATTGAAAAATTACAAGTGTGTCACTCACATCACTTATAAAATGTCACCCCGACTCATATCCTCTTCACAAACTAAAACCATTTTGGATCGGCCAATAGCTAAAAAAATCACTCCCTGAATTTCATAATCTCATGCTAGAATCATACTTTTATGTAGAAAACAAACCAAGCAATTATTTTTGTGCAAATCTAAGGAGGTTAACAGAAAAGATGTAACCTTATTTAATGATTGTATTTTATTTATACAACAAAATCCATCAATTATTATGGTAACATGATGATATAATATCATTAGTATCATCCTTATACATATTTCTTTTAATGTTCATGAATTAAAACATCTCCCATTACTTGAGTTGGTTTACAGAATCATCATTCATGTGTACGGTAGACTATCGCCTCTTGAACCGATGTCATTCCATTACCACATACAACAACTCCGTATGAAGATGGATATGTAGTGTATATACGATATTTATCCCAAACGTTTACCTATTTATTCATTATATCATATATAATTTTTTTTCTTTCCATTCTGTATGGGATACAATAAAATCGCTCATGTCTACGACAGACTACCGCCTTACAAAGCGACGTGATTCCTTTTTTATTGAAGCTTTACATGGAAGATAATTAAGATAATATTAAAGGAATTATGTGATATATATGAAATAAACATTATATTAATGTAATATTAATTCTTTTTAAATTATAATAATTCATTATAATTCTTTTATTAAAATATTATAACATCGTTCGTGAATGCATGGGCTACCACACTTACGAAGAAATGTGACTCTCTTTTCATAACCACACAACAAAGATGATATATAGACATATATATAAAGAATAAAATTTAATATATTAATTAAGTATCATTATATAATTATAATATATTAATTACATTATTTTCATAATGCTCATTTGTAAATGGAAGCGTTACTCATGCGTCTATACAACTTAACATATCCATGTTCATAACACAAATTATTTCACAATACCATATTTCATTATGGTTCTTAAAAAGTAAAATTTATATGTAAATATTATAATTATTCCATTATTATTATTTTATATATTATTTAACTATATAATATTCAAAGGAAACATAATTTTTATGATAAATCTTGAATGAGAAAACAAGATAATAGACAACTGAAATAATGAAAACAAAGAATTATTATTAAAGAATAGGTGATAAGATGTTATAAAAAGATAATATTAACATTATAATTATTAATATATTTCTATTATATTTCAATTAAATTATTAAAATCAAAGTACAATAGTTCAAATAATTTTCAAACAATTTTAAGCATGATGTAAGGGACATCCTCTTAATATCACTTCATTGAGGGGTATTATAGTGTTATACACCTAATTTATTTTATATAATGTATATGATGACCCTTTGACATAAAATATAGTAGTTAAATAATAAATCATGGTATTTTAAGTTTCAATTTTAATTATTTTTCCAAGTGGAATTTATATTAATTTTACCATGTTCTAAATAACTTCACACTTTAATTTCATTTCATTAGTTTTATTACTTATTCATTTACCTTTGAAATTATAAGATTATGTGCCTAAAGAATTTGGATATTCTTATATTTTATTCCAATTGTAATATTTTTTTTTAAATTTTATAAATATGTTATATTCATTGATTCGTTATCTCTTAAATATTAGGATCATTGTAAGTGATTTCTTCTCAATTTTAATTTCATTGAGTTGTTTTTGTTAGTTCTCACTTATTCACTTTTATGAGGGTAAATACTAAGACATTGGTTTAATTAACATGAATTCTTATTTATTAATGATTTTTAATGTATTAATATATATTTACCCATATTCTTTTATGATAGATAGAATTATTTCTTAAACTGTATGCCATTTTTACATATAGAGTTTACATTGAATGTTATTTGATTAACCTAGGTAATATTGATAAATATGTATCCATTAATCAATAAAGATATTTAATGATGATGAATATATATTCATGAATTAAATAGATTATTTTATATATTAATATTATGTTAGACCTTAATTTAATGGTGGGGACTATAATTATATAGCCCCTCGATGCATCGGTTGGTCTAATGAGTCCAATTAGTTGGAAAAACCAATTTGGTTTTTTACCAGTAGTTTTAAACCATCTTATGAGAGGACGCAAAGTAATATGTCTCAAGTTCCTAATAAATGACATCGAATAATTAGGGATTTACTTTATTAATAATTCAATATTATCCATAATTTTTTTACAAGGATATTATCTATAGAAAAATTTAATTCAATATATATTACTTTAATGAATTTTGTTGTCAGTTTTTTTACATTCCATGTTTAGTATTCTTATTAATTAATTATATTTTACCCTCTAAATAACCCTCACTAATCATTTGAGCTCAACATTATTTTTATTCTTTTACATGATATGAAGAAAAAATCATTGAATTTTTTTCTCAAGGATTTAGTTCATTTTATTTTATTTTGTATTCATTATTATTTTATTATGGAAATGTATAATTGGTATCATGTATATAATGGTAATACAGAAAAACTAAAAAAGTCAACCCTTCAGGATTATAACTTTTTTATATAGTACAATGTAAAAAATAAAAATCAAGATATAGTCTACTATAGTATTATCAATTAAACATAAAAAAATTATTTCATTTATTTTAGAGATATCTTTAATTTATTATTTTTTTATGTCCACACCAGGTGTTGTGAGGATGCCCTATTTATAATTTCCAAATGGAATAGTTTATTGACCATGGTTATAGGGTTCACATATTCATAATCTCCATAATAATAAAAATTATGATATAATTCTAATTTATATACATGAATTATAATTTTAAAAACAAACTATGAATTATGGTCAAAAAAAATTGAACACATTAAAATCATGGAGATGGTTTGTCAAATATACACAATAGAAACCCTTACATTTTCATTTATCATGAAAGAAAGAAAGAAAGTAGTATATTATATTTAATAAATTATAGTTATATAATTAATATCATATTATTTCATTAAAACTAATTTTAAATATACTATCCCTTAGATAAGGTAATAAAATAATGAATCACATGGCTTTGTTATGTTGTAGTCGTCAATATACAGGGGTGATGTTTTTATTTTTCAATGGAAGGTAATAAAAGAATGTATATGAAATGTTGCTTTTAAATAATGATTAATATTTAATTAATATCAAATATAAAAATTCAATACAATGATATGAACAACCATCAAAGGTGATGATTGAAAATCAATTACATCTGCTTATGAGGTTGTGGTCCACTGTACACACAATTATTGGTTTTGTTTCCCATTTGATGGAATATGAGATAGATAAATGTTATTCGATAAATATAACAACATATTATTATATATAATATACTGATGATATTAAATAGTAATTTATAATGCATAATTTATGGTTGAAAATGAATAAGTAAAAAAGAAGGAGCATTGTGAAGATGATTACCTTGTTGAGAAGAACTTTCGATTGATCCATTATTAAGGCCCCTAATGATGGTATTTCGGTAAGAAAATAAGATATATTATGTGTATAATAATTTTTTGGAGATATTTTTATACTGTATTGGTCGATCCAAATGGATTGATATGTGTTTGAAAGATAAGGGAGGGATTCTATTTTATAGATGTGGAGGAGTAGCATAGTTGAAAACACACAAAAAAATTCAATAATGGTTCACTCTCATGAAAAATGCCCCAAAAATTGATAAATAATTTAATGGGGTTGAAATGGTTGACCCATAACTTCATATGTGATAATGAAAAAATTTATTCAATTTACCTCTAATGTTACTAACTTTTACAATTTAATTTTTTCATCGTGATACCTTGTTTGTTTTACTATTTTTAGTATTATTTTTGAAAAAAAATAAAGGTGAACTTATTAAATATTATTAAATAGTATTATTAATAATATTTAATAAATTTTATAAATTTAAAAACATATAAGTAGATGAATTAAATATAAAATTAAACCTATAAAATTTCTCAAAAATTGGTTTCCCAAAAATGCATTTTCTAGAAAACGATTATTTGATATTAACTAGTCTGAAATAATAATTATATGATTTTTTATATAATTTTATTTATTATATATTAATTTAATTTAAATATTTATTAACTATTGGTTATTTTAAATCATTCAAATAAGTGAACATTCAGAACATAAAAATAGTTTGTAGAAAACCATATTCTTAAAGAAAAAAAGACTTATAAAAAATAATGAAATGTGATTATTAAAATGAAATTAATTATATAATTATATATTTAATGGATAATATTTTAGGATAAAATTTAAAATATAATGGATCTTTAATATTAATTTATTTAATTAAAAGAAATGATAATATTTAAATAAATTGGTAATTTAATCTATTCATTGAAAAATCAATTATTTTAGGAAAATAAAAAAACCCCAACCTATGATATCCTAATATTATGATATAATAAAATATGTTAATTTAATTAATTTGCATATCTAAATTTTCTATAAAATAATTTTAATATTCTCTCACAAAAAAATTAAATTTTCAAGGTAAAATATTTTTAAAGATTAAGATGTAAATTAAAAATTTATGATTATTTCTATGGATTTTATCAATATATTATATAAATTAATACATTAATATTTATTGTATAAACTAGTTAAAACTATTAATACATTAAATTTTTATGGATATTCCAAAACATCTGTATTTAAATACTATTATATTAGTTGTGTAACGTGGTTCCTTTAATCATAGTGTTTCATGTTGTATATTCAATTGAACATAGTGTTATTTTAAAATCATAATGGTGAAAAATACATGTTTTTTAGATAGTATTTAAATTATATGTTAATGGAACTATAATTAGGATCACCTTTCTAGGGAATCCAACTTAAAACTCTTTTGTAAACACATGGGACGTCCCGGACGGGAATACAAGCCATTCAAAAACATTAGGGAGTGGCCTTCCAAGAAACATGAACACAAAGTATATGGGTTTAATATTATATAAAATGATAATTTTCCAAGTAATCCCATGTATATCATAT
The DNA here is from genome assembly GCA_963277665.1 of Viscum album. Classification (NCBI taxonomy): domain Eukaryota; kingdom Viridiplantae; phylum Streptophyta; class Magnoliopsida; order Santalales; family Viscaceae; genus Viscum; species Viscum album. The sequence continues at coordinate 573,448,576 of OY728121.1, read as the reverse complement.
TAATATAGTTGGGAAATTCAATCAACCCAAATAAACTCCCATATTGTATCTTAATGGGTTTTTCATCTAGTTAGATCAATACCAAAAATCTAAGGCCAGAAACTCATGCACATGGATTATAATTATCACCACCATAACATGATCAAATAATCAATTTGGGTTTGAAGGTGAAACCTAAACTCAAAATTACATATTCTCTTATATACACCCTTAATATCATTATATTAATATCAAGGCCTCCATTCCCTCTTAAGAAAGGATCATAGGAATCACTCTTGGGTTATGATAAAAGACACATCTCTATTCTAAAATTATCCCAATATCAGTTAAATCACCCAAAATGTCCATCAATATCCATATGGAAAACCCACACCTATAAAGAAATTATCAATGGGGGAGGAACCCCCACCCCATAGTCAAGTTATTTTACAACATGATTTAATCCATTTCAATGTTCTCACATATCCAATATCCATGCTAACCATATCAATTCATCCATCACCTCTATACAGAGGTTACTAAGGGAACATAATACAAGGGACATAAAATGTTTTTCACTTAATTTTTAGTTCATTTACACGCCTTAGAGATCAATTTTCTTATATAACACAGTCTCGATTAATTCCATGACCATCTATAGTTGTGATAATCAATCTAGTTCACAAGAGTCAATTGCGGACCTTGACACATTGTTCAACTCATCCACGGGCATTCAATTTTAATTAAAATGTTATTATATTTAACATTTTGTTCTTTTTCTGTGTAAATATACCACATAACACATGCATATAAAAAAATTCATAATACGGATGGTTTACAACGGACTAACTACCACAATCACTGAAATAATTCCCTTTTATAAGAATTATCAGAATCCCTCTTGAGACCCTCCCAGGAAAAATTGTCATCAACAATCACTGTGCAACTCGAACTCATGTCCCAAAATGAAACTTCTAAATATAAAAAAATTTAAGTAATTATTAAAAATTCATTAAATAATGTATAACTTATTAAAACATTTAATTAAATTTCTCATAATTCCTAAAATATCTCCACAAAATATTGCTACACTAATATAATGAGAAAGACCATATGGAGTGTCCATAGTATACTTCTGACACTATGTGATGGATAATACATAACACGTTATGAAAATTCATTACCAAAAATTATTTATTTTAAACCAAAACATTATAAAAATAAAAATTAAGATGATCCGTAACAAAAACGTCATATAACATCATTCAAGAACCATCTCAAGACATCTACTAGTCAATCCATATGAAAATCCTTCGTTATCGGTCTATTCAACCATTTTTTAATAGAATCAATTCCAAAACATAAACAAAAACCCCAAAGGAATAAGTGTGGGTGAAGGGGAAACAAGTTCTAATATTTAATAAAATATATTACCTATAATCATCATAAAACACAATAAAATCCACCCCCTCAAAAATGATATTGATGGGGAATCAATGGACGAGAGAGGCGGACCAAAGACTCTATCATAGAAACACCACACACCTTATATTTTGAGCACTTCTAACCTAAAAATTATGGTTTTTCTTCTATCTTAAAACTCCACTCAAAAAACTATTTCTTGCATAATCCCAATGGGAACCATATTCGCTCAATTTTTTGGGATTTGAACTGTGATATGTGAATGTGATTAAGGATCCCTTATGGTGTTTCCAATTAGATACATGGCCTACGGATCTCTGGTGGGTGTAAAAGTGATTTTATGAAACTAGAAATGTTGTGTATATTGGAATGGGTAGTGATGATTGTGGGTGTAACGTTATAAAATGAATAAATGATGTATGTCTATTAAATTAGTGGTGAATATTGGTTTCAAAAATGAGAGTCTAGCATTGAATTTTCAGGATGGGTCCAGGTAGATGACTAAACCATTTAGATATGTTAATAGAGGTGATTAATGTGTGATTCATTTCCCACCGAGATGTATGTGACATTAGATGGATCCATTTTTTGGTTCTCCTTGTATCAAACCTTAATACCTATCATTATTTCACTAGGATTCCTAATAGGACACTTCCCTTAGTTCAAATATAACAAGTATTACTAGTTGTGAAATTCCTAGAGTTTTCAAATGAGTTTGGAATTTTTTGGACATGATTGTTGTCTTTAGATGGTTATTTGTGTTTATATTTCGTATAAATTCTCAGTGGATTCAACTAATGTGTATTCATGTTATAATTCCAGGGTTATGATCCTTGGATCTAGCTAATGGTTTGTTGATTTTGAATTCCTCAAACACGATATATTGATTCAGCTCACTTTTCTATTTAATTTGGACTTCCTAGAGAATAGTCCAATGAATTTTTTGTCGCATCTAAAACTAATATATTGACTGGTGATTAATTATAATAATTTTCCATGGGCCTAATAAAGATTATCAGGATTATATTACATTCCCAAAGCCTGTATGGAAGGGGAAAAAGTAGGTTTGGGTCAATCCAATGTTTCACATGAGAACCCTAGGATTGATAGTGATTCTTTATTTACACAATCAAAGTAATTAAATTTATATTATGAGAATAACAAATTTTTATGCTAAATATATTGTTTATTAGTGAGACCTTGTTGGTGGTACCCATATTATTTTTAGTCACTCTATTCTCAGTTGGCCATGTCACTAAGGTATCCCAGCATACTTCACTGCTTGTGGGATAGGTTTTGAAAAGAATCCCTGTGTGGAATGATTGAGTGGTATTTCTCAGACGAGATTGGAGACTGTGATTAAGTGTGGATCAGTTATTATAGATTATTTTAGGTTCACTATTTATTTCTTTATTTGTATTTGAGATTTACCAAGTGGATGGTCATAATTTTATGATTTAATGACATTGAGTTGGTTTGACAACTTTTATCCATATTCATTCAGTAACACTTATTCATATTAATAAATAGATAATCATGTGCCCACTGCATCATTTTAACACATCACACTTGTAGTCGCAATTTTAACATTTTAGTACTATTTCTAATCTGACTAAATCCCCCACGACTATTGCGCCTCCCCCTCAGAAAGGTGTTTCCCCCTCCATCCAGTGGTTGACTCCTTCCTCTTAGATCCTCCAAATCCATCTCACTCACCTAGCTCAGATATGTTGCAGGGGTTTCCATTAAGGAATAATTTTCTTGGTTTTAAAGAGGATGTGGTATCTAAACATTTTTCCATGATCATGTTGATCTTCCCTCCTACATTTCATGTTAACGATCATTTGGTGGTCAAGGATTCACTTATTTCTTTCAAAGAGGCTTTATATATACTAAAGTGTAGACTTGTGGCACCTTTCAGTGTCGATAAACATCCCCTACACCACATAAGTGATTTTGTGGACTCATGGATTCCATTTTCATCACTGAGTGTCTCAAATTTGAACCATAAGGCCATCTGTGTTTCCCCCCATTCCCCTGATGATTTGGTTCTAGCATGGAAAAAATAATCTCATTAATTGGGTAGTTGGAATTTCACTCCATCCTATTGAGATATAGAGTCTTGGTTTTGTTGGGATTTCATGATAGGGGTGGTATGGATATCCCTAATGGGTCTCACCCTCTTGTTTTAGAATAAATCATTCTGGGAGGCTATTGTGGACTCTCTCAGGTCCTTTTTTATGAGTTGTTGAGATAACAATTCATCTTGAAGATGATTCTTAATCTCTCATAAGTGTCGTGATGGATCTTTCACTTTAACTTCTGAATTAGATATGAATTTGGGTCTGAGACTCATTTGAATGGGTCCATGTTCTGGTTTACTCCTCGCCTCCATGATTCTATTTATCCGGCCAAAATTATGGTCATTCAGTGGAGGTTTACTGAATACATGCTATTACCTCATCAATATCGTCTTCATAGGGACCCTTTTTTCAGTCATACAAATTCACAACAATTCCCTCCTTCTTAAATCCATACGGAGAATGCCAGATATCATAAGTTCTCTACCTCATATTTTTGGTTTTGGATCCCCAAGAAGCTATATATTATTCCATGTTATCTTATACAGGTGTCTCTAGATTACTTTCCATTGTATCCTTTGTAGCTCTAGTGTCCTATTCTTTATGTCTTGGTTTTCCTTGGATGGTGTGAGAACAAATTCCTAGATCCTTGTGAGGAATGGATTTTGTGTGCATCTATCCCCCCTAGTGGCTATTTTTTTTGCAAATCAGACCCTTCTCATCAATATTTTCCATGTAGCCTCCTATTCATGAGATATATCCATCTATGTAGATGCCACAATCTTTAATGGATCTCCCCACAACTTCTCCCTCCTTCAATATTGATTCTCAATGCCAATCCTCTGTTGATCTAGAATCAATAGGTACATAATCCACAATTTCTCCAAAGCGGGTTTCTTATGCTCCCCTAAATGGAAAGGTGGAAATGGATTTGAGGAGCCCCACATAATAGTCATGTTATGTGGTGTGTTCTACCAAATTATAGTTCTAGTCATTCTATAATGTGCTGCACACCAGATCTCAATCCTAAAACAAAGATGCGAGTCAACAATCTTAGTAGAGAGGGGCCATGCATTTTGATGAAAAATCCTGGAATATTTTTCCAATGATCTCTCTCCTAATATGGAATTACTGTGTCAGGGGGTTCATTGAAATACTGATTTCACATCTAATAAAATTCATAAGCATGTACTATCTATATTTTCTAATCTTGAACCAAAAAAAGAATATTATGAAACTCTTTGAGAATACTTGTCTAATCAAAATGCATGCGTGCATGAATTCCAATCCACAAAACTCTAATATATGGATCTTTTGGAAACAAAATGTCACTATTGAGCTGGTTTAAGCTTCTAATCAATTGTTTTCTATTTAGATCATCTCAGGATATCACACCTTTTTTACTCCTACATCTATTACAGTTGTGATACACTGACAAAGAGTGAGTTATGGCGAGATATGGAGTCCATTGATAGGGGAGCTTTACAGGATTTTATGGGTGACATAAATACTGTTTCATCTCTTGAGGAGAATAAATGAAGGGGTGAGTTCCCTCAAAGAGCTAGTTTGGAGTTTTTTCAAGTATGGATCATTGTGGTTTATCATAATTTTTTTTCAAGGGGTTCTTTTATTGGGTAAAATAATCATAAATGGTTTACATCCTCTTAGTTCCCTCTTGATAGGGGTATAGAGAAGGAAAAACCGTTTTATTGTTTCTAAATTAAGTTTTTATAAGCTGGTGCATAACCTCTAGGATCATTGACTCTTTCTTATCTCCCTCCCTCTGAGACAGTATTGAAATGGTCGCTATTATTTTTCCCAATTGTGGATAGACATACTGGGTTATCACAATGTGGTTTTTGAGTCTTTGGAAAGACAAATCTAGGTGTCTCCATGGATAATTTACCACTCTAAACATAGAAGTCTCAAAAATATATCATACCTCATGGATCATGAACCATCCTCCAAGGTTCTATGAAATGGATACGATCTCGAAATAAATTGAACAACTTCATCTTATCCTCTAAAATAAAAAGAGGGAAATGAAATTCTGGGATCTGTCAACCATGAAGGATTTCCATACAGATAAGGTTATTCATCTTGAGCGTCTGTCTATGGAACACTCATATATCAAATGGAATTAGGAAGGTTAGGGCAACTTGAAATTTTTTTCACTCCATCATTAAGGGGAAACTTATATTTCATAGGCCCAATATTCTGTTGGAAATTTGATGTTACTTGGATGTGATTGATTTCTAGGGGGAACAAAATAATCACACTTCAATTCTATACAAGTTAGTAATAATCCCAACAATAGTAGAGGATACTAGGTTGGATGATATGACTTCTTTAAACTGATGCCCTACCTGATTTCATATACTATAAATTCTCTCCTAGTGAAAATCCTAGAGGAGAAAAAAATATTGGAGGTGATGAGAATCCTCAACCCAGAAACTGAACTAGTTCCTAATGTCTTTCTAGGATCCTTTTACAGATCATCTATGGATTTGTTTAAGAATGATTTGGTAAGGACCATTCATGATTTTTTCACGGGGTTTCCCAAGATAGTTATGCATCCTCTGTGGTTATCATTCTGAAGATCAAAGACCCCCACCCCCCAATTTCATCATCATTATAGAACCCATAGGGATATGTTATTTTCTGTACAAGGTACTTTCTAGCATCATCAATCGAAGATTGTCATCCGACTTTCCTCTTTGGATTACCAATGAGCGGTGTGATTTTTTGTAGGTATGATGATACAAGGAGACATTACCGGAACTCATGAAAAAGTTAGAAACATCTATAAAATGTTTAATTATTAAAATTTAATTGTTATAATTAATATGCATAAGTCATAATAATTCATTGAATATAACATCATCATTAAGGTGCTTTCAAAAATGGGCATTTCCAAATAGGCTATTGACCTTATTTTTAAATGCATGAGTTCGTCTAGGGTGTCCATCTATTTTCTATGTATGAACTATGTGTTTTTTTAAACTAAACTTTGGTTAAGATAGGGTGCCTTTTATCCTCAACCATTCTCATTTTAGAACATGATGTTTTGTGCCGAAACATCAAGAAGAGAATCTCAAGCAGTGGATCTATTCCCTATCGATGTAAGTCCCTAGACATGAGCACGTCTCATATTATGTTTCTGGATGAGACAATCATCTTGTTGAATTATAGAAATAGATCAGCTAGGAATAATATCTGGGCCCTAGAATGCAATTTAAAATAGAGAATCCAAATTATGAACTCGGTAAAAAGTGGTGTATTAACTTTTTTGGTGATCTGTTATAAGAATAGCTGACATGTGTAGAATTATGGGAATCTAAGAGAAGATTTTTTATATAACATACCTTTAAGACCCATTATCCCTATATAGGATTCGTATTTAACATTTTTTTCTTGTTTTGGAAATTATTACATTCTATGTTACAAATTGGAAGATCCTTTTTTTGTCTTTCACAGGGAGGATAACTCTTGTCAACAGTGTGTAGACATTTATTCTGATTCACACTCTCTCAAAAATATGAGTTCTGAAATAATTCATTTCCAATAATGGTAGGATTATTTCATCCTTTATCTAGGAATCCTAATAATATGGTAAATAACATTAGGATTCATGGAAGTTATTGGAAAGATACAGACTTTACAAAGGCATTAAAGTTATGAATGCCCAATATATGCTTCATGGAATGAATGCAAAGCTTTCATGGGATGTGAATGAGGGTACCTCTCTTTGGGACCATGTTATAGTGGTTTTTGGTCATAGGAAGAGGGGGGCACCAAAAGTTTTATTTTAGAATAGGTAAAGACTCACTTTTATTCTCTTAGGGGATATGCTAAATGGATTGTGGGTAAGGGTAAAATATCATTCTGGTATCAGAAATGGCTAGGAGATGAGCTTGGATTTATAGGCTATCTAGCATAGGAAATTACCTTATGTCAGGAATGCCAACATCCGATTTTTATTAATGCAGTAATGGACAATTTGAAATGGAAAATATATTATCTTATAAATGAAAATTATGATCTGGACTAATGTATTTTTACGGAATCATCCTTATTATAATTCAAAATGAAGGACTACCATAATCCCCATACTTCTTCACACCATATGGATCCATGGGGTGATATATTATGGTTTATAGAGGCACTGAAAATGTTCAATTTTATTGTATAGAGGGTAATAAAAAATGATCAATCTTGGGATGAGAATTTCAAATAACTAGGAATCAATTTGGAATCCAGTTGTTCATGATAAGAAGAATGACAAGAGGAAATCTTAGATAACTTATTCTTCAAGGGGGAATTATATTGCATCATCTGGAACACATTTTGGGACATTATAGGTATTCAATTTAGTGGAAATATATACATTCATGTTCTTAATAGGTGGTTCAAAGTAGTGGAGAAGCTATGCCCAAGGGGAATGGAAGGGCCCTGGTTCTTCTTGAGGTTTGTTGGTGTTTGTTGCATGTAAGAAACAATGTTCTATTTGAGGGAGGTGTGTGTGGAGGGAGGTTTCGGGTTATCATAGTTAAAATAATATTTATGGAAATGACCCGTTGTTTAATGAAATTGAAATATTCTACCACATTGAGACCATTTCTTAATAGTATGTTCCCTCCCCACTTGATTATTGGTGCTCCGATGGTTCACTAGATATATTAGAGTCAGTATGGTTTGGGAATCAATCTCAACACTGATATTTCACTCTCTATAGGCTCCATGCGTGGCAGTAAAGTGATACTTAATACCAATGAAAATTTCATCCTAACTTTCTCATCTTTATTTGGGGTAGTCGATTCTCTAAAAGATAAGGTGTTATCTTTTCTCTCAAGTCTCCTAATATGTATATAGAGGTAGGATACTCTGAGGGATATAGAAACTAATTCTTTAGTCCTCTAATATTACATAAATAAAACTATTGATAACCCCATGGTCAATTCATAATATAGTTTATAGTCTCAATAACATTATGTGAAACCAATCAAAACTTCTACATACTTTGATATGAGGTAACAAGGTGGTTGATTATCTTGATTCCATGTCCCACATGGCACATACATTGCACATGATCAAAATGAGTTTAATCTTCCTCTTATGGGGGTGAATCTTATTAGAGGTGACACTCTCACACTTCATCATTACAAACCACCCTAATTAGATTTGTTCTTATTCTTTGACCTTCCACACATTCACTTTGTAGGTGTTCTTGTACATTATCTTTGAATAAATTAATAAATGATAATGATGACTTTATTGATTCTTCATACTCTGGTGATTTCTTGATTATTATTATTGATGTTTAGTTATACCCATTTCTATTTATAGCTTTTATAGTAGGGTATATTTTCCCCATTGAATCACCTAAGACCACTATTCCTAATCAGAATCCTCTAGCATATGGGTAAGAATTCCTGCGGTCCTTGTGGTGTCTGTTATCTATAAAATATCATGTAGTCACGATATTGGTAACATTTCAAATTATTATTATAGAATTTATGTTAATAATATCATAGAGTGTATTAGATTTTTTATGTGCCTCTATGTTTATGTAGATGGTGGATAGGGGACATATAAATGCATGGAAGCATATAAATATCAAATTAGAGCCTCATGAAAACTTTTTTTGTGTAGGAATTCCAAGGCCCTATATACATATGGGATTTATGCTCTTGGTTTTTTTCAAGGTGGATTGATTTTATCTAGACTAACTGACATGTAGTTTTGAAATTTATTATTTGTATGGTATTAAGATCTTGGTGTGATGGTAAGTGTCATGAAAATATGAATCATTCATATCATATCATATAGTATTCACATGAAATATGTAAGATTTATTAGTATTTCAATATCTCTAAAACTAGGGGATGTTTTTTTAAAGTGTTTGTTACTACTTAAATGATGTTTTCAAATATAAATCGATGGTGGAATTCAACTAAGCTAGACCATAGTTTATTTTCATCTAATGATAGGTAATGTGGATCTTATGGTTGGATGCTTCTGGATGATGAATAAATAGTACATCAATGTATGGGATGTATAATGACCCTATAAGGCCAGTACATACATTTTATGACCTTCAATAAACCCCATAGAGTTGATTGTTAAAATAGGTTTGGTTTTCCATGGTGTTAGTAAAAACCTATATGGTGTTTTCTTATAAATATTTGTCATGATATTCATCTTAATTGGATCATCTAGACATGGTATACCTTACATGATTTTTTAGGCTGATGGTTTCATATAAATAGTTGTTGTGTGATGATAATGTTGTCATTTTTGGGGAGGATATAAAATATGGTGGGTAAATGAGGATGAACCAATTATTTTGATTCTTAATGGTGTAATTCAATATGTGGATAATTGGTGATTATTAAAGATTGTGGGAGATATATGATATGTATTTCTACATGTATATGTATACATAACCCTAGAGTTTATAGATTGGAACCTGAGTTATAGTGTGGCAAATAGAGATGGGAACCCAATGGTGTTTCCTGTGAGTTGGGATCTATGTGACACCTGAATATCGTTTAGATGGGACAACATAGTTGTGATGATATTTTTATTAGGATATTGGTGAGATGATAATACTTTTTGAGATGAGTATTGTAATATGGGTTTAACCTCATCCATGTGTTAACATGTCTGTGTGAGTTCCTTATATAAGGGAACCATGGATAAATTCTTCATATTATGAGATTAAAGCACATGATGTGCTACTTGGCATGTGGTGTGGATATTGAGATGCCTTGGAATTTAATTGTATAACACATTTGGTACTTTGTTATCAGGGATAATTTTTTATGGTAATGACTGATTAAGTGTCCATCCTTATTGATTATAGATGAAAATTTAATGGTTTTGTCAAATAATGGGATGATGCTAGTGATTCTGATACACTGAGGTTTAGAAATTGACCAGGTGATATAGTTTAGAATGATTGAAATGCCTGAATTTTTAAAATCATCACTAATTATGCTTCCAGATTGATTCAATTGAATAAAATTATATCATGTTTAGTGCTTAGGAAGGTTATCCTTGAATTTATATTATGTAACTTATAAGTACATGAATCTAGTTAAAATATTGGATATTATGGGAGTGTAAACATGTTCGACTCAGATGAAATTTATATGGATTAGTGAGAATCCACATTCCAGATAAGGACTAATAGTTTTGATGATTCTATTGCGGGAATAGTTGATGGGAGTATTAATGAGAAGGGGAAATTAAATTTTCTAATAGAAGAGACCCCATTAATGGATGGGTGTATGTGTGATGGGTGATATAGATTGATCCAAGTCAAATTTAAATTGAATATGCTATCATGTATTGAAAGAATTCATATATCAAAGATGATTTATCCTATCGAGGTTTCACCAAATGAGAATTATATATATAGTAAAATAGTTTGGAGTGCACCAAAGGTTGTTGGAGAGTGTAATCCTTTCCATATGATTAATTTTGAATATTTATAAGGTTGATGTCACCAGTGAACTAGGAATGGTTGACATCGAAGTTTCGTATTTCCCCTTAGATATAACTAAGACAACCATGTCTATGGATCTTGTAAAATGATTAATTAAATGAGAGTCTTGGAGAAAAAACAACCTATCAGTATGTTTGTGGATACTTGAGGCCTGTTTTTTGAGGGTCACGGTGTATTTTATAGTTGGTGGTAAGGTAAATATAAGGAAATATAGTTCCTTATTGAATTCCAAATTTCAATCATAGAATAATTATTTTTTCATGTTCATGAATATGTGTTGGGATCAGAATAGTTTTTATGTGAATAATGTTTGAGTGCGATCAAATAAATTTTGTTGCCTATGGTGAGGGCATGTTAACAATTTTTTCCCATTGGGTATCCAACCATTGAATTACACAATAATTCATGTTCATAAATCAATTTGGGTGATTTAATTGGTCTCGTTGTGCATTTGGGATTTTAGGAATCATAATGGGGTGATGATATAGCTCATCAGCATATACAACCATGATTTTTTGTAAATGGCTAGAAAGTGGATATCTATACATTTTTTGACAATTATTGGATATGGTGGGATGTAAACCACATAATGTATTTCATATTAAGTATGATGGATTTGTTTCAAGGATTATACAAGGATTCCAAGGAAATGTTATCATATTCTGGATTGTTCATAGTGATTGGATACTAATTAAATTAGTTTGTAATTTGAAATGAGTAGTGATGTATTGAAATCATTATTTCTTCCTATGATTGGGTGAGGTCAAGTGGAACCACCATGATCTTGAAATTGGACCGCTAAAAATGAATTTAACTATGTAATTCCATGATGAGGATTATCATGGATCAGAATATATGTTTGGGAGTTTAGTCTTATAATGGGGAATACTGTAAGTTTAGTGATTAATTGATTGATGACACATGGGTGTCCCATGATTGATGGGAATGGTTAAGAACAGTTTCAATATTTTGGTGATGGTGACAGTGACAAGATCGATATAGATGAATGACGAAACATATGTTTTGATTTCTAAAATGAAATTTTAATATATGTCTTAGGGTTCATGGAAATGAGTGTCGATCATGTTATGATTCAAAAGTTTTGTGAATTCCTTATTTTTGTTTCTCACAAATGCCAAAAATTGTGTTACTAATGAATTTTTTTAACTGAATTTCATGAAATTAATATTCATAGGAATATTTATTTTGGAAATATAGTCATGTAATTAATCCATGTGGAATATTTATTAAAAAATTGTTAATGAGTTTAAATATATTCTAGAAAAAATATGCATACCCTAAGTTTGTATGCAAAAATCGTTGACAAGAAACCATATGATTGAAACAACATGTATAGATCATATACCCTACACTATTTTTAGAGTATTGTTAAGTAATCCAACATTATTAAATAATCATATGTTTTAGGATACAATCAAAATGAATATCAACCTGAATTTTTGATCAACCGTACATAGTTAACCATACAGAATGAGTTTTTTGAAGCCACATGAAGGATCCATATGTTTTATTATTCAAAATTAATGTTTTATTTAAATATATATTCTACGATTACATTAATGGAATCAATATAAGTAAATATCACATCAAAGATGTTTTATGATTGATTAAAAGGCTAATAATGAGTGATTCAATGGGTCATATTCAACAAATTAATTTATTTATATTCTTAAGAGATGTTAAAAATATATTAAATGTTTTCAAATTAAAATATTCATGATTTATTATGTGATATTTATAGAGATGGTTTAACGTGATGTTGTTTGACTTAATGGTTAAATATCTAGATTTTCATTGTTAGAACATACAGAAGATGATACATACAAATAAAATATTAGTCTATAATAAAAAAATTGTTTCATTTCCTTTAGAGGTACACTTTGGAGATATACATATTTTGATATATCTCACTATTATTATTTCTTTAATTTCTGGTACATTTTATTTCAACTTCTTATTATTCATGAAATAAGAAGAATTAATTGAAGATACACATTGGAGACATACATGTTTAAACATAGTTCAATTGTTCCATTTCTTGCTGATTAATGAAATAATGTACATCATTGAAGATATATTATGTATTGTGTGTTATTGAATATTAATTACATATATCTAATTTTTCACGAGACAATTAATTTTAACCTCTAATTTAAATCAATATTTTTTTTAAATTAATCGACTTTCGACAACTCATACTCAATCATGGAAAAGTTTCATCTTCTTGTACAAAGGTAAGGATTTATGCCTCCTTATAAAACTACAGAAAAGCCTATAAAATACTTATATGGTCTCAAATTCGTAAACACATTTTCTAAGGTACCGGTACAAGAGTACCTACTAGTAAAAATCACTAAGATTGTGGTGTTTATAATTGGTGGAGTGGAATTGGGTATCATTGTGCCCTGAACCACTATATGTTGTTATGTTCTTTTCCTATATTTATTTCTGCTACTCGTTCATCATTGAGAGAAAATGTAAGGTTTGATTCCTTACAAGAGAGGTTGTTTTGAATCTATAAAATTTTATGATTATAAAAATCCCCCCTATTGCATCTTTTTTTCTTCATTGTAATTCTGACCTAGAAATTAGTATCAGACGGAAGATATCTTTTCTAATATTTCAATTTTTGGAAATCCTTGAATATTCTATTTTTTCTTTCTGATACCTAAAAATTAGTACTAGTGTAAGGGATCTAATATTTTTGATATTGTTAGTAATAAAGAATATTTACTTTCCCAAACAACCCTGAGTTAATGATTTAGGGGAAGACATCTTGAAATGACCGATTCTAGTGAATGTATATCGATAATACATTCTACTTATTTTAAGTGTGATAATTAAGGAAGTAGGAAATATCTTATGGTTATTTTTTTGAAAACCTATAGGAATATGGTGTTATTTAAATGTAGTTACGCTATATTAAATTCTTAAAGATGATTTGGAATATTTTCACAATGATCAAGAACATGAATTTGATATCTATTCAAAAAAATAATTTCCATTATTTATAGATTACATACTGATGAGTTCAATCGAGTATATCAATTCCCTAGTAAATGTAATATGTGGTAAATTATTGATTATTCCTATTAAGTAACAAATAATATTATAAAACTATGATACACAACTGTGATAGTAAAGATTAATATTTTTCAAAATGTGTGATGACAAAACTATTACTCAAATTTATGGAAGATTGATAGAGATTTTCCAAAATGTTGATGCTATAGTGGATCCAATTTCACAATCTCATAGAGAATGAAAATTAATTAGAGTAATAATTTTAATGTGGAATGAAATATCTATAGTTATAATCCAATTTACGTTAGTGAGAAATTTAGTTATGAAGGAATTGACTAAGACATTAATGGTGTATGAAACTCAGATGAATGATTAATTTAAAACATCATATAAACCACACAAAAAATTCTCTCTATACTATAGTGGGTAAATAATTTGATTCTATTCAACCAAAATTAGGTAAATATTTATCTGATCTTGCTAGATAAATTGAAAATTTTTATTGGAATAAAAAAGATAGTTTCTGAAGAAAATAGATTTTTTCCATGAAAATAAAGTTGTCCCACAAAGGATAATTGTCCATTACTCAAATACACAATGAATTATAATTAAAAAAGAAAGGGAAATAAAATTATGATGGCTACATAGATTACTACATCTGTTTTACATGATTAATGATATTTATATTTTGATATCGATCATAAAAGGAAAATTGTATGTCTTATGGATGGTAATGATGATGTACAATCTTATTACTTTCAAAACTCTTGTTATGGTAAACTATATTATGATTAATTACATAGGTATTTAATTATACCAAAGGAAAAAATATTAATCCCAAAATAATTATCAAAGAAAATTTGAAAATTTTAAGAGGTAGTTCTATTAAATAAAGAAAATTTTTCAAAATAGATAACAAACATAAACACTAATTGTTATAAAATTACTTGTGATATACTGGATAATAGTTTTAAATAAATACTAGATTTTGTTACCAATTTAAATAAGATTATATTGTGTTGATAAAATGAGAGAAATGTTTAAAACAAATCTTGAGAAAATTTAAGGAATGAATATTTGGAATTGGATGCAATGGTGAAAGAAAAAAACAATATAAGAATTATTTTGTTCATGGTGTGAAAATAAAAAACATGTCAATTTTTAAAAGTTATTATGTAAGTATTAATAAAAATTAGAAGAATGATTTCTCCTTTAGAAAAAGAATATTTCTAGAGAAAATATTTTATTTCTCAAATTAATTGGTTTAACTATAATAGTTGAATACCTACTACAAATAAACATGTTTGGTTACCAAAGCATTAAATTGGAATCACTATTAGACCCAATAGAATATGGGTACCAAAAAACAATTCTATTTGATGCATTATTACACCACTAAGATATATTATTAAATCATCATAAGGTCGATTTAGGAAGATATGAAAATATTTATAAAATGAGTGATCAACTCTAAAGTAGTTCATTATAAATAAATACATAGTACTAAAATCACTCATCCATGAAGTATCTCATATTTATATAACTAAAATCTTTAGGAAAATTAACTATTTTTTAAAAGAGAATAAATAAATCTCTATAATTTGATAAAAATCATCTTTATTCATTAAATCAAATCTTATTCTATTTTTAATTTCATAAATTTTTTTCTAATAAATTTAAAATATTATTAAACATTGTTTAAATATTTATCATAATACAATACTAGTTTAAATTATTTGGGAACATATATTTTTAATATTTAAACCAATTGAAATTTTTATATTTCATATTTTTACCTATCTAGAATATCGTTATAATTTTATATTTCATTTCAAAAATTAAAATATGTAATTGTTATTTTATAATTTTCAACCGATGAATATGAAACGACATCTACAAATTCTCCAAGTTTTACATATCATCATCTTCATATATTTTTTTATTTTTCTATCTTCAACATTAAAATATCTTATTAAATGGCTTCTGAAAAACCAATCATTGAAAGATGAAGCGAGAAGGCACTTTAGGTTCAGAAGAAAATCATTCTCCCAAAATTAAAAAATGTAATCACTTTGATTTGTTAAAAAACATTTAGTTATGAATGATGAATATTCATATGGAATATATTCAAAATTATATAAGGATGTTCAAATACATGAAGAACTATTATTCTCTTCAACAAAAACAACATATGAGAATATTATATTCAAATTTAGCACTATGGATAATGAAAAAATAAATATACAAGCTGAGTTGGATATATAGTCTTGTGAAGAACTACATATATAATATGTGTCAAAAATATTTTAAGATTAATTAAAAAAGAAATATAAAAATGTGAAAGATAGTTCGATTTCAATATATTATTTTTATGTTTTAAAAGTTGAAATTCTAATTTAGATAGATTTTCTCAGAATAAAACTATTACTATGATAGATATTGATAAAATGAGATTATTCCTCATAAAATTTTTATTATAATCTACATGTCAAAAAAAACTGATGTTCACTATATATTATGAGAATAGTCATGAGTTTTACCTATTTAAGAAAAAAAGGATTTAGGTTTCGAATATTTGGATGAATTGTTTGCCCCAAAAACACTTGAATTTTATTTTCTACTATTTATTTGATGTCATTGTTATATATACTATTTTTAATATATTTATTAGTAAAATGTGTTATATAAGATGTTTGAAAATTTATTTTGAAAAGATTAATTATTTTTATTTCTTGAGAATGTTCCTAATGATTGATTACATCAATTCGAAAATTACTATGTTTCTATTAGTAAATAATAATATTGTTTAAAATATTACTCATTCAAAAATTAGATTAAATAATTTGTATTTATATAAATTTTTTTTTATTTATTTAATACCCAATATTCAATGATTTAGTGGGAGTTATTGGTAAACTATTTTTAGATACTGTTAAATAATTCTTAAATACTTCTTATTTAGAAATCAATATATTTTTACAATGAATGGATATTGGGGGAGTTAATTTTCACAACTCTTTACCCTTATCACTATAAATTCAAAATAATGGGGAGAATATTTTAGTTTTATATTTTATTATATTCGTTTATTTTTTCGTAAGAGAAATTGGAAATTAATCTGTAATATCTTTAAAATAATGGATAATGGTTCATTCTTATAAAGGGGGTGAAACATTATATAAGAGGAATCTTAGAAATAAATAATGGGGGAAAATTCGTATAATAAATTTGTTTTCAAAGAGAAATGTGTTTTTAATTTATTCATAGAGATGATATATTTCTTTTAATATTATATATTTTTGTTTTGGGATTTGTTATCGTCAAAAATGGGGATATTTTTTAGCATGTGATTATTAAATAATTTCATTAATTTATTTTTTTTATGCTCATAAAAACATTTTTTAATAATGAATTATTTTAAGTGAATTTCTTGAAATTAATATTAATTATAATTTTTATTCTAGTAATATATACCATTCATTAAGCTCTAGGGAATATTTTTTAATGTATTCTGAACAAATTAAATCATATTTTGAAAATATCACTCCTTCCATATGTTTTTAAGTGAAACGTATTGTTCAACAACCCCAAGTTTCAAATAGAATATATATATTAGTCAACCTATATTATAAGTAATTTATGGTCTAGTAACCCTAAATTTATGAAGAACTCTACATTTGATGAAACAAAATCAAGGAATATGAACCCATATTTTTTTATAAATTATACTTTGTCAACCCTATTTTTGGAGTGTTTCATCACATGAAGAAACCCTATGATTGACTATTCAATGATGGAGTTTTAGTTAATGATATTTTTTATGATAACTACATCTATCTCAAAAAAAGTACATATCATTTTAAATATATTCCTTGGTAGATTCAATGGTTTTTAATGATCGATTCAGTGTCTCTTGTTAGTCATAGTAAATAATTTCTATTCTTATGGGATGTTACAACACTCTTGAATGTTTTTGAATTAAAACATTCATGATTTATTGTGTGGTATTCTTGGATCAAGATTAAACATTAACTATTCTACCTATAATATAAATATTGATATGTTCTTTTTTAGAATATATAAGAATTGATATATACAAGTAAAACATTTGTTTGAAATAAACCAAGGTTTTCTTTCCTTTAGAGCTACACTTTAGTGACATATGTATTTTGATCTCTCTCACTAATGTTATTATTATTACTATTGCTACATAATTATTTATTACATAATCTTCTTAGATGAACAATGAGCCATTATGTGAAGAAAACCCTAGAGATATAAATGTTTAAGCATCCACCATGTTTTCTCTTTTCAACTTTTTATGAAATAATGTGCATAAATGAAGATCTATTTGTTACGGTGTTTTATTTATGATCAATTACATATTTTATTTGTTTCTATAACTATAATTTATAACATTCTCTTTCAATAAAATCAAACTATTTTCATTTATTGGAGTTTCTACTGACAACAATCATTTGTGGTGATGCGTCATCATCTTGTACAATGTTTTGGATTTATTGTTCCTTTTAAAGGAACCATGAGGCCATGTAAAAGTATTTTAGGGTGTAAACTACTAGAAAATGGTAGGTAAGGTGTCTATATAAGAACATATATTATTGAAAATCACCAACCTCATAGAGTAGAGCGTGGGTGGATTAGACTAGGGGATCATTTTTCCCTGAACCGCTATATGTCATTATATTACATTCCTTTACTTATTCTCACTTTTCGTTCGACATTTCTATAAATTGGAAGGTTCAATGCATAAAAAAACAGGTTTTTTTAATATATAAAAGTTATTGATTATTATAATTGACCGCTCCTCTTGTTTCTTTTCCTTTATCATTTCTACTATGACCCAAAAATTATGAGGATAGGAAATCAAGAATGAGATAGTTCAGGGTTAGTTATTGATTGTTCAATGATTCTTCTAGAGGAAGAGAGCAATAAAAATTAAAAGATACAAATACCATATTTATATACTGGTTTTGAAAATTCTGAATGAATTTTAATTTTTTCTTTGCAGGTAAGATTTTTTTTGAACCAATATTTATATCGACTATCCAGTGGTTTCTTAATTTTTACTTAAATGTTTTTCAAGACATGATTTATTGTATATAAGAAAACGTGAGTTTCGGACATGTTTCAGGTATCTGGGATGGGAGAATATTTTAACTATATTCCATTCATAAAATTAATAATTCATTCACATCATGAGTGAAAATTATATATATCCATGAACCTTACATTGGGAACCCAAAATATGAATGGTGAATTTATGTTGTTACGACGACCCTTATTTGAGGGGTGTAGACACTAATATGGATTGTAATCAGAATGGACTATGGTTCATGTTGTGATTGTGGTCTTTTCAAATGGGATACACCTCTACGTCAAAGATTTTACTATGTGAATGCCTAATTCAGTTTTTGGGTGGCCTTTGTAAGGGTGAAAACCCCACTTCAAGGCCACTCATGATGTGAATGACTCCTCCATGTTATAAATGGGAAAAGGAAATAAAATTATAGTTTGTTAGCCATATAACCCATATCTAAATCTCAAATGAGCATCTATAATTCCACCCTTGACTCTAACCAAAACTAATAACATTTATTTGATATTTCAAAACCACTAGAATTCCAATAATAATTTCTTTTCTCAAAATTCCTCTCACCAAATGAAAAATTAATATTCCTTTTGAATTTTAAAATACTATATGGACATGGGGTATTAGAAACCACCTACTAAACAAAGTACTATATGATTACTTCATGAATTATAGATCAATTATAAATAACAATATAGGAATTTTATTTATCCACCACACAATTTTATCATATTAATTTATATATATTTAAATTTACTAATGGAAATTATTCACTGCATTCCAAATAATTGAACTCTATATGCCCAATAATTTTCATTATTGTAATTAAAAATTTTCATATTAAATTATATTCCTCTATTATTTGGATGCTCATAGTAGTCCATTTAATTTTTAAATCATGTTGGCTGAATTATATTTTTAAAAAATAATATACTTTATTTATTTAATATTTCTATCATAAAGTGACCCAAAGAAAAGTAAAAAATAATTTTAAAATTTTTATTTATGTTGGAAAACCATCATCAAACTTCATAAGAGACCATGTCATTTAATATAGTGATATTTGGAAATTTTTTATTCTATACCATAAGGGGACCAATGTTTATAAATAGCCTAATAGATCTATAATGAATATAATTTATGTATTTATTCTATTAATATAATCCATCAAAAATTACAAAAATTCATTATGTATCCTTTAATTTTGGATTCAAAATCCTCTTATGTAATTATTATTATAGTAATTTTAAATAAGTTATGAACATATAATATATATTTCCATAATACATTTGAATATTAAATATTAATGAAAATTAATGAAATTAAATTATTATTGAAGATGAATAATAAGTGGTGGTTCCATCCACTCCCCCACTTTAAGTAAAAAATGTAACAATATTCATCACGTATATTCATAAGATATAGTTAAACGAGCATTACCTCAACTTCCACATAAAATAATCCATCTGTTAGACAAAGAATTAATATTTAATATTTAATCATACATTTATTCCAATATATTTGTTTTATTTCGTATTTTTAATATACTAATGATATGGAAAACAATTTATGATGTAAAAACATTATTTGGTTCTACCATGATTTGGTAATAAAAATTATACCATCTGAAACAAAAAAAAATTGTTTAGGGATTTCATGGAACATCATTAGAGGAGACCTTTGAGCTACAATTAATAACCAATCCAAAAAAATGGATATGACAAAAAACTATCAAACCTCCCATTAGATTGAATATTTGATATTGTATCACCAAATTAATTTGGTCAAAATTTGATCAAGCCATCATAGAATAACTATAATAAGAATCACCAATTTGATAACTATGTGACATCACCACAAATTTATCATATATAACCCTACATAATCCACTAATTTGACTGTGAAAATATTTATAGATCATTATGGAACACTCGAACAAGACTATTAGATTTTTCGACAATGAATTAGCTTATTCATAAACCTCATAATTGTATATTTCATTATAGTGTGATGTTTTCCACATTTTCATTGTATATAAAATGATCCTGAATAATCAGCATTATTTGAAAGTGGTAATTTGATCAAATAATTTTACTTATTGAATAATCTAATGGGGTTTTCATGGAATTAGTTAAGAGACTTACGGGTCCTTTTCTCTTGGGGTGCATGGAAGTGCCACATGGAACCCCCTTTTTTTGTATCGCCCTAGTATGTGAAGGAAAGTATCTTTCCTGTAATCTCGATAAATGTTGTTTATCATCTTCATTAGTAATAAAATATTTTAATCATCCATATATTATTTATAGATATTAATTCGTTTTAATTTCTGAAAAATTAACTTTTTTGTGATAATAATAACAGTGGATACAATATATCATCTATTATTAAAAAGATATATCAAAAGGAGATATTGTTGAATGAAATTATCTATGAAATGTTAAATTAAGTCTATTGAGAATTTCAGAGATGGATGATATAATGATGTTGAAATTAAATTATAATTTAACGAAACAATAGTGACTTTTAAAGAACTTCATAAGGTTTGTGAAAATAAAAAAATGCAGTTATGTTATTTACCTCACGATCTTAAGTTCTATAAATTTAATTTCTCGATATGGTAATGAAGTGTTTATAATACTCTCACATTAGGAATATATAACATACTAGTTTCTTTAGTTGATAATTCAAGAGTTATAATATATTTTAGATGTTTCATTTATAATAAAAATAAACTTTGATTTATTTGAGATTATTATATTTTCAATGATAAAATATATGAAATCAAGGGATATAAAAAAACCAATTTTCAATTAAGATATGATCCGGTCAATATTATGAAGAATAAAAATGGATTTTAGAGAATTTATATGAAATGAAAATTGTTCCTGGCTATAGTTAAATGAGAAATTTTTTAAAAGATTAGTGAAATACTATAGAAGTAATCTATGTGGTGGTTTCAAAAAAAATTCATAATTAATTTAAAATGTCACAGAAATTTTACATGGCATTAGGAAGGATTTTCAACCTCTAACTGAAATAATAGAAGTAAAACTTATCATTTTATGTAAAATATAATTTATTTCATAAGTTAAATTCATATGGTTTTCATATTATAGTACTTGGGTTAGTTGGAAAATTTTCAAAACAAAATACAAAATGGATAAAAATAATTCATATTGTGTTTATTGTTAATTAAATTTGATTTTAAAAAGAAATAATATTTTTTTTTGAAGTATAATTGGTATTTCAATAGTTTTTTCTGTATATAAAAATATAATTTCCATTAAAAATTTAATGATATTGAAAACATACTTCACACAATGTTTTATTAAGTTCAATTTGATAGTTTTTGGGTAAGGAATAAGTTCATAATTTTATAGTGGGTGAAAGGGACTTATAAATGAAGTAAAAAAGTTAATATGTGAATCATTGTTTATATTATTTCTTTTTTTAATTATACTTTTCATTTTAATTTTATAACTTGTTAGTGACATGTGATTCTCTAAAGAAATCATAGTAAATTGTTCTTTTACAAGCCCAATCTCATAACATTGACCATTAAAAATAATTCAATGAATGCAGATCCTTTAATATCACCCACATATCACATAGTAAAAGCCACTCATTATGTTATACTAAAACAAGTAATATTTTTAATATTTAAATTTTGTTCTCCTTTATTTTTTTCAACATTATTGTATTGGGTGAAAATTTTATCCTCCATAATAACCTATAAAAATAGTCAAATTTTATGGAATAATTATATCCTTGTTTATGACAATGTTTGGCTTTCACTATTATTCATAACTCATTAATTTCAATTATTTTTATTAATTACATTCAATTTTTCCATTGTAATTTTTTTTAAATTTAATTGAAATGTATTTCCTCAATGGAATGGGAGGATGATTTTATACATATAATCTCAAGGATTATATTTTAATAAAATTATTTCCAATATACTATATAACATTAATAAAGTTCTGATTATATATTGATATCACAAAAATTGTTTAAGCTAATGGAAATGTATATAATTCATTCCAATTATCACCCTTAGTGTATGAAGTAACATATGTTGTTGATTCCAAAACTACCAATTCCATATAGGATAAAATCTATGTATAGATGATAGTGTTCGTGATGTGATTGAGCCCCATCATGAAAATACTCAAGAAAAATTTAAACATATTTGTATGTGTGATTTTAAATATATAGAGGTATTTTTTACATGGGATAAAATTATTTTAGTGCTATACTTGGAAATTAATAATTTCATGAAGATTATAACATAATAAATAAATTAATGAAAATTATAAATGATAAATTTGAACGGAATATTATAACACTTTGGGATTATGATTTTGATGAATTAACAACTGATAAATTTTAAAATATCTTAATTTTTTTTGTTCAAAATAGTCTCAATGTTGATGAATAATTTAAGGACATGGAAAATATTTCATTAAAGTCACCTAAAGGATATATAGATGAAAAATTTGGGATTCAAGTGGATTAAATATATTATAAATAATTTATTTAAATTATTTAAAAATATTTTAAGAATGGGAAAAAATATATGTGTACTTATCTGTTTAATCCTTTTAGTGGTGATTATTTTTAAAATTTAATTATAATATCATATAAAATAACATTGTGGATTATACTAATACTTAAAAAATAAATTTCAACATTGATAAATAAATTAAATGTTTTTATTCCTAGATGTGGAAATAATTAACCTAAAAAAATATAATGTTCTTATTTCATCACATAAGAGTGAGTCTCATTTAAATATTATTATCCATATTTTTATGTGGAATGTGATGTGGAATAAAATAGAATTGTGGACAAATGTGATAATACATTAATGGAATAATCCATGTACTATAATGAATTAATTTATTAATATGATATCGTGGTGGATGATGTTAATTAAATGAATATGAATAGTAAATATTTTGTAAGAATGAAGATAATGATTTGTACTAAGAGAATTTTATATCCTTAATTCCAAATCCATTTTTTGTTTCAATTTTTTTGTAATTTTGATATAATGTTTCATAAAACCCCCTATGAATTCTTCCCAATAATAATTTTTTAAATAATACAAAAAAATAAAAATATACACTTTTCTCATTAAGTGAAAAAATATCATATTAGGAGCAAGAATCCATAGTAATTCCTACCCAACTTCAATCCTTGTCAAAATAATTTTACATTGTGGGATGAACATAAATCTCAAAAAGTGGTATAACGGAAATTTAAAACCACTTAGAACATTAAAATACCTAAAAATAAACAACTAACATCATTTCTCAAAATAGATTCACCAAAAACATAATCATGAATATGAAAATAAATTATTTTCAATCTTACATAAAAAATAGTAACTTATAAAAAACAATTAAATTTAAAATAGTTAAGATTTTCTAAAAAAAGATACCTTTCAAAAGGTTAAAAATTTATAGCTTCACATAAATTAAAATTCATAATTTTTTATGTACAAATATTTCCATTTAAAACACATAAGTAAATATAGGAGAATACATGATGGATTCTTGGGATATTTTATTTATCACCCATGTTATATTATATTTATAATGGAATAACATATAGTTAGTTTCAAAATCTTTTCTATATATAATAAATCATTACACAAATCATTATAGGGGTATATCTTTCTACCAATCATTCCCATATATAATTTTCAGGAACCATAATTTAAAAAAATATCTATCTTTTTTATATTTTCATTCAAAAATAGATTAATATCCTATATTTGAACCCATAATAATAAGAATATATTATTTAATAAATAATATATAAATAAAATTCCTTTCTACTATTAATAAATTCCATTTCATAAGAAATATTTTTATGAAAAATTATAAAAAAATTTGATATGAAATGTTATGAAAATATAATTAATTATCTTATTCAAAAAATATGCCAATTACAATAGTAATGTAAGATCAAGAAGAGATTTTTTAACAAGACATTAATTTCTATATTTTTCAAAAAATTGAAATTTGACCCAATAATCAAATATGAGGAGACATTTCATTCATTATATTAATAAAAATAGTAGTGCATAATATAAATGAACTTATGAAAGAATATAAGTATAGATAATGAAATTTGTAGAAAAAGTAAATAATTTTAACCCGAATGAGATTGTGATGAGAGGAGAATAAAAAATACATTTTAAGTAATGGTTTAAAATAAAAAAGAATTACCTAAATATTGGCTCACCTAATACATCCTCTAAATTCATGAATAAAAAAAATATTATTGACCTTATAATGAAATTTTTATAGATAATATGATTTTTTAAAACCTACTATTTCATTTCTTATTGTAAATCATTCATGTACAAAATTTTTATTATTTAAAACAGTTGTTTTGTGGTTGATTAGTTCAAATTCTTCAAAACTATTATTGTATAACTATAATCATCAAATGTAATTACCCATGGTTCAACGATTTTAAGAATATTTGGGATATTATATATATATATATATATATATATATATATAATTTGAGAATCATAGAACAACAATATTTTTGAAGTAGCTACATTAAGAGAATATTCTTTGATAATACTATTTTTTACAGTTTAAAATGACAATGACTGTTTCGTATTTTTTCATTGTTATGATAGATATTTTATAATTATAGATATATTATCACGAAATTAATTGAATATTAATGTTATATTATCTAATAAAACTAAATTTTAATATTATTTATGAAATACCTATGTTTATAAAAGCATTATTTTTCACATTGGAAGCGAATAACTACCTTGGTGAGTTATTTTTTTTTCAAAATTTTCTAAATTAAGTGAAAACACAATATATATATATAAGTTTTATGAATATTTATTTTAAAATAAACATCTATTTTTTAATCATATAACAATTTATTTGAAAAAAAGATCGATGAGTAGTAATAAATAATATCACAACATTAATGGATACAATTGATGAAATTAGAAAAGTAATGTAATCCTAGAAACATAATATGGGGAGGTTTAAATGTTTTTAAAGACAAATAATCCCAAATTTGAAAAGAGTGATAGGCATGGAATCACTTACCTTTCTCCACAAACCACCACTTTTAGGTTGAGTTTAAATCCATAATTGAAGTGGCTTTAGAAAATTATAGATCCTTATGAACATGGACTTGTAAGTTTAAATTACAATATGGTTAGAATATTTTAATAAAATAAATCATTATCTATGTTTTGAAATAGTTAAAATGAGTCCCCTTTTATAGGAAAAATACAAGCGTGTTTTTGCAAATATTCTAATCTTAATGGCCATGGATGTAATTTTATCATTGAAAGTTTCCCAAAAATAGATCATATTATATACACTTCCCAATCCACAATTATATTGAATACAATAAATTATTTTTATTTAAATATATAACATTTTTGACATTAAATATCATTTAAAGTCATTTTTGGGGTTCTTTTGAGAATTTTAATTTTAAAATATTTTTTTTATCTTTTGAAATAAAATTTAATCCTTTGAGTAATTTTTATGTATTTTTTACACAAAAAAACATGAAAATAAATATTTTATCCAAATATAATTATTTTAAATATTTTTAAAACCATTTATTTTGACATTTCTCGCAGTTTTGTAAGTATTCCCTCAACGTTGCAAAAGTGGATTGAATATTTATCATGTTAATAAATATAAATTATAAATTATAAACACAAAAAAATTATTAAAAAATATAATAACAATAAAAACATATTAATAAATTATAATCGCATATATATCATGATATTATTTTTAAGATAATTAATGTTATTTACCTAGTGCATGTATTAGTCAAGACATTGGATAATTTTATTTACATATAAATTTATTGGTCATTAATATATATTAAAAATAATTTTTAATAGTCATATTTTTATTTAAGGTCAGGAATATTTTTATCCTTTTTTAGTTTTTATCATGAAAGAATCATGTTTGACTTTTCCAGTATTATACAAGTACTACATCAGTAAAAATAAATGTTTACATATTTCTATTAACATAATAATTTATTAATATCAATTAAATATTATTTAGATGATAATTTTTGAATTAAATAATTTAATATATTTTCCATATATCTCATAAACATTTATGCCATATCTATATCATGATGATATCAAAAAACTATTGTATTCAATAAAACATAGCTTTATAACTAAAGACCACAAAATTAACTATCCTATAAAATAAAATAAAAACTCTTTTATAAATTTTACATGAATAAATAAAAATATATGAACATTTTACCGAAATTAAGTTCAAAAATAAACATAATTATCTTTTAAATAAAACCATGTATTGCCTAGAAAACAATATATTTAAGAAAAAAAAACAATTTCCTTATATAAATTATCATATTCTTATAATATAACGTTTCATTATTTCAAACATGTTAATAATTAATATTAATAATATAAACCCATTTAATTAACATGAATATAAATTTATGAAATATTAAATAGTTGAATAAGTATTTTGAAATATTAAAATGTAATTATTATTAAAGAAATATATTTTGTCATTGAAAAAAACATATTTAGTGATATAAAATTAAGAAAATAATTTTTAATAAATTTTTTTATCTAATTAATTATATAGTATTTTTTATACATGATATAAAAGTATATATATAGTTAAAATAAATATAAAAATTTATATTAATTAATAATATAAACTATGAATTTCATGTATTATCAAAAATAAATGGCTTTCACATTTTCACTCAAAAGAAATTGATCCTTTAAATTATTTCACATCTAAAAATATGGAAAATTGTAGTAAAATATTATTCATCAATCATATAACTACTTAAAATTTTAAACAAACTTTGATGATTTATTCCATAATATTTTATTCACTAAATGAATGAAAATATTCTATTAGTATATCTTGATTAAGAGTTTCAAACAAAATATATAATATAACTAATATGAAAATAGTTCATATACTTAATATAATCCAAAATTTAAATTATTACATTAGTCATGTTGTTGAAGGGTTTTTGATGTCATAAAGAAACACCATAGGGCCCAACCATTTCTAGAGGTTTGTTGTGTGTGCACCATATTCCCTCCACCAATAGGATAGAGGACACTGACTAGTACTGAGTTGGAATATATAATTTTATGGGAGGCCTAATAAAAAATGACCAAGTAATAGATACATCTCTAAAGTATAATAAAACAAACAAAACCCAAAGAAAATATACCGAATACTAAAATATATACTATAAAATCATGATACAACTTCAATAATATAAAATTAAAAGCAGTACATAAATCATAATTCCAAAGGGGAATTATAAATTACCAACTATTGAATAACAAAATTAATATAAGTAATAAAAACAATGACTATGTTGTAATCTAATCATATTCATGAACCTTGCCTACAATAATCAAAACATGAAACCATGAAGTTCAACAAACAATATCTATACAATATTAACCATCATGTTTCTTCACTAAACAATCCATATGAGCTATAGAACTATGAAAAATATCTATGAACTATACAATTAATTCACTGACTCATGAAATGTGATAATAATTATCCATCATGGGTCAGAACAAAAATACTCATTAGGAAACTAAAAAACCACAACTAAATGATGTGCATAGATTTTAGGTTATAGGTATCAGTACATAGGAGAAACTGGGGAATGTAATGAAAAATAAATCGTAATATGCTCTATGATTAAACCTATGGATATTTAGAGTTATTGGTCATCTAGATTCCAACCGTTAATGGTTCATTCTTACCATTTGAAATGAAATAACAGAAAATTATTGCTATATAAATCCAATGTATTCTAAATTCTATGTCCCATCTATATGTTGCATATCTATGTAAACTAATGGGTTCCTGAATTTTCACATGTCCTAATGTAACCGACTATATTAACCTTTCTTCCATTATACCAATATAATGAGTAAGGGGGAAATCTACCCCTGTCTATAATGTGATTTAGTTATCCTAGTGACCCATAAGGATACCACAAATAATCAATGGAATTCTCCAATATAGGGTGTGTTAGCTTATAACACACCTACCACCTAGGTTATAAAAAAATCCAAAACATGTTAGCATGATCTATAGTGGGGGAAAACCATGACATAGTGATAGAAAAGTATCGATCGAGGTAAATATCCATCCTCATAAAAATTCCTTCTCAAAAAGTCTCACCCGAATGATGGGATTGGAACAAACATGTGCAAGGGAGAGAATATACCTCAATTAGATTTATGTGGGGGCTCATGCCTCACCATATAGAACATAGAACATAAATTTGAATACCTGATCCAAAAAACACACTGATTGTGATTACCAAAACAAGTTTGAGTCCCTAAAGATCAAAATAAATGTTTTGTTTTACTATTCCCTTAAAAACATGGAAGAAACCAAATTACTAGGACATATGTAGAAAAATTATAATTATATATTATATAATTATTTGAAATTATAAAATAGTACTTAATGATATTTTTATTATATTAAACATGTGATACATTATATAATGAGAACCAAGAATCATTCCATAACTCTGATTTATGATCTAAATATTATTCTTGAAATTTTCATATCCTAGTATAGATCCTTATGTTGTAGAAAAATATTAAATCCCATATCATAAGAATAACCTAAAACCCAATCAAATACAAAAAATAAAAATCAAAATCAAAATAAAAATAAAAATAATAATAATAATAATATTATTATTATTATTATTATTAAAAAACATAATGAATGGGGAATATAAAAAAATTTATTCCCTCCTTCCCATACATAACTCATATGGGAAAACATTAATAGTAATACTAATAATAATAATAATAATAATAATTATTATTATATAATTATTATTATTATTATTATTAGGATAAATATAATATTTATGGGATATTTTTAACAACTCAATCCCACTCTCTTAGCAATGTAGTGGGCCAATCATATGTAGTGAGATGTGCATAGGAGTCGTGTGTGGCTATCATTGGCCATATCATCCAACCACCATCCTATATAAATTGTTCCATCTAGACTCTACCATTCTAACCAACATAAAACAATTTCACTAGCCATAGATTCCCTATGATCCCACTACCCCTAATGATAACATCCTCATTACTAGACCACTACTACCAAGCCGCAATCCCAGATGCACTCTACCACTTATCATGAACACTATCTATAACAACACCCATCACTAAAACCATTTTTCTCTAGGGTACATGAATATTATTATACATTTGAGGGAGTGATATAGATTATATGTAAAGAATTGAAGGAGTTAGGAATAGATATAATAAATAATAAAAACTAAGTATGAGCATATAATTTTGGTCTTCACTCTCCATCAAACATCACCAAATGAATTTCCCCAAATCAATAATGTTTAAAAAGTATGAGGATATTATAAAATATTAATCATTATGATATCACCATAATTCCACTATCAATACATTTCCATAAATCATTATGGTTATAAAAAATTAATGTAAAAAAATATTACAACAATTAAGTCATCATAGAAGAATGTAATTCTTGTCCAAAAATCTGTTATAAATTTTATGAAGAATGGGAAATTTAATTAAATAAAATAACATACCTCAAGATTAGATATATCATTGGTGAATAATGAATCTATTTTTCTATTTTGGGAATTCTTGTGTGATCTGTCATCGAACACTCAAATACCCTTCGATCATGGGCCCTAGCTTCTCCAATGGTAGATCACCTAAAATCTCTTAGGGTTGTAAAGACAAGTATAAAGATTTTCATAAAAGTTTTTTAAATAATTATTTTACAGGATATAATATTATATAAATATTAAAATTATTTATTTATTTAATATTCCTCAAAATCACCCCATGACTATGAACTACAATGGAACATGATTAAAAAACCCTACATCTTGACTAGAGTAAAAAAATTTATCCAGACTCAACCATATTATAATTTTCTATATCTTATTCCCTAATAAAAATATATAAGTGTTTCATTATAAATATATGTGGATGATAAAAAAATTTATACTTAATATATATTAATCAAGGTCTCATCATGCTCTAAATTCTGCACAAAATTTTCCAAGGTGGTAAACACCACACTACAGAATCAGAATAACCAAGAGATAATTTTTTTACGACATATTATAGGGAAATTTTTCTATTTATTACCGTTGAGAGACTCTATACATAAAACTCAAAATTTGATGAAGTCTTATATGAGTAAAACTATGGTTTTTACATCCACCACACCATAACATTTTTTATATCTACTGTGGGAATAAAAATTTGATTTATAAAAAAAAACTCACAAAATGGAATGTAGAAAACAAAACAGCCTCACACATATTTACTTAATCTTAGGGATTCAATTTGGAAGGGATATTCGCACACAAATGCCCATGTGGGAAGTATTGATTCTTTTCACTTTTTTCAATGAAGAAAAACCATGTTAAGAAAAATTTAAAAAAAATTGCATATAATCTGTGTGATTATTTATAAGGAACAGCATCCATCCTCCCTATATAGACATGTCTAAGATTGAATACCCAAAAATATTTCCATACATTATAGTCTTTCATCCATATACGATGAAGAAAAATAATAAACTATTGATAGTCATTTAAAAATGGTCCATCAATAGGATTACCAATAGTGGGAGAATTGCACTCCCCACCTTTATAGAGCATTCTATGTGGTCACTACATGTGGGAAACTCATATATGTTGTAACCATAAATGATTGATCAAAAAAATTACACACTAAAACTAAAATAGTTTAAAAGTATCATGATCCACCAAATCATACATTATTTTCTCTATCACAACCTTCCCTCAAGTCATATGAACCAATGATGGAAGCTCATTACACAAGGGAAACATTGGTATTCATTAAAATTCTCATAAAACTCTATTAATCTTATATCTGCATCCAAATAATTTATAGTAATGAAACAATTTATGAGGATAGTCTAGTTGTTTCATCTTCACTATATTTTGAAATATTATTATGAGAACATAAGGATCAATATTAAGAACATCAACCTACCAAAAACCACACATATTCTTGTCAACATGTCCGTTCCATCACAATACAAATTTTATGGTCCTAACCATTTAGATGACAAATTAATATAATCCCTAGACCCCCAGGATAAAAAAATTACTAGAGGACTAACATCCAAAATAACCCAAAACAACATCTTCCTCTACAATATATTATGATTTTTCATATGATTAAAATACCCACACAAATACCTTGAGTATTCCACATTAAGGGAAACTCTTCACATTTGTGGTATTTACATAGGATATCTATTTTATTATCTACTCTGAATATTGAGGTAAAAGTACTTTTCCCATGGGAATGATGTGGACATGCTCCCCACCTTAATGAAAACCCCTTTAGACTCATCATCTAAGAATTTAAAGCCAAACGTAATCACAAATATACCATCAAAATGAGATAATATAACACTCATGGGAAGTGTGTAAGCCAGCACCATCATTTAAAGGAGAACATAATCTATCTCTCTAGGTGTCACTACCCTAAAGGTACAAAATCATGCTCCTTTTCCCACTCCCGATCATAGAGTCCTTCACTAGAAGCATCAACTACCACACAACTATTGTAATAATAAGATCTCATAACTCACCACTATGAAAAAACCACAAAAAACAATACCACTCTGTGAATATATATATATAACAATTCAAGTTGTTACTACAAAATCAATACTCTTATGGTTTGACCATGTAAAATTCCTAAATCCCCCAATATGTTCCTCCATGAATATTTATAGTGAATGATTAATCCCAGATGCTCCAAAATCCCACAAGGGTGGTCGCTATTAAACATATTAATATAATATAATTATCTGTATAATTCAAGTTAATGAATACCTCATCCCATTAACAACATATAATTATGAGTCACACTCAAAAATAATAAGTTCATTCTTTAACATTGTCATGAAGTTAGTTTATCCTCTATAAACAAAGTGTATAAAGGAAATTCCATTAGCCTTATGGGTAACACACAAAAACATCGTAATGGTGGGATCCACACTATTTACCTAAGGAACCCCATCAACATTTGGGTGTGAACCATAATTTTTTTTCTCAACTGAACCTCAATGTGTGTTACTTGAACATGTACTTAATTCATACTGAGATATGTACTTATTAATCTCATCTCTTCCATGATGAAATATCACAAAATACTTATACCTATTTTGTGGATAAACACACCTTATCAGATGGAATTAATGAAATATGAGTACCACCTATGGAGTATCTCAAAATGATAATTGTTTTTCTAGGTGTCCGACTGGAATATTCAACTCATGAACATTTTATGTAGAGATAATACCACCTCTTTATGAAATACTTTATTTGACTCTATAAATAATTGTAATGGATGTTAATCTAAACTTTGCTATCCTCTACCTGGCCATATACCTAAATCACACATAGAATATCATAGATTTATCTTATAGAACTCCTTGGTTGAAAGGGGCTAGAAAAAGGTGATGTTTTTAGGAGTGAATTGATGTATCATCTACCTCATACTACCCCAACACCAATGGATCATCCACTAAATAGTTTAATAGTAATAAATTGGGATTTTAGTTAGACCACATTGGCTATCATTATGAAAAAATAAAGCCTAACCCAACATCCAGGGTTCATTTCACTATGAATTCTCAATCTGTAAATGATCACTTAAAGGAATCCATAATTGGTGGGGTTTTATTGAAAAATAAGATCTCAAAATATCTCCTCCAAATTCACCAATTATTTTTTAACTTAAATAATCCCAAATTAAAGTATTTATAAAAAATACCTCTCATGGTTTGTAGGCCTCAATATGTACCCAAACATAATCCTTCCAACATATGAGGGTAAAAACAAATATATAATATTTCAAACTAGATAAGAGATAAAAATATAGTTATGATAGAGTATTACAATAAATAAATTAAATGAAACATCATCCACTATCAACCTCAATGTCTTATAAGAATATCAATGTAAGAATCATTTTTTGGGTTGTACATGTCCATGCTGGAGGGGAACATGTAGTGAAGATACATGTGGATCTTATCTCTCATGAGGACCAGAATCATATAAATCATTGATATGAACCTTACATATATAACCACATGTAATTTAATCCAACTTAATAAAAACTGTCATTCGCTCCAAATGGAATTATGAACCAAAAATTAATGGAATTGTGTTTCCTCAAATCATAAATCAACTATATCTCATAATCGAGTGCAAACAACATCATATTACCCATCTCGAATCCTAACTAACAACTCATTCCAAATCATATCACACATAAAAGATGAGGTTGGCACATATATATTTGATATATAATGAATAAATCATTTCTATTATATCACACATAGTAGAAGAGGGTAGAAAATATAAAAATAATTCATAAATATGATCATTACCTTTATCCAATCACACATAGGTGATGATGGTGGAACATGGAAATAGAATATAGTATACATAAGAAATAATATCACATAACATATTGGAAATTGTTATCGTTCTCAAAAATATATTCTTCATTTCCAAGATTTTCAATTATAAGTGGTTCAATAAGAATTTCTATTATTCCATAATGGTATCTCAAAATCCTTGTTGGATTCTTACGTGGTATCCTCACACACAATAATTTTTGATCCAGATTAATTAAGGTATATATGTGGAGAATACATTATAAGGAAATGTAAATAAATATCTCATTAAAATATGATGCATGTAAATTATTATTTCCCCACAACATGGGCCTTTCTGTATCATGTTGACATTCATTCCATTAGTGTCATGGGGAAAAATATGTGGGACACTACACTATAATTGGTTTCCATAGTATGAACTAAAAAACATTAGATGACTTAATAACCGTACCAAAATTTCCCATCCATCCTTGCATGGAACATAACTCCAAAATCCATCCCACAGAAAACCCAACTCTGATAGCACTCTAACATGTACTAACCCATTTAGTCCATACCTGTGTGGATATTAATCCATGTGTGCCACCCCAATACCACCTTTGATATTCATGGGGTTGTTGAATAGCACAATTTGGACATATCATATATTATGGGAGGCCTTATCCTATATGAATATAAAATAAATACATCCCCAAATTGTAACACAACTGTCAATGCCCATGAAGTATATATATAAAATTAAACTATACACATCACAAGAATGAAAAATCCAATGTGAAATAAAAATATAACATGTAAATAATCTATAATGAAAAATTGTAAACATATATTCCTAAATATGGATGGGGAAAACTAATATTAGAAAATGAGATGAATATCATGATATTAAACATTCTAAATCCCAAACACCTCCAATTAATGTCAACTCTTGGAACCACTAAACATTAAAAACAAAATATTTAACTTGATTAAATATATATTCATATCCCAATAAATCCATGAATGATCCATACCCTCCATGAAAAACATTTACATGTGCATCGACTATACAAACCCATAATATGTCGGAAAATGCTAGTGTAGGGTTTTGGTTATATATATTTTAATGATTCTATAAAATTATAACTTAATTATGAATAAAATGGATATATAATAGGTCCTAATAATACCTTTAAATTAGTAAAAATATGGAATATAAATCTATATATTCTCTATAAATAGACACATGAACTCAGAGAGGTCCCAATCATCCTAGTTCTCCAACACAAAGGTTTGTTCCAACAATGTCATGAGAAATATCGAACACTAAGAATACATAAAATCCAAGGAAGTATAAAATTGATAGCATAATAGGGAATCTTGTATAATTTGAATATGAGGGGAGAACTTGGTATCAGAAGTCCAAATGAATCATATATTCCCTGTGTTTCATTCACACAGCCAATAGAATGTGTTATGGGGAAATATTCTTATCATTATAAAAACCACATTTTTCAATCCAAAAACCCATAGTGATAATAAAAATTATTAGGAATGTTTTTATTCCAATGGAGGGTTAACTCATACTTCAGTAACCATTTTCATTATGCACAAATTCACGACACACATCTAAGGGATATTGTGGGAAACACATACCATTACACGAGAATAGTATCTATTGTGGGGAAAAATGTCCCCGGAAGAATTCCAACTCTATATGTCACCTATAATAGTTAAGGTATTCACATATTAGGTAGAAAGAAGATAATATTACTCATTTTGTGTTATAAGGGATCCATGACTCAGAATATTTCAAAAAAAAGATGTAGTGAAACACCTGATAAACAAATACTGATCAAAAATATTAATCCTAATCACTAGCCCAATATATCTAAATAATTGCTTCCCCATTATCACATTTCAAATGGACATATTTATTGAAATTGGAGACTTTATTTTCATAATCATAAAATAATAAACTGTATAGGATGTAAAATTATCAAAGACATAAAGGAGATAAAAAATACATATTTCATTATATCAAACACTTGAGAAGTGACATAACATGTCATAAGGCTCAATCCACAAGTAATTTTAATGTATAAAAAATTGGTCTTTAATTTTATGTCTCTTAGTCTATATCATAACACCGATGGTGAATCTAAAATCTAACAAAACATAAAAAAGCTATAATCGAAATAAAAAGAAATTATAATAATAATAATAACAATAATAATGTAATTATAATTATTATAACACAAAATACATTGGTGATAAAATTACTCTCAACTATTCCACTCCTATACAAACCTTATATGGACATAGAAACATAATAATAAAAAAATTACTATAACAGTAATAAATTTAAAATCAACAGGGGTTTAGGTTCCAAGAGAACATGTCATATGACTTTTTTTAAGGATAAAGGGGGTAATATTATAAAGAGGGTTAAACCAAAAAAAAGATACATTACCACATGTTATCCATATTTCAAATCAATGTGATTAAACGTTAATCTATGGTTACCATGACATATATGGTCGGATGTGTAGGAATTTTGAATTCACCCATCACCTTCTACATCCACTTGGCACCATCCATCCATCATCTATGCAGTTGACCTCCACTCTACATTTCATCCTACTTATAAACTGATAAATTTTGATGACCAACACTACCAACTCTCTATCTAATACCCTCAATATCATTGGTTTGACAATACTATGAATCCATCCACAATGATAAACTTCCTTCACTTCTATATTGTTACTCTCATGACATCACCCTTTTCCACTGACTGGCTCTAGGCCTGACTACCGTAAGATAAACCATATATTTAATAAACTGTATTTAATGAATTATTAAAAAAATAACACTTATTATAAACACGATGATCATGATTCCTATAGTCTTTTGGAAATTAGTAATGTTACATCACAAATTGCAATATATATAAAATGGTATTATATAAAACAACCATAAAATGATCCTAAAATTTCATCATTATTCTAGAACAACATAAGATAACTTTGGGACATACATAAGCAAGTGTATAGATATAAATACTAGTAAGATAATAATAAATTAATATGACATGGTAATGTAGTACATGCCACCCATAGAAAAAATCAATGTTCCATAAGAGGGTTGAAAATAAAAATATTGAATAATGTGGCCAAATATTGGTTAATACTATAAAGGCAACAAAGAATTGTAGAAACAAAGCTAAAAATGATAATAATAAGTTAAGACTTAAAACTAGGAAAACATTATATTTTGTCATTAGGATAACCTCATGAACTCAATACATGGCAGTTCATTTGATTAATGTATCACCCAATGAATTGAAGGATATAGAATTTTAGGCCAACATATCACTTTTATAACATGTATATATATAATTGTAACACATATATCCTACTATTTAAGTATGAATTACATAAATTTTAACCAAGAAGTTATTAATTTTTTTTACATAAATTTATATCCCCAATCAATGATGGTTGTTTAATCTAGGTGAATATACTTGAGTGGAAATTTGGATGGGTATTAATTATCCAAAAGTTTGACATGAACAAAATTTAGGATAATCTAAACCACATAATAGGTATACATAAAGGTTTATAGAATGGGTGAGTAAGAGAGAAAATAGATCATCATTTCCTTGAAACCATTTTCTATGTAATAGGGATGTGAAAAAACATATCCCAACATGAATAATTGGAAATCAAATGGAATCACATAAAGAATGTTCTTAAAAAAATAGGAGAAGGATAAGATCCTTTATCTTGAGAGGGAGAATATATAATATTGGGAGGAGCCTCCTAAGAGATTGGGAATCATTATGAGGAATATAGAGAGGAAAAATAAAGAAATTAATTGTCTATGTTTACTAATTGAAGAGTAATAGGAGGTTAGGTATTTTATATAGAAAAATATATGGGGATTCTTTATTTAATTCAACAACTAGGTTTTTGATTCTATATGATAAATTAATCCAAAACACAAAACATCCAATCATTTTTATAAATTTTTTACAAATAATCATTTTTTCATTATTTTATATGTCGAATAATTAACATGATAAAATATCATCATTTTTGATGTGGAAGTAAGTCATGTTTATAATGTTTTATTTTAAAACCATAAAACAAGATATTGGTTTACACTACTGGAAATATAATATTTCCCAATGGTTCACAACCGTTGGTAAAGCCCCTCTAACCATTGGTATATGATATACCAACGGTTGTGATAACCGTAGGGAAGTAAGCCGTTGGGAAAAGGTTTTCCCAACGGTTTACTGGAAACCGTTGGTATAGGCTCACAAAAGCCACCCTATCCCAACGGTTCTGCCAAACCGGTGGGATAGTTTTTCCCAATGGTTTGGGGGAACCGTTGGGAAAAGAGATATTTACCAACAGTTCAATGAACCGTTGGTAAAAACTTCTTTAGGATTATATGCCAATAGTTTTAAACCGTTGGCATACCCTATGCTGTAAATTGCAGCACCCTTCAATTTGCACAGCCCCTGTCCATCAGGCCCCTCTCCATCAGGCCTCATTTTGACCTCATTTTCAATCCAATTATTGTACTTGCAATAAAATAAAACATACATATACAATTACGAACAAATTCATACACATTTAACATATAATGGATCCTGAAACTATACACATCCATAATTAAATTATAATTCATAACATAATTATAAATGTACATAATTCATATATAATTCAATTTAAAATTTAGATGACAATTATATGTGGAATCCGAAATTCAATTCATAATTTGATCGGTTTTTTCTATACCATATATTTTTACCTCAAATGATGTCCATTTTAAACAAAATACATACACCTGAAGTGATACCGGCCACACCGCACCTCAGATTGAGGTAGGGTTGACTCGTACACGTCACATTTGAACCATGGATCGTTGTGCTAAAGTATCGACACAATCCGAATGCGTTTGGTCGGTTTTCCGTATGCCAGTTTATGTTTTTCGGTTAAAATGACGTCCTTTTGAAACAAAAGATGGACACTATGAGTGGTGCCGACCACACCGTGTCTCCAATTGAGGCGGGGTTGATTCGTACACGTCACGTATGACCCATGGATCGTTATCCTAAAGTTTAAATGGAAACCGAATGCGTTTGGTCGGTTTTCCGTATGTACTTAAAATGTTGTCCATTTTAAACAAAAAAGTGACACTTAGACTAATCCTGACCACACCGCGACTCAGATTCATCCCAGGTTGGCTCGTACATGTCACATATGACCCATGGATCTTTGTGATAAATTATCAAAAGATTCTGAATGCGTTTGGTCGGTTTTGCGTATGCCAGTTGTTATATTCATTTATAATCATGTCCATTTTAAACAAAAGAGACAGAGTTAGAGAGGTGTCGGCCACACCGCGTCTCGGATTAAGACGGGGTTGACTTGTACATGTCACATATGACCCATGGATCATTTTGTTAAAGTATCGATAGAATCTGAATGCCTTTGGTCGTTCTTCCGTATGTCAGTTGATGCCTTCCACTTAAAATGACGTCCTTTTGAAACAAAAGACGGACACTTTGAGTGGTGGCATCCACAACGCGTGTCGGATTGAGGCGGGGATGATTTGTACACGTCACATAGGACCCATGGATTGTTCTCCTAAAGTTACAATGGAAACTGAATGCGTTTTTTCGGTTTTCCGTATGTACTTAAAATGGTATCCATTTTAAACAAAAGAGGGCCATTTAGACTGATCCCGGCCACACCGCGACTCGGATAGACCCGGTTTGGCTCGTACACGTCACATATGACCCATGGATCGTTGTGATAAATTATCAAAATATTATGAATGCGTTTGGTTGGTTTTGCGTATGCCAATTGTTCTTTTCACTTATAATCCTATCCATTTTAAACAAAATAGACACAGTTAGAGCGGCATCGGCCACACCGTGCCTCGGATTGAGGCAGGGATGATTCATACACGTCACATATGACCCATGGATCGTTCTCTTAAAGTTTCAATGGAAACCGAATGCGTTGGTCGGTTTTCCGTATGTACTTAAAATGGTGTCCATTTTAAACAAAAGAGAGCCTCTTAGACTAATCCCGGACACACCGCGACTCGGATTGAACCCGAGATTCCTCGTACAGGTCACATATGACCCATGGATGGTTGTGATAAATGATCAAAAGATTCGGAATGCGTTAGGTCGGTTTTGCGTATGCCAGTTGTTATTTTTCACTTATAATCATGTTCATTTTAAACAGAAGAGACATAGTTAGAGCGGTGTCGGCTACACCGCGTCTCGGATTGAGACAGGGATGATTCGTACACATCACATATGACCCATGGATCGTTATCCTAAAGTTTCAATGGAAACCGAATGTGTTTGGTCGGTTTTGCGTATTCCAGTTCTTTTCACTTATAATCCTATCCATTTTAAAAAAAACAGACACAGTTAGAGCGGTGTCGGCCACACCGCGCCTCGGATTGAGGCGGGGATGATTCGTACACATCACATATGACCCATGGATCGTTCTCCTAAAGTTTCAATGGAAACCGAATGCGTTTGGTTGGTTTTCCGTATGTACTTAAAATGATGTCCATTTTAAACAAAAGAGAGCCACTTAGACTGATCTCGGCCACACCGCGACTCGTATTGAGCCTGGGTTGGCTCGTACAGGTCACATATGACCGATGGATCGTTGTGATAAATTATCAATAGATTTGGAATGCGTTTGGTCGGTTTTGCGTATGCCAGTTGTTCTTTTCACTTATAATCCTGCACATTTTAAACAAAAGAGACACAGTTATAACGGTGTCAGCCACACCTCTCCTCGGATTGAGGCGGGATTGACTCGTACACATCACATACGACCCATGGATCCTTTTTCTAAAGTATCGACACCTTACGAATGCCTTTGGTCGGGTTTTCGTATGTCAATTGATGCTTTTCAGTTAAAATGACGTCTTTTTGAAATAAAAGACAGACACTTTGAGTGGTGCCGGCCACACCGCGTCTCTGATTGAGGTGGGGTTGATTCTTACACATCCCATATGACCCATGGATCTTTCTCCTAAAGTTTCAATGGAAACCGAATCCGTTTGGTCGTTTTTCCGTATGCACTTAAAATGGTGTCCATTTTAAACAAAAGAGAGCCACTTAGACTTATCCTGGCCACACCGCGACTCAGATTCATCCCGGGTTGGCTCGTACACGTCACATATGACCCATGGATTGTTGGAATAAATTATCAACAGATTCAGAATGCGTTTGGTCGGTTTTCCATATGTCAGTTGATGCTTTTCACTTAAAATGACGTCCTTTTGAAACAAAAGACGGACACTTTGAGTGGTTCCGGCCACACCACGTCTCCGGATTGAGCTAAAACCACCGTGCAACATTATAATTATTATTCATGACGTGTACGCGCAGACGGCACGTCAATCGGACGTGCGGTTTGCGCGGTACGGCTCAATATTCGTGTTTTAAGTGATGTGCGTGCTTCGTAAACGCGCGTGAGGGGGTCCAAATGGGCCGAACGAAGTTGGAATGGCCTGAAATCAGACGACAAATATGGGAGAGTGATTTATGAAGTGTTAGAGTAGACGGAACGTCAATCGGACGTGTCGTGTGCCCGCGGTGACCGACAACGCAGTTCTGGTGTCATAAACGGCCAAAACGGGCGTCCAACGGTCAAATTCATAGCGGACGACCTCGGATTGAGCTGAAACCACCGTTCAACATTATAATTATTATTCTTGACATGTATGAGCAGACGACACGTCAATCGGACATGTGTTTTACGCGGTACGGCTCAATATTCGTATTTTAAGTGATGCGCGCGCTTCGTAAACGCGCGTGAGGGGGGGTCCAAATGGGCCGAACGAAGTTGGAATGGCCTGAAATCAGACAACAAATACGGGTGAGTGATTTATGAAGTGGTCGAGTAGACGGCACATCAATTGGATGTGCCATGTGCCCGCGGTGACCGACAACGCAGTTCTGGTGTCATAAACGGACAAAACGGGCGTCAAATGGTCAAATTCATAGAGGACGACCTCGGATTGAGCTGAAACCACCGTGAAACATTCTAATTATTATTCGTGACGTGCACGCATAGACG
Source organism: Viscum album (assembly GCA_963277665.1). Classification (NCBI taxonomy): domain Eukaryota; kingdom Viridiplantae; phylum Streptophyta; class Magnoliopsida; order Santalales; family Viscaceae; genus Viscum; species Viscum album. The sequence continues at coordinate 573,405,782 of OY728121.1, read as the reverse complement.
GCACGTCAATCAGACGTGCGGTTTGCGCGGTACGGCTCAATATTTGTGTTTTAAGTGATGTGCGCGCTTCGTAAACGCGCGTGAGGGTGGTCCAAATGGGCTGAACGATTTTGGAATGGCCTGAAATCAGACGAAAAATACGGGTGAGTGATTTATGAAGTGGTCGAGTAGACGGCACGTCAATCGGACGTGTCGTGTGCCCGCGGTGACCGACAACGCAGTTCTGGTGTCATAAACGGCCAAAACGGGCGTCAAATGGTCAAATTCATAGCGGATGACCTCGGATTGAGCTGAAACCACCGTGAAACATTCTAATTATTATTCGTGACGTGTAAACGTAGAAGTAACGTCAATCGGACGTGCGGTTTGCGCGGTATGGCTCAATATTCGTGTTTTAAGTGATGCACGCGCTTCGTAAACGCGCGTCAGGGGGGTCCAAACGGGTTGAACGAAGTCATAATGGCCTGAAATCAGACGACAAATATAGGAGAGTGATTTCTGAAGTGGTCGAGCAGACGGCACGTCAATCGGACGTGTCGTGTGCCCACGGTGACCGACAACGCAGTTCTGGTGTCATAAACGGCCAAAACGGGCGTCCAACGGTAAAATTCATAGCGGACGACCTCATATTGAGCTGAAACCACCGTGAAACATTCTAATTATTATTCGTGATGTGTACGCGCAGACGGAACGTCAATCGGACGTGTGGTTTGCGCGGTACGGCTCAATATTCGTGTTTTAAGTGATGCACGCGCTTCGTAAATGCGCGTGAGGGTGGTCCAAACGGGCCGAATGATTTCTGAATGGCCTGAAATCAGACGACAAATACGGGTGAGTGATTTATGAAGTGGTCGAGCAGAGGGCACGTCAATCGGACGTGTCGTGTGTCCGCGGTGACCGACAACGCAGTTCTGGTGTCATAAACGGCCAAAACGGGCGTCAAACGGTCAAATTCATAGCGGACGACCTCGGATTGAGCTGAAACCACCGTGAACCATTCTAATTATTATTCGTGACATGTACGCGTAGACGACACGTCAATCGGACGTGCGGTTTGCACGGTACGGCTCAATATTCGTGTTTTAAGTGATGCGCGTGCTTCGTAAACGTGCGTGAGGGGGGTCCAAATGGGCCGAACGAAGTCGTAATGGCCTGAAATCAGACGACAAATACGGGAGAGTGATTTCTAAAGTGGTCAAGTAGACGAAACATCAATCGGACGTGCCATGTGCCCGCGGTGACCGACAACGCAGTTCTGGTGTCATAAACGGCCAAAACGGGCGTCCAACGGTCAAATTCATAGCGGACGACCTCATATTGAGCTGAAACCATCGTGAAACATTGTAATTATTATTCTTGACGTGTACGCGCAGACGGAACGTCAATCGGACGTGCGGTTTGCACGGTACGACTCAATATTCGTGTTTTAAGTGATTAGCGCTTTTGTAAACGTGCGTGAGGGTGGTCCAAACGGGGCGAACGATTTCGGAATGTCCTGAAATCAGACGACAAATACGGGTGAGTGATTTCTGAAGTGGTCGAGTAGATAGCACGTCAATCGGACGTGCCGTGTACCCGCGGTGACCGACAATGCAGTTCTGGTGTCATAAACGGCCAAAACGGGCGTCAGACAGTCAAATTCATAGCGGACGACCTCGGATTGAGCTGAAACCACCGTGAAACATTCTAATTATTATTCGTGATGTGTACGCGTAGACGGCACGTCAATCGGACGTGCGGTTTGCGCGGTACGGCTCAATATTCGTGTTTTAAGTGATGTGCGCGCTTCGTAAACACGCGTGAGGGTGGTCCAAATGGGCCGAGCGAATTGGGAATGTCCTGAAATCGGACGAAAAATACGGGTTAGTGATTTATGAAGTGTTTGAGCAGACGGCACGTCAATCGGACGTGCCGTGTGCCCGCGGTGACCGACAACGCAGTTCTGGTGTCATAAACGGCCAAAACGGGCGTCCAACGGTCAAATTCATAGGGGACGGAATCATATTGAGCTGAAACCACCTTTCAACATTATAATTATTATTCTTGACGTGTACGCACAGACGGCACGTCAATCGGACGTGCGGTTTGTGCGGTACGACTCAATATTCGTATTTTAAGTGATGCACGCGCTTCGTAAACGCGCGTGAGGGGGGTCCAAATGGGCCGAACAAAGTCGGAATGGCCTGAAATCAGACGACAAATACAGGTGAGTGATTTCTGAAGTGGTCGAGCAGACGGCACATCAATTGGACGTGCATGTGCCCCCGGTGACCGACAACGCAGTTCTGGTGTCATAAATGGCCAAAACGGGCGTCAAACGGTCAAATTCATAGCGGACGACCTCGGATTGAGATGAAACCACCGTGAAACATTCTAATTATTATTCGTGACGTGTACACGCAGACAGCACACCAATCAGACGTGCGGTTTGCACGGTACAACTCAATATTCATGTTTTAAGTGATGCGCGCGCTTCGTAAACGCGCGTGAGGGTGGTCCAAACAGGCCGAACGATTTCGGAATGGCCTGAAATTAGACGACAAATACGGGTGAGTGATTTATGAAGTGGTCGAGCATACGGCACGTCAATCGGACATGCTGTGTGCCAGTTGATGTTTTTCACTTAAAATGATGTCCTTTTGAAACAAAAGACATACACTTTGAGTTGTGTCGGCCACACCGCACCTCGGATTGAGGCGGGGTTGACTAGTACACGTCACATATGACCCATGGATCATTGTTCTAATGTATCAACACAATCAGAATCCGTTTGTTTGGTTTTCCGTATGTCATTTGTTGTTTTCACTAAAAATGAAGTCCATTTTAAACAAAATAGAGACACTTTGAGTGGTGTCGGTCACACCGCAACTCGGATTGAGGTGGCGTTGACTCGTACACATCACATATGACCCATGGATCGTTCTCCTAAAGTTTCAACAGAAACCGAATGCGTTTGGTTGGTTTTCCGTATGTACTTAAAATACTATCCAGTTTAAACAAAATAAAGTCACTTAGAGTGGTCCCGACCACACCGCATCTTGGATTTAGGCGGGGTTGACTCATATACGTCTCAAATGACCCATGGATTGTTGTATTAAAGTATCAACACAATCCGAATGCGTTTGGCCGATTTTCCGTATGCCAGTTGATGTTTTTCACTTAAAATGATGTCCTTTTGAAACAAAAGACATACACTTTGAGTTGTTCCGGCCACACCGTGCCTCGGATTGAGGCGGGGTTGATTCGTACACGTCACATATGACCCATGGATCGTTGTCCTAAAGCATCAACACATTTCGAATGTGTTTGGTCAGTTTTTCATATGTCACATTTTGTTTTGACTTAAAATCTTATGGAAATTCATATAGAATATTTTTATATCATATTTAGTATGGATTAGATTTTAGTTGATTGTGCTATGAAACATTTCAGAGCTAATGAAATTAAGGAAGGTGGAGGGGCTGTCTGGGGGGCTGTTCGGGGGGGGGGGGGGGGGGGGCTGTCCGGTGGGTGTCCGGGGGGCTGTCCGGGGACCAAGGAGGAGGGTGGGGGCTGTGTGGGGTCTGTCCGGGGGGGTGTTTGGGGGTTGTTCAGGGGGCTGTCCGGTGTTGTTCAGGGGGCTGTCGGGGGGTTTTTCAGGGGGTTGTTCAGGGGTTGTTCAGGGGTTGTTCAGGGGTTGTTCAGGAGTTGTTCAGGGGTTGTTCAGGGGGTTGTCCGGGGTTGTTCAGGGGGCTATCCGGGGGGCTGTTCGGGGGGTGTTTGGGGGGTTGTCCGGGGTCCAAGGGGGATGGTGGGGGGGTTTTCTGGGGGGGCTGTCCGGGGGGCTATCCGGGGTCCAGGGTGGAGGGTGGGGGGTTGTACGGGGGGCTGTCCAGGGGGCTGTCCGCAGGGCTGTCCGCAGGGTGTTTGGGGGGTGTTCGGGGTCCAAGGGGGAGGGGGGGTTGTCCAGGGTCCAAGAATGAGGGGGGTTGTCCAGGGAGTTCACAAACACACAACCACTAAAAGACAACAACATCCATAAAAACAGACAATATATAAAAATAACTCAACTCCAATAGTATACTACGAGTTTAGATAAAACCAACAACTAGAATAGATTAAACATCAAATCTCAGTAATATAAGTCAAAAATGTAACGAATCAATATGTCCCACATCAGCATCACCATCAGCATCACCATCATCATCATCACCCTCTTCATCGTCCTCCTCATCATCCTCACCCTCCACAGCACCCTCCTCCTCGCGTTCACCCTCCTCCTCGCCCTCCTCATCTCCCTCCTCTTCCGCATCAGGCTCCTCGCCATCATCATCTTTAAGCTGGACATCGGCCTGACCACCACTGGAACTGCCATCTGGTGCACCATATATAGAATGTATTAACGACATGCATTCATCAATAGCTGGCCTGGCCTCTGCTGGAAGTGTTGGACGTAGAACATCAATAAATTTCATAAATGCACTGTTTGCCCCAGCAGACTGTTCTGCCGTCTCTGTGGCCCTTTTCTCAGCCTGGTCTGCCTGTGCCCTAACTTTCTGTAGCTCAGTGGCACTACAACTCGTACCTGAGGCAGTCCAATACCTCGTCGGGGCTATCCTAGGTCGGCAGCGTACTCTGCCAGAATTATCCTCTCCCAACACCTGATGTAAGTGATCAGTTGGCCCAAAATTGTCTGCTTCTTGGGCATCGAGGGCCTCTAAAGCATCCTATTAAAAATATAAATATATTATTAAGTTACAAAATCGATATTAAAATATAAAATCAATAGATTAAAACTTACAATCTGCTGCTGAGTCACTTTGTTGACAGCACTTCCATCCTTTTTTCGTCTACTCGAGCAAAACAGTTTTGCTCGAGGCACACGTCCTTCAATATTTTGTACTTGCCTCTACAATGACATTGAAAAAAAAGTTATATAATAAATTTAGCAAATGATTAAATAATTGAGGAAACAAAAGAAAATGTAAGTCGTAAAGAAAACTAATAAACAATTGTCACACCTACTGCCTCTCATGATCCGACATCGTCGTGCGTCCTAGTGTATGGATGTATTTTTTTGCATCAATGTTTTTTTTATTTTTTCCAGATGATTCATAAATAAAATTCGATAATGCAAAGGATAATATTAATGAAAAACTTGATAGTTATTATTTAAATACCTCAAATGTAATTCCCACCTTAAACTGGGTACTCGTCCCATGAGTAATCATCTGACGATACTCCTCTATAGGACAATCATCCACGACTGGTACCACCTCTAACTCAGTGCCAACTCTAGGACGCCAGCCAATATACAGCTCATGCTTGTAGGCTCTCCAAAGCTCATCTAAATCCTTTAGACGTTCCAATCGTGCACCCTCACCATCAGGAAAATTAAATCGAAGCTGAAATCCAAATATTAATTCATATAAATACAAAAATAATTCATGGCATTAAATACAACAGATTTTTTTACCCATATCTCTGCCCAAGCTCTATCTTTGACCTCATGTGGAAAATTTCTCCACGACAGCGGGCTGACGGGAATGATGTCGGAGTATTTGGCAAGCGTCGCCAGAAAACTCCGACATTGCTGCCCTGTTTTCTCAACCATCTGATTGTCTTCATTATAATCCAGCATAACCTGTGTGCGACGGTTCCACACCGAACACATGCGTGTACGGCCCCGCCCCCGCCTCCTGTCAGTAGATGTATCTGTCATGAAGTAAAAACAAATATTTTATCAAAACATGTTATAATGAAAATAAATATTGCTATAAATATTTGTTAGGGTTTTATAAATATACCTGCGCTAGTCTGATCAATGAGTGACGCTAGATCCACAGAACCTGATGGAACACCCTCTGGTGGAACAGGAGTCGAAGACGATGGAATATAAAAGCACGGAGAGACAGAAGTGGAAGGAAAAGAAGATGGAACAACTATATGACCTGATGCTGACTGGGGAGTGGGAATCATCATGGGATGTGAAAATGATGGGGCAGAAGATGCAGAAGGTAGCGAAAACAGGGGAGGCCTAAATAACCCGTGTGTCCCTAACGACACACCGGTATCAGAATGTGGGAAGGCTGAAATGTCAGTGGGAGGGTCAGGGTCTGGTCGGGCACGCACAGCTCTACGTCCACCTCGGGTACGAACCCTCCTCGTACCACCGGCCTTAGTACTAGGACCAGTACTAGGCTCCTCGTCGAATAACTATCGACGTAACGGTGGATCCTACAAAAAAGTTTACAAAAAAATTAATCACATGACATTATATATTCTGTAAATATATATATATATACATTTGAAATAAAGTACTTACTGTAGGCACTAATGGTGGAACGCCCAGCTCCTCTATCCAACGATTGTTCTCCACCATTTTTTTTCTTCGTCTCTCTTCAATTGTCTACATTTCCTGCATTTGAAAACAAATATGTAATTAATTAGAAAAAGGAAATTAATGTGTAAACCAAAAAACTAAATATATGAGGGAATGAGGGGATTCATTGGTAATTTAGCTATCAATTGGTTTAGAAGAGCTTGAATGAATTTAATAAAACATACAAGTTGTAATGTTGACCAAGTTAGAAATATTGTTTGATTTGGTTTGAATACAGTTCAATTCCAAATTAGAAAATGCAATTCAAATAAAACAGCAACTAATAGACATTGAAAATTCACATAACGGTCAAGTCAGCTAAAACATATTTGTGATCAATACTAAATAAAGATGAATATTACCAACCTTAACAACCCAACTCGAGGTAAACCAAAAGAATTGATAACATGGATGAATGATTCTATATATTTCCAACCACAACTTCAGGTTCACAATCAACTCTGACAATTGAGCTATTGGAGTCATCAATAGAAATAAATGGATTGGTTCCAATGGCAATAGGGACAGTATCAATTCCATCATCAGCATCATCAAAAATATGTCTTGGAATTACTTCAACTATGACACCAAATTCAGGTTGAAGTTGATCTTTGACATAAAAAACTTGTTTAACCATTGATGCCAACACATATGGTTCTTCGGTAGCAAGAGTGCGGGTCATATTAATTACTCGAAATCCACAATCATCAATAAATGTGCCATGTCTCGTCATCGATTCAAACCAATGGCATTTCATCATTGTGACTCGTCCATGAGAGTAATAATCCAATATTATTATTTTCTCAACGACTCCATAATAACCCACATTTTCAAGTCGCGGTCTACTATCTGATGCACTGGCATAACAATCTGTTGTGGCAGTAACCATAATACCATCATGTTGTGTTCTCATGTTTTTGGCTCGTTCAGTGACAATAAATCTGTACCCATTGATAACAATTGATTTGCAGTCACGAACCACGGTATTAGGACCAAATGCCAAAGCTCTTATTTCCTCAGAGACAGAGTCAGCAGACAAACTCAATACCTGCAATATAAATGACAGTTAAACTTAAGTAAATATTGAAATAATTAATTTAAACAGTAATATTTTTACCTTCAATTTTAAACAAGCAGAAAACTCTTTGCTATGCAAAGTCTCTCTCCTTGTCAAAGATAAAGAACGATGCTTCCTATTTATCATTGTTTTATGTTCCCTGTAGATAAAAAAATATGAATAGTTTAACATATATATATGTAAGATATACATATTCAATTTTGTTACCTGATATAGTCATCGAACAAATCACAGTTGAACAAAACTGTGCGATGTGCCATCTCCCGCTCTTCATGGCTTAATGTCTTCAATGTATATGATCCAGGAATTCCTCTTGTTTGAGGAAGTGATGGAAAACTGGGTTCAATTTTCTCATATTGTTCTTCTTCATTTCTCATTGGTCTATTCATTCTTGTAGTAAGATCAGACAAATACATCGAATAGAAATCCATACATTCTTGAGCTATGTAACCGTTCACGATAGAACCTTCGGGATGATTCTTGTTTCGAACATAAGAATTTAATGTGAACATATTTCTTTCAGTTGGATACATCCAACGAAAAGAAACAGGTCCTCCGAGAAGTATTTCAGTTGGAATATGGACAGTCAGATGCAGCATGCATGTGAAAAATGATGGGGGAAATATTTTCTCCAACTCACACAAAATTAATGGGGCATCTGTCATCATTTTTTGCAAGAAAGACTTGGAAAACTTCTTAGCACAAAGATCTCTAGACAAATGGAACAAACGAATAACACCCACCATTACATTATTGGACAAAAGATGACGGATTGCTATTGGAAGCAACTCATGTAGTAGAACGTGATAATCATGAGTCTTCAAAGATTTTAGCTTCAACTCTCTTCTGTTGACCCGTTTAGATATGTTGCTTGAATAGCCATCAGGAACTCTAATAGTCTCTAATACTTCCAGAAATTGTTTTTTTTCAGTAGGTGTCATCACATAATAAGCACATGGAAGTTGCCATTTATTTTCACTGATATGCACAAGATGCAATTATGGTCTGATGCCCCAATCCACCAAGTCACGTCGAGATCGTAAATCATCTTTTGTCTTCCCCTTGACATTTAGAAGAACTGAAAGCAACATTTCGCATATATTCTTTTCAATATGAATTACATCTAAGCAATGACATAGCAAATTGGTTGACCAATAAGGCAAATCAAAAAAGATAATCCTCTTCCTCCAATTGTAATAGGGTTCTATGGAAACATTCTTTCTCTTTCCAGATTTCATTTGACCCTTCCCGAACAAAAAAATGAAATCTTTAAATTCATTAAGCACATCAGTTCCAGACATACGCTGAGGTGGATCATCAGTCTCTATAGTATTATCAAATCTTTGACGATTCATTCTATATGGATGATCCTTTGGAAAAAATCATCGATGTCCCATAAAACTGAAACTACAACGATGTTTCAGTCTTCTAGATCATGTATTCTTCATACAAACTCAACATGACAGTTTTCCCTTCGTGATCCATCCAGACATCATTGCATAAGCTGGAAAATCATTGATCATCCACATAAGCGCATCACACGTCTGAAATATGTCTTTCTAACATGCATCGTATGTGCGCACACCCACATCCCAAAGAAGTTTCAACTCTTTTATTAAAGGTTTCATGTATACATCAATATCAATGCCAGAATCAGAAGGACCAGATATGAGTATACTCATGAAAGTGAAAGATTTTTTCATACACAACCATGGGGGAAGATTATAAATGTGTATAAAAACTGGCCATGTGCTGTGCGAAGTAAGCATCTGCCCAAACGGATTAAAACCATCGCATGAAAGACCCAACCTCACATTACACACGTCAGCTGAAAAATCAGGATGTCGAGCATCAAATATCTTCCATGCAAATCCATCTGCAGGATGAACCAACTCATCATTAGTCTTCTTTCTCTCGGTATCATGCCATCTCATTTTTATTGATATGTCATCAGACATAAAAAGATTCTGGAGTCTGGGGATCAATGGAAAGTGCCACATTACTTTCTGTGGAACGCAAGATGGTGTTCCATCAAATTTTGACTTCAAGCGGGATGTTCCACATTTTATACATTCATTTCGTTCAGCGGTTTCTTCCCAGAATAAACTGCAATCTTTCAGGCAAGCATGAATTTTGTTTTTGGAAAATCCAAGTTCTTCAAATAACTTTCATGCCATATAGTGGTTTGAGAGAATATCTGCATCATCTGAAAGTAAATCCTTCAAGAGGGTATGAATGTAATCGATTGCTGTATTAGAAATCCCATACATAGTTTTTCCATGAAACAATCGGATTAAAAATTATAGCTTTTTCATTTTATCGCATTGTCGATATACTGGAGTCGTGGCAGCATCATTCAATTTTTTCACCCTATCAATATCATCATTTTCACTAGATGCATCAGTTGTCCTTATATCGACGTCTTCTTGAGTCGAAATCCATTCTTTTTCATGATGACGAATAAATGGAAACCGATCATCTAACAAATTCTCCATTCCAGTCCTTTCATTTCGATCATCACCAATTTGAGATTTCATTTTCTCCCCATTGTGATTCCACACAAAGTAGTTTGCTTGAAAACCATTTTTGGTTATGTGGTAGCTGACTTCTTCATGACTCAACCAAGGTCTACCAACACAATTGGAACATGGGAAGTGTATGCGACCACTATCTGAAGCATTGTGAAATGCAAAATCTATAAAGCTCTCTAAATTGTTTTGAAAATCGCTTGAGATACGACCGGTTTCATACATCCAACTTCTGTCCATTCTGTAAAAATAATTCATATAAGTCATTTTTTCATAAAAAATTCAATAGGATTGAACTTTAATAGAAAATACATTTAAGTAAACGATAAAGGAAGAAAATAGTCATGGTATCAACTACACATGTGAAAAAAACATACTAATGTGTTATTGAAAAAATTTAAAACCAACCAGAACTTAATGTGTTATCACATCAGAGCATACCTCATCCCATAACCATATTAGTAGGGTATCCTCATATTCGATTTAACTTTTTGAATTAATATGAACTTCCTCACCAGGTACCTGAGTTGATTTCATAGATATAATCATCTCACATCCTGTAAGGCTTCCATTATGTATGATCTGCAGAATAATTTGAGTGATCATGCATCATGCATGGGATCTTCCCATGATCACTATAGATTATGAGAAGGAATTATGATAGGTCATGTGAAGAACATCAAACACATATTTTAGATAATTTGAGACATAATATAATAAAATAATGTATAAATCAATGTAATTTGGGATAAAAGGATGGATGAAATACTAAAATATGGGAGACTAAGGTGAAGGAAATATATGTTGACCCTAATGTTCATAACATGCATCACCTATGAAATTTTATTTCACTAGGAAATTTCATCCTGTTTACAATACATTCCATTGGAAACCTATTTTGATCATTTGATGTCCCCTTGACATATCAAATAAAATCAGATGGCACCCATGAATATGCCACCCTTGTAATGAAAAGCCTTTAATTCTCACCATACAGACTACATGTTTTCCAATAGATATGTATCTCCTTCTATATAGGGGAATCAATACATATTATCTCAGTCTCATATTAAATGTCAGGAATGTTAGATGGCTCCTTTAACATCCTCCAGGCACACCAACTAGGTCATGTAATGTCCTAAAATCATGTCACTATGGACATAAATCACCCTTCAAGACATGTCACACTGACTCTAGAGTTTCCCTCCCAGTGTGTCAAACATGTATTTTGATGAAAATGGAGAATATCACCAAAATCAAGAGATTCCCTATAGGAATTACATCCATTATCATGAAATTGCTTCTAGGATCAACCAGTTAGGACTTGTGATGTCCTCCAAACATTCCGTCCTTGATCATTAGAGAAACATCAGACAATCCATCTAGGTTAGGAAAACTCATCAAAATGTTTATAGGATCATGTAATTTCCATTGGAAATTTCCAAAAGAAATCCTCTATCATTCTAAGTAGATAGTCAAGGCATTCCGTGTGGAAAACCAACACATATCCATAAGAGAAGAAATCTAAAAATAATAAAATCTATATGAATTATAAAATTGTCCACCATTGGCATGTAAGATTCTATAAAAATGGAACTATAGTGTTTACGTTTTAATTAATGGAAAAATCAATTCATTAAAACAACTACAACAACTTGATTGAGATCAATTTTTACCTGTTCGAATGGGGGGTGTACCTATTCGGACGGGGGTCGTTGATGTTCGGACGGGGGGTTCACGAGAGCACGGGAGCGGAGGACAGCCCGCCCACCCCTCCTTGACAACCCGGCCACCCCCATGGACAGCCCGTCCACCCTTGTGGACAGACCTCCCACCCCCGTACCCCCTGGACACCCGTACCCCCCCTGGATAGCCCCGCCCACCCTCCCAAACAGCCCACACCCCCCTCCCCTACAACCCCACCACCACCACCAAGACATACCAACCCCCCTGGACACCCCACACACCCCTCCCCCACCAGGACACCCCACCCAGACCCCCAGGACAGCCCCGCCCACCCCCATGGATAGCCTTTCCCACCCCCGTGGACAGCCCCGCCCACCCCCGTGGACAACCCACCCACCCCTGTGGACGCCCCCTACCCCCTAGACAGCCCAACCACCCTCGTGGACAGCCCACCCACCCCCCTCGACACCCCTACCCCCCGTGGCCAGCCCACCCACCCCCTGGACAGCCCGCCCACCCCTCCTTGACAGCCTGGCCACCCCCGTGGACAGCCCGTCCACCCTTGTGGACAACCCTCCCACCCCCGTACCCCCCTGGACACCCCGTACCCCCTGGATAGCCCCTCCCACCCTCCCAAATAGCCGACACCCACCTCCCCTGCAACCCCACCACCACCACCTAGACATACCACCCCCCTGCACACCCCACACACCCCTCCCCCACCAGGACACCCCACCCAGACCCCCAGGACAGCCCACACCCCCTAGACAGCCCCGCCCACCCCCATGGATAGCCTTTCCCACCCCCGTGGACAGCCCCTCCCACCCCCGTGGACAACCCACCCACCCCCATGGACACCCCTACCCCCAAAATCCATTATCCAAAACATATCAAATTTGTTTGAACACAATCCATAATTCCCACAATCCATTATCCAAAACATGTAACCGTTCACGATAGCCTCCCCCAACTCTGATTTACATGTTTTGAACACTCTCCTCCCAAACATAGAATATAAAAACATTAAAGAAGTATTCACAAACACAAACAATATCCTATTTAGATATTAATTTCAATAATCAAGTACACCAAACACCTGGAAAAATCTATTCATTAAAACAACAACAACAATATGGTTGAGATCAAATTTTACCTATTCGTATGGGGGTGTACCTATTGGGATGGGGGGTGCTGGTGTTCAGATTCGCGAGAGAAGTGGAGTCGGATGGGGTTCATGAGAGAAGTAGAGCGAAAAGATTAGGGCTCTGTCCGAATGGGGAGAGGAGATCACGATCTGTAATTTGGGGAAAACCTTTGCCAACGGTTTATAAAAACCGTTGGCAAAGGTACACATTTCCCAACGGTTCCAGTGAACCATTGGGAAAGGGTCCACCGAAATCCCCTTTGCCAATGGTTTGATTAAACCGTTGGCAAAGGCTCACTATACCAACGGTTTAAGTAAACCGTTGGTATACTACCGTTGGGAAAAGACCAAATTCCAGTAGTGTTAAGAGGAATTATTATTGGTTTAAAAAATTAATCAAATATCCAAAAAATAAATTATATTAAATGAAAACATTATTGTGATTTCAGATACACATTATGGTATTTATTATATCACATTGGTTCTTTTATGATGTCATAATAAAAAACATATAATTATATTGTATTTAATTTTGACATGAAAATTTGACTGTCTCTAAAAGTTATGGAAGAATGTCTATTTTAAATTTAAAAGTTATGATTTCAAGAAAAAATCCAAAAAATATCAATTTATTATAATTTACACTTTAATAAAAACCTTTTTCAATGATAAATAGATTTTTTTACAATAAAATGTTTCTTATGATTATAATTTTTTTTGACATTATTAAAAAAATATCATTTATATAAATAACACATATTTTATTTATAATATTTTAAAATATTAAAACTTATTTCAAAATTATTGAAGAAATAAAAAATAGTTTCTAGTTGGAAACAATATATATCCTGAATTTTCATTTCTTCTCTTCATCAATTCAAAATTCAATTTGTATAAAACTCGTCATTTAAGTATTTATAATGTATAATTAAAAATTAATAATTATTATATATTTATTTGAATGAGAAAAAATATATTCAAATGGATAAAATTAGGGCCTAGATATATATCACTTTATTACACCAGTGAATTCTCTTAGGATACAATGTGAAATCATGAAATTTTCATGGGGTGGTTCAGCGAGAATGGTCTAGGTTGTGATCATAATGATCTTGAAATTATCCCATATGTAGTTTCTACCATAACTCAGTTTTTGAATCTCACCTTGGGCCAATTCTAATAAAATTCATAGTTATACCATATCAATTGGATCCATTAACAAATGAGTTTCAAAGGGTATGATCATACTCATCGATTCCATTACATATTGATATAAGAAGGAATAATTTATCTCTGACCTTAAACTCTAAGACTCACCTACAATTTTCAGCATATATTTTTTTGTGTAAACTTTGTGTGCATTTCAAATGATGATGAATGGTTTTAAACTTTTATATAATTTATTGGATATGATGAGTTTACATCCAATTCCAATATCCAAAATCATCCTGTCACTTCAAATTCTAAAATGACATCTCATAGAGAGACTCATATTGTGTTATTTGAATCCAAGAGTAGAAAATATTTTTAAATGAGAACTCCTCTAGTAAAAGGTTATGGTCTCAAAATCCTAGGAAGTCCATTGAAAATGATCATAGAATATCCTCCAATATTTGAGTGGTCATTTTAGAATAACTATCCATCTTATGATGATAATAAGTGATGATTCTCAATTATGTATCCAACACTTATTGAAGGATTATACAGAAAAAATAGAGGTAAATATCAGATGTTGATAAGATATAATAGGGAGTGGAAATATTTACATTCTTATGACTTCTGTTATTTATATTTTGTTGAATTTTTCCTTAGATAAAGCTTCTTGATAGAAAACAAATGTGAAAACTTTTCATGTTGATTGACTACCACCGACATAGATTTATTTCCATTATGTGTCCTCAGGAATCCAACAAAAAAAACCATAGTAATTTTTTCCCATTTATATTCTGGTATGGAAAATTTTTATATCGTACCATTTTAATTCAACCATTTTACCTTGACATGTCGGCATACAAAAAATCAAGATACAAACTCTGAAATCTTCCATCTCACATTTTACCACATGTAGTTTTTCATTAAATCTCTATACATCGTAGTGCATCATGGATGGATATGTAATAATGATCAATGCCCATCATCTATAAGTTCCCTCTCTAGATCTAGTTTTAATAAGAAAAATATCGAGTTTCCAAAACATATAAATCCATCTTTAACAAAGGTTAACTTTGGAATATTTTCTACCTTATTCTATATAAACACATCTTCTTTCTAAGATTTAATGATCTTATCAAAATAGTTGGATGGCCAGTTATTTGATCATGTTATGATGAAGATACATTTTTTATTCCCATTTCAATACTCTATATTTATATAAATATTAGATCCATTTTAATTGTCTACATGGATGGGGTTTCATGATCAATTCTACATAGAGAATATTAGAATTAGTGTACCTTATTATGATGGTAACTTATTGAAAAATAATAATACTTGATCATCTATGAAAACCATATTTGGGGAATACTATGATTATTTTGTGTTCCAATATACATTATTCATTTATGATCAATATATTTGTCACACGTCTCCCTGAAGAGATAGTTGATACAAATAATTACTTTGAAGATCCCTTTAGCCAATTATAGATCACGTTTAGTGTAGTTCTAGTCATGTACCTTAAATAGATAGAAGAATATGCTTTCAATTTTTCATATTTCATGAGTACACTACCCCATCCATTTCTGGGAATATTTCCAAAAAAAATATTTCATTATTATTGGGATATATCCGCATATGTTTTGGGATTATACTCTTCTTTAAATCTTTAAAAAAATCATCACATTCATTATTCTAGAAAAACATTCATCGTCTAGGAGTTATCATGCATGTGGGATTGAAAATCATGCTATGTATCTAAAAAATAAACAATAGTACTCAAATAATCCACTGAATAAATGTATTTCTATAATAGAAGTTAGTCTTGGCCATCAATTAGTTATATATATTTTCGAAGGATACATATATAGTATTTTATTGACGATATCATTCCTAAAATATGTATCATACCCCATCAATAATTCATATTTTTTAAAATTCTCAAACATTTTTTAGGCAAGGTATTCAATATAGATTTAAAAAGATCATCATGTTCTACCTTTATTTTAGAGTAAATAAGAATATAATCTATACAAAATTATACAAATATATTTAGGTAATCCCTAAAGACAATATTTTTCAATTCTATAATGATAGAAACAACAATATTGAGTCCCAAATAATCACTATGAACTAATAGTGTTCATAACTAAATGTAAATTAATCTTGGTAACATCCTCTTTATAGACCATTACAGAAAAATATACTGACCAAAAATTAAACATAGATAAATAATGGAACCCACATAGATAATCAAAAAGATCATCAATCCCCGGAAAATGATACTTTCTCTTTAATATGATCTTTTTGATCTCATGAAAATCAATACAATAGTTCACTAACCAATCCTCCTTCATCATGAAGATGATAAACACACCGCAAGTTGAAGCACTTGGACATATAAATACTTTAATTAGATTCACAAGTAATTGTTTCTCCAGGTCCCCAAGTTAATCAGTGCACATATTATATGGAGTCTTAGATATTGGGAAAACATTAGGTATAATATTGATTGTGAACTAAACCTCACGACAAGGAGGAACACCAATAATTGACATGAAACAACTTCATTGATCACGGAACTTCTCACCTGAGTCAGCACAGAACAAGGCATGAAGGGTATTCCTAATACACAAAGGATAAGAACTATTATTGGAAATCAAAATATAGAAAATGGGAAAAAATTGGTTAATAAAAAAGATAGAAAAAAATTTTAAACTAAGAAATAAAAACACAAACAGTAGTTGTGAAAAAAAATAGTTTCACATACCTCCATGTGATCTAGTGGGTCTACACCCACTACTAAACAAGTGTCTCCCAATGGTGACTCAATCCAATATATAAGTAGCACCAAAATATGAAAAATTAAACTATCAGTATGAGTATTAAATGTCATTATGTGTACATAGATAATCTACCCATTTGTGCGCAACCTGATTGAGGGGAGGTACCCTCACATGGGATGGTGTCATGGTTTTAGAAGTTGTGCACAAACCATGAAAATCAACTATGTCATGTTAAAAAATCATTTCGTATGCTCGTCGCATGATTTGTTCTGGCTATGTTCCGGTCTTGAAATTCATCCATGATGAAAAATAAATCACAGTCAATGTTGGGTCTTACATGGTTCTGACCAAACTGTGCTCAAATCGTGCACAAGTCCAAACCACTAAAAAACACCCAAACTCAAAAGATTTATTCAGAACCCAACCCTAACCTTTACTGAATGATATAACATTAATAAAAGTTTAAAAATAAATAGAAACCGTTGTCTTGGTTTGAAAATTATACCCAATAAAAAAAATTATACTGCTCAAAAGTCACACAACCGAATGAGAAACCAAACTCAAGATCAAAGGTATGTGATACGGAATGAAACCATCGACCTGGTTTCACTTTTTAACTCCAAAAGTCACACATTCCATTCTCTATAGATATTCACAGAAAGATGGACCATTGGAAAAGAAATGGGTTCACCCCCATAGTGATTACCCAAATATCATATCCATCATTGAAACTTTGATAATGAGGAAACTCTATAACTACCAATATAAACCCAAACAAGGACCCCCCCCAACACTGACCAACCTAGAAACTCACAGCACAGAACATCCCCCACAATAAGGGGCCCTAACGAAAACACCATCAAAACTATCAAACCCAACCACACTTCAATATTTTCACATGTTTAATGGGTCTCCAAAACTATCACAACCAAGAACTAAAACAAATTAAGAAAGAGACCATCATTTGAGGGTTCACATCCATAAGGCACAATCATGACTATAGAGTCTTGATAGGATACAAGGCCACCAAGCCACTCATAGATAAAAGAGGACTTTTATGATCTAGGAGAACTAAAACAGGTGAGATTTTAAAAAAAATATGACTAAAACATTTAAATGAGTACACTATGCCATTTATAACAAAAACTGACCTCCAAAAATGATTAAATATAAAACAGAGAAGCATGAATCATCCCAATTTCTGCATTAGAGAAAAAATATTGACAAAGATCTCCCACACCAGGAAATTCAAGACTTCATACAAGATTCACTCCATGGAATATGGCTATATCCATGATGCCTTGAAGCATCCACTACCTCATACCCACGATTTAACGATATAGAACTACATATTTTTCTTTTAGTAGTGCGGTTTATATAAACTCTTGTGATAATCAAAGTGACCCAAATCAAAAAAAATATTTTGACAAGACACTAAGAATGAGAGATTCTTCAATTTTTTAACTAAAAATGGCGTCCCATAATCCAAGAAGATAGGGGTGAAGTCAAAATTCAAGAAACGATATTTCTCCACCACTGAATTCAAAATCTAGGTAGAGTCATCAGTGTGAATACATAGATAAAATATTATTATTTAATTCCGAAAAAACATTAACTACCTCTGTTTTGAAAATTTCAATCCACTGAATGACGACCAACACTGATTCCTGAGAACAACCATTAAATTAAAATAGAGGAATAAATCCATGAATATTAACATCTACTACATATGGGGACATTTCAATGATATAATAAAAAAATTAATCCAAACCAAAACACTTCAAAAATAAAAAATCCCCACATCCATCACAAACCAAATCTCAAAATCAAATCACCATTCCAACCAAATTTTCAGTATGTCAAAATAATGATCCCAAGAAATAGAATTAAATAGATGAAAATAAATCAATAAAAAATTTTCTAGTAAACATTTCAAAACACACAAATCCCCCCTTTTAAATTTTTTGATTTAGAAATCCAAACAAGCTAAATCCCCTGCATTGGCATTCCCTGAAGTCTCAAATATATACATCATTATGCTGGCCTATGTTCCCTTATAAACATACTACCAATTATCTACATTCTACATGTGTATATCCATATATGTGATCACTCATAGAAATACCAAGGGTTATTTGAATCATTTCCCATTTCCAAAACAGATTATTTCCCAATAATCCAAAATTCCATACCAATTTGAAGCTCCACATATCATTAAATAAAAAATTCCAAATTCCCTAGAAATTATCTTTTAACATTCCAATAGTGTTTCCAAAATCCCAAACCAATTTCCAATCACCTTCCATTATTCCCATTGAGACCACATATACTATTAATAGAAACCATTTTCTATAATCATTTTATTTTTGAAACTAATTTTACAATCTAAAGACAATTTTTTGTCACGACCCATCCACGGGACCCATTCCGTGACTACCCCAAGCCCGCCTTCCAAAGGCCAGGGGCGGGCGACTAACACCAAAGGCTTAAATCCCTAAAACTGGGAAGGCATTTCCTTTATAAAGTGTAAACACGTAGAAACGAGTACGAGCTAGAAGTAAAACACTAAGAAAAACTGTATACAAGGGAGTACTGAAAAGTAAAAGGGCCCGGAAATACAAGCCCAATAGGAAAGTACAAGTACAAATGAAAAACAAGTACAACTGAAGAAAATGTAAAGCAGCTATTGGGTCATCCATCGGGGATTCCTACATGAAGGGTAGGTACATATTGCCTCCTCAGCACTCCACGACAGTCAGTCTCCTCCATGTACTGACTCTTCGTAAGGCCCACCTCCCGGTACTATCTAGTTCTGGTACTCTGATCCTCAGTAAGTGCTTTCCAACATCTACAAACAACATAACAAGGCCACACGAGGCACGGTTAGGACGAGCGGGGCATGAGAAGCACGCAGGCAAGCGTCGCGGGCTGTGCGGGCAGCGCATGGGCAGGCCGCGAGGTGAGTGGGCATGCCAGTAGGGTGAGCGGGTAGGCCGGCCAGGCATGTAGGAAATATTAAGGCATGCTGGTGGGGCGCACGGGCAGTGCTCGGCAGGCCGTAGGGCACGCGGGAAGCGCGCAGGATGGCTGGACGGGTCGGTTCAGCATGGGCCGGTGGTGTTCGATCGGGAGCATCGGTGCGCTGTGAGGACGGCGTGATCTGCGAAGGCCATGGGTAGGGCAGACTTTTTCTTTTCTGTCTTTTTTTCCTCATCGTCAATTCGTCGACATGTCGAAGAACTCTACAAGAAGGAGAAATCGACGAAGGATTCGGTCCATGTTAAGTCGGCCCGCACCCTCCGCATTTTGGGAGGTATCTATTGGCACAACAAGATAAGAAATTGATCATTAACATGCCTGCAACAAACCCTTTCTATCTGATGATGAAGATAAGAAAAGGTACAAAATCATCATGTAAAAAACACCCTACCTTTTTATTTTCAGTTGTTTTTTGTTGATGGTGTCGCAGAAAGGGAATAAAGGAGTTCTCCGTTGGTTGTGTTCATCACGCACTCCCAATCAAGGGATCCGTCGTCTGTGGAAGACACGCCACATTGATAGGATCCGGGGGAGGATGTCGAAGAAGGTATTTTTCGGCGTTCTTTGTTAGAAGGACTTTTCTCTCAAGCTCCTCAATTCCCAAGATCCACCATAAGAGAAAATTCCAACAAAAGAATTATGTCCAACAAAAATAATAGTTTATCTATTATTTTACAACATTGGATTTAAAATTCCAAAGACACAATTAATTAATTAACTAACCTCCCCTAATTAATGCTTGAGAGGTGGCACAAATTATATTAATGGGGAGTTGGCTCCATTAAGGAGGACAAGGTCATGGGGTTTCTCCCTATTTAATTTGGAGTTGAGGAGATTTTACCCTCCTCCATTAATAGGGGTTAATCCTCGTGTGGTCCCCACTTCATAACATCTCACATGAGGTTATGCTCGGGTGGGCCCCACCACCATAACCTCCCAAGGGAGGTTAGGGTATAGTGTTCCCACCTCCAACTCCCATGAAGAGGTTTTAACCACCCAACCATCACATGGTGGTTAAAAATAAAATAATGTGAGCATACATTATTTTATCACTTCCAATGAAAACCCAAAACCCAACTTTTTTTTCTCGACTCAATGCCGTCAAAGTGAAAGTCTTATTAAGAGAATATCATCGCTGTGAGTTAAACGGTTCCCTCAGATTTCGATTCCAAGAATTGGTTCAAATATTATAAAAATCCGCTCGTACATTTACTGAAAATACCTGAAAAAAATATCATAAATTGATTCTGGGAACACCAAGCCTTGGAATCACGTGCTGTAAATTTCCACGGACTCATAAAAATCCCAGCTATTAAAAATATTCCATTGGATTTCCAGGTCTTTACATTCTCTCCAACTTAGGGCTTTATGTCCATGTAAGCTACAACTCGAACTTAGGAAAAAATGGGGGTACTGAGAACGCATGTGAGCCTACCGCTCCCAAGTGCTCTCATGGAGGTTCTCGTGCTACCAGTGAACGCACACCAGAGGTATCGATCATCCGCATAGGACCCACTCTTGTCGATCCTCAATATCCACTAGAACCTCTGTGAAAGTCTCCCCATCGCCGACGTCCAGCTCCCCATGGTCGATGATGTGGTAAGGTCGTGCACGTATCTCCTCAACTGAGATACATGGAAGACGTCGTGAACCCGGTGAAACTAAGGTGTAAGAGCTAAGAGGTAAGCCACCTCACCAACTCTGGTGAGGACCTGAAAACGTCTGATGAATCTTGGAGTTAACTTTCCGCCTTGGCCAAATCTCCGTAGACCTCGTCGAGGTGAGACCCGTAAGAAGACATGGTCGCTATACTCGAACTCCAGAGGTCTAGGTATCCTGTCAGCATACCACTTCTTCCTACTTTGTGTAGTCGTCATCCACTCCGGGATGATTTGCACCTTCTCCGTGGAAGCTTGTACCATCTCTAGTCCCACCAGTGCTGAATCCCCATGGTCTGTCCAACACAAGGATGATCTGCAAGGTTTCCCATACAACGCCTCAAAAGGGGTCCTCCCTATGGTGGAGTAATAACTGTTGTTGTATGTAAACTCCACCAAAGGTAAGTGATCCACCCAGCTACGACCGATGTCGATGACACAAGCACGCAACATGCCCTTGAGGGTCTGAATAGTCCTCTCAGCCTGGCCATCCATCTGAGGATGGATGGTGGAGGTTAGATTAATCTGCATCCCAAAAGCTTCCTGCAACCCCTTCCATAGCAGGGAAGTAAAGCGTGTTTCAAGATCAGAGGAAATAGATGAAGGTACCCCATGTAGCCGCAAAATCTTCTGAACATAGAGGCGTCCCTATCTCTTTAATGAACCCTACTCTCTGATCAGTAGGAAGTGGGCCGACTTGGTGAGTCGATCAATGATCACCCAAATCAAGTCATGACCCGTGGATGTACGTGTAAGACCCGTCACGAAGTCCATGGATATCCTATCCCACTTCAACTCTGGGACCTCTAAAGGCTGAACCAACCTAGCTTGTAATTGGTGATCCGCCATCACTTGCTGACATATGAGGCATCGTGAGACAAACTCTACTACCACCTTCTTCATACCTAGACACCAGTGTTGTCACTGAAGGTCCTGGTACATCTTTTCCACTCCTGGATGTACTGCTAGAGGGGATGTGTGCAATTCCCTCAACACATACTCTAAAATTGTCACTGGTACCATAGTATGTCCTCCGAAGAGGATGACATGCTCCCCACCTTCATAAAATCTATCCGGTACCTGCCCTTTAGTTATCTGAGTACATTGTGTCCCGTATTTAGCGTCCCCATGTTGTGCCTCTCTGACTCACTGAAGAAGTGGAGGAGTGATAGTAAGAGACTTAATGAAAGCGTCTCCATCTATATCCACAAAGGATATCTGTTAGGCGGAATGTTGCTCTATCTCCTTGCCTAGCAGTTGTATACAATTTCTTCTGCTGATTGTATATGCAACAACATTCCCCTTCCCAAGTGTATAGACTATCTCAAAATCAAAGTCCTGGAGGAACTCAAGACAATGTC
This sequence comes from Viscum album, assembly GCA_963277665.1. Taxonomy (NCBI): domain Eukaryota; kingdom Viridiplantae; phylum Streptophyta; class Magnoliopsida; order Santalales; family Viscaceae; genus Viscum; species Viscum album. The sequence continues at coordinate 573,382,986 of OY728121.1, read as the reverse complement.
GTTATCTCAGATTCAGGTCCTTCTGAGAGAATATATAGCTGATACTCATGTGATTAGAGTACATGGAAACAAGTTTCCCATCATATAGTATCAACACATCTTCAAGGAAAAGACCACTGCTGCTAACACTGGGTCATGGGTAGCATAGTTTTGCTCGTGTCTTCTCATCTATCGAGAACCATACGTGATCATTGCTCGCTCTTTCATCCGAACACACCTGAGTCTCGTACCTGATGCGTTACAGTAAACTACGTACCCTACACCTTCCTTTGGAAGTCTCAAGATGGGGGCACTAGTTAGCCACTTCCTCTACTCCAGGATTCTCCACTGGCATCTCACCGACCACATGAAGTGTTTCCCCTTCTTCATCAAGGCCGACAGTGGTTCTGTAACTCAAAACAAGTCTAGTATGAAACTCTGGTAGTAGACAGCCAAACCCAGGAAACTTTGTACCTATGTCACACACCTGGGTGGCTCCCAAGCAAGTACCGCCTCAATCATCGTTGAATCCATTCCAAATCCATCCTTCGTGATGACATGTCCCAAAAAGTGAACCTCTCAGATCCAGAACTGGCACTTCAAGAGCTTACCATAAATCCGGTGCACTTAGAGTGTGTCTAGTACTGCCCGTAAATAGTAGGCATGCTCTTCCTCAATAGTCTAGTAGATCAGAATTTCTTCGATAAAGACTACGACAAAGAGATCTAGGTATGGTTAGAAGATTCTGTTCATGAGTCCCATGAACACTGATGGTGCATTGGTTATGCCAAAGGGTATAACCAAGAACTCATAGTGGTCATACCGACACCTAATGGCCATCTTCCTTACATATTCATCTCGAACTCTGATCTGGTGATAGCCTGATCTCAGCTCTATCTTCGATAACCACCGTGACCCCTTAAGCCGATCAAAGAGGTCATCAATCCTTGGGGGTGGGTACTTGTTTTTCAAAATCACCTGGTTCAGGCGATGGTAGTCAACACAAATCCTGAATCTCCCATCCGCCTTCTTGGCGAAAATAATTGGGGCTGCCCAGGGAGAAACACTAGGCTGGATGAATCCCTTCCCATGCAAGTCCTCCAGCTGTACCTGTAGCTCACAAAGAATAGAGGGATCCATTCGATATAATGAAGTAGATATCGGTGCCATCCCTGGGTATAGGTCAATGTATAAGTCCACCTCTCTTAAAGGAGGAAGTCCTGTAACATTGTCAAAGAAAACATTTGTGTACGGGTCTACCACTATAGGATAGCTCGGACTCCCCACAACAACTGGTCCGAGGGCAAGTCAGGGCAACTAATGAGTGATCGGTTTCACCATCCTCCGAGTAAGTCTGTCATGTCCCGAAAAGACTCCCTTTTCACCGGTGAAGGTGAACCTTATCCCATCCGTGCGGACACACCACACATTGCGCCTAATACTGTCGATCTGAGCATGGACTATAGATATCCAGTCCATACCCAAGATGATGTCGTAAGGCTTTGACGATTCTACAAAGAGATCCTAGACGAATCTCTCGCCTCCTAGTGTAATATATCACTGTCGGCACCAGTGCGTAGTCGTCGAATATGCTTCCGTAGTAGTCTCTATCCATACGGATTGAGAAAATGGCTCCATCGGAATCTCCAAGCTTTAAACGAGGGTAGTAGAAATGAAAGAGTGACTAGTACATGTGTCTATAAGAACTAAAACTAAGATGGGGTAGACACAGATCGTACCTCAAATGATCTTCGGAGTGTTGTGATCGTAAGGCTTAGCTGCCTGGAGCTGAGCTCTCCCCTGTCCACATGTTCCCTGCGGTGGGGGTAGACCTCCTGGCGGCGGTGGTGGTAACACCTCGAAACATTTCCCACCACCTTCTACACGACCAGCTCCACTACCACGTCGGCTTCCTCCCTATGGAACGCCTTTATCTAGTCTATGTCTCTACCCAGGTGGTCGTTTGACCGTCTGCTGATCATCTGAATGGTGGGTTATACAGTCATGAGGCATGTAACCATGCCCGCCGCATGAGTTACAATGCCCTCTCTTTGCATGTATGGCATTGTCTCAACTCTCGGAGCCCTACACAACCATTTCTGAGTCATGAGGTCATCCACCTGTAGGTCTGGTCTTCTTGGACCTCTACGACATCTGTCTACTTCCAGCTATAGAATACTCCCCTACATGTCGACTAGTGGTGGGTCTCGCTGCTAGAGACTTCTTAGCAAGGAAGTTCTCCACTAAGAGGGCTCTCTCTAACACCCACTCCAACGTTAGGATGCTGAGGAAGATCATCGAAGCCCTGATCTTTTTCTCGAGTCCCTTCTCCAAAATCTGATCCATAAAGAATGGCTCTCGTACCATATCAGTGGAGTAGTGCGAGAGGTCTGTGAACCTCACTAAATACTGGGCAACAATCATGCTACCCTACTGTAGATGTAGTAACTCCTATATCCACACCGCTCTTAGGGTGTCTGGGACAAACTTCACCTCAAATAGGCTCTCGAAGTCAGCCCAGAGTAGCGTCATCTCATTTTGCACCTAGAGCATCAAACTCTACCATCTGCCTGTAGCTGCCCGAAGGAGACTAACAGTAAGGGTCACCATAAGGTCTGCTGCTGTCCCTACCAGTATGAAGACTCTCACCACTGCCTCCAGCTAATCCTCAGTCGCCTGTGGGTCCATCTCTACCCTAAACATGGGTGGCCTCGGACACTAAAACTCGTGCAACGTGCTCAAGAGGCGTCCATCGTCTGCTACTTGGGCTAGTGGCATCGGTGGCCCAACAGGAAGTCATACTGCTGGTTCCTCCACTAGTGACTCTACTGGAAGAGGGCCCTACTCCAAGGCCTCATCGCTCGGTGGGCTATCTACGCGTACAACTCTCGGGGCTCTAGCCGGTCGTCTGGGGGGAGGCATCCTGAATGAAACAGATGCGACACAGTCAATGATTTATACCTGGGGAGCTGACCTTGTTGACATGACATAAAGAAAACTTTTGAAAACACACTGGAAATCAGTGTTTTCTTGCACTGAGTCTAAAATTAGAAGTCAGGGTCCTGGTGTATGGATATGTCGGCTGTTACACCAACACTGGACTCCCTGAACTGAAAACCACACTTATTAACCTTAACACTATTAATTAATAGAAAAGAATGATCAAAGTCCTAAGTTCTGGGGTTGAACCGACTCCTCTGATACGAATTTGTCATGACCCATCCCCAGGACTCGTGCCATGACTACCCAATTCTTGCCATCCAAAGGCCAGGGGCTGGAGACTAGCACTAAAGGAATAAATCCCTAAAACTTGGAAGGTATTGCCTTTATAAAGTGTAAAGCCACAAAACATAGTTCGAGATGGAAGTAAAACACTAATAAAAAGTGTATAAAAAGATTTTTTGTAAAGTAAAAGGGGCTGGAAATAGAAGCCCAACATGAAAGTAGAATTAAAACTAAAAAACAAGTACAATGGATGAAAATGTAAAGCATCTAGTGGGTCGTCTTTCAGGGATTTCTACTTGAAGGGTAGTTACAGAATGTCTCCTCACCACTCCTTGTCTTTCAGTCTCCTCCATGTACCGATTCGTTGTAAGGCCCACCTCTAGGTACCGTCCAGTCCTACTACTCTGATCCTCAGTCAGTGTTGTCCGTCGTCTGCAACCAACACAATGAGGTTCGGGCATAGCTCGTGTAGGGGTGAGTATATTGATACTCAGTAGGGACCCTGAGACCCTTAAGGTCTCACAAAATCCAAAAAAGGTAAACCACAAATTATGAAATAAACAGATAACCTCACTTAGGTGCATGCCTCTACATATACATATGTTACCAAGTAATTAAACTCAATCATGAGGTAAACACAAAAGTTACTAACTCAGCTCAGCCAGGATTTTTATTCACGTTGTAAAAACCACTAATGCTGGATAGCTCCTCTTTCGAGTACAGTGGGCCAGCCACAAACTACCTAGCACTTCCAACTAACCTTGGACTGCAGAGGTACTCCACCTATTGAGTATCGTGGGTCTGTCGCACTCACACAGAGGCACTCCCCACTGTGGGTCTGCGACCAACAACCAGGAGCTCCTCTGCCATGAGTCTGCCTCCAACTACCAGGCACTCCCCACTGGGCTATTCGAATCACTCCGAGTCGAAACTGTGAAGCATTCGTCATGTATCTGCCAGCTACTAGGTCTCTGTACTCCGCTCCCTCGTCACTAAGAGGGTCTACTCCATGAGCTACATGTCAATACTCCAACTGTAATGAAGTCCCATGTAGAAGTATCTCAAATGTCGTCCTCATCATAGGGGTATCAACCCAATAGACGGTACATCAATCGGACGCCCGGTCTATGTGTTATAAGGTTTTTAGTCGCATGGGACCGGTTGGATTTGTGTCTGATCCAACATAACCATATCTCAAAATTACCCCGAACTCCAGTGTGGAATACTCTAACGGACCATCATGCTCCAAGAAAACTAGTGGCACTGATAGTTTATTAAACAAACATCCGATGCCAAAGATATGGCCAATGAAAGTAAAGAGGTCGGTAGTGGGCCCTGGTCTGGTCCGACCCTGTCGGACTGCCTCGACCAAACCCTGTCTGGGCCGACCGGGTCTGTGTCGACCCGGTCAGACTCGCTGGGTCTGACCCTGCCCGTTGGATGGGTCATACCATTGGGCATGGCCCGACGGATTGCCGGAGCGGTTCAGCACGGAGGCCATCGCGCTGGCAGCTCTGCACGAAGACCGGGGCCGGTATGGTCAGTGCTGCGAGGGGTACGGATCGGCGGCTTGGCCCGAGAGGTCAATAGGGCACCGACAGGTTTTCGGGAGGCTGACAGGGTGCCGAGAAAGCCGCGAGAAGGCCGCGCGGGGCGCGGGTAATGTGGGGTCAGGCCGATGGTGTGCGCGGACAGTGCACAGTCTGGCCGACAGGGTGCTGGGTAGGGCGCGGTAAGGGCGGCAGGGTGAGGGCAGCATGCGGGCAGGCCGGCAGGACCCTCGTGGAGGCCAGAGAGGCATTCTTGTATCACGGGGGCAGGAGGGTGGGCACGCGGGTAGCGATTGGGCAGGCCACAGGCATGGGGTGCTCAGGTAGACCGGTTGGGTGCACGGGCAGTGCGCGGCCAGGCCAGGCTAGCCGGTTCTGCGTGGGTCGGCGGTGTTTGGCCGGGAGCAGTGGCGCGCCATGGGGGTGGAACTACCTACGGAGGCCACGGGAGCACGATCATTTTCATTTACACCTTCTTCACGTAATTTCAGCTTCTTGGACGTGATGAAGAACCGCACATGAAGGACAAATCGACAGAGGATGTCGGGCCATGTTAGGTTGGCTTGCACCCTCTGTGTTTAAGGAGGTATCAATTGGCTCAACAAGATAAGCTTTTGATTATTAACACATTCTCAATAAACCTTTTCTATCCGATGATAAAGATAAGAAAAGGTATAACATCATCTCGTAATAAACCCCCTACATTTTTATGGTCAGTCATCGTTCATTGATGGTGTCATAGAAAGGGAATGATGGAGTTCACCGTTCGTCGCATTCATTACGCACTCCCAATCCCGGGCTGCGTCAGCTGTGGAAGACCCTACACATCGGTAGGATCCGAGGGAGGAAGTCGAAGAGGGTTGTTGTCGGCGTTCTTCATTAGATGAACTATTCTCTCAATCTCCTCTCTTCCCTAAGGTCCACCAAAAGAGAAAATGCCAACCAAAGAATTATGTCCAACAAAAATAATAGTTTACCTATTATTTTAGACCATTGGATTTAAAATTCAAAAGAGAGAATTAATTAATTAACTCAGCTCCCCTAATTAATACTTGAGAGGTGGCACAAATTAAATTAATGGGTAGTCGGATCTATTATGGAGGAGATGGTCATGGGTTTTCTCCCCATTTAATGGGGAGTTGATGAGGTTTTACCCTCCTATATTAATAAGGGCTTAAGCCTCGTGTAGTCCCCAGGTCATAACCTCTCATGGGAGGTTATGTTCGGGTTGGCCCCACCACCATTACCTCCCAAGGGAGGTTAAGGTGTTTAGGTCCCACCTCCAACTCCCATGGGGAGGTTTTAACCACCCAACCTCCACATAGTGGTTAAAAATAAAATAAAGTGAGAATTCTTTATTTTATCAATTCCCACGAAAACCCAAAAATCAACTTTTATTCTCGACTCACTGCTGTCAAAGTGAATGTCTTTTTAAAATAATATTGATGCTCTGAGTTCAACGGTGCCCTCAAATTTCAGTTCTGAGAACATGTTCAAAAGTTATAAATACCCTCTTGTGCATTTACTGAACGTACCTGAACAAAACTTTAGAAATTGATTCCAGGCACACCGAGCCTCGGAATCACGTGCTGTAAATTTTCGCAGGCTCGTAAAAATTACAAGTTTTTAAAAAAATTCCACGGGATTTCTGGGTATTTACATTTTCCATTTTGGTATCCCATTTTCTACGATATCATTCTCATTTTTCAAATCCATCCATGCCAACCGAATATAATCCAAAACATAACTCACACCAACACTTCGAAGTGTAAGTATCCAGTGGCAATGCCTATCCATAAAAAATGGCCAAGCAGACCATGCACCAAGAGAGCATAAATGAAATGATGTATCTTGAACCATCAAATCGAGATACACATGGGTTTCTACTTCATGAAAACCTATAGTGTAACACTAGAAAACTCCCATTTTCATCCCTTATCCACATATACTAAACAAAAAACTGAAATCTTGGACTACCCCTACAAACTCGAAGCTCGGGATGAGAAAGGGTGCATGATGTCCTTCCCACACCTAAATCTCTAGTCTGGAGAGTCTTAATCTCCAAGCTACCTAAACCCCAAAATAACAAGGTTTAGTTATAATAAATTTTTTCATGAACCAACTGAGTTCACCCCAAAAATGTTCACCCAAGTCAACTAGCTACAAGTCCTAAAGTGCATTCCCAATCCCCACAGGTTGGAAACTTGGGTCGGGCATCAAAATAAAGAAATTGGGAATGGTTCCCAATAAATAAGATAGATAAAAAAATTCAAACAGGGTAAATAAAATAATAACCACTAGCAGTGGAAATAAAATAAAAAAGCACATGCCTCCATGTGACCTTACCAATCTACACTATCCATTAAAATAACATCACACCCTGATGAATGAATCCAAGATAGAAGAAGAACTAGGAGCTAAAACTAAAATGAAACTGTATGTGTGAGTATTAAAATTTAGTAGGAATTACCAAATAATTTATTCCTCATTCATAACCATTAAAAAAACCAAGTCATGTGAGTCTGAAAAATAAAAGCATATAAAAATAGGGGTTTCCATTCACTTTAAAATCAAATCACAAGCTTCTATTTTAACGAAAACCCATATCATTTCAATCACATTTCTTAAATAGTATCAAATAATTCATAGATAATTTAAAATGTATGAAATTCAATATATACTGAATCAGGTTTTTATATAATGGAGGAAAAAATCTTGTAGCATCAAAAATAGAAATCAAATCAAATGTATTATGTAGCAACTAAGCTCAATGAGAAAATCCCGAATGGTAACTGTAACGCCCTGACCCCAGCTACCCGGAGTCGGTGCATTACTTAGTAACATTGGCATGGTTAAAAAAGATCAAGTCTCGAGAGACCGATTAGTTTAGTAGCCTTGGAAACACTAGATACATTCATAAATGTTACATTACAACATAAGGTGAAAAACTACAATAACAAAGTCTCCATAGTACACACTCATATCCTCTTCTGACTATCCCTGCAGGTTATTCATAAAATACTTCTTCACATCCTGGAAAATATTAAAACATTCAAAGGGGTGAGCTCAGATGCTCAGTAAGGATAACAATATTGCGGAAGCTTTCATAAATAAACATAAACATTTAAGACAATGTATAACTAAAACAAAAGAATTTTAAACTTGAACATCAACATAATATGGAAAAATTAAAATGAGATAATGCCATTTACTTCTTCACATGGATATTCTACTGGTCGAATAATCAATGCAATATCAATAACCACTTTCATAATGATGGAATGCATAATGCCAGACTATCATAACCACGTAGTAAAGGCCTCGTGCCAAGACCACAAATAAGATTTTGTCAAGGCCTCGTGCCAAGACACTAGATTGTCTCATGAGACCTACCGATGCATCGAGGAGCTATAGCAGGCTCCACCCGTCACTTATTAAGTCCAATACATTCCTCATATGAATAGGTTTAAACATAACATAAATATTCGTATTAAAACTAGCATACGAAATGTCAACAATTTCTCCCTAAGCTATAATTGATATTCCGAATTCAAAAATGATGTCTACTTTACAAAATTCCAAAAATATAAGTTTCATTAATTATTTTTATAATTAATTCCCACTGTCACAACAAATAGCGTGTTTTTAAGAAACAATTTATATCAAAAGATTGGCAATTGTTTATGTCCAATTTCAATGTTAAATTAATTCTAATGACCACCATTGGATAAAATGGTAAAAATATATTCTAATTATACTTTAAAACCACTAAATAGTATAATTTATCACTATAAATTATTTTTATTAAAAAAGTTGTTTTTAAGTATTTTTCACTATTCATAAAAAATTAGAATTTCTCAGAAAAATACCAAAAATTCAACATAGGCTAATTTCGATATTCTGAATCCAAAAATGAAGTCCATTTTGAAATATAAAATTTCTATAATTTTAAAAAGTGGTTATTACTATTCATAACGGCTACTTTGATTAGTCACAGTGTTTTAGAACTCGAAGTTGCGTACAATGCAAGCCATTGCATTATTGAATGAGAAGCGTATCATGGAAGCTCGGGGTGTTACATTCTCCCCTCCTTCAATAAATTGAGTCCCCGCAATTTGAAATTTTTTTCTTTGAAAATAAAAGGTTGAAAAGAGAAAATACCTTTTTGGAAAACCCACATCGGAAATAAGATTAATAAAATTTAGACTTAATAAGAGGGAAATGGAAATAAGAAAGTCACCACCAAATTATGATCTCGATAAGGAGAACATTGGTGGAAATTAGAGACATATAATTGGAGGAAGAACGTAAATATTTGTAGGGAGGGATTGAGGTCATCAATCACAATCAAATGTTAAATTGAGGGCCTCAAAGCCTTCAATCTATGTTGATTTAAAATATCATCAGTTCAACAAGACATAAGGTATTAGGATAACACATTTTTTTGTTTTAATATCCCTTTACTAAAGTTTAAGAATTAATTTATTCATTGAATAAGAGATAGGTATATATATATTTATGCTTGACAATTAGAGTTTCAAACTTCATCTCATCTTTCACTCAAAAAGATAATAGAACTCAAAAATATTATACTTATCCTGATTGTATAAGTTTCAAAATATTATCACATACCATTTAGATTAGTAAAATTATTTTGTAATAATCAGGGACTTCCAGTAGGCTAGTGGTAGGCGATTAATCCCAATCGCACTATGGTTGTGGGTTCGATTCCCATAGCTTTGTCCGACACGATGGGTTATGCCCCACCCTGAAGGTTGTCGTTTTCCTAAAACTATAGTATTATAATATTCCAAAAATAATCTTCATAAATTTTTTAACCTTAAACAATACCATCCAAAGATCAACTTAATCCACTCCAACCTTTATAGTTATCCAAAATACCTCTGTCCAGACTTTCTCTAAAAGGTCTCTTAATTCCAAAATCAATTTATCAGATTCCCCAAACAAAGTAAAGTTTCTCTTATTGTCACATAATAAAAATATGATTACCTTCATCATATTAAAACATTACTGAAACAACAAGTACTGCAGTACAATCCTTATATATATATCACATTATTCTAATAACCAGAATATAATCCATGAGTCCAAAAGCACCAATACATTGATTATTCCGCTTCAACTGTAGTAACAATATAATATTGTCCTTGATCCCTTGGCATTTTCTGAGGTAAGTTTCCCTGACTCTGAGGACATTCATTTGAAAAATTCCCCATTTTTCTACAATTGTAGCATTCAACATTGATAGCCTCTTTCTTTCCCTTGCAATCACGCGCCTGGTGACCTTTTTCTCCACATTTATAACAAACTCCCATTCCTTTTTGGCAAGTACCAGGGTGATTCTTCCCACAATTATCACATAATGGAAAATCCTTCTTTCCCTTTTTCCCTTTATCTGTCTCTTGTTCCACCGTTCTCTTCTTCTCTTGCTTTTCTTTGTTGTCATAAGACTTAGAGAATTTTGTTTCTGTCTTGATAGCACATGAGACAATATCTTCGTATGTTGAGAAATATTGTGATACTACAACTCTACAGAGAAATGGTTTTAACCCATCAAAGAAACGATAAATCTTACCTCTTGGGTTACGTATATAATCTACAGCATACCTCGCCAACCTTGTAAAGTTGTCCTCATACTTTGCGACATTCCCATCCTCCTTTTGTCTCAGACTCAGAAATTGCCTTTCCATATCTGCTCGATGGTCATGAGGAATGTATTTTTCTATGAAAAGCTCTTTGAAATCCCTCCATTCTTTATTTGATACGTCATCATCTTCCTTTGTATTTTGAATCAATGACCACCATTGATCGGCATCTCTAGTGAGGCGGTAAACTGCCATGATATCCTTCTCCCTTTCGCTACTCCCCAAGGCGTGGAATATTTTCTCTAAGGAGTTTATCCATTGCTCAGATACTAACGGATTTGTACCCCCATTAAATGTTGGTGGTTTTTTCCTCATGAAGCGGTCTAACATTGATCCTCCACGTTGCGAATCAGGGTGCTCCATACGAGTAGTTATTATTCATAACCTGAGTGAGTTGTCCCAGTATGGTAATAAGTTGATCAGCACCAGTTGTATCTCCAGATCCACAATAATTATCTTGAGCAGGAGGGCATTCCCTACACGGAGTGCGTGCATTGATACAGTTTCCATTCCTTCCACTAGGCGTCATTTATAAACAATGGCATAAACTAGATTAGTTTATGAATAAAAATACATAATTCCATACTTGTAAAACATTTAAAACTAATTGAACTATTTATGGATATAATCCATAATCATAAAAATGTTTTCATTGAGGAAGTATATACTCATAACCCTTCATAATGTTTTGTATTGAAAATGAGAATTATCCAAAGCATATCCCCCGGGAGTGTCGTAACCAAGAGTGCAGCAAGGCCCGTTGTCGTGCTCCAGTTCCCGTTCGAGTCTAGCTCAAAGCGGTGTTTTCGGGTTTTACCCCTAGGTACATCTGTGCCAGAGCCGCCTCTACCTGCTCTTATCCAGATAGGTATGTATTGCTCGGAAAACTCAAAAAATCTCTATAATACCAAAATTCTAGGAAGTTCATCTATACTAATACTTAATGTCTATCTTCGGGCTATGTGCTCTAATCAGAGTTTATCTAAATCTAGCTTCCAAGGATAGTACTAAATTGTCTCTGATACCAACTATAACGCCCCGACCCCAGCTACCCGGAGTCGGTGCATTACTTCGTAACATTGGCATGATCACAAAAGATCAAGTCTCGAAAGACTGATTAGTTTAGTAGCCTTGGAAACACTAGATACATTCATAAATGTTACATTACAACATAAGGTGAAAAACTACAATAACAAAGTCTCCATAGTCCAAACTCATATCCTCTTCTGACTATCCCTGCAGGTCATTCATAAAATACTTTTTCACATCCTGGAAAATATTAAAACATTGAAAGGGGTGAGCTCAGATGCTCAGTAAGGATAACAATATTGCGGAAGCTTTCATAAATAAACATAAACATTTAAGGCAATGTATAACTAAAACAAAAGCCTTTTAAACTTCAACATCAACATAATATTGAAAAATTAAAATGAGATAATGCCATTTACTTCTTCACAAGGATATTCTACTGGTCGAATAATCACATGCAATATCAATAACCACTTTCATAATGATGGAATGCATGATGCCAGACTATCATAACCACGTAGTCAAGGCCTCGTGCCAAGACCACAAATAAGATTTTGTCAAGGCCTCGTGCCAAGATAGTAGTTTGTCTCATCAGACCTACCGTTGCATCGAGGAGCTATAGCGGGCTCCACCCGTCATTTATTAAGTCTAATACATTCGTCATATGAATAGGTTTAAACATAACATAAATATTCGTATTAAAACTACCATACGAAATGTCAACAATTTCTTCCTAAGCTATAATTGATATTCAGAATTCAAAAATGATGTCTATTTTACAAAATTCCAAACATATAAGTTGCATAAATTAATTTTATAATTAATTCCCGTTGTCACAACAAATAGCGTGTTTTTAGGAAACAATTTATATCAAAAGATTGGCAATTGTTTATGTCCAATTTCAATGTTAAATTAATTCTAATGACCACCATTGGATAAAATGGTAAAAATATATTCTAATTATACTTTAAAACCACTAAATAGTATAATTTATCACTATAAATTATTTTGATTAAAAAAGTTGTTTTTAAGTATTTTTCACTATTCATAAAAAATTAGAAGTTCTCAGAAAAATACCAAAAATTCAACATAGGCTAATTTTGATATTCCGAATCCAAAAATGAAGTCCATTTTGAAATATAAAATTTCTATAATTTTAAAAAGTGGGTATTACTATTCATAACGGCTACTTTGATTAGTCGCGGTGTTTTAGAACTCGAAGTTGCGTACAATGCAAGCCATTACATTATTGAATGAGAAGCGTACCGTGGAAGCTCGGGGTGTTACAGTAACTAGATAAAATGGGACACTAATAATGTCATACCTCGATGATCAAAATACTAAAACTTAACTACCAATATTATTCTCATGCATGATCGATTATAAAGGATATCATCTAAAGTTCTAGTATTTGAATAATATCCTCATTATTGAGCCATTATAGAGGATATCATCTAAATTTCTAGTTTTCTATGGTCATATCACATGTTTAGTTAGTAATGTTGTGCCGATCCCATTAGATGAATCCAGGCCTCGACTACTTTTGAATCCACTAGCATACAATTTCTCTTTCACCCACCTAGATACTCTGGTTTCTCATGTACTCGATTTCAAATGGTTGTGAGTTTTTATTAAGATAACATGTATGTACATATCATTTTCTTCACCCTAAAACTTATCAATCATCTCACCACCAATATCCATACTTGAGAATATCCCCTTTTTCAAGTTACACAACAATGTAGAAGCCTCATAACATGGTACATATCAAAAATCATTCATTATACTTAAAAATAATATTTCTTCAATAAGGATTCATTCCTCAGTAGGGTTTTCTACTTCAATAAAACATTCTAAATGTTCCAAATGGGCCTCAATATTTTAAAAAGTGTAATTTCACTTCCCAAAGCCCAATTTCCAAAAAATTAAATTACAAATTCATTTTAAATTCTAATTAAACAACCAAGACACCACATATTTAAAAAGATAAGGAAACGATGCTTAAAAAATTGTAATCCTTTTAAGAAAGGAAAGTACATAGTGGCATAATATTCACAAAAAAATCCAAAATATTTTATGAAACATACCGAAACATGAAATTTCTCATTTTTAAAATCACCAACGAACCAACTTTCATTCAAGTCAAATTTCCCATCTATTTGGCTCACAAAAAACATATTGGGAAATACCCATCACCCACCCAAAACACTGTAAAATATTTAATATGTCGAGAATTATAAAACTAGCATGGAAGTACATGTTAAAGAGGAATACACATTTGAAGGAGAACATGAAAAGTAATGGAAAATCCCACACCAAGATTCACAATTTCTTTTGATAAAATATGCACACTCTTAAATATTAAAAACATAATTTAAGACACTCAAGAAATTATGGAATTCAAATTAACGGCATTGGCATAGGGAACATACATAAAACTCAAGGCACTATACTTTTGATGATGACAAATCAAGTCTTCTCTTCCCCGATAAGATGCATATTAATATTCTCTTATATTTTTGAAAACTAGGACCCCATATATATACATACATGGAAAAATATGTAAAAGGGGATCCTTAAAAATAAGATTTTATATTCATATTAACCTTTTCCCTTACAAGTGTGTGAATTTATATATATATATATATGTAAGAACCATTATCCCAATGAATATACAAGGAAGTATCTTTTAACATTGGAAAAGTGGAACCACAAAATTGAAGTCCAATCCACTAAAAAATAACAGTTACACAAAAACCACAGAATCCCCAATTTAAAATTGAACCAACATGAATTAATCAAAATCCCTTACCCGAAATTGAAATAAAACCTAATTCCCTTTACATTTGTGGCTAGAAAAAATATCAAAGGGACTCAAAAAACTGTAATAATCAATAATCATCGAACAAAAAAACCCAAAAACTAGTTAGGGTTCAGTCAAACAATACACATCCTACAGAATAACATAAAACCACAAAATCAAGGGAGAATAAAGGAGTGGGGGCCTACCGGAGAGGACAACCCATCAAATTGGGAGTATAACAGTTATTGGAGGGAGGTAGTTCACATGATAGAAGTGATTCACCTGGTGGTGGGTCACACAAGAGAGGGAAAAAGAAGGGGATGCGTTGAGCAGGGAAGCATGGTGTTGGGCATGCTGTATCGCATGGGGTAAATAGGGGAACCATTTTAGCATAAAAAATATGCTAATAATAATAATATGTTAATTATAATTTTTATTCAAACTAATAATTAAACAAATAAAAATAATAATAAGTGTAATAAAAATAAAAATAATAATAATATTATTAAAATTTATTTTAAATTTATTTTATTATTCTAATTTTATTATCATTTATATTTTTTTGAACAATGGGTTGGTCGCACAGTTCAGCCACACGATTTACCAAACTGTTTTCCAATTATACAAAACTCAGAAGACGGAAGGGCCCCTCATGCGGTCTAGCTTCACTATTTTAGAAGATTATGCCAACTGTGAAACAAATCTCTATTACATGACATAACCATTTCACATGCTCATCGTATGGTTTTTTCTGACCATTTAAAATCCATATGCATTGTACAAGATGCTAAAAGTGGGTTACACAGTCACTAGTAGGTCTCACATGTTCCAGATCAAACAATTCTCTAATCGCGAATAGGGACAAAACCAACCAAAACCTCCAATAATCAAAAACAATTTCCTAGGAACCCAACCCAATCCATGATTGAAGGATCGAACATCAAGAAAAGGATAAAAATCAAGAGAAACTACGGTTAGGGTGTGACAAAAATTCATTGGGAAATAGATTAGTGAGTTCCCTTATAATGTGAATTTCATCAATGTTGATCTTTTATTTAGTATCAATCATTTGATATATATATAGATTTTCACAAGATAAAAATATTCATGACTGAGATTTTGATATTGTTGTATATTCATCATCCCCTTGAACTTCTATTGTAATGATGGATGATTATTTATTTGGATGGTGACTTCCTTCCATCAGAAATTTATTTTTATACTATATAAGGATGTCAATTCATACCTAAAAATAATTCTAATTAAATTAAATTGAGTATCATATGGTTTTCTGGGAATTTTAACCTAAAAATATGGACATTGAATGAGTTTTATGTTTATGATGCAACAACAATCCCATTTTCCATCTTTACTAATAATTCAATATCCATGTTTTGAGGTGGTGATTGAATATTTATGTGAATAATTAGGATATAATTGAATTCATAGAACCATAATCCAATAATATGTAAAATAGCATTGAATTAATAACCATTTTCCAAATAAAGATGTCATTTTTGGGATCAACCTTAACAGTTTTGATGGTATAATCCATCCTTTTCCCTCTATGCCTTGATGGTTGTTGCCCTTGTTTACAATCGAAAACTTTTTATTGGGGAATTTATTCACATTGTCTCTCTATTTTATAATTTTCAATCATTGGATGACAAGAAAAAGGTTTAATGGAGGATTCAATTCATTTTTAACTATGTTGGGATTCTCCTATCAGTAATCTCAAGTTGGGTGCCATTATTTCCTATAGTTGAATAATTTTTCTCCCCCATTTATAAAATTTATAAGATGCTTCTTCCCATTATTTTGACAATACAGATGATTGAATTTATGACCCCTTGATATTTTTCCATCATACCACCAAAATTAAAATCCATTCTCCACATATTATTATTAATCCATAAATGCACATGAGATTCATTAATCACAATTTAAACTTTATGAGAAAATCATACAATTTACACATAAATGTAAATATCTTGAATCTCAATGGATTTTTATATACTCAATATCATCACTCCAAATAAGTGGTTAAACATACCATCAAGGGGTAATAGTCATTCTCGAAGAATATATTGAATGTCATGTGATGTTTTCCTCATACCCCCTATCGATTCATCATCTTTTTTGCTAAGAATAAAGAACAACCTCTACATTATTATTTGATAATTGTTATAAAAATAACTTTTAAACAATAATATCCAAAATTTCGTCCACTCTATTAGCCCTAGGGATTCATATCATGTACATGCAAAAGTGTTCCTCCTTTAACATTAAACATAAGATATAATTCAAAAAATTTAAAACAATGATTAAGGATTGTGGGTTACATAAATGTAAATACCCAATCAATGTATTACATGTAGTAAGAGGTGGGTAACATTTACTGAAAATGGAGATGGGTATTCACTTAGAAAATGTTTGTCATGGAAAACCACTAGATAATATTGGAATTGTAATAGGTGTACATAATGGATTATAGAAACAATGACTAAGAGTGAAAAGTTAATATAACTACATTTTATGAATAATGGAATTATGTGGGTTATTTAAAAACATATCCCTTTATTGTTAATTGGAATCAAGAGGCATGACATTAATAAGGTGCTTGAATAAAGAAGAGAAGGAAAGGATCCCTTAACTTGAGAGGGAACTTCTAAAAGATTAAGAAGATATTCTTGATGGAATGGTGGAATATTGGGAGGGATATAGGGAGGAAAATCCAAAGTAATTTCATGATATAATGGTTTTTAGTAAAGAGTAATGGGAGGTTTGTTCGGTATATATTGAAAAATAGAGGGGAATTCATTATTCAGCTGTAAACCTAGGTTTTTGTAGTAGATAAGATAAAATAATAAAAACCAAAAACCATCACATGGTTTTTTAATATGGTATTTTATTAATTATTGTATTTTTCCATATTTTATAAGTTTAAAACATAATATTTAAAATAAAACCCTTAGTGATGTTGATGTGAGACATGTTCATAAAGAATTGATTTTAAAACATTAAAATATGATGTTATAGGGGAATAATTAAGGGTTTATAAAAGTAATAAAATATACTAAAAATACTAGTTTAATGAGTAATAATAATTTTGGTATTGGATACAATTTATATAATTTATTACATCACCTTTAGGATTTTATGATGAAATAATATAGACCGTATATTTATACTATATTTAATTTCGACCCAAAAATTTGATTTCCTTAAAAAATTATTAAAAAAATAAAAATTTGATAAAATTAACATTAACATTTGAATAAGAATTTAGTTTCTATATAAAAAATTATCAATTAATTAGATTTTACAGTTTTAAATAAAAAATATAATTTATTGAAAAATAATCTGTTTTTTAACAGTAACAGTTTTCTAACCCTTATAAAAATTAGTTTTGAATTCAAAAAATTATATTATCATTTATAATTAGTTAATAATATTAAAAAATAATATTTTATTAAATTTAAATTTATTTCAAAATATATTAATTTATACAAAAGTGACACTTAATTTGAATCATATTTTTCACATATAAAAATATGTGTTTCATCATATCAATATATAATTTTTGTCAAACTCATAATTTGGTAATTTTAAATGTAATATTAATATGGAATAAATATATACTTTTCTTTATTAAAAAGAAACAATATAAATATTCATACTCTTAGGGTCATATGAAAGCCCTTTATTGCACTAGAGAATCCTCTAATAGTAGGGTATTTAATTTAGATATTTTCAACAGGCGGTTCAAAAAATATGGTTTGGGTCATGATCTTGATGAGATTGATCTTCTATCATAATGGGTTTATCTCAGGCTGAAATTTTGGAATCTCGGCATCTTATTAGTCAAGGCCCTAACCCAGCGATCTTATCTCCCTTGGAAGCATTGATAAATGTGCTCCAAAGGGTATGATATTATTGGTCCATTTCATCACTTTTACTTTCTGTGTGAATTGGAATTCACCCTAAACCTTAATTGACTAATATTAGCGGTCATTGTACAATGAATATTTTATCAATGTTTGTGATGTAGAATAGTATTTTAAATTATATAATAAATAATAAACAATTGTTTTATATAACCAAAGAAGTGTATGCGTTTTCTACAACTTCATTTCATAATAATATAATTTATTATTTGAATAATTTTATTTAGAAATAATCAGATTGTGGCATACCCCATTCCCATAAGGGATAAAGTGATATTTAAGAGATATTGAGAGGAATATGAGATATTGAGAGACTAAATAGAGAATATTATTGAATATTTAGAGTATAATTTTTACCTTTATTATTTTTATATCATCCCAAAATCCATCAAAAAAATATTCTAGGAAAAGTAAAATAAAAGGGAAATATCTTAGAATAATCAGGAATAATTCATTATTGTTTACTCATCATGAAATTTACATATATTGTCAATATTAGAGAAAAGTTATGGAAAAAAAGGTATGAAAATTATATCATTTATAAGTTATGTAATTTCAATTCTGTAATACATTAAAGGATTAAAGGAGAATATGGATAAAAAAATAAAATATCAAAACACAGGTTTGGATAAATAATTTTTTAATAATGACTCCATGTCAATGTCATTTCTATTTCCAAATTATATTTTATAGTTATGATGAATTCCCTTAAATATCACACTATTAATTCTTAAATAGGGAATCCCCTCTGACCTATTTGGGATTTATAAATTACCCTATATATTCTATTATGATGGTTTTAAATAGAGTTTGTAATGGTTAAAATATTAATTAAATTTTTTTCATTTATTTAGAATTTTTAATCTTCCTCTAAATCCACTAATGGAATTAAGCTATCATGAAACCTAATGCAATCGAAAACAGTATCGCACTTATAGTATACCAGTATTTTAAAATCAAATATGTTTTTATATTTTATCAATGTCATGAGTCATTCATAATATATTTTTATCATAACAAATACACCCTTATAGGGAAAAAAATTATTTTATACTTAATATTTGTTTATTAAAGACCCACATTAAATTAAATTCTTCCCTCCTTAACCTGGGAGTATGCAGAAAGACTTATAATAATTAGAACCATTATATCATATTTTGAGTTCAAATACTTGATTAAATTTTCAATTTTACCCTTATAGTGCTACCAAAATATATAAAAAAAAATTAACTATGTTTCATTCATAAAAATCAGTGTTATTATATATAATGTTTAATAATAATTAAATTAATTTGAAATTATTTTTCAAGGGATGAAATAGGTCATTGAAAACAACAACCTCAGAAAATTAATTAACAATTAATCACTGATAAAATAAATGTAACATGAAAAAATATATAGTGGAATATAAAATAAATATATTTAAGAGTCATAAAATCCTTTAAAGGCTCTTTAAATATTTTTGTAAAACCAAATTTGGAAATATAAATATAAATTTTTCATTAACATATAAAAAATTAAAATTTTAATAGATATTTTGTTTATATATATAATTTTTTTAAAATAAGAAATGTAGGAAATTATGATAAGAATCAATATACATGTAGAGGATAAATTATTAAATAATGATGTTGGAAATATTTTAAAACTACATATATTTCATTCAAAACATAAAATTCTTAAAAATTGTAGAGACTAAAATTTGAATATATTTTCCCAAATATTATTAAATACTATTTTGGCGTGATAATGAAAGATTATATCAATAACTGATGAACATGGTAAAAATATATTAATCCCCAATTATGTTAATTAAAATCCATTTGATGGTGGTGACATATGAGTCAAAAGATATTGAAAAGGAAAAGATGATATTGAATTTTATATACCTGAAATCATTTATAAATTTTCATATAATAATAAAATGGAGTAGTAGGTACACCAAATTATAGTTAATGGTTGTGTGATATGAAATGTGACTTGAGGAATGAAAATTAAGGGAAAAAATCCATATAAACATAATAATTGATAAATTAAGAATCATATGAAAAAAAAATTGATTAATAAATGCAAACCCACTTAAAGAAAGTGGAAATAAAAGATAATAAAATCATATGATGGAATTAACCAATGTAGAAGAAAATATTAAATAAAGGGAGTATATGAAGAAATGAAAGAATTTTTTTAAAAAAAAAACCCCTTTAGACGATATTGTTTGTGAAATATGTATACATAATTGATGGAAAACGACCATCAATTCAATAAAAATGAATATAAAAGAGTAAATTATTCCTTTAAATATATATTATTTGATACATATATTACAAAATAGATGAATAATACTTCAAAAAAGAGAGATATTCAAATGAAACCAACAATGTAAAGAAAACCATAATCACATGCTATCTTAAAAAATAAATATGATATTTATCCCATAAGAAATTAATCCTCAATAGTCACTACCATATTACATATTTTATTTCTAAACCAAAAAAACATGTTCACGTAAATAATATATTTTCCCAGAAAATAACCTAATCCATTATGTGTCAAATAACATTATCCAACATGACATAATATCACACACATGATTATAAATACGCTAATCCCAAAATTATAGTAAAATTCATCCAAAATGAGTTTATTAACATTTTAATAAATGTTCATTTACATCTCAAAATTATCTACATTTCTAACCATATTTTCCTAGAATAAAATTACCCCTTATTACCAATTACCATTTTTACCTTAAACATAAAGTCATATACCATTCATAAAAATATCTATATCATTCAACTAATGTGCCAATAAATATAATATAATTATTCCAAAATATCATCATCCATATTAAAATATAGTCGCATATACCCATATAATGGTATATATTACTTTAAATTTATGACCACCTATAAATTAATAAACCTAAGATAATTTCCATAACTTTTAAATTATATCCAAAAGATAAAATCCAAAATTTTAAAATTATATAAACTCATCTTTAATAACAAATTTTAAAAATTGAACATAAACACCCCATAATTGAATTATTTTTATGAAATGGGGTATCACTTATATTCCATTAAATTTTTTATTTTATAGACATAGATAATTTGGAAATAAATAATACATAAAAAACCCATACTTATTCCATTTAATATAAATTTATTTCATAGATTAAAACTCTTTAAATGATACACTTGCTTCATTCAGGCGAAAAATATCTTATTCAAAGTTTGACATCATAATATTTCATAGACCTCTATTTGTCTTCTAAAAATGAAGTTCAAATTTTGTGGATGTATAAAACAAATTAAGGTGTACAGAATAAAGTGAAACATATTTTCAAATTGAAAAAATAGAAAAAAATAAAAAAACATTTTATTTAAAAATATAATATTAAGGTTGTATAATACATACTTTCAAACATATATCTGACTTCTTCTCTCAAAATGGGTTTTTAAGAAAAAAAGTAAAAGTAATATAAATTATTTGTAAAATTCATTCAAAATGAAAATTTATGAATGTTATGAGTAATTAAATGATTATCATCTTTCTATAAATATCAATAATTAAATTATAAAAGTTAAAAAACATTGATTTTCTCATTAATTAAACTTTCTATTTCATGAAATCTGAATATATAATATTCAAATACAGAATAATATATATAAATCTTCATTAATTTATCCTGGTACATTATATTTATAACTCACGCAAGTATATATTCACATGTTAGAAAATAGCATATAATTAAGCGCATCATCATTTCTCTAGAAAATAACTCATTACCAAATGAATTGGTGAGATATATTAAATTATGGCGCACATTTATATATATTAAAAAATGAATAATAATATTGAAAAAACAATAATATTCACAAATTTTTCATCATAAAACTTATAAAAAACAAACATATAATCTCATCACCACAATAATGTATCATTTAGCCCATTAAAATTAAAAGAATCCCATTTTATAAATTTAAGAAAATTTATTTCAAAGGATTTATATTTATTTAACAATGAATATTAAATTAATTAGGAAAACCATTAAAAAATAATTTGGATGATAACTATTTAATCAAGATTATGAAAGGGGGAAAATTTGACTATGCATAAAGGATTTAAAATTATATTCATTTTCACCATTCTTTAAGAAATGAAAAAGACCCACATGAAAAATGATGAAACTAAATTTCATTTGTTAATTTATAATTAATTTCAAGAACAATATAAAATGTCCCTAAGTAATAAAATATGTATAACTTCATAAATTTATAAATAAAAATAATGAATATGAACTTCGATGAATAAGAGTTTTTTTATAAACATCCAAATATTTAATGCATTGGTTAAAAACGTTTTACCACGAGTCCTGATTCAACTTGTAAATCCTCTACCATCGTAAATAATAAATTGTTATAAATTATATATTTTCAACAGAAACTATTTCATGTTCATATTCTTGTACTTACTTCTCTTATTGAATTTATTATCATTATTCATTAATAAAAAAATTAGTATTTTTTACATCTGTAATTTTGAATTTTCTAGGTTTATAATCTCCAACGATCATATCATATTATTATAATTGTAAAATATTTATTCCCCATTGATCCATAATTCTGAAATGTTTCATGTTATTTTTTCCATATCATTCAAAAATAAAGTCTGTTCAATAAGATATGAAATATTCATGATTTATAGAATATTACCCAATAATCCTCTTTTTGACATGTAAAAATGACAATGATTATTTATAAAAACAAGTTCATTCATATAGGTATCGCAGAACCACCATAGTGTGTCATATTTTCCAAAATAGTTTAAAACTATATCCTAATAAATTGTATATATTTATATAAACATTCAATGGTAATTTAATTTAAAAATATGGTTGCTTTTATATATTAATTATGTTGTTTAAATAATTAAGATATTAGTTTAAATGAAATGAAATTGAATGGGAAGAAATAAATTTTTTCATGTAGTATGGGGTTATGAAAAAGTGCTTGATTAGTGGTTATAAATGATATATCATAATTAATGGATAATATAGATTATAATAAAATTTAATTTTAATTTTGATTAAAAAATAATAAGAAATTTAAATTTTTTAAAGAAAAATAATCATAAATTTGAAATGGTTATGATTCATAGAAAATATAACCTTACTTCTTGAGCCACCTCCGTAAAATTGAGTTAAAACCCATCGATGATTTTTTGGTAATGATTAATAATTATAAACAATGAAATGAATTCATAATTAATGATTAGGGAAGTAAATATATGGAAAATGAAATCGATATTAGTTTTTGAATTGTATGAACGAGTCCCCTTTGATGAAAAATTCATGTTCATTTTAAAAAATATTATGTTTTAATATTAAAGAAATGAACTATAAATTTGAAGTGGATAATAAACGGATAATAGTTGGTATTATAAAACATTAACAATTATAAATTTTCTTAATATAGTGTTTATCATCTTTTGTTAATTTATATATTATTTGTATCTATAAATACCCTTTAAAATCATTTTAGGTGTTACTTTTATAATCCAATTACATATATATATATGGAATCTAAATATGATAATTTAAATAATTACCTCAAATTTTTTTGTCCCTAAAATAATTGGAAAACCATATTTTATCCTAATAATATCGGTTAATTATTTTTATGAAAATTAACTATAAACTATATCAAACATGTATGAGTGTTGTATCGATGTTGCATAAGTGTTTTTGATTATTATATTTTTACTTAATGTTAAAAATAAATTAATAACCTAAATATAATTTAACATTCATAATTACAATTCTATTAAACCACTCATTAAACAATTTATTACCATTTATATCATTAATACATTTTAAAGATAAATTTCACGATTTTTCATACCTGTTGCATGCACTAGGTAATCGTTTATACAAATATCTTATTGTTTAAATTTAATTTTACTATATATATATATAAATATATTAATATTATTTGTTTAAAATGATGATCATATCCTCTTCCATTATTACTTATTATTAGAGAGACTTTATATTTGATTTTTCTAAATCCACAAAAGCGTTTAGTCAGTATGAATAGATTTTTTCATATTTTTATTGACAAAATAATTAATTTATATTAATTGAAAAATATTTATATGATACATTGACTATAAAATCATTTATGAGACCTTCAATAATTTTCATAACTTTTTATTTCACATTTTTATCAGGAATATGTTATAAAAGACACGATATTGATAAAAAAAATATATTTTTAACTATTCACTAAGAAGTCAATATTCTTAAAAAATACTAAAAAAACAACCTAAAATAATTTTTACATAAGTAAAAAAATAAAAAATATTTTATCTAATATAATTTCAAAATATATATACTTAAATTTTAAATAAAACAATATCTCACATCGAAAAAAATTTACCTAGAATATAAATTATTTTATTTCAATTGAAAATTCAAATTCTTTATTACCATAATAATTCATCTTAATATTAATAAATATGATTAAAATAAATATATATTTATAAAATATAAAATAAATAAATAAATATTTAGATAGAAACAAACTAAATCATATCATGAAAATATATTTAACCATAGAATAAAACCTATTTTATGATATGCGATAAATATAATAATTTTAGTTTTAATATTGGTATATAATATATTATCTTATATCATTTCAGACATCATATAAACATTTTTATGTATTTAATGTAAACACATAAATTCATATTTTGGATTATTAATAAATCATAAAACAGATGTATTATAAACAATATATGGGTTTCCACATTCTCCTACATTAAATATAATATGTCTTCAAAATTTTATCATGTCAAAAAACATAAGTAAAAAAATCATTACTTCATATTTTTAAGCCTATTGGTCCTTAATTTTTTAAACTATATTTTATGTCTAATTTCTCAATACATTCTTCCCATAATGTGGTATAACTTTATATCAATCAAGATCTAATACTAGATTCATAAAACATTTAGGTAACTATTATTATAAGAATTCGTACCTTTACCATAATCCACAATTTTCATTGTACCACCAGTCCAAAATCGCAAGGGTATATATTTTGAATCCATTCATTAAAATATTTTAAAAATCTATTTGAAGGGGTTAATATAGTAATTAGAAAACATGAAATTAAATGAAGCCTCAATAATTAAACCAAGAAAATATATATGTAATAAGATGAAATCTAAACTGGAAGATAACATAAACAAATAATAAATCCATGAAATACAGTTTAGTCTCATTAATAAATTTTAGGGAAACCCATATCAATAAAAGAAATATAACATGTCCTTTTTATGAAATAAAAATAAAATTTGAATGGTTTCTAAGAGAAAGAAAATTTATATTACAAAAAAATAAAGATTTAAGAAATATTACAGAAATAGAGGACAAAAATTATCAAAAAATAGGTGGGAAATAATTTGTAACAATTTTGTTTTTTAAATAATATTATTCATGAATGAAGAATAACATGACATGAAAATTTAATTTGTCTAGACAAAATGTAAAAATACCATTAGGTAAAAATAATATAATATATAAATCATATCTAAATACGGTCAAAAAATATTATGATTCGAGGATAAAAGATTGAGTAATCAAAAATACTTATGAAATTGGTAACCTGTCAATATAAATCCAATAAAAACGAATACCATAAATTGAATTCTAAATAAAGTAAATCTTTTATCAAATTATTTTATGATTTTTCAACATGGTAATAATTAGACCATGTAAATGGTTTTGAGTTCATAATATAAATCATGACTTGAGGAATGATAATTGATAGAAATAAAACCTTATGAAAACTATAATTTATAATGAAAGACTAATTTTAATAGTAAATAATTATAATTTAATATAAAAACCAATAAAATAAGAAGTAAATAAAATAAATAAAATTATATGGTGGAATAAACCAATATAGAAGAACATATTTAATGAATAGATTATACTAACAAATCGATAAAATCTGAATCAACATAACCACTTTCAAAAAATGTGCGGTGTAAACTATAAATCCATTAAAAAGGAATGGAGACCCAAAATTAATTATAAATTTATATAAATGAGTATTATATTCATTTAAACATAATTTCTTTATGACATAGTGGATATAATAAAATAACAATACATGGAAATAGTATAGTCTTGGAAAGGAAATGCTAAAAATCATGAAATATTAACGACATATACTCGTAAAAAATCAACATAACATTTATTTCAAAATTCATTAATCCTCAATAATAACCAACATATATATATATATTGTATGAAATTTACGCAATATTTTATCCCAAAAAAATATTAACCACTCAGACATAAAATCACTCCCATGAAAATATATTACCCAATCTTAATAGAAAATTTATTTTATAATAACTATAATATCCTTATTACAAAATTACAATTAAATCAAAATATTACCTATGTTACCGAATATATTTTCCCAATATAAAATATCCCTTTATCCCAAACACCCCAATTACCTGAATATACAATCATATACCACCTATAATGATTACTTATTTTTTAGCATATGTCCTTGAAAATGTAATATCATTCATATTAAAAAAAATTATCTAAAATAACATATTAAACCAAAGTGTTATTATTTTTCAATCATGTATTCTTCTTAAAACCCAATAAATGTATCAGGATATATATTAAACATATTATCATATTATCATATAATATATGAAATGGATATTTGTGACAATGAATTTATGATCACCCATACCCATATCAACCCATGAGGATTTCATTAACACTTAAATTATTTACAACTCATAAAATCCCAACCTCTAAAAATTTATAAACTATGCATTAAAGATGACTATAAATACAAGAACTTGTCCACTAAATAATACAATGATTTATAGTAAATTTTTCATCACTTAAATTCCATTGTATGTTTAGTTTTATATTTTCATAGATCTAGGAAAAACTAACTAGTAACAAAACCCTTACATATTCCACTGAATAAAAAAATTCTACTGACAAAAAAATTCCTAAATTGATATACACGCATTACTCAATGAAAAAAATATATTATTATAATATAAAATTAAAAATCATTTCAACTCAAATATATTCCATGTAAAAATGACTTCATGATAAGGGATTAGTACAGAACATGGTAAGTGGTTTAAAGGAAATTAAAATCCGATTAGGATTTTGAAATAACTGAAAACCTATGAAAATAGATTTCTTTTAAATATATAACATAAATATTTTACAACACATACATTTTAACATATATCCATTCTCATTTCTGATAATAGTTTCATAAAAAAACTCATAATAAGTGATAATAAAAAAATGATAATGAATTTTTCATAATAAATAGAACGATATGAAAATTTAATGTAATAAAAATTTTATAAAACATCATCTAAATATCATCCTTTTTCATATAAAATATCAAAAAAAAAATATTTTCTCATAATGCCAGCATATTAATGCATGAAATGCAAAGATTTAAATTTGAAGCCCCATAATAAATCATAAAAAAGGAAATGAATTCATATTTGGACATTATACAGATCTCTTTTTTTCACTCATATTCACCACTAATATATTAAGAGATAATTAATTAATAAAAATTTTATTTAGACAATAATTCACTACCCAATAAACTAGTGATATATATATCACAAGAACTATTTCCATATATAATGTATAAGATCCATGATTTTGAAAAAATATTTATAAACTTTTATTATTCATCATAAAACTCATTATAAATTATTTTTCAACCCGTAAGAACAAACATGTTTCATTTTAACCATAAGGAATAAATGAAATACACGTTATGATTGTAAAAAAATAATTTCAAAGGAAATATTTTTATAAAACAATGTGAAGATAAATTACATTAAAACACCATGAGAACTAAATAAGTAAGCTTAGTAAAGATATTAAATTAAAATATTGAAAAAATGAGATCAATAAAAAAAATTTACAAATATTCCTCTAACACATTTCTAGTGAATATAAATTTACCAACTAATAATCCATTAAAAGTGATTTGTTTCATTCTTTAATAAATAAAGTCAACCCTAATAGAAAAAGACTTTATTCTATTATACAATTAATAATAAGGATATAATTAACAGAAAATAAATAATATGAACATGTAATATTAATATCGTAGAGAAAATGTTCAAAATATTTAAAGTAATAAATTATAAATAAAAAACACTTACCTTGAGTCATAACTCACATCATACATCCTTCGCCATCATGAAAAATAAAAATAAAATTTAATTATTTTCTGAATCTAAATTTTCAAGGTAAAATCAATGTTAAAATTAATTTTATTTAATATAGTATCTTGTTTCATCCATCTACCAAATTAAAACTATTCATATCATTCATATTGAGGTCATTTGGTTTGAAATCACCAAAACATCCATTGTATAATTGAAATATTCAATAATAATTGTCTAGTGGTTACATAATTTTATGAGTTTTTAGGGTATTTACTTACAAAACTATAATAGAAAATTTTTTCAACTAATCATTATATAGATACCATTTGTTGAATCATCCCACATAAGCCAGTTTTTTGGTTAAAAATGAAAATAATTTTTTCCTTTTAATTTCATTTCCATGATGAATATTTTAAAATGAAAGAAACATAATAACTAAGTCACAAAAATCATAATGTTAAATTTATTAATAAAATTAATTATGAAGTAATTAAATGAGTGAAATAACATTATAAACATTTTATTGTTCAATTAGGTAGCGTAGAACCACCATAGTGTGTAACCTCTCAAACCTAGTTACCTAGACTGGGTGAATTATTTTAATACATTGGAATTATTACGAGGAATCAAGTCCTGAAGGACTGATCAGTTTAGCAGTCTTGGAAAAGAGATTACATAAATGAACGTTACATTACACATTAAATAATAAAACACAACATAAATAACCTGTTCAGAATGCAAATATTCCCCTAGATTAATCATTCGTATAATACATAATACACTTCATGGAATCCTAGGAAAATAAAACAATAGAAAGGGGTGAGCTTAGATGATTAGTAAGGGTAAATAATTTAGTGTAAGCTACAAAATTTTAAGGGAAGATGTGTAATAAAAAACAACATCCATTTATACATAAACATTAATATAATATGGAAAAAATAAATCATACATTACTATATAAACATCCACATGTATATTCTACTAGTTGAATAAACTCTAGTAATAACTATTTTCAAAATGAATGAATACCTAATGTTGGACATCATTACCACATACTCAATACCTCGTTCCAAGACTGGAAAAAACGTTTTTTCATGGCCCTGTTCTAATATACTTGTTTCTCTCATGAGACCAACCGATGCATCGAGGAGCTATATGAGGCTCCACACGTCACATACAAAGTTCACAAAATTCCGAAAATGAAATTGTTGAATCATAAATAAACATTTGTATTAAATCTAGCATAAAAATGTCATTACTCTATCCATGAACCATAAATGGTATAAAAAGTGAACATCCAATGTAAAACACATAATAACTCATTCAATGAAACATGAAATATTGTATTTTAATAAATCAACCTCAATCAAAAATAATATCCAATAAAGGATGGTGAAATAGTTGAAAATTATCAGCTAAACTCCTTCAGTAAAATACTATTTTGAATGAAATAATTTAAAAGTCACACAATATATAATGAATTTCATTTAAAAGATATTTTTTAATGAAAGTGCCCCACAACACATTGAATATTTGTAAGGGAATTACCATTTTATATCATTAATGTCTATATAAATAAATCCTTAAATTCATTTTGAAAACAAGGCCAGTAAAAAGAATGATTTATAAGATTAAATATTTAAAAATTTTAAATTCAATTTTTAGTAAAAGGTTACATTAAAAGAATAATTTTTAAAAAATCCATTATGAAACATGGAGATGGGAAATAAGTATGTCTCAAAAAATACTTATACATAATCAATCTCAGATAATAATAATATTGGAGAATTAACCCTTACCTTGTACTTTCCCTTTTTCAAGGGTATATTTAACTTATTATTTAATGACCATAGTATGTTATTATATTATATAATAACCATATTAATATTTATGATATCATAAATGATTAATTTTTTACTTTATTCAAACTATTTAATAATTATTTCATTGATAAAGTAACATTTCATGTAATAATTGATTTCTTTATCATAAGTGTTTTAACTTGTTATTCTTGATCGTATCACTTGTATCATGATTTAAATACTTCCAGAATATAAAACATTATTTATAGCTAATATATATTTAAAATATAAATATATATAATACATAGATATATGAAATGGATAACATTATTTATGGAGACGGTAGGGCGTACGTACACATAAATGTTGCTTCCGTTTTCATATCATATTGAACAGACGTAAGTGATTAAGATATATGTTAGTACATACATAAATAATTAAATATATATATATATATATTAGCACTATATTATCATATATTACATAATTATTAATAATATATATTTTTATAATCATCGTTGAATGGTGAACGTGGATATTAATCTCATTGCGTCGTGGGGAAGGTAAGTTAAACATACACACGAGCAACGATATCATTTTTTAATGATTAAAAGGTGTGTAATTGGATGGTTTATTAATTTTATAGAGAAATTAGAATATTATTTTCAATTTTTATATACATATTAATCATCATTATATTCATTCAAATAAAATAGTGTTGAATAAAAAAATACACCACGGCGTGGAGACGGTTGGTCGTACGTACGCACATATGGTGACATTATCATTCATAGGATGGGTAGAATAATGAATATGGTTATACCATATTTATAATAAAATCATAGTATCCATAGGTTGTTGGAGTTATTATTTTGGTATGGAAATAACAAATAAGGATAATGTGGAAGAAGAAAAGAACCTTGAAAGAAGCGACGAAATCATTACCTCTTCTTTGGGTGGTTCATTCGGATTTGATAAAAAGGGATACTTAGGTTAGATTATGATCAAATTAAGGCTTCTATGTTGAAATGAGGGAAGTTGGGAGGATATTTGGGCAGGGTTCGTCCCTGAAAAATTGGTTTCGAGGAGGGATTTTGAGACAAGGGGATGTACACTTTTATAAGAGAGGTGAGGGACACTTTTGGAAAAACTTAAAATATTAATTTATTATTCAATAATCTTCAGTTTATTATGACACAAAAAAAGATTTAATTAGAAGATAAGGTGTGGTAGTTCGAAAACCTATCAACCAATAGGTTATATATAGGTTTAGGCCACCATATTAACCTTATCTTTTATATTTAACTCTTAGTTAAATAGTTTAACATTTTACCATATACTAACGTCTTATTGTATTAAATTGTCAATGAAAAAACATTAAAAAGTCAAGAGAACCCCCAAGTGGTTTAGTATTTATATATATATCCTTATATATGTCATTTGTCATAACCTTATATTTTTAAGAATATTATATCAATTAATAATATAGTATTTGTTTTTAAAATTCATTAATGGAAATGTTGACACTATTTGGTATTTGTTTTTTGTGAGAGTCATGACAATCTTATTTATTTGAAAAAAATTAATTGAATGAACCCTAAAATATCATATTAACCTATAAAATTAGAGGAGTTCATCATAAGTCTCAATTTACATTAGTTTTAGTATTTATAATATCAATTATTTTAATCTTTCATTAATATGGTAATTATTGCATCATCATTGTGTCATACATAAATTAAATTATTTAAATTCTAAAATTTATAAATAAGAAACCATGATATAGGAAATAGTTTTATATTTATAACTAATATTTATAGTCTTGTTTATCTTATTTATAACCCCAATTAAAAATGGTTTAATTATTAAACACTGAATTTTACACTTTTAACTCTTAATTAAATAAAATAATAATAAACATCCTAATCTAATCCATGTAGACCAAAATGATCCTATTTTTTACTAGGGTTGGTTTTGGAAAAAATAAACTTATCCAATAGAATTCAAACATGTGTTAGGGTAACTATAATATAATTTTTATCTTTATTTACTATATTTAAATTTAACCATGGTAAATAAAAGTCAAAAGTTACTAATCACAAAAACATATTTACATATTATTTAACAAATTTTTACTTAATGATTTCAACTGTGTCTCTCATATTTTTTAAATTCAATTCTCATAAGTGGTAAAATTAAGCTTTATGAAAATTTATAGATGTGCCTATAAAGTGGGTAAAAGACGTTAAAAAGTTGAATAAAATTTTATATATCTAATTTTATTATAAAACTACTCCAATGAATTACATTGAACTTATATAGTTATTATAAATATATTATTACTTACAATAAATTATAATAAAATAAATAATTATTTAAATAAAAGTCGGTTTTAAACAATAACACAATGTTTTACAATATTCATAAAAAATTAAATGATTTCAAAAAAATATCAAAACATCACCCTAAGATAACTTTAATAATAAAAATTCAAAAATGAAGTCTATTTTAAATTTTTTTGAAAATCATAGTTGCATTAATTTATTTAAAATTAATTTAGATTGTCAAAACCAAAAAATGGGGTTTTAAAATGTAAAAACTATCAAAATATTGTCATGTGTTTATGTCAAATTTAAATGTGAAATTACTTATAATGACCTATATTGTTTTAAATGATAAAAATTTAATCTAATTTAACATCCCAACCATTAAAATTCATAATTAAACACTATAAATAATTTCGAATAAAATGTTATTTTCAAATAAAATTTAGTGTTTTCATTATTCATCAAATAATGAAAGTTATCAGAAAAGCACAAAACATTTATCCAAACTAAATATTTATGTCCCACATCTAAAAAAGAATTGTATTTCATTAAATTAAATATATATAGAAGTGTAAAATATTGGTTTTAAAAAGGGTTCTCCATTAAAAGGTGGTAATATTTCATTTTTTGAAAAATACTTATTTTATCTCAAAAAAATGAATTTGTTCTTATATTCTATATAATAAACACATAATAGGGATTATAAAATTATATAGAGTATATAAAATTAAAAATTAAGTTAATAATATTCATACCCACTTTTTAACAGCTAGTTTGGTAAGTCATGGTTCCCTAGAACACGATGTTGCATGTAGCGCAAGTTATTGAATTATTTTGAAGAGATAGTGTACTATGAAATGCTAGGGTGTTACATGGTGAGAGGTTCTATTAAAAAAGTTTAACATAATGGGAACCTAATAAATAATTTATTTTCATAATAAATTATATAATTAATATAAAAAATTAGGGATAATTTAAAATATAAAATATTTTATTGAAAATAAAAAGGAAATTGTTGAAATGAAAATGCATTGTTTAGAAAAAACCCAAATTTTGATACTATAATGACTTATGAAAAATGGTTTGGAAGGACTAAATATATGATCAATCATAATTATAGGATTAAATTGAAATAACTACCATATTAATTGAATAATTGTATAAATTTATATTTGAAATATTTTTTAAGATACTGAATCACAAATAATAAATGAAAATGAGGCATGGATACTCTTATTATTCTTCTAGAACCACCTCCATCATATTGAGTCAAAATAAAGTGAAGATATAATTTTAGAATGGATTGAGCCTTATGATAATGTAAATGTATTTTTAATTAAGTATTTGGGAATAATTAAATCATTAAAATAAACATTATTTTTGTTTTGAAAGGGTCATAATGAGTCCCATTTTATAGGAAAAAAATTCACAGTTATTTTCACAAATATTTTTTTGGGTCAAAAATATAGTTTTAAAATTGAATATGGATAATTAATGATAAATTGATAGTTTTATAAATCATTAACTAAACCTTATTTTCTAAATGTAATTTTTTTATGATTATTTATTAATTTATATTTCATTTTTAACATGATATACACTTTAAATTCATTTTTATGGTTATTTTCATTATTTTAATTTAAATATATATATAGAATGAGAATATTATAATTTAAAATTTTATATCTATAATGCATATATATTAAATTAATTTTTCACTTTAATACAACCCAATTATTATTATTTCAATTTTTTAAACAAACTATTTACATTTACTTTTCCCCTGGTTGCATAATAGTTGAAAATACATTACGTAAGTGTTTGAACAATTATAATATTACATGATATTAATAATAAATTAAAAAAATATTATTTATTGGCTTTAAATATATTGATATTTAATTTTCCATATTACTATTTATTTCAATTTATATCATTATAACATTTTTAAGATGAGGATTTCAAAATTTCATAGCATATAGCATTATGATCTTGCGCAATTGGTGGGTAAGAATTTAGATAATCATCTTGTTATATAAATATTAAATTCACAAATATAAATCAAATTAAATGATTAAAAAACAAATTTATCTTTTATTTTGATAAAGACTTATACCATCTTAACTATTATCATAAAGACACAATGTTTGAGGTTTACAATGACATGAAAGCACTACAACAACACTAATAAATGTTTTCATATTTATATTTTAATAATAATTAATTTATATGGTTTTTATTGTATTTATATAATATTTTTTGGTATACAATATTGAATGATACATTCCATAAGGTTCATAATTTTTTTTCATATTTATATGATGACTATGTTATAAAATATATGATATTAATTAAAATTGTATTCTTGGACTATTAAAAAAAGTTAACGTGGTTAGAAAAATATTACTAATTAATGCTAAGAAAATTTTTAAAATATAAAACCAAAAAATTGGTTCATTTAGTGAAATTAAATTTCACAAATTTATAAATTATACTCTTAAATAAAAAATTATTGTACACATAAAATAATTTATTTTAAAAAAATTATTTTTTACAATTGAAAAATAATATTCTTATTCTATACATTAATAAATCAGTTATCAAAATTATAATAATAATAAATAATATTATGAATCATTATAATTGACATGAATATCCACTTATAGAATATCCAAAAAATAAATAAATTTTTTGATGTATTAGAATATATATCCAATTAATGAAATATATATAACTTTTATATTAAATATTTTTATGTCATTAAGTAAATAATGATAATTTGAATTTATAGTTTTTATTTAATTGAGTATGCACTATATTTTTAGAAAATATATAAATATACCAGCATGTTTAATGTATATATATAAACACACATATAAGAATATTAATAAACAATAAAATTGATTTATTATTAAATATACTAAATTTATCACAAATATGCCTTGGAATTTTATTAACTTGAGTAATTCATTGGTTATTGAAAATTAATGGAGGTCAAATGGTTTTATATAAGTAAGAATTACATTTTATTATGATGTTTTAATCTATAAATTCATATGAATATATAATCCATTAAATTCATGCATATATTAAGTAACATGGTATATGAAATAAATATAACACTTCTTACAAGGCATAAAATAGTGTTGATGTATGAAAAAGTTATAGATTGTATGAAAAGTGAACAATAATTCTTATATAGTATTGATCACTAATGTGTCTTCATTGAAACAAAACATAAATAATCACTTATATTCAAAATAAGGTTTTTATTTGACTAAATTTAGTTAATTAGACTTATGAGTTATACTTTTAAAGGTTAATTGAATATATAGAATTTGAGAGTCTTTTTCTACTTGTTACTTATTATTATAAATTAATGAATATTGAGAATTATTGATGATGGATATGATGTGGTATATTTCTTAGTTATAACCACAGGGGGAAATGTATATTCTATATAAAAAGAATCTTAAGAATGTATAGGGTATATTTTATCATACTAACTTATAGGAACATGTATTAACTAAAAAATATAATAAATTCTAGATTCCATTGATTATGCTCGGGAAGAAATCAAAAATATTTAGGGGATTACATAAAATAGAGGGAATATTTTCAAAAAATAGAAGAAAATTATAAGATATCAACTGTTGAATATGTATTGAAAAAATGATTATTTGGAATGTAAATGAATATAATATTATAGGGATGAAATGGGTTTTTATAGATAAACTCAGTTAAAAAGTTAATGAATTAAGTAATTATGATTATTTTTCTTTATAATTGTATTCCGAATTGGGGGTATTTATTTTACGAAGATATTTTTCCTGGTAATAATGCTTAAAATTATTCGAATAATTTTTTTTTAAATTTTAACTCAATGAAATTACTAAAATTTTTAAAATATTTTAAATTAAAATTTTTTCAATGTATTGATTTATGAGAATATATATATTTAAAAATATGAACAATTTACTATTAATGTCTAAGGAAGTTGAGCGATCCATGCAGTTTTTTATGTGAATTGTGTTAAAGGAGAATAAAAGACATTAGATCCAAGAAAAAACATTTATAGAGTTATTTTTAGTGGAAGAATTATCATTCCCTATGGTGCTTGGTTATACTTTTCCTTGTTTCACTAAGTCCTCTAGTTTCATCATTTTCATACAATAATGTTTTCTCTTGGAAATAATCTTTAATAGTTTTTCATATTTTTGAGTTATAGAAGATATGCCCAATTAAAATTATACCAAAACACAATCTATCATCAATAGATCTTCAGATTTTTATATTTTATTAGCAGATTTGATTGGGGTGGAATAATACCACTATAGAACCCTTGTAGAATAATTCACTTTTAACTATACTATAATTAATATCATAAAATATTTTGTGACCTCATATAATGTAATCAAAACCCTAGTATTGTGTGATTTCATTGACCATCTCCATATTTATATTTATCCATTATCCAATGATATAATTTCAAAGGCATAGCCATGAATGTTTTATTTTTATGAGAACAAATTCTTTATAATCTTCTTTCATTCCATGAATATATAAATAAGTAGATATTTGATGCCTATAATGGTTTAAAACTGATATCCCCATATGAAATATGAATTTGAGAATTCCTAAATTCTTAAAGGGACCCTAGTCCCATAATAATAGTTTCTATGTGTTGACAAATGAACAATTTGACTCAAGTGTCTAATGTTCCTTCAAACTCATATTGATATTCAAATCTCATATATTTTTCATCAGCTATTAATATAAATAATACAGAGACTATTTTGGAGAATACGAATATAAAAAAATTTATGGTTTGGTAAATTTTTTCATTTTAATATATATATGATAAGACAAATACATATAAAAATTCAATGGTGATGTAGAGTTCTTATATGATTTATTGTCCAATGATAACCCAAATTATAGATGATTCCTTTAGGATGGACAATTTCAGATCACTTGATAATTATCTTTTATATTATCAAAGAGATGTTTTAGATAAAAATTACTTAAAAGTAGAATAAAATACTACTATTATTATTAATTTACAGAACAAGTTTTAAGAAATAGTCAATGTGTACAATAGCATACATGATACACTACATCGAGCTTAAACAAACCACTAAATATTATTATTTAAATTTTACCATTATAACCTAGCTGTTGGAATAAAGGAAATGAACCATATAATTTTATTTATAAAAATAATATTTACACATTTTTATAAATAACTAATTTGTGAAAAATTATTTATAAATGAAAATAAAATCCTTTTAATTAAAAAGAAATGATTTTCAAAAGAATATTTGAATGAAAATAAAAGAATTTTATATAATACTTAAATCACACTTGATGAATTTTTTAATGATATATATATGTAATATATTCAATTTAATATTTAAAACTAATATTATATGTTTTCTATACATTATTTGATTACAAATTCAATTTTTTGAATAAAAAAAGTATTTTTATAAAATTTTAGTATTATCGCCTTTCAGTGGAGTACCCTTTTGGAATCTTTTTGTAGTCACTTTTAAATAATATATTTGAAACAATAGACTTATTATTTGGATTATAGACCTCAAAATATACATTGTTTGGAATATTATTATTTTTCTGATAAAATTCATATTTTAAGGAATAGTGAAAAAATATTGAATTTTAATTCAAAAAATAAATTTTCACCTATTATAATTGTATTAAAATATTATAATGTATTTTTTAAGTATAAATAAATTATTATTATATATATAAATCCTAATTTGGTCATTGGATTTAATTTCACATTGAAATTTGATATAAACACATGTCAAACTTTTGATGGTTTTTACTCTTAAAAAATCATTTTCTCTTTTTGAAAATAGGAATTAATTTAAAATTAATACCTACAAGTTATTTGTGTTGAATATTGAATAATAGATTCCATATTTTGAATAATAATTCCAAAATTATGTAAATAGTTCCCTTTTATTTTTGGAAATGAGGAATAATAACATTAGTAATTAATTTTGTTTCATGATTAAAGTGTAAATCATGTAAATAAGGGTAAACAATTTTATTATAATAATATAAAACTACCCTCAAACATGTAATAATCCAATTAGATGATATATTTTGTATAATACAACCCTTGGGATGAGCATTTGGCAATTTAAAGCCACCTTGGTGTGAATATGCCACTTATATCTTTTAATTTAAAGGAAAATATTTTATATTCCTAAATCTTTTTAATGAAATAAATTTAAAATGGTTTTATATAAGTGATATTTTCAATTATAAATATTAATTAGAAATATAACCATATTTAATATATCATGGTGTTTGATTTATAATTTTTAGACATTAAATAAATAAATTTAATTAATAAATAATGATGATGCAAGGATTACTTCATTAGTGATGGAATCAAGTAAATGACATTATAAATATTAGAATAAATATTATTGAAGATAATTTATGTCATAAATGATTTTTATAGATTTATATAACATGTTATAACACTATTAAATGTTTTTTTCGAAGTTATCTCTCTGTTTAGTTATGATTTAAATTTAATAAAATAAATAGTGTAAAAATTAACACAATTGATGTTTTATAAAAATAGTATTTTATTAAATAAATAAAGAAATCATAAAAATATTTTAAGATCACAAAGTTAATATTATAAGTTTTAAAAGTTGATTAATTTTCCACACATGGGAAATTTACCCCATGTCTTTGAAATTAATAGCCTCTTATTGATTAAAATGTTACTACCATCGTTAAAATTAAAAGAGAATAATTATGTGTAAACCGAAAAGATAAGGTTTGAAATAAAATAAATAAAATAAATAAAATTATAAAAATTATTTTTAGAGATTATTTAGACTTATAATCATCTTATCTTTTATATATCCCAATTGGATGCCTTTTTAATTAAAAATAATAATATATTGTTATTTAATAATTTTTGAGTTTCCAAGGGTGTGTCTTCCATATCCAAGAAAATGATACCATCTTTTCTCTAATACTCAAACATAAAGAAACCTGGTTTGGCCAATAACATCCCAAAAATCTTACCATAATCCCTCCCCTGATCCTAGAACCCTCCCAAAGGACATAAATCCACTCAACGAAGCCTTTTGGTTTAAACCAAAAGAAGTTACCTGATTTAGAGGTAATGTCTTCACTCATAATTTTTTGTTTTATTTCCATTATCCACTCTGTATACTCTTATTATTCTATGACTAATAACAATAAAAGTATCCAAATAATACTAGGATGTTTTTATGATATGTTTTTAGCTACATTTACACACTCTTCTATTTAATGGGTAACAAACATATTGTTTCTGTGTACGGTGAACTACTGCATCACGAAATGAAGATTGTACAATTTTCCCCAACAACTACTCATGGTGTCCTTTATAATGAAAAATATTTTTAAATATAATATATATATTTTATATATATTTTATCTATTTTTATGTAATTTTTATTTAGAATATTCCTTTATTCTTTCCATGTTTTGTATATATAATAATTGTGTTTAAGAAAGTGTGGACTATCGCTCCTCAAAGTGATAAGACTTGTTCCCTATATAAATGGAACATATAAAATATGATTTTATTAAACACATTAGACATAAATGATTTGAATATAATACTAGTATTATAATATATATTTATATTATTTAGTGTTTACTCTTTAAATTTGACAATGAAATTAAAGTAGTTTCCATTTGTATATATGACCTATAGTCAACATGAACAATGCATTTAATTTCTTATCTCCAAATATTACAGATATTCTAAATACTTATATAAAAGATATATATGATATTTAAATCTTGAATAATATTCTTAATATCATGTACTTTTTACCACATGTACAATTTACTTAAAAATAATTTCATTTTCGACTCAAGTACCGAATAAAGACAAACACCTGATATGAACTTAAATAGGAATTTATATATTATATAATTGTTTTATGTGATATAAAAGTAATAAAAAATTGAAAAAGTTTATAAATAATGTATAAACAAACCCATGTTAATTATTTTGGAAAATAATGAATATACGAGACAGTTTTGACTCATTATAAGGGAAATGAAAACTCAACCAACATTCATTGAGTTAAATATCTATATCATTGGTAATGGTTTTATATAAATATGTTGGAATTAACTCTAATATATTTACAATAAATATTAACTTATATTTGGTGTTTATATACATTCCACAAATAATTTTTTCCTTGATTTATCCTTAATCTAATGATACGATCTTTGTAAGTGATTTCATCTCAATATCATTTCATTGAGTCATATCTTGATGTTTTTCACCATTATTATCCAATTAGGTATATATAAAACCATTTTAACATGTTATATCATGAATGAGTATATTTTAATGATATTTAATGTATTATTTAATTTTATTTCTTAATGATTTTTATCCAAGTTTTTATCTATTATTAGGGGGCTCTTTAACAAATACATCATTTCAAATGTTTTAAGGATTTATTCTTACTAAACCTTAAATATTATGTAAATGTTTTCAAAATGGTTTTTATGAATTTATTTATATGAAAATTAATTTTTTAAAATAATAATTATTTTCAAAATCTTCAAAATGGTATGGGACACATTGATTCAAAAGTCTTTTTATTAAATGATATATATTGTTTTTGAAACTTCACAAATATATGAATATATTAAAATGATTTATTGTGATTTTAAATGAACTTTTATGAGGGAAATTTTTATAATTTATATATTTTATGTGTCATGATTATATAATGGTACTATTTTATGGGTGGTTATGTGATAAACCAATGATGGGTGGTTACATGAAAAAACAAAGATGGATGGTTACATGACAAACTAATGATGGGTGGTTCTGTGAAAACCCAAGGAAGGGTGGTTACATAATAACATCTAAAGAAATGTGTATGGATGTTTTTCATATGGCTATTACAATTTAGTGATATGTATGGAATCCGACCGTATTTCTATTCTATTTAGTGATATGTGTGTAAGTCCACCATGTGGTTATTCCATTTATGTATGTTTATGTCCAATGGTACCATTATATGTTATATTTTTATTTCTATGGGTTTATGATTTTATTTTAGTAACCAAAAATGGTCACAAAAGAGAATATATTTCGTGAAGAGTATTTACAACATTATAAAGTTTAAAAGTATTACATTATGATAATATATTCAAGGATTACATGTTTTTTTCAAGATTAATAGTTTTCCTTCATTGTGTATCCCTTAATGATATTTTTATGCTCATCAATTGTTCTTGAATTAATTTTCAATTTTTTAATGAATAATAGAGTCAATTATGAGATCAAGGAAAATTAATGTTGTTTAAACATGACACATAACCATGTTTAGTTTTTTGATGTTCTCGTTTTCTGAAAAAATGGATATTGAGTAGAAGTTTCCACTTTGTATTATTTAAGTTGTTATATATGTGTTATGACCTAATTCAATAGAGATATAAACCTGAAAATATCCTCATTTTTAATTCTTGACATAACTCAAGATTATGCAATGTTTATGGCTGAGTCCTTATTGTTGTTATTATAGGATGGTTAAGAAAACATTGTAGATTATGATGTTTTCATAATAGTTAGGGATATCATCATGGGATCATAATTTTAAGTCTTATCATCAGTTTAATGTCTTAGAAACCCATTTTTATTCTTTATGATATAAAATATTAAGGTGACTAAAGATATTTTTCGAGACATTCACCTTTGAGGAAATTATGTCTTATTAGTTTTTGGGATTCAAATGTGATGTATGGAATAACCTTTGAGGTGAAACATGTTATGATTATTTTTAAGGTGTTTATAATATTTTTAGAATTTTATAATAACTATATAGTTTCATATAATGGAAAACCAACAGAATTGGTGGCAACCCGTCGCGTCTAGAAAGGCTGCGGGAATCGAACCCACAACCGAAGGATGAAAAGTGTGAATCACCAACCACTGGACTATGTGAAGTCCATTGTT
Source organism: Viscum album (assembly GCA_963277665.1). NCBI lineage: Eukaryota > Viridiplantae > Streptophyta > Magnoliopsida > Santalales > Viscaceae > Viscum > Viscum album. The sequence goes on along the minus strand of OY728121.1, from coordinate 573,340,365 downwards.
TGTATGAATTTTTCATTTTAGTTAAATGACATGATTTAATAATAATTAGATTATTTAGGAAACATATTTTTAATCAAATGTATATCCTTAGTGCTATAAAATGATTTGGGGATTACATAATAATTTTTTTTGGAATTTGTTCAATATTTTCCAAACCTTATATGATAAGGTAAATAGAACACTATTAGATTTTTATGGAGTAATGGTTGAATTATATTTTGGATTAATCAATTATTTTAATTGTGGAAATATGGGAATTTTGTTATTTATGGAAGTGATTAATGTATCTTTGAGAAAATGTCAATATGATAATTTCTTTTTTGCATCAGACATTAAGAGTGTTTGATGTTATTTAGAGATAATTTTTAAAATTTATCTTAGAAGAACATGTTACCAAATATTTTTGTTTTTTGGGTTTTAATATTATGTTGGAATATTTTTAGATATTTTTAGCACCATTACTTATCAAATGGTATTTGTTAGGCTTTGGGTATGACTTTTGAATTTTTGAGATTAAAATAAGTATTTCTTCATACAATAGTTTATTCTTTTGGGGGATTTATATAATTATATCTCAAACTTTTTGGTGTTTTTTAATATTTGAAGACATTATGAATATATAGTTAATCTTTTACGAAGTATGTGATTTCGTAGAAATTGTTTTCAGTGCATAAAGTGTGACCAAGTCATCTTGAATACTAATAATTGGGATAGAAGATGAGTTTTTGGTAGAAATTTATCAAGGTATGAAACTCTAAATAACAAGTAAGTATGTTCCCTTATTTTATTAGTCACGTTTATAAATGAATTACTCAACTTTATGAAAAAATGTTTTTGATACAAAAATGTTTTTAGTTTTCTTTTCCAACTATGAAATCAATATCCTTTTAACCAATAAAAAATTTATTGTTTTGTGATAGTTAACATTATACTAATCATGTTAAAATCACTCTCCATCAAATATTGATAGTTATTTTTTCTTCCATATCCATGTTTTCCTACATCTCATCCTAGTATGTGTTATCTTGGGAGACTCTCATACCATATTTTATTTAGTTTAAAGTGGATGTTTTATTAATACTTTTTCCAATGTGAGATTGAAATAATGGTATTTGGAAATATCATACCCTAGTTACCAGCCCCAAATTCAGATTGTGAGGAATAAATTTATTGAAAGGGGGAGGATGTAACATCCTATGTTTTAAGAATGAAACACTATGTGCAATAGCGTATGTGATACGATACATCGAGCATAAATGAACAACTAAATAATATTATTTACATGTTACCATCATAACCTAGTTGTTAGAATTGAGTGAATGAACATTATTACTTTATTTATGAGAATACTGTTTACACATGTATATAATTAATTAATTTGCGGACAATTATTTATAAATGAAAATAATACCTTTTTAATTAAAAGGAAATGTTTTTCTGAAAAACTATTTAATGGAAAATAGGTGAGTTTATAAAATAATAAATTCATTTTTTATTAATATTATTAAAGAAATATATATTTCAAAAATTCAGTTCAATATTTAAAATTAATCGTAATTTTTTGTAGGCATCATATAATAACAAATTAATTTTTTTGAATAAATGAAGTATTTTTCTAAAAATTTAGGTTTACCACCTTTTGATGGATAAATTTTTTTGAATGTTGTTTTGTCTCTTGAGAATGATATATTTGAAAAAATAAAATTAATATTTAGAAGATAGACATAAGAATTTTATTTGGATTAAATTTCAGTAATTTTTTAATAAAATTCATATTTTTATGAATAGTGAAAACATGCATTTTAATTAATAACTGCCTTTTTGCCTAATTTATTTGTGTTATTCGATTATAATTAAATTTTTTAAAGTAAATATATATTATTTTTTATATGTTAATACAATTTTTGAATTGGGGGTAATTTTAAATTGAAATTTTATATAAACACAAGTCAATATTTTAATGGGTTTTTAGTTTTAAAAAACTAGTTTTTGAATTTTGAAAACAGGAATTATTAACAAATTAATTTATGAAAATTGTGTATTTTTAATTTTTAAAAATTAATTCTATATTTGTATCCATATGGTACAAATTATTTAATTAGTTCCATTTTATTTATGGGCATGATGATTTGTAACTTTAGTAATTATTTTTGTTTACTATGGTTAGAGGGTAAATCTGGTAAATAAGGGAACAATAATATTATAATCATATAAAACTACCCTAACATGTGTCATAATCTTATTTGATGAGATATGGCCATCCAAGATAACCCTTGGGACCAAAATTGGTCCTTTTGAAGCCGCAAGGTGTGATTGTGGCACTTATATCTTTTAATTTAAAGCAAATGAAAATATGTTATAATCATAACTATTTAAAATAAAACAATTTTAATTTTGTATTATATACATGATATATTTGACTATAAATAGTAATTATAATGTTAAAACAATTTCATATACAATTGTATTTTATTTACAAATATTACACGTTAAATAATTAAATTTAATTATGACACAAATATGATGCTGTGATTACTATATTATGAAAAGAATCAAATAAATGATATTATAATTATTAAAATAAAAATTGTCTGACGTAATTTATGTATTCTACATTTTTATATAAGAATATGAAATGTTATAATACTATTAAATTATTTTTATTGAAGTTATCTCCCTATTTGGATTTTATTTCAATTCAATAAAATAAATATTGGAAAAATGGACATAATTGATAATTTATAATAATAGTAATTTATTATATTATTCTAAAAATGAAATAATTATTTAAATTAAAAAGTGACTATTATAAGGTCTAAAATAACATTAATAGTCCAATTATTGGATATTTATGGAATACAAGTGAAATTAATAGCCTTTTAATATTTAAAACGTTATTCCAAAAATTAAAATTAATAGATAATAATTTAGGGTAAACCGAAAGGATAAAGATTAAAATAAAACTAATACATCTCTAAAAATACTTGGATGATATTATTTTGACCTATCATCACCCAATATTATATATATCTCAATTTCGATCCTTTTTAATTAAGAAAATTAATTTATATTAATTTAATAATTTAATAGTTTCCAAGGGCACCCCTTCCATCTCATAAAAAAGGTACATTATCTTCTCAAATACTCACACTTAAAGAACCCTCTAGTTCTAACAAGGCCTGAAAATATATTACTAGAAGCCATCCCATTTTCCAATAATCTTGTTTTAGGGTAGAAATCCTCCCAAGGAAGCCTTTTGGTATAAATCAAAATAAGATACCTGCTTATGAGGTAACACCTTCTCTCATTATTTTTAGTTTCATTTCCATTCTACACTCCCTATAATATTATTGTTATATGAATACATAAAATAATAGTATCATAAATATAATAGGATATTTTTATTCTTTTTTTCTATCTACACTTACACACATCTCCATTTAATGGTTAATTGACATATTGTTTCATTGTACGACAAACTATTGCCTCACAAAATGATGACTGTTCAATTTTCCCATGCCACCTATCTTGGTGGCAATTATAATCGAATTTTTTTCATATTATATATATTATATTTATATTGTATTTATTCTTCTATAATTTTTATTTTCGACATACATTAATGTTTCCCATATTTTGTATATACGATAGTTTTGTTTGAGGAAGTGTGGACTACCGCCCCCTCAAAACAATATGACTCATTCCCGCTATACATGGAATTTATGAAGGAAAATTTTATTAATCCTATGATACATAAATGACAATAATATAATATTGGTATTATAATATACATTTATATGATTTAATTATTCTTCTCTTAATATTATAAAAAAATAAATGTAGCATTCATGTGTACGTAAGACCTTCCATCTCCACAAACTGTGCAGTTCATTTATTATCTCCAAATATTTTGGTAATTAAAAAAAACATATATAATGGATATATATGACAATAAAAAAAAGAAAATAATTCTGGAGATTAATGACTTGTGATGACATAGATAATTTACATTAAAATACATTTATTTTCAACTCATGTACCGAATATCGTCCAGACATCTAATATGAACTTAAATAGTCATGTTACTTTTAGAACATGGTAATAAGTGATATTAAAGAAATAATAAAAGTGAAAAAATATCTCACAAAATTATAAATTTACCCATGTTTATTCTTTAGTAAAATTAACAACCTGTGAGACAAGTGTGACTCTAGATAAGGGAAATCGTAACTCAAGAACCATTTATTTCCTAAAATATCTATTCCACTGGTTATATTATTATATAAATATGTTTAAATGAAACCTGATTGTTTTAAAAGGAATATAAACTTATATTAGGGGTATTTATATTTTTCACAGATAATTATGTTATTAATTTATCTTTAATCTAATGATATAATCCTTGTAAGGGTATTCATCTCATTCTCCATTCATTGATGAAAATCATGGTGTTTTCACATTTATTATCCTATAAATTGTATAATAAACTCTTATGACATTTTATATCATGTATAAGTTTATTATCATGATATTTAACTGTTTATTTAAGTTTATCCCACAATTATTTTTATTCATGTGTTTCTCTAGAGGTAAGGGACTCTTTAACTAAAACATGGTTTTAAATGTTTTTAAAAATTATTCTTCAAAAACCAAATATTTCATGTCCATGTTTTTAAAATGGTTTTCAAGATTTTATTTATATGAAAAATAATTTTTCAAAATAATTTTTCCTTTTAAATGATTCAGTTTTTTATACAATACATTTCTTCAAAAGTCTTTTTATTAAATGTTTTTATTGGTTTTTGAAGTGGATTGAATATTTCATTATCTTGAAATGATTTCTTGTGATATAAAATGAAATGTTATTAGTGAAATATCGATAATGGAAATATTATATGTTTCATGACTATATAATGGTACTTGGACATTTGACATGAGGTAATGTGATAAACCAATGACGGGTGGTTACGTGATAATCTAGAGATGGGTGGTCACGTGAAAAAACCATAGATGGGTGGTTTCATGATATAAAAAGGGAGGGTGGTTGCATTACAAAATGAAATGAATTGGGTATGGAAGTTATTAGTATGGCTATTCTATTTAGTAATATGTATGGGAGTCGTCTGTAAGGCCCTTCCATTTAGTGATATGTGTGGAAGTTGACCGTATGGTTATTCCATTTAAGTATGTTTACATCCCATGTTACCTTTATATGTTATATGCGGGTTTTTATGGGTTTATGGTAATATTTTGATTGTAAAATAGGGTATGAAATGGTATAACATGCTGTAAAGAGTATTTACTACATCATTAAATTGAAAATTATGTCATTATGATAATTTATTCATGGTTTTCCTGTTTTTTAAAGATTAATAGTATTTCATCTTTGTGTATCCCTCACTGAGATTTTTATACTCATACTACGTTTTAGAATTTTTTTTCAAAGGTTTTAATGAATAATAGAGTCATGGAAATGCTATTAAATTTTAAAATGAAACAAAACCTTGTTTCTTTTTTAAAAGTTATTATTTTATAAAAAATGGACTGTGAGTATAAGTGTCCAATTTGTATTATTTTTGTTTTTAAGTATCTGTTGTGACATAATTATATAATGATCTAAACCTAAAAATATCTCCAATGTGAATTTAGACCTAAATAATAATTATTAAATCCTTAAGTGTGTGCCTATATAATTAATATATAATATTTGGTTGTTATGTTCTTCCCAGTGGCAAAATGGATGATTACAGCATTATCCAAGGAGGTGTTTTCACACTTTATTAAACTCTAAAGATAAATAATTTTTTAAAATATTAAGTCACACTCATTATTATATTTTTTGTGTAAGACAATAATTTTATATAAAATGAGGTGAAATTTTATTAAATTACTTTTTATCCAAATAAAGAAAAAATATGAGATGATTATAAAACAAGAAAATCATTTTTGTTTGGGTGGTATGTCATTCATATAGGATGTTTTATTTTTTTATCAGAAATTAGGTCTATTAATATGTAACTGACGATTTAGGAAGAGAATAATCAAATAAATAACATATTCATATTTTATGTTGGACAAAATAATTTAATGAGGATGATATACATGGTATGAATTATGAAGAGTCATATTAAAAGATACACAAGACATATCCATAAATGAATATCATTTATGTTGTCAGTTATATTGTGTAATTAAAAATAAATATAAATGATACATATCATATTATGTAAAAATATATTAAATATTTGTTTTATTAGACCTTGTGAGATTATATTAAGGTGTGGTGATAATAAATATATTAATATATTTTATTTCACACCTATTGATAGGGATGTTTATGTTATAGATAAAAAGAGATATCCATGTGTATTATTCCTTTTTTCAAAAGTGGGGTTCATTATAAATAAAAAGAGAAATATATAGTGACTCTTTAGTCAATTGAAAATAAATATATTGAAAAAGTATTGTATTCATCTCAAATTTTTTGGACAAAATAATAGATAGATGAAATATGATATGGAGTTACATATACATTATTTATTTTTTGTGATAACCAAAGTATTAAAAATATTTAAAATAATATTTTGTAATAGTCAATGTTGAAATATATTGAAATTAAATAAAAATTCATGAATAGAATATAGAGAATATATGCTCATCCTTGATTTTATATTTGTAAACAAACAAGTCACAAGTATCATAATGAAACCCCTATTGAAGGGTTAATTTTGTAACTTGCAAGTATCATTAATAGGGAATCTTATCACAAAATACTCACGAGTAAATTTTCTACATTTTCTGTATTTCATTATTCTATACTTCTTAATAAAGAGGATCAAAATTATATATCATTTATTATTACATGGTGAGAGTTATTAAAAGAAAATATAGAAGAAAAAAATTAGTATTTTTATTGATTACGTGCTATTAGACTTAAATGAGTAGTTAAATTCTTCTAATGAAAGGGGATATATATATGTATTTAAAATTTTAATGTGAATTTATTAAATGAGTTTTTTAGGGCATGAAAAAAATTCTATTATAGATTTTTTTTTGTATATTCTTTTAAATTTAATATACTATCATATTTACAAAAATTCTAAAGATATATATTAATGAACCCATTATGTGTTTATAAGAACATTGAAAGGATAATTAAAATTTAAAAGTAGTTTTTTAATTTATACATATATACGAATTTCTCATAAAAATGTTAAAAAATTTATTAAACATGTGTGTAGATAACTTATATATTGGATGTATACTGTAGAATAGTTTTTTGATATTATGATTCCAAGCCATTGAACATGTTTTTATAATATATTTATTACATTTGTGGTCGTTGATTTATTTGAATTTGATTAGAGTTTCATAGGTTTCATGGGAATTAAGACATAATATATTAGTAAAAAAACAAATTTTAATTACGGTATTTCTACAAATATTTAATGGTCGGGAAAATTTGATAATGATGAAGTCTAAGAAAAATGAAATTTTTTACTTTGTGTTACTATAAAAACATTTTATAATTTTTTTGATATTGTGAAGAAGGAAACTATGATAAGGTTTTATAAATAATTTCATAATCTATAATTAATTTTTTATAATATAAATTTTTTATTCTGAAATATATATATATAGTAGATATTAGAATTAAATGAAAACAAAAAGAACCATGGTTATATAAAATACCTCATGGTTTATAAGAGGAATATTTATATATTGATGATCTTGTTACTGTAGTTAGTTATTGAAATTATGGAATAAAAATATATTTATGGTTAAATTGAATTCATAATTTGGTTATAGTCAATGTTATATGATATTATATTAAAATTTTTATTTAAATTTTTAGATATATAATATAATATTTTTATTTTTTAGGTATAGTATTTATATTAATAACACTATTAAGTATTTATAAATCACATAATTGTTAGTAGATATCTATTTAAAAATAGAGTTTCTATCTAAAAACTATATATATATATCTTCCCAAATATTATACAAAGGTTTATTTATATGAAAGGGTGTTTTTAATTAGAGATTTGGTAAAAACAACCTTGATGGATTGAAGGTACATTTTAAGGATTTTATATGAACCTATTTTCTTGATTATTTTCAACGTTTTTTAATTATCATCTTATTTTACATTTATCAATTTCTGAAATGTATTTGACACACTAATTTTCTGGTGACATGATGGTAAAGGATATAAGGCCATCCCCATTTCATTATATTTATATATATATATATTTAAAGGTAAAAAATTGACTTGTGATTAATCCCAAAAACTATGAAAAACTATCCAGTAATAATTATTAAGGAAATGTTTTAAATTTACTTATTTTTTATAATATTTATTCATTATATATCTTTTATCATGATTCTTTAGTGTGATAAGATTACCCCATATATTGTTCAATAGTGGGATAAATGTTTAATGTGATTGATATATATATATTGACTTAACCACCTCTAAGTGATTCTTATATTGTTTTGAGTACATCATTATTTTATTTTTTTATGTGAGAACAACAAGCTGAGGGTCAGAATATTAGGATGGATTTTCTCACATTAAAATTTTTTATAATTCAAATATTCATTAATTTTGATTAATACATGAATATAATTTAATTTAAATAACTACTCTAATTAATTTGATAGTAGAATAATTATGATTTAAGGAGAAAATATTATTCTTGATGAGTTAACTTTTGATTAAAATTAATTTTTTAATGTAAATCTATATAAGTACTCCCTAGGGATATCTATCTTATAAAAAATAAAACTAAAGGAAAAATGCTTCATTTTTCTTTTTGTATATTTATAGAATGTGTTTATGAAATCCTCATGAATTTTTTTTAGAATAGTAAACTTTTTTATATGTTTGTTGATATTAGACACAAATTCTAATATATTATAGTAGTCATAAGTGTAGTATTACATAGTGTACTATGATTATATTAATTTATATCTAATGATGTATAATTTATTCATAGATAATGGTGTAGTTAATTTAGTTCCATTATTATTTATTTATTTTATCACTATTGAGCCTTATTATTTGGGAATATTGATTATGTTGATATTTGAGTATGGTTCCTTAGAGGATACTAGATTTAGAGTTCATATATTATCTTCTTTATGACCATGGTTGGGGTTTTATAAATATTTAATGAGTTAATATAAAAATTTTATCAATTTATAATTATGTATTTATGAGAATAAACGTGGGTAATGTTCAATTATTATGATTTATTAATATGTTTTTTGATATGTTACCCTACATGGGTAACTATTTAATAATGTTTTCATGTTTTTGAATTTTTTTTTACTTTTCATATGACTGTGGTGGTCCTGGAGATGGTCTTTGTAACATCCTAGGTAAATAAAGAACATGACATTTTTTTATATTTATTAATATTTTTGAACAAAATATTAATTATACTTTAAAGGGGATTCTATGTTTGATGGTGTACTTGATACACAACAATGGATTTCTTTGATATATTAAATTACACTCTAATAATATAAAATTATTATTTTAAATGGTAGTTAACACCTAGTTGTTCTAAATGTGGGAATTAACAGAACTAACTATAAAATGGTTGTATATGATTGTTAATTTTTTTTACATTTATCTAATAAAATTTAGAGGCTTAAAATGTGAATGAATCTAATTTTAAACATAATTTACTGTAAAAGGATGATTCACTACTTTTTAATGGCGAACCCTATTTAAATATTATTTTTGTCACTTTTATATGTTCCATTTGACAAAATAAATTTTTTCTTTATAATCAGGATATCATAATTTACTTTGGGTAAATTTTTGGTATTCTTCTAAAAAAATACATTTTTATGAATATTGAAAAATATTGTACTTTAATTCAAAAGTTTCTTTTAATATAATTTATTTATACTATCATATTGCCTTATTAATTGGGTTTAAATTGTAATTATATTATGTTTTTACAGCTTAATCAAATTTTGATCATTTGAATTAATTTCACTTTTAAATTGGACATAAACAAATATCAATCTTTTGATAGTTATTATTTATTAAAAACACGATATTTGTTTTGATAACATGAATTAATTTTAAATTAATTAATTCAACATCTATGTTTTGAATTTGGTAAAATAATCAACATTTTTGAATTAGGAATATTAAATATAACTTAGGCTGATTTTTTGGTATTTTTCTAAAAATATTCATTTTTTATGAATAGTGAAACCACTAAGTAGTAGTTAAAAACTGACCTTTTCATTTAAATGAAAATTTTCCCCTTCTGTGGATTGAATTTCAAAAATATGACATACATAGTTGTAATTATTATGTAAAATGTGGTTTGATAAGATTAAAATAATTTTTGGTGAATAGTAACTTTTGACTTTTCTTTACCATGGTTAAAGATTAATAGGGTAATTCAAGGTAAAAATAATATTATAATAATTCCAAATTACTTTAACACTATTCCTAACCTTATTGAATGAGTAACGACCGACTATGGGAATCCTTGGGTCAATTTTGGGACTCCATGAAGCCACTTATGAATTAGAATGACACTTTATTTTAATTAACTTAAAGTAAAAGTAAAAATGACATAAACAAATATCACTTTGTAAATGAATTATTAATGGTGTTATATAAGTTATATTTTTGAATATAAATATAAATTAGAAAGCTAAAAAGATTTACTACAACATGGTATTTTTTTATAATTTTTAGACAACGAATAAATTAAATTACTTATGAGACAATAATGATGAAGTTTTTACCTCATTAATAAATTATTTAAATAAATAATGTTTTATGTATTAAAATAACGTCCAAAACCGGTCCAATTATTATTGTATGAATTTATTTCAACTATCAGTCATCTTATCTTCTACTATAATGAGTTTTGGACCTTTAAGAACTGAATTTCATTATATAATAAATTAATATTATCACACATTCCTAAAGATCCCCTCCTCCCCCTTATAAAAATCCCTCACTTCTAACCAATTTCTGACACATATAAAGCCTTTTGGATCATTCAAACTCTTCCCAATTAAGCTCCCTACAATAATGATGCAGTGTTTTGGACCTTTAGTTAGTATTATTTTACTTCAAAAACCCCAAAACTTTTTTTATTCCTTTCTTCAATAACAACTCTAGTATCCTAAATATACTAGGATGTTTTTATGAGATGTATTCCAACTAAACTTACGCACACCTCCATCTAATGGGTAAAGTGTATATTAATTCTTTGGGTGGAAAACTAACACCTCACGAAACGATGATTGTTCAATTACCACCTATCGCCTCTAATGGGGTCATTATGATGGAAATATATTTATATATGATATATATTATATTTATGTTTTCTTTATGTTTCTTTATTTTTAATTTATAATACACCTTTATGGTTTCCTTTATCAGTAAACACTATAATTTCATTTGATGATGTGTGCACTACCGCTGCCTAAAAGTTATTAGACTCATTTATACCATACATGTGACATATAAAGGATTGAATTACTGAAATAATATATGATATTATATTGAAATTATAATATAATTATTTATCATTAGGATTTAATTCAATTAAAGTATGAAATAGAAATGAAAGTAGCGTTCATGCGTACATACGACTTACCGTCTCCTTGAACAGTGCATTTCATTTCTTATCTCAAATGTTATGTACCATTATAAATACATATATTTACTGGATATATATGATAGATAAGATATCTAAATCATGAATATCATTCTGGAGATAATGGTCTCTTGTCCACATGGACAAATTGTAATTATTAGGTGTTAATTTTTTTACTCAGGTAGCAAATAGCCAAAAAATGAACATTATTAACTTAAATGATTATATATTGTTTATAACATGGTAATAATTTATATAAAAGGAATAATAAAATTGAAACATGTTTTTTAATCATATATAAATTAACATAAGCTTATTATTAATTAAGAACAAGGAATAAATAAGTCACGTCGGACATGAGGTAAGGGATTTTTTATCTCACTTTAAATTCCATGAGATTTCCATTGTTCACCACTTATTTATTCCATGTGGTTTATTGTTTACGGAAATTTGATATATATTATCATGATTCTCTTTATATTAATGGTATTATCTGATTCATTTGGTGGTTATTAACTTTTTGTTATATGTCTCGATTTATTACAACGTGGTAAGGGGTTTCTTATCTCACTTTTAATTCCGTGAGATTTCAATTGTTTGCCAATTATTTATTGCATGTGGTGTATGGTGTACTTAAATTTGGAATATATTATCATGATTATCTATGTATTCATGGTATTGTGTGATTCATTTAGTGGTCATTATCTTTTGGTCATACGACTCGATTGATTACAACGTGGTAAGGGGTTTCTTATCTGACTTTTAATTTTGTGAGATTTCTATTATTACCCACTTATTTATTGCATGTGGTGTATTATGTTCTGAAATTTGATATATATTATCATGATTCTCCATATATTCATGGTATTCTCTTATTAATTTAGTGGTTATAAACATTTGGTCATACGACTCGTTTGATTACAACGTGGTAAGGGATTTATTATCTAACTTTCAATTCTTTGAGATTTCCATTGATTGCAACTTATTAATTGCATGTGGAATATTATGTACTTCCATTTTATATATATTATAATTATTTTATTTATATTAATTGTATTATGTAATTAATTTTGCGGTTATTAACCTTTGGTCATATGCTGTTAGGCTGTCGAATTTTTGTAAGGGAACTTCTTCACCCAATTTCAATTCTTTGGGTTAAACATCTATATCTTGAGTATGTAGTGATATGAATATGTGTGAATAACCTCTGGTTGTTTCACACTTAATGTCCACATATATTTAGTGTATTTTTATTTTTTACACATTATTATGTAATTGATTTATCCTTAATCTAAGGATATAATTTTTATAAGGAATTTCATCTTAATTTAAATTCCATTGAGACTTCATTGTTGTCTTGCACCAATTCACTCTTATATGGTGTATATTCTATCCTTTGGCATATTATATTATAAATAACTTTATTATCATGATATAATAAAGTTCTAATTAAATATTATTCTGCAATTCTTTGTATTCTAGTGTCTCTCATTTTGTTAAATACTTTTTAACTAAAATATCATTTTAAATGTTTTAAAGATTTATTCTTCTAAATATTTCTCTTTAATGTCCATGTTTTCAACATGGTTTTTAATATTTATTTATATTGACAATAATTTTTTCAAATGAAAATTCATTTAAAAGCTTCAAAGTGGTATGGGACAAATCGATTCAAAAATCACTTCATTAAATTTTTTGAATGGTTTTATAAGTCATTATTTATTTCAATATTTTGATTTGATATATTGTGATATGAATTTTTAAATGTGATACTTCCTTTATTGTTGTGTAATATGTTATGAATATGTTATGGTTATTGGACATTGTTTACATATATGGGTGGTTCTGTGATGATCATAGGGTGGGTGATCCCGAGATATCTCTCCAACGAATAGGGTAATGTAACAGAGGTAAACGTTCATCCAAAGAGATTTAGGGAATATACTGTGATGGGTATTACAAAGTAACTCCCTATTTAGTTTTGATTGCTAAAATTTTAGTATGTTATGTGTGCCACAATTTACCTTTATGATTTATGATTTATTTGTGTGATTTATAAATCTTATGATTTCATGAGGTATGTAAAAGAGTTTATGTTTTGTATGTATTTATGAACTAATGTTGTATTTCATTATTTTATAACCCTTACTGAGCATTTTATTCTCATCCCACGTTTTAAAGGGTTTTTCACAATACTTAAAGATGAATAGGGTCATGGATTGGATCAAGGAGAAGTAATGTTGTCTAAAACATGGAACTAAACATGTTTCTTTCTAAGATTTTTTATTTTATGAAAAAAATGGAAACTCAGTAGAAGTGTTTGCTTTGTATTATTTTGAGATGTAATAGTTATGTCCTAATTCTCTAAAACTCTAAAATTGAAAAGATCCTAAACCTGTATTATTCATTTAATTCAATATTATATAATTTTTTAAGGCCATGTCCTCATAGTTGGCATCAGAGTTCAGTTTCGAAAACTTTCGGGATTATGAGTTTTCATTAGACACCTAGTTATCCCATATGTCTATTATTTCCATTAAATCCTTGTTTTATAACATTTTAAAATCAAGGAATGTCAGTTAAAAATGGGAGGAGGAAGATCTCAAATGACATTCTTATCCCTTCCTAATGACTTGCTTGCAATAGTTATTGCAAAGTCATGTTCAGATGATTTTGAAACGTTTTCTAGCATACAACTCAATATCAAGTAATAGTTTGAGATATCTAACACCTCCACTATACCTCATTATCATCATGGAAAATGGGTTGAATTTAAAAAAATTATTTTCACAATATTACCATATTTTCATGAAAGTTAAATATTATCAAGGCATTTTCAAATATTTTACCTTATCCCAAGATTTTAAAGCATATTATGATTTCTAAAAAGGTGATGAAGAAGGAAACCCTTGAGCGATCTATTTATATTTTCTTTTAAAATATTGACTCTCAGTACATACCTATAGTATTTTAAAAGGACAATTAATTGAATGTTTCAACTCAAATTTGGTTCTACTATTTTATAGAAATCATATTTTATCAGATGTTTTGAAATTATATGGCATACATGATTATTTTCAAAAACATATCATCTGTGAACACCCATATGACCCATGTTGTACAAGGTGTATTTGGATGAAGGAATCAAATGATTTTAAAGGATATCTAAATATTATTTTCAATGCATTGACATTATACCTATGTGAAAAAGATGACGAGGAAAACAAATGGACACAATGATCAAGGTATGATGTTCTTTATTTGGGGGTCATTTCATTTTAACATGTGGTGGTAATATAGAAAATGACAATATTTATAAGACCTCAAGAATTAATATGTTGAGATCATAATGAATTGAAATGAAAATGAGAGGTATAAGGAAACCAATATGGTTAAAAACTGTAAAGTTTATTTTTGAGTTTTATAAAAAGGAAACCTGTAGGATGGGTGACAACCTGTCGCATCCAGAAAGGCCACAAGAATAGAACCCACCACCGAATGGTGATAAGGGAACGTCGCCTACCACTGGCCTACTTTAATTCCTTGGTCATTAAGACTTATTATTTTAGTAAAATTATTTTATGGAACTAGAATAAATAGATTTTGTAAACATCTATTTTTTCCAATGGATATACTTTGTATATGGAACTGATTTGGTGATTATGCGATAAAAGATGTTATGGAAAGTGTTCTCTATCTTGAGGAAACACTATATGCCTAAGAAAGATATAATACTATGGGATTTAAATTGTGGAATAATGATTGAAATTTTTGTTTGGAAGAATCTGGGTTTTTATTGTGGACATATGATGGATTGGTTTATTTATGAAAACGATTAACTTATCATGGATAATATGTGACTAGGTTTATTACTTTTCAATATGAGACACTATGAGTAAGTAATGTTATTTGGAGAAAAATGATAAGATTTATCTTGAAATAATAAGTAATTAAATCCTTACAATATTTGGGTTTCAATATTAGCTTTGATTACTTTTGAAGAATTTTATTGTCTGTTGTTTATCGAATGGTCTTTGTTGATCTTTGGGTTTTGTTTGAAAATTTTTGGAGATTAATAAAAGTTTTTCTTTTGGTAAAAGTTTATCCTTTTTGGGGATTACCTGATCTTGTACTAAATTTTTTGTTTTTTGGTATATATATAATGATAGGGGAAACATATAGTTCATATTTTGTGGATTTTGTGATACTTTAAAATTTGATTCTAGGGATTTTAATGTGACCAAGTCTATTTGAATACTCATAATTTGTAGAAAAGAAGAAATTGTGGTAGAAATTTAGTAAAGTATGAAAGTCTACAAGAAAAGTAAGTACGTTTCCTTATGTTTTTAGTTAAGCTCATAAATAAATTCCTCAACTTCATGAAAATTATCTTAAAATAAAAACATTGTCTGCTAACTTTTCCTAATAGGGAATTAAGGACCGTTTAACCCATCACATGTTTGTGATTTTCTGGTGGTTAACATTCTCATAATCAATTTTTCAACCACTCTCCATCAGAACATGAACATTTTTTCTCTCCTCCAGATCCATGATTTCATACATGGAATCCTAGTATGGGTTATCTTGAGTAACCTTTGTACTTCTCTTTCTTTCTTTTAAGATGATTGTTTTACTGAAACTTTTTGATGTGGGACTTTTAATGAAGTTTCCAAGCCCAGTTTTAAAATTGCTAGGATACAATTCTCAAAAGGGGGGAAGGATGTAACATCCGTGGTATATAAAAAACATGGCATTTTTTTAAATTTATTAATATTTCTTCACGAAATATAAATTCAACTTTAAAGGGTACGCGATGTTCGATGGCGTACCTGATATGCAACAATGGGTTTCGTTGAAATCTTACGCTGCACACTAATAATATATTATTATTATTTTAAATGGTAGTTAACACCTAGACATTGTAATGGCGGGAATAAACATAACTAACTACAATATGATTATATATTTCTGTTAAATGTTTTTACATTTATCCAATAAATGTTAGAGGCTTAAAATGTTGATGAATTTAAATTTAAACATAATTTACTATAAAAGGTTGATTTACTTCCTTTTAATGGCGAACCCTATTTAAATATTTTTTAACTTTTTTATGTTCCATTTGACAGAATAAAATTTTTCTATAGAATCGGGACATCAAAATTTACTTTTGGTAAATTTTTTGTATTTTTCTAATAAAATTCATTTTATTATGAATAGTGAAAAATTCTGTATTTTAATTCAAAAGTGACTTTGAATATAATTTATTTATATGTTTAGATTACCTTTTTAATTGGTTTTAAAGTGTAATTATATTATTTTTTTTACCATTTAATCCAATTTTGGTCATTGGAATTAATTTCATTCTGAAATTGGACATAAACAAATATCAATCTATTGAAAGTTATTGTTTCTTAAATATATGCTATCTATTTTGACAACGGGAATTAATTTTAAATTAATTAATGAAACTTCTATGTTTTTAATTTGGTAAAATATACATCATATTTTAATTCAGAATATCAAATATAGGTTAGGCTGATTTTTTGGTATTTTTCTGAAAAACATCAATTTTTGACGAATAGTGAAACCACTAAGTAGTAGTAAAAATCTTACATTTTCATTTAAATAAAATTATACCTCTTATGTGGATTTAATAATGAAAATTTGACATACATGGTTTTTATTAGTATGTAAAATATGGTTCAATGAGATAAAAATAATTTTTGGTGAATATTAACTTTTGACTTTTATTTACTACGGTTAAAGGTAAATAGGGTAATTCAAGGTTAAAAATTTTATAATAATTCAAAATTATCTTAACACCTATACTAAACTTATTGGATCAATAATTTCCGACCATGGGAATACTTCGGATGATTTTTGGACCCCATGGAGCCACTTATAAATGATAATGACACTTTATTTTAGTTAACATTATGAAAAGATACAAAAGTAATAAACAAATATCTTATTGTCAATTAATTTTTTCATAGTGTTATATAACATTTATTTTCAACTATAAATATTAATTGTAAAGATAAAAAGATTAACTACATCATGGTATTTTTTTATAATTATTTTACAATGAAAAGATTAAATTATTTATGACATAATAATGATGTAGTGTAAACCTCTTTAATAAATGATTTGAATAAATAAGATTATAAATATTAAAATAACAATTCAAACCTGTCCAATTCATATTGGATGACTGTATTTATACCATGAGTCATCTTATCTTCTACCTTAATGAGTTTTGGACCTTTATAAATCTAATATCCTTATATAATAAAATAATATTATCACACTTTCCTAAAGAGCCCCTCCTCCCCCTTATATAAATCCCCCACTTCTATCAAATTCATCACAACTCTCAATACTTTTGGATCTTCCAAAATATACCCAATTAAGGTACCTACATCCCTATACTCCTCCTAGAATCCCTAACTTAGGCAGAAGTCACTTCAACAAACCCTTTTAGTTCATACCAAACGGAGTAACCCAAATTAAAGGTAACAGTTTCTCTTAAATTCTTTTGTTTTTTTGTTTTATTTTCATTATACAACCCCTAAACTATATTTATTAATTTATTTTAAAACAAAAACAGTATCCTCAATATACTAGGATATTTGTATGTGATTTATTCTAACTACACTTACACACACCTCCATCTAATGGGTAAAGAACATACTGTTTCTGTTGGTGGAAAACTAACACCTCACAAAACGATGATTGATCAATTACCTCATACTGCCTCTTATGGTGGCCATTATGATGGAATTGTATTTATATATGATATATATTATTTTTATATTTTCCTTATTATTCTATATTTTTAATTTATAACAACCTTTATGGTTTCCATTATGAGTAATCCTGATAATTTCATTTGAGGAAGTGCGGACTATCACCCCCTCAATGTCATATGACACGTTCATACCATACGTGGGACTTATAAAGGATTGAGTTATTGAAAATATATGTTATATTATACTATAATTATAATATAACTATGTATAATTATGTTTTTATTCAATTAAAATATGAAATTGAAATGAAAGTACCGTTCATTCGTACGTACGACTTACCATCTCTTTGAACGATGCATTTCATTTGTTATTTCCAAATGTTATGTATTATTATAAATACATATATATACTGGATATATATGATATATAAGATATTTAAATCATTAATATCATTCTGAAGATAATGGACTCTTTCCAACAGGAACAACTTGTAATTATAATGTGTTCATTTTTTTACTCAAATACCAAATATCGACAAAACGAACATTAATAACATTAATTATTACATATTGTTTATAACATGGTAATAAGTGATATAAAATGAATAATAAATATATATAAGGGTTTTTAATAATGTATAAATTAACTTAATATTGTTATTCCGGAAGAACAAGGAACAAACAAGTCTAGTAGGACATGAGGTAAGGGATTTCTTATCTCACTTTCAATTCAGTGAGATTTCCATAGTTTGCAACTTATTAATAGCATGTGGTGTATTGTGTACATCCAATTGATATATATTATCATGATTCTATATATATTCATGGTATTATGTTATTAATTTTGTGATTATTAACTTTTGGTTATATGACTCGATTGATTACAACGTGGTAAGGGATTTCTTATCTCACTTTCAATTCTGTGAGATATCTATTGTTTTCCACTCATTTATTGCATGTGGTGTACTATGTACTATCATGTAACATATATTATCATGATTCTCTATATATTCTTGGTATTCAGTGATTCTTTTGGTGGTTATTATATTTTGGTCATAAGACTCGATTGATTAAAACGCGGTAATAGATTTCCTATCTCACTTTTAATTCAGTGATATTTCTATTGTTCACCACTTATTTATTGAATATGGTGTATTTTTTTCTGAAATATGATATATATTATCATATTTATTTATATATTCATGGTATTCTGTAATTCATTGGGTGGTTATTAACTTTTTGTCATGCGACTCGATTGATTTCCACATGGTAAGGTATTTCTTATCTCACATTCAATTCCGTGAGATATCCATTGTTTGACACTTATTTATTGAATGTGGTGAATTGTGTACTTCCATTTGATATATATTATCATGATTGTATTTATATTCATGGTATTATGTGATTCATTTGGTCTTTATCAACTTTTTTTCATACGACTTGATTGATTACAACGTGGTAAGAGATTTTCATCTCACTTTTTATTTTCGTGAGATTCATACAATATTTTCCACTATTTCCTTTTGTATGGTGGATGTACTACCCATGATGGTATTATTTATGTAATATAATTTAATTTATGGGTATATACATATTCATTTAATGATCCATCTTTCATGGGATGTATGTTTCATAAGTTACCAAATCTATAAGGGAACCTTTTCACCCTCCTCTTTTTAAAAGACTAATTTTTTGTTATATCTTTTAATTTACATCTTCTTATGTAGGGATATGATATTCAATATCCTTATTTCTGTAAATTTTATGTCCAAGTGATGAGATACTAGTTTCACTCTAATGAATTATATTTCTGAAATTTTAAGTGACGTCGTTAAGCTGTCGAATTTTTTATAAGGAAACATATTCACCCAATTTCAATTCTTTGGGATAAACTTATACTTCTTGATTATGTCGTGATATGAATATGTGTGAATAACATCTGATTGTTTCACACTTATTTTACACATATATTTAGTGTATTCTTATTTTTCACACATTATTGTGTAATTGATTTATCCTTAATCTAAGGATACAATTTTTATTAGGGAGTTCATATCAATTTAAATTCCATTGAGAATTAATTTTTTTTATGCACCAATTCACTCTTATATGGTGTATATACTATACTTTGTAATATTATATCATGAAGACCTTTATTCTCATGATATTATAACGTGATGATTAAATTTTATTCCTCAAATATATTTATTCTAGCGTCTCTCATTTTGTTAAAAACTCTTTAACTAAAATATCGTTTTAAATGTTTTAAAGATTTATTATTCTAAATATTTATCATTAATGACTATGTTTTCAAAATGGTTTATTTATTTATTTATATGGAAATTAATTTTTTCAAATGACAATTCATTTAAAATCTTCAATTTGGTATGGGACTCTTTGATTAAAAAATCTCTTTATGAAATGTTTAAATGTTTTTTTAAAGCATTTTTTATTTCAATATATTGAATTCACATATTGTGATTGGAATTTGGAAAAGTTATCTTTCCTTTATGCTAGGGTTATATGTTATGAATATGTTACGTTTATTAGGCATTGTTTACATATACGTGTTGTTCCTTGATAAACATAGGGCGGGTGAGCTCGAGACTGCTCTCCAAAGAATTTGGTAATGTGACGGAGGTAAACATTAATGTTTCTACTAAGATAATTAGGTAATATAATATGATGGGTATTAAAATGAAACTCATTATGTAGTTTTGATAGTTACAATGTATGTATGTTATGTATGAAACAATTTAACATTATGATTTTGGATTTAATTGTGTTATTCCAAAATATTATGATTTCATGAGGTAAGTAAAAGAGTTTATGTTTTGTATGTATTTATGAACTAATGTTTTATTTCATTGTTTTATAACCCTTATTGGGATTTTTATTCTCATACCAAGTTTTGAAATTTTTTTCACATGACTTAAATATGAATAGGGTCATGGATGGGATCAAGGAAAATTCATGTTGTCCAAAACATGGAACTAGAAATGTAACTTTTTAAGAGTTTTTATTTTATGAAAAAATGGAAACTAGGTAGAAGTTTCAACTTTTTAATCCTTTGAGATGTAATATTTATGTCTTAATTAACTAAAACTATAAACCTGAAAATATCCTCAATGTGAATTATTCATTTAATTCAGTATTATGTAATGATTTAAGGCAGGGTCCTTATAGTTTGTAGCTATAATTTGGTGTTAAATGTTTATAAATTTTCTACATGGATTGCTTTTCATGACTTAGTAATTCCATTAATGTGATCTATTACATTTACATTTATTTTTTCATGTTATTTTTATTTATCTTATAAATTTCATGGTGGGGGTTAAAGAATTTCATTTTTCTATTCATTTACATTGTGATATAATATATTTAATATATATCACATTTGTACTTTATCAGTTGTTCTTTTAAATGCCTTCATGTGTTTTAAAAATAACATTCTACCTATTTAATATTTTTTAAACTCATTTGTAGCCACCAATCCCTATATGTTTCAAATAAAGATTCATGGGACGTTTTTGCTATTTCCCTTGCCCAGGAGGGTCATGATGGGGATCAATATTTTTAATGTTGTAATTAAAAAATGTAGTCAATCGATTGGCATTAGGATTTGACACCTATATAAATGATATTTTCCTGAAATCCTTTAACTCATATTATGAGTTTATTTCTATATCATATTATACAATCAATTCAATTCATGTGGTATTCCATACATGTAATATCATTTACAATGTCATATGAGATATTATAGTTACTGCCTTGGAATATTATTTTATAACATGGAAGTCAAATTGTTAATCACTTAATATTATATTTACTCCCAGTAGTTATCATTATGTATGCCATTTCATAAAAATAAATAAATTAGGATTGTATTCATATAATGAATTAATTAAATTCAATTATTTAGTTATAACTTTTTTAACACAATAGTATATACATAATATTCTCAAGATAGTCCTCAAATTTCTTTTTGTCCACACGGGTGTTTGGAATTTAGAGGAATTTTGAATTTTTATTTGGTATATGAGTTAAATTTTGAATCAAGACCAAAAATAGAATTAATTGGGTTAGGACCTGAGAAACTAGTGAATATATACATGATATGTGTTCTAAAAGGACATGGATAAGTTTCATGTTACTATATAGGATATCCATGGTCGATCCAAATGTTGTTAAAAACATCCGTAGCTACTGTAGAGTCATTGGTGAGCCATGGCTAACTGATGGTGGTATTCATGTTCCAAATTACCACCCATCTAGTTTTAACGGTGCTGAAACATTAGAATTTCATACATGTAAATTATATTCTAATATAAGAATATTAAATTCATCTCTTAATATTAAATAACATTTAATGGTAAATGTTTAGTATATTTTGAGACTAAATATATAATCATCCTACTTCATGAAATATATTCATCATCTACAGAAAATATATTCTCACATAGTACACTCCTTAGACATAACCTATATAAATCATTTATTTATAACTAGAATAAAGGACACCCAACAAAGGATGAGTTCAGAATATTGGGAAGGTTAAATATAAGAGAGATCAATATATAATCATTAATAAGCATGATATCATAATAAATTGATAAAAATGAGTACATAAATTACATTAATAATTCCCAATTATTCAAATGTCAAGACATAAGGTTTTTCAATTATCAAATATGTAATTAATTATTATTTGGATTCATAAATAATCAACTGTGATCTACTAGAACATATGATAATCAGGTTATGTATTTTTTTTCATACACATAAGCCGAAAAAACTATTCCCGTTGTCAAGAAACATGTCTAATACTATCATAGTGGATTTGTTTGACTCCTCATTATTTCATTTTGTTAGTTAATTTTAACTCGCGACACAATATGATTAGATAATTTCCCTTAATAAACTAGGTTAATGCCACATTACGGCCCATAATATCTGATGATATACCCATCTTTACCCAAATGAATTATGGAGTTATATAATTTAAATATCACACTTATAATAATGAAAACAATATATGTCTGTAACATATGATCATAAAAAATTATTTGTATCGTCATATCACAACATGGGGAAATTATATAGGCCCCATAAATATTTCATTACATAAGTCTTGGAATATGAATGGGTTTCCGAAGAATTTTATCCAAACATAATTCAAATGTGAGAGATAATTGGGTTTCATGGAATCCTCCTTAAATCATCACCATCATAAGAAATCTGTAGCAATAAATTTGGTTCTATTATAAGATAATTTCCCAAATTAATGATAATAATACTTAATAGATGTTGATGTATATTAAAAACTCATTTTAAAGAATATTCTCACTTTACACTTAAATAGAAGAAAAATAGATTTATCTTCGAATAAAATAGTTACTAAAATATATGAAAATATTGAGAAAAATATATTATTTTAAAAAAATAACAAAAATAATGGAATATTCAATGAATTGGATAATTACAATTCATGGAAAATTCGTTTATGTCCTATACGTTAAAATATTATATTCCTTTTAGACATTTGAAAAAAGTGAATAATGACTTGTACATAAAATATTTCATTAATAAGATTAATATAAAAAATTTTAAATATGTCAAAAGAGATAAAAACTAGAATTTTAAAACAATTAAATTATATGTAAAAACATTCATAAATTTATCTTAATATCATGGATATGGAAGAAACATTTTATTAATAAAAGATGAAATAAAGTGTACATTTATTTAAAAAGATTTTTGAAATAAAAAAAGATGAAAATGGAAAAACATATAAAAAGTAAAGAAATTAATTGAAAATAATACAAAATATTGGGATATAAGGTTATGATATAAATAATTTACATCAATGGAAATTTATTTTGGAAAATCAAAAATATTAAAGAAATTGTAACATAAACCATTACTACATTGGTAATATTTGAATCAAAACCTTAGGAAGTAAACCATAAAAATTTTATTCTTAAATATCAATAAATTTAATCATAATAATAATAAAATACATTCATGGGTATTATATACACAACAAAAAAAGTGATGAATAAATCATATGTCTCCTCAAAATAAATGTGAGATGAGAAACCCTTACCTCAAGTATTATCTGGTTTTATATGTGTAAAAATATAATGTGTGATTATTATAGATTTTTTTTAAAGATATTACCAACACATGTTTATATGTAATATACTAATTATATTTAATTTAGAATTTATAATTATCTATTTATAAACAATTTCACCATAAATATGAACTTTCATTTGAAAACTCGTTCGCTTTCCAAGAATGTTTTCATTCGATGGTTATATTACATTCACAATAGTCATGATTTAGTAATATAAATAATCATAATAAATACATAATTATAATATTAATTTCTCATACACAATTTTATAACTATTCATATAATGTTGTCATGAAAAATGAATCATATCGTCTCATGGAGGTGGTAGTATACACGTACGCACGATCAATGTTATTATTTTCAAACGAAATGAAATATAAGAAGGTAGATAAGATCTTATAACTCCTGAATAATAATTAATTCATAAATATCATATATTAACATTAAATCCATTATAACAACCATCCATGAATTATGGCAACAAAAAGGAATCATATCACTTTGGGGAGGTTGTAGTCCACATGTACGCACAAGTGATTCTTTCATTTCCCATTTTATAAAAGAGAGGTATAAACTGGTCTTCCCATTATAATAATAAAAAATACTTATATTTAATATTTTATAGTAATCAAATTCATATAGATACTATTCATTTAAATAAAATAGAAGAATAATGGAACTTGAAAAAAAAATAAGAACATATACATCTTCTTTATGAAAACTCCATTGAATATCGTCACAGGGACCCTTAGGTAGGTCGTTTAAGAAGATAATCAAATATATGAAATGTATATTTAATTTTGGAATAGTTTTTGGTATTATTTTGTGAGGATATATTTCTCAAGTTGTGTGAATAAGTTGGGATTGTTGGTTACCTTTTATAAGTGAGGGGAGTGGAACACATGTAATTATTTAGAATATAAAAATATAATATAGGAACTCTCATTAGAAAGTGTATCCAAATAGAATTATAACCTAATATTGGATTTTGTAGAATTTAATTTTTTTTTAATAAAATAGGATTTAGATAAAAAAATTGTCTTTTTAACCCTTGTCTAGTAGGTTAAACGTCCTGTTAGCCCCTTTTATCCATTACCATTGTGGTGACGTTTTACATCTTTTATAATAAATAATGAAAAAAATAATTTTACCATATTACATAATATTATTTATGATTATTTAAAAATTTCACTCCCAATTTTATCATTCAATTTCAAAAAGTGGAAAGAATATATATTAATTTTAGTGCACGAAATGCAAGAATTTGTTTTAGTAAATTGTATTTCTAAACAAAAAAACTATGTTTAACTTCATTATATTCCATTTAAAAACTATTAGTTGAATATTAATTTTTTTTTAATATATTATCATTACATTAAGTTAAAAATTTCATATATTTATATTAATTTAATTTATTAAGGTAATAATAAATTTTTCATATAAAAATATTATATATAAAACATTTTTATAACTTAAAATTCTTTTATTTAAGTTTCTCATAAATTGAATAATAAATAATCAATTTTATAAATATGTGAAGAATAATTTTTCATAATTTATTTAGTCCTTTTAATACCCTCCAATAAAACAATTATGCTATATCCTTTACCTTATATAATGAAATTAAGGTTGCATATAATAGTTCATTTAAATTTGATGATTCGTGTGTCGTAAGATATGAAAGAAATATAAGTTATTTAAAGAGAAACATAACATAAAATCTGATGGTTTCACATTTTAAAAAACTTAAAAAAATCACCCTTAAAATTTAAACCCATTAATAAAATATTATGGTGATCCATTGACCTCATTAAATATTTAGTATTCTATATAGCTTCTTTAAATTTATGGTTTCACCAAAAAAATGTTGACCGATAGAGTAGCCATGTATCACAAAAAATTATCTCTTAGTTCTAGAATATTCACAAGTTAATCCTTATATGAGTGACCATGATCCATTTTTATTTCCTATGATTTTAGAATATTTTATGTATCGAGGAGGAAATTCCTTCGGATAGATACATGGATCACATCCTGAACATGAAATATATTTACTCCAAGTAACAAGTTAAATGAAACTGATTTTATACAATTAATAATTTTGAAGGGGATGATATATCTGGGCTACGCCTTAACTTCTTTTTAAATTTTTTTTCTAAATTCCATGGAGATATTCAAAGGAATATGTTTTCCGGAACATGTAAATATAGATATCACCATTGATTGTTAGCATAAATTTTCTATTGACTCTATGCTACCTTGATTTCCTATTAGGCTTATGTTTCTCAAGAATAACATGTTGACATACCAGGAATCAATATACATATGCTGAAAAATCCCTTTTTGTGTTATCTAAAAATAGAGCATCTTACATATATCTATACCTATGTGTAATACTGATATTTAAAAAGAAGTATGAACTATAATTATTATAAAAAAGATCCCTATTTATGGATGGTATTAATGGGTCACCTACATGGTTTCTCAACTTTATCATTTCATAGTAGTAATTATTGAACACATGAACATTTTACACCTTATTTTGAAGTTGTACATCCTCCATCTAGACATACATAATTTTTACATGGATTTATTTTTGATCATTCATCTAAGAAAGATATGAAAAGTCCCATTTTCTCGTGATTATAACGTCCGTCTGATAAAAATCCATAATTATTGGATATATTTTAATCCCCATCATGGAAAATCAAGAATGGATCTTATTATTTAGAGTATCAAAAACATATTTTACCTTCATATACTAGTATTATATTGAGAATTCATAATATTTAATCAATTCTAACAATTTATTTTGGAACATATTTGACTCTTTATATGATTATATATACTTCATGAAATTAATATATATATATATATATCACATATTTACAATAATGATAATACCTCTACTTTTTGAATGTAAAAAATAATGTTACCAACTCCAAATCATGAGTTGGGTAGATTTTCTAAAGAATTTTCAATTAGTTTAAGGAATAATATATCACTATATCATTCTTCATGATGATGTATCATATTTTATTCTTTATTGACTCGTTGTAGATCCAAAAAACATCTCAACTAAATAGTCATGTAACCATAGGTTCATTGCCTATCTATCTTTTTATAAAATTGAGACATTCCTTGCATTAATATTCCAAATGAACATGTCTCCCTTCCAATTTAACATGGTTGATGAATTAGATAGAAATTTAAAATCCTTCAAAAGTAATAAGTATCATCCATAAAAACACTTAAAAATATGAATATCATTTTTCATGGTTGTTCTAGGGAATTGCAAAATATCTTATAACATTGATGGATCCATAAATATACCATCTCCTGAGGTTAAATGACCCAATAATGGTATTTTTCTTATCTAGAATTCAACATTTCGTAATTTGGATGAAATATTATCCTTCATCTTGGTATTCAATTAAATCTCCAAATAAATTTTTTATATTTCATGTTCATATAATATATAATAATATCATCTATAAATACATCCATAAAGATATCATGTTAATCCATAAAAACACTATTAAATAAATCCATGAATATAGTGGGGACATTGGTAAAACTAACTATTATCATTACAATAAGTATATCCACATGGACATCCCATTCATCCAGTGAATGATAGCCCACCCTTGTAAGAATCTACATGAAATTGATACCCCTTGGTGAAAATGGATCTTACCCTAATACAGTGTGAAATATTAACATTGAATAGATTATGATGGTACGGTCACCAACAAATATGAAATGTATAAGGACCTCCAAAACCTTTGTCCTATTTATAACATGACTCCCATAATTTTACAAAATAACCCATTACATTCATAAAGAATCTCTTAAAACCGGTCCTATATAGAATTGATGACTCTTATGTTTCCTTTTATTATTAGAAGAATAAATTTGGCTAACTATTGCACTAACTAAACCACCACCCAAGCCAATCCTTGTAACAATGACTACCTCATCCAAAGATTCTTTATCAACTTCCTCCACGAAGGATAGAAGGAAATGAATTATATCGACCGAACATTGTTCCTCAACCACATATTGATCCTATTAACCTTTACATAATCATTTATGACATGTACTGGGGGAGAATGTACCAGCTCAGCAAAACAGGTGTATTACTCTAGAATGGTTCCCTCCCTAAGCTCCAACTTTAGAAACTTTTAGGTCGTTGACACACGTATGGTCTTACAATAAATGTTTTGATGAGTGATATTCTTAAAATAAACCTAGGTAAGTCCTTCATGCAATCTAGCATTCACAAATGAGTCTCACTATATTCTTCAAAGTCCCTCAATTATATACAGTTAAAAACACACCTATGAATCATTAAGATACTTGAAAATTTTGAAGATCTTATCAATCTATTCCAGAAACTCCTCTACCTCTTATGGTATTTTGTTACCACATAACATATTTTAGTTCTTCATAGTATATAATGTTTGTCACGACCTGTCCTCGGGACCCGTGTCATGACTACCACATGCCCGCCTTCCATAGGCCAGGGGCTGGTGACTAGCACCAAAGGAGTAAATCTGATAAAAAGGGGAAGACATTGCCTTATAGAGAAAACAAACACCACAGAGTAAGCCAGCAGAAGTAAACACTAAGTAAAATTGGGTACAATAGTAAGTGCGGAAAGTAAATGGGCCAGAATACAAACCCAAACTGAAAGAAAAGTATAACTGGAAAGGAAGTACATCAACTAAAAGTAAAGAAGAAATGTCGAGCCGTCCACTGGAAGCCCCGCCTGAAGGGTGGGTACAGATAGCCACCTCAGCTCCTCGGGTCCAGCCGTCCACTCCGTGTACATCCCGCCCAGTGGTCCACCTCCAGGTACCGACCTGCTCCACAAGTCTCAACCACGATCAGCGTTGTCCGTCGTTTTCATCCAACACAACATAGTGATGGCATAACTCATGCATGGGTGAGTATACGCTACTCAGTAGGGACCCCGAGACCCCCGAAGGTCTCCCAGAATCCACAAAGGACAATCCACAAAGTAAAGATACAATCACGAAGTAACATCCAACACTACTTAGGTATATGCACGTACATATACCTAAGACATCAATTCCAGTTCGGCTCCAACATCCGAGCCCAAGTTCGATCACGTCCACACAGGATAGTACAACCCAATCCACACAGGAAATCACAACACAATCCACATATGAAAGGAATTAAATCATATTGATGATAATTATTGAAATTCAAGACTCATCTCACACAGGAATACTTCTTCGTAAGATAATAGAGATGATCAGATGTAGCCACTGATTCATCTATTCTTGGACGCATGTAGGATACTAAACCAGCTAAGTTGTCGGACCCACATAGGATAAAGACTAGCTACTATTCCAGACCCACATAGGATACATGAATAGAGTCAAACACTACCAGACCCACATAGGATATAAGAACAGTAATACTGTCGGACCCACGTTGGATACAAGAACAGTAGTCATCACCGTCGAACCCACGGAGGATTTCAGTACGGTCTTCATTGTTGCCGAACCCAAGGAGTATTACAGTGCAGTCATCATTACTACCGAACCCATGGAGGGTTTCAGTGCAGTCTTTGTCGCTGTCGAGCCCACAGAGGATTTCAGTGCAATCATCATCGTCGTCGTAGTCGCAGCCAGCTCTAGGGTTCCCGCACACACCATGCTCGTTTTTGGGATGGTCTGCTCCACAAGCCAAGGGGGTCAATACATCAACTGACACGTAGTCCGGATTTGATGTATCCCAAAGTTCCGTCTCGACAAAGGTAACTCAACGTGAAAGATGGCGCGTCAATCAGACGCTCGGTCTGAAAGTTATTGGATTTTTCGTTCTAGAGGCCCAGTTGGTTTTTAAGTCAAATCCAAATTGACCATATCCTATCTGCATCCAAACCTCAAGAGGAGTATTCCAAATGTTCCGTCTCACTATGAGGAATCCAACAAAGTCGACGACACATCAATCGGACGTCCGAAGCTCAAGTTATAAGTGTTTCCGCTCCGAGGGCCTGGTTGGTTTCGTGTTCGAAAACACCCGGACATACCCAATGTTCTATGAAACCTTAAGTGTAATATACCAAAATTACTCTCTCCATCCAAGGTTCACATCTCAACTGACGTTGCGTCCATCAGATGTTCGTAGCCCAAGATATGGGCGTTTGAACGGAACTGTACGAAGATAGGGGGTTTTGGGCCCGGACCGACTCGGCCCAAGACCCCCTGGGTCGGCCCGAACCGGGTCAACCCAAACTCGGTCTGGGTCCAGCCCATTAGGGAATAACCTGGTTTGGTGGGCGCGGCCTGTCCCAACCGGAGCGACCCGGCCCAGCCGGCGGGGCCCATCCCTACCGGCGCGGCCCGGCCCAACCCGGTGTGGCTAGTTCGGCGCTGGCCGAGCCGAGCAGAAAGGGGTGGCGGCTAGCCCCTTGATTGAAACCGCGTCCCCACGTGGGGTCTCTACTTTGCTAGTCGGGGGTTACAACCCCCAGTCTTCCTTCCGAAACGGCCAGCCCGGTCCGGCCGACCGGTGCTGCCTCCGCGGGACCCCACGGTCCCGGCCCTCTGAGGTGCCGGTGGATGGCGGTTTCGGCCGACCCGCCTTGTACTACCACGACTTTGAGCCGCGGCCTTGTCCGACCAGCGCGGCGTGATGGCGCCACTATTCTTCGCCCATTCTTCTTTGTTTCCACGCGGTGTCGTTGCACCGTGCTACCTTTGTTCGTGCCGCGACAAACACATCATCAAAGGGGGAGGAGGGTCGGCCGTGTTCGTTTGGTCCGGCCCCCTCCCGTTAATCCGATATCAACTAGCTAAGAAATTGACGTTTGGACGGTCAAAGAATATTCATGAACCAAAATCAAACCCCTACCTCGATGAATCGTCGAACGAGGTTTGTCGCGGGAAAGGGATGTCGTGGAAGACGGCGTCGCGAAAGGAGGATCTCCGGTGTTGCGGTACACGGTGTCGAGGAGAAGAGGACCATCAGCGATGCAGTACACGACATCGCGTCGTCGATCTCTGAGGAATGAGCATTATTCGTTGTCCTTCGTCGGAGTTCGGTGTTCTTCGTCGGTGATGGTGCGTTCTTCGCGTTATTCAAGGACGAAGATGAAGATTCCAAGGCTTGAGAAATTCCTCTCCAAACTTCTCGCACGACGAAATAATCCTTAATGAAATGAGAATTTGTCTTATTTAATTAACACAGACAAGCCAACATTCAATTCGAAATTCAAAATGAATTCAAAAATTGATTACATTGCATAACTTAATTCAATTCATTAATTAAGAGAGTTGACATGGAATTTAAAAGGGGGTTACGGGTGAGTTAAAAAATTAAAATGCATGGGGGAGGTTAAAAGGAAATAAATGGGGTGGGGCTCGTGTGGGCCCCACCTCACTAATATCCTACCTAGTGGAGTTAGGATATTAGTGGGTCCCACTCCAACTACCATGCCTAAGTTATCACAACTTAGAATAAAAATAAAATTTGTCGCACAATATTTTATTTTATTCTTTAGTTAACCCATTTAATTAATAACCTCACCAGAGCCAACGCAACTCCAGAAGAGGGGTTCTTAAGCTAGCTAAACTTCAGAACATGATTCCGGGCACACCGGGCCTCAGAATCAAGTTCCATCAGAAACTGCATATTCGTAAAATCCCAAAGAAAATTGAGAAAAAAAATTCCCTTGTAATTTACAGGTCATTACATTACTCCCACCTATGGGATTTACGTCCCAGTAAACATACATCACAATCTAGGGGAACAAATGAGGGTACTGAGCATGCATCTGAGCCTCCCGCTCCCAAGTGCTCTCTTGGAGGTTCCCGTGCTGCCATCCGATTCACACTAGAGGAATCCACAACCCACGTAGGACCCGATCCTATCGATCCCCGATCTCCACCAGGACATCCACAATGGTCGCCCCATCGTCAAGCTCTATCTCCCCATGGTCGATGATATGCGTCGGGTCGTGCACATATCTCCTCAGCTGAGATATGTGGAAGACGTCGTGCACCCGGTGCAACTGAGGTGGTAGAGCCAGGTGGTAAGACACCTCGCCTACCCTACTGAGGACATGGAATGGTCCGATGAAGCGCGGAGATAATTTTCCTCCCCGGCCAAATCTCCATAAACCACATCGAGGTGAGACCCGCAAGAAAAGTGGTCTCCATCCTCGAACTCTAGTGGCCTCTGCCTCATGTCAGCATAAGACTTCTGCTGGTTCTGAGCTGTCCTCATCCGCTCCTGGATGACCTGGACCTTCTCTATCATGGCCTGGACCATCTCTGGTCCCACAAGTGTTGACTTCCCAGGGTCTGTCCATCACAGAGGTGATCTGAATGGCCAACCGTACAATGCCTCGTATGGTGCCATCCCGATGGTGGAGTGGTAGTTGTTGTTGTACGTGAACTCCACCAAGGGTAGGTGGTCCTCCCAGCTACGACCAAAGTTGAGGACACATCCACGAAGCATTTCCTCAAGAGTCTAAATGATCCTCTCTGTCTGACCATCCGTCTGACGGTGAAAGGCGGTGCTCAGAC
Source organism: Viscum album (assembly GCA_963277665.1). Taxonomy (NCBI): domain Eukaryota; kingdom Viridiplantae; phylum Streptophyta; class Magnoliopsida; order Santalales; family Viscaceae; genus Viscum; species Viscum album. The sequence goes on along the minus strand of OY728121.1, from coordinate 573,307,263 downwards.
GTAGCTGCATCCCGAATGCCTCCTGCAACCCCTTCAAAAGCCGGGAAGTAAAGCAAGCATCTCGATCGGAGACAATAGATGATGGCACACCACGAATCCATACGATCTCCTAAACATAGAGGCATCCCAAGTTCTCCACTGAGACCTGCTCTCTGATGGGTAAGAAGTTGGCCGATGAGGTGAGTCGGTCGACAATCACCCAAATAGAGTCGTGACCTTTGGAAGTGTGTGGAAGTCCAGTCAAGAAATCCATAGATAACCCATCCCACTTCCACTCCGGGACCTCTAAGTGTTGTACCAAGGCTGCTGGTACCTGGTGCTCTGCCTCCACCTATTGACAGGTGAGGCATCGAGAAACGAACTCATCTACAACCTTCTTCATACCCGGACACCAGTGCTGTCGTCTGAGATCCTGGTACATCTTCGCCACTCCTAGATATACCGCTAAAGGGGAAGTGTGAAACTACCTCATCACCTCTTCCTATAAAGAAGCTGGTACCATGGTACGTCCTATGAAAAGAACATCGTGCTCTCCTCCTATAGAGAATCCATCATGTGCATGTCCTGAGGATATCTGTGCACGTCGCGTCTCATAGTCAGTGTCCCCACGTTGTGCCTCTCTGACCCGCTGCAGTAGTGGAGGAGTGAATGTGAGTGACTGAAGAAAGGCTGCTCCATCTCTATCCATGAAGGATATCAGCAAAGTGGCTAACTGCTCTGTCACCTCCCCGAGTAGCTGAATGCCCATCCTCCTACTAAGAGCATTAGCTACTACGTTCCCCTTTCCAAGAGTATAGACTATATCAAAGTCATAGTCCAGGTGGAACTTGATCCATTGCTGCTTTCTCAGATTCAGGTCATTCTGCGAGAAGATGTACCTGAGACTCTGGTGGTCAGAGTAGACTTTAAAGTGCTCTCCCATTAGATAGTGTCACCACATCTTCAGAGCGAAGACCACTATTGCAAACTCCAGGTCATGGGTAGCATAGTTTTTCTCATGCTTCCTCAAATGACGTGATCCATATGATATCACTGCCTTGTCCTGCATTAAGAAACATCCGAGTCTGGTCCCTGATGCATCGCAGTAGACTACGTACCCTACTCCCTCCTCCGGTAGCCTCAATATAGGTGCGCTGGAAAATCTCTGTCTCAGCTCCTGGAAGCTCTGCTGATATCTGTCTGACCACGCGAAGGGTTTCCCCTTCTTTGTCAAAGATGAGAGTGGTGTTGCAATTCCGGAGAAGTCTAGCACAATCCTATTGTAGTACCCAGCTATCCCCAAGAAACTATGCACCTCTCTCACGCTTCTGGGTGGCTCCCAAGCTAGCACTGCCTCGATCATCACAGGATCCACCGCAACTCCCACCTCAGAGATGACATGTCCCAAGAAGTAGACCTCACGTATCTAGAACTGACACTTCGAGAGCTTCCCATAAAGCTGGTTCTCTCGGAGTGTGTCCAGTACAACCCGCAAGTGGTAGGCGTTCTCCTCCTCAGTGGTCGAGTATATCAATAATTCATCGATGAAGACCACGACAAATCAACTGAGGAATGGATAAAAGATCCTATTCATGAGACTCATGAACACTTGTGGAGCGTTGGTTACACCGAAAGGCATAACCAAGAACTCATAGTGGCCATACCGATATCTGAAGGTTATCTTCTGCATGTCTTAGTCTCGATCTCTAAGCTGATGATAGCCTAATCTATGGTCTATCTTCGAGAACCACCGTGCTCCCTTGAGATGATCGAAGAAGTCGTCAATCCTCAGTATCAGATACTTGTTCCGCAAGGTCACCTGGTTCAGGCGACGATAATCGACACACAGTTGCAAGCTCCCGTCTGCCTTCTTGGAGAACAATATCGGGGAATCCCAGGGTGAAACACTAGGTCAGATGAATCCTTTTCTCTGCAAGTCCTCTAGCTGTACCCGTAGCTCTCGAAGCTCAGCGGGAGCCATCCGATATGCTGGAGTGGATATCGGGGCTGTCCCGGGGTACATGTCAATATAAAAGTCTACCTCTCTGCGAGGAGGTAGTCCTGGAACGTCTTCGGGGAAAACGTCCGCATACTGATCCACCACTACAGGAAAACTCGGACTCCGCACGTCAACTGCTCCTAGGATGAGGCTATCCAACTGATGAGTGATGGGTTTTACTCTCCTATGTGTGAGTCCATCTTGTGCTGGTAAGGCTCCCTTCTTGCCAGTGAAGGTGATCCTGCTCCCATCGGTGCGAACACATCGCACCTTGCGCCTAATACAATCGATCTGATCATGGACTGTGGATAACCAATCCATGCCCAAGATGATGTCATAAGGCCTCGACGCCACAACAAGAAGATCACAGCCGAAGCTCTCGCCTCCTAGAGTAAGCTCACACTGCCAGCAATAACACATAATCGTCGAGTATGCTCCCCTAGGAGTTTCTAGCTGTAAGGATCGAAGCAACGACTCCATCAGAATATCCGAGTTCCAAACAAGGGAAACTGCAATAAAAGAATGACTCGCTTTTGTGTCTATAAGAACTGCATCAAGGTTGGAGTAGACACAGATAGTACCTAGAATCATCTCTGGGGTTCCATGGTCATAGTCCTCCACTTCCTAATGCTGAGCCTATCTCTACCCGCCAGCTCCTTGTGGTCGGGGTGGACCTCCAGATGGTGGTGGTGGTAAAGCCTCAAAGCGTCACCCACCACCTGCTGCTCGGCCAGCTCCCCTGCCTCGTCTGCCTGCTCTCAGAGGACCACCACGGTCGACCCTATGCCTCTTCCTGGGTGACCCCTCAACCATCTGCTACTCCTCTACACAAAGGGTCGGGCAGTAATGAGCCATGTGGCCCTGCCCACCACATGCGTAGCACTGTATGCTCCTAGAAAGGCTTTCTCTACGTCGGGTGCCCCGCACCTCTGAGCCAGTGTCCTGAGGTCGCCCGCCTGATGGTCTGGTCCACCTGGACCCCTGTGATGTCCGTCGACTGCCAGATGCATATGACTCAGCTACATGACGCCTTGAGGTAGGGCTCGCTACTGGTGTAGGCTCAGCAAGAAAGCTCTCTATGAGAAGGGATTGCTCCAGTACTCCTACCTGTGTCGGAATGCTGAGGGAGATCATCGATGCCCTGATATCATGCCTCAGTCCCTGCTCGAAGGTTCGGGCCCGGAAGAATGGGTCTCGTACCATGTCTGTCGAATAGCACGAAAGATCGGTAAATCTCGCCGAGTACTGGGAGACCGTCATGCTGCCCTACCGCAGCTGTAGTAGCTCCTGGATGTGCACCGCACGGAGGGTGGATGGGATGAACTCCGAGCATAAGAGGCTCTCAAAGTCCGCCCAGAGGAGTGATGTCTCGTCGTGCACCTGGAGCATCAAGATCCACCATCTGCCTGCTGCCGTGTGAAGGAGGCTCGCTGCAAGGATCACCATGAGGTCAGCTGGTGTCCCAACTAACCTGAAAACTCGAACCACAGCATCCAGCCAATCCTTGGTTTCCTGAGGGTCCGTCTCCCTGCAGAACCTGGGCGGTCTCTGACACTGAAACTCGTGCAGTGCACTAAGGCGACGTGAACTCTCAGCGTCTGGGGCTGGTAGCATCGTTGGCTCGGCGGGTAGAGGTACCGCCGGTGCCTCCGCTAAAAAAGGGCCCTGCACTGAGGCCTCGTCTCTCGGTGGGCTGTCGTCTCGCACAAAGCTCGGAACCCTAGATTGCTGCTGTCATGGGGCCATCCTAAAATGAAACAGGTGCACCATGATCAAAACAGTATACCCGATGAGCTGACACAAAGTAATCACAAAGAAATATTTTGAAACACAAGTGAAGTCAATGTTTTCGTGCATTGAGTCTGAAATCAGATGGCAGGGTCCTAGTGTACGGATACGTCGGTCGCCGCACCAACAGTAGACTCCCTGGACTGATAACCACACTTAGTACCCTTAACACTATTACTTCACATAGAAGAATGATCGGAGTCCTAAGTTCTGTGGTAGAACCGAACTCCTCTAATAACAATTTATAATGACCCGTCCTCGGGACCAGTGTCGTGACTACCCCCAGCCAGCCTTTCATAGGCCATGGTCTAGCGACTAGCACCAAAGGTGTAAATCCGATAAAAAGGGGAAGGCATTGCCTTATAAAGTAAACAAACACCCCGGAGTAAGCCAGAAGAAGTAAAAACTAAGTAAAACTGGGTACAATAGTAAGTGCGGAAAGTAAATGGGACAGAATACAATCCCATACTGAAAGTAAAGTACAACTGGAAAGGAAGTACAACAACTGAAAGTAAACAACAATGTCGAGTCTTCCATTAGAAGTACCACCTGAAGGATGGGTATCGATAGCCACCTTAGCTCCTCGGGTCCAGCCATCCGCTTGGTGTACATCCCGCCAAGTGGTCCACCTCCAGGTACCAACCATCTCCACAAGTCTCAACCACGATCAGCGCTGTCTGTCGTCTGCATCCAACACAACGTAGTGCGGGAATAGCCCGTGCAGGGGTGAGTATACGCTACTCAATAGGGACCCCGAGACCCCCGAAGGTCTCCCAGAATCTACAATGGATAATACAAAAAGGAAAGATACAGTCACGAAGTAACATCCAACACTACTTAGGTATATTCCCATACATATACCTAAGTAATCAATTCCAGTTCGGCTCCAACATCCGAGCCCAAGTTCGATCACGTCCACATAGGATAGTACAACCCAATCCACACAGGGAAGCACAACACAATCCACATTGGAAAGAAAGTTAATCATATTGAAGATAATGATATAAAGTTAAGACTCAGCTCACACAGGTATACTTCTTTGTAAGATAATAGAGATGATCAGATATAGCCACTGATTCATCTAAGCTGGGACTCACGTAGGATACTAAACCATCTAAGTTGTCGGACCCACAGAGGATACAGACCAGCTACTCGGCCAGAACCACGTAGGATACAAGAACAGAGTCAAACACTACCGGACCCACATAGGATACAAGAACAGTAGTACTGCCAGACCCACATAGGATACAAGAACCGTAGTCATCGGAGTCAAACCCACGGAGGATTTTAGTACGATCTTCATTGCTAACAAACCCATAGAGGATTACAGTGTAGTCTTCATCGCTGCCAAACCCACAGAGGATTTCAGTGAAGTCTTCATCACTACCGAACCCACAGAAGATTTAAGTGCAGTCATCATTGTCGTCGCAGTCGCAGCCAGCTCTAGGGTTCCCGCACACATCATGCTCATTTCCGGTAGGGTCCGCTCCATGAGCCAAGGGGGTCGATACATCAACTGAAACGTAGTCTGGAGTTGGTGTATCCCAAAGTTCCTTCTCGAGAAAGGGAACTCAATGCAATAGATGAAACGTCAATCAAACGCCCGGTCTGAGAGTTATTGGCTTTTTCGTTCTAGGGCCCGGTTGATTTTTATGTCAAATCCATCCTGAAAATACTCTATATGCATCCAAACCTCAAGCGAAGTAATCCAAAAGGTCTGTATCACTAAGAGGAATCCAACAAAGTCGACAACATGTCAATTGGACATCCGGAGCTCATGTTATAAGCGTTTCCGCTCTGAGGTCCCAGTTGGTTTCCTATTCGAACCAACTCGTATGTACCCAATTTTCTTCAAAACCTTGAGTGTAATATACCGAAATGACTGTCTCGATCCAAGGATCGCATCGCAACTGACGGTGCGTAGATCATAGATCCTTATCCCATGATACGTGCATTTGAACGGAACTGTCTGAAGATAGGGGGTTTTGGCCCCGGACCGACCCGACCCAAGACCCCCTGGGTGAGCCCGAACGGGGTCGACCCGTAATGGGTCCGGGTCCGGCCCATTAGGGCACGGCCCGGTCCAGTGGGTGCGGTCCGACCCTACTGGCACGACCCAGCCCAACCGGCGCGGCCTGACCCAGCCGGCGCGGCCCGGTGCGGCCGGTCTGGCCTGGGCGGCCGGTGGGCCTGGCGCGGGCGCGGCCCGGTGTGGCCAGCTCGGCGCTGGCCGAGCCGAGCGGAAAGGGGGGGGGGGAAGCTTCCCCCCTTGATTGAAATCATGGCCCCACATGGGGCTGCCCCTTTTCCAGCCATGGGTTATGACCCCCGGTCTTCCTTCTGAAATGGCCGCCATAGTCAGGCCGGCCGGTGCTGCCTCTACGGGACCCCGTGGTCCCACCCCTCCGAGGTGCCGGTGGCCGGCGGTTCCGGCCACCCCGCCTTGCACCGCAGCGGCTTTGAGCAGCGACCTTGTCCAACCGGCGTCGCGCGACGCCGCCGCGCCCCTCCGCTGCGACCCCGCTCCGGCCGCAGCCCCTTTGTGGTTCTCCGGTGCGGCGCGACGGCGCCGCAGCTTTGTTTGGCCTGAACGGCACGGCGCAATGGTGCCTTGCTTATTCTCCCATTATTCTGAATTTCTGCGCGGTGCCGTTGCACCGCGCAACCTTTGTTCGTGACACGACAAAAACATCATGAAAGGGGGAGGAGGGTCGGCTATGTTCGTGCGGTCCGGCCCCCTCCTGTTAAACCGATATCAAGCGACTATGAAATTGATGTTTGGACGGTCAAAGAATATTCATGAACCAAAATAAAAAGCCTACCTCGAGGAAGTCATCGAACGAGGTTTGTCGCGGGAAAGGTAGGTCGTGGAAGATGGCATCGCGGAAGGACGATCTTCGGCGTCATGGTACACGGCGTCGCGGTACACGGTGTCACGGAGAAGAGGACCGTCGGTGTCGTGGTACACGGCATCGCGTCGTCGATGTCTGAGGAATCAGCGTTATTCATCGTCCTTCTTCGGAGGTCAACGTTCTTCGTCGGTGATGGTGTGTTCATCGCATTCTTCAAGGAGGAAGATGAAGATTCCAAGGCTTGAGAAATTCCTCTCCAACCTTCTCGCACGACGAAATAATACTTAAAGAAATAAGGCATTGTCTTATTTAATTAACACGCACAAACCAACATTCAATTCGAAAATCAAAATGAATTCAAGAATTGATTACATTGAATAACTTAATTCAATTCATTAATTAAGAGAGTTGACTTGGCATTTAAAAGGGGGTAGTGGGTGAGTTACAAAATTAAAATGCATGAGGGAGGTTAAAAGGAAATAATGGGGATGGGGCTTGTGTGGGCCCAACATCACTAATATCCTGCCTAGTGGAGTTAAGATATTAGTGGGTCCCACTCCAACCACCATGCCTAGGTTATCACTACATAGAATAAAAATAAAATTTGTAGCACAATATTTTATTTTATTCTTTAGTTTACCCATTTAATTAATAACCCCACCCGAGCCAACGCAACTTAGAAAAAGGGCTTCTTAAGCAATTACCGGCTCTGCGGTTTCATCGGTGTCCTCAGATTTGGATTTCGAGCACCGGTTCAAAAGTTAGGAAATACAGCTTGTTCGTTCAGTGAACGTACCTGAGCTAAACTTCAGAACATGATTTCGGGCGCACCGGGCCTCGGAATCAGGTGTCGTTAGAAACTACGTACTCGTAAAATCCCAAAGAAAATTTAGAAAAATTAATTAATAATTATATTTCCCTTGAAATTTACGGGTCTTTACAATGATCCACGATCAACTACTCATCCTCGATTCACTAAGCCCACTGACCCCTAATTTTGAACGGTATAGATCATTGCTTCATCCAATGAATGGTTCAATGCAGGATATATCTATAGAACCTAACTCATGGATTACCCTATTATATTTGGAAGATATCTTATATGATTATTTTTCTATTAAATAAAATCCAATAACCAATCAGCCATGATAATATTTCAAAACCATTGAACCAAAAAAATCTAGAACAATACACTAAAACAATATTAATTTAAAGTAGTAATGAATTGTACCACCAAATGTAAACACCTTTAAAAAGGAACATGCCCATCTAAATAAACTCCCCACTTAGTTTATTCAAATGTGTATACACTCAAAAAGTCATCTGAATTTTAAGACAAGTCAATTTAAAAAAATTAACTTGAAATATTTTCAAATATTCCCTAATATTTGGTCTTGGACTTAGTAAATATTTTATGACCACACCTGGAAACATGGATTCTGTCACATGAGTGAGTGATCCATGCCCCTTTTCATCACCTACTATATAAATTCTGATGATCTTACTCATGTACACCCAATTCACGTGTTGACACAATTTAGGTTTAGTAAAACCTATGATACCAAATTGTAACAATCCAACCAAGTTCTACCTGATTAGTCTCCCAAGATATCCCACTATGCGTTGGAGTAAAACAAAGATAAGAAAACAAGTCCCTCATTTAAATAAAACATGGTATATAACTACAGTATAAAGTAGAATCAATGAGAGATATAACTAAATGATGTGGTATAAGCTATATAGTAAGAAAATACTAGTCATACAAGTCTCTATGTGACCAATCATCACCTCTAAACCATCCCTAAATTGGAATGATGATGTAATGTAAAGCCAACATGCTATAGAATTCCCTTCATATTACCTAAATCTGGAAAAACATGTATGAATCCTCTCAAAGGGGAGAAGTATAATGTGGGAAATATATCCTAGTAGGATAACACTAATAAATCGGTAAAATTTATAATAATGATAATTGAACAAATGTTATCTTTAAAAAATAGTTTTTACAAGCAATTTATAAATAAACATATTTTAAAAAAATCTCAAATAGCCCTTGTGTTTTCAAAAATTACATGTCATATTTTCTAATTCTAGAAACAAACACAGTTTGTATAGTAAATATAAATATAAATATGATCCTATATTCAAGATAGTATCTATCATTCAATAAGAAATTAGTAATAATAATTTACCTACCAATTGGGATCTATCTTATGGAGAAATATTTACTTGAATCTCATGTAATTAACAAGGAATAAGTATGGATCCAAATAACATCAAGGCCTACTATAGACCATCCACATAAAAGACAATACCTCTTATTGGTGTCATACACATTAAGGTTACCTATGTCTCTTTCTCAATGGACCGAAGATTCCATATGGGCAATATTTTTTAATTTCTAATTTAAAAACCAGGATCACATTTTAAAAAATAATTTTAAAGCTAATCCAATCTTAATTAGGGTTTGAAAATAAATTTTCAATTTCAAATCAATGATATTCAGTCTTCAAAGAAAACCACCTTTTCAAATGTGAACCCATAACTATTTCAATTTGGTCACATGCAATTCCATATTACATTTCTAGGAAATAATAAGAAAAACAAAAAATTAAAGAAATTAGAACATATAGACTGATACACCCACCTCAAGAACATAGAGAATCATGCATTGTTTTATCATGGGGATTACAAACACACAATAAGTTTATTTTAAATGCAAGGTATGATGAAAGATTTGAAATTATTGACAGAAAACACAATTAGATTTCCAATACCTCGAGAAAACGGCCTCACAACAACAAAAAAGGGAGAAACTAAGAGAAATGATTACCCGAAGAGATGAAGGACCAAGACCTTCTAATAAATAAATGATTAAAGTCATCCATATGAAAGGGGGACACCAATAATTCATTGGGGAATTACATGGCATGTAATCTTTTACACATATTTATCTTCTTTCATAATTAGTTATACTAAAAAAAGGCATCAAGTTTGTAATTATAAATTGGATTTCCAATTTACATAATGTGTAACTCTTACATGATGTGTACAACTATCACATTATATATTAATTTCATGAGACACGACCAGGGACCAAAACACATCGTGTAATCCCATTACACGTCATGTAACCACCCCACAACTGGCAGAAACTAATATTTTATGCTAAAAATTACAAAAAATCCCTAACATACCCATTAAAGGTATCCTCTGGATTCATGTTCATAAATACATGTTTGATGAGAAAGTAAACAAAATTAAAATATTAAATAATACATGATATAATTTTAATAGAGCATTATGAATATCTTCTTCAACTTCATTAGTGTTCATCTCACACAGTAAACTTCTTATTCATACACTATATAAATCCATTAATCATACCTTGTGGAAAAGAAACATAATAAAGTGTGATATTATATTCTCATTAAAGGTACCCATAATAAATTTCAATAAATGATCATACCTAAGAATAAAATAAGCATAATGGTATCAAAACATGATTATAACTTACAAACATAATACCCAAACAATCAGTTATAATTAATGATAAATAATTGCATATTTTTTCATAAAAAAAGACATAATTCATAATTGTATGGAATAATTAATAATCAATGATAATAAATGAGAATATATCATAAAAATTAAGTCATAATTTGGTGGCTATAAAATAAGATTGTAAACTAACATCTTTAGTTATATATCTCTTACAAAACTAACATAGTGTATTTGGTTCACTCCTCATTAAATTATTTAATTTATCAATGTTCAATCTCAAGACTATATTGTTAGATAAAATCCATTAAAAAATAGGGATATCTCCATATACTAATCCTTATTATCTACTGAAATTTCCGTCATTACACAAATCATTGGAGGGATATATAATTTTTGTCTATTTCATGACATATTGAAAATCACACATATGTGTACCAAAAGACTAGAAAACATTCATAATATCATCATATCATAATATATGGAAGGGAAATGAGTTTCAAAATCATTCCATCATTTCATCATAGAATAAAATGTGGAAAATAAGTAGGTTTCATGAAGGTTTCAACATATGATAAATTAACCCACGAGAATGAAATGAGAACTATTTAATAATATTAAAATCATATTCATCATAATATATATTGAAATAAATTGTATGCTATTATAACTTCATATCCCCATTAAATCTGAAAAATACTTTAATGATGTTTACGTATATAATAAATACATTTAAAATAATATTTAAACCATTCTCTATAAAAATGATAAAAATATAATTTTATTATGATAAAATTTTAATGAAAACTATCATAATTTAGAGAATTTTTTTTTTTGAATATTAACATGGAGTCTAGTAATGAAGAATTCAATTAAAATAGTTGTCATGATGATGAGAAAATCCACTCATATTTTATACTTTAAAAGAAAATATTCTTATCACACATATATAAAAAGTAAAAAATGGAATTTTTTTTGAAAAATTTCTATAAAAATATTATATTCAAACCATTATAAAAAATTATAAAATTATCAGAAATTAAAATTTTAATTCATTTCATGTATAGATAAAAGGGTCGATACTTTTTTGAAGATACTGAATTGGGAAAAACGTTTCTTGACTATTGAGGAAATAATGTTTGATTTTGATTAAAATTTTTTCTCCATCATTATCTATAAAAATTGAAGGGAAATGTCACTTGTAAATAAATAATACTTTATTAACCATAGAAAAATATAATATAACAGATTTGAAAGATATGATTCATATAGTTTCCCACAAGGTAAATTTTCCATAGCCAATCTCGCTAATAGATGAGAAAGTAACAGAAACAATTAATACATTTTTGTTCTCTAAATAAAAAAATAATGAAAGAGATAACCTGATATGGATATTTTATGCTCCATAATTTAAATTAATTCATCGTAAAATACATTCTTGGGATGTATATACATCCCACAAAATAAATAAGTGGTTAATATAAATAATGTCTCAAAGAAATAAAAGTGAGATGAGCGACCCTTACCTCAAATCCCATATTACATTATATGAATTTATATATCCATTATAATTAAGATAAATATATATAGATATATATATTATACATTTATTACATATTCATATTTATACCTATCATGTTATGTATCATTTTTTTAATTCTAAATTATCTTTTATGAAAAATATCTGGATTAAAATGGTTATTCATGTGAAAATGTGTCCATCTTATATATAGGTTTCAATTAAATGGTTATGGTAATTGAATATTTCTAAATATCAATCATCTTCATATTTTAAATCATGTAAAATTATCTATTTTTTTTGATTAAATACACATTTATATTTATTTATACACAATGGTGATGAAAAATGAATCACATCGCTTGATGGATATGGTAGTCCATACATACGCATGAGTGATGTTATCATTTTCTTATGGATAGAGATGTAAATATGAATATAGGATATTATAATTACATAATAATAATGTCATATAAATCATATATAAAAATTATATCCATCATAATATCGAACAATTAATTTTGAAGATGGAAAATGAATCATATCTTTTAGTGTAGATGATAGTCCACACGTATTCACAAGAAATGCATTCATTATACATTTGAATGAATGAAGTTGGAAACTTATTTTCATCTAATTACAATAAAAATAAATATATTTATTATAATTTTTTTTTAATTTTTTTATATACAAGGTTTATTTTTTATTAAGAATAATAATAATGAAAATTAAGAAATCGGTAAGAATGTATACAACTTATTTGGGAATCTTCCTTTGAACCGCTTCTTAAAGACCATTGTATTGTGAATTTAAGAATGGAATAACCTATCGGACAAGGTTAGAAATTTATATAATAAATTTGGGTAGACTTATGTTTAGATAAATGGATCACGTTGTGTTTATAATAGAGGATAGGTGGGGAACTTTTTTAATTAAGGGGAGTAGAACACCTGTAATTATAAAGAATATTGAAATATAACAAAGTCATTATCAAATGAAGGATGATGAAAATTGGAACAACATAAAATATATGATAGAATAGAATCTATATATATTTATAAAATAAATTTATATAATTTTATAGTACACTTTATGCCTCATATATTTAATTTAACCCCTTATTAAGCCCTTTAAACCATTACAATAGTAACGAATTTTTACCTTAGTTACTGGCCATGATGAAAAAATAAATGTAAAAAAAATAAATAATAATAATTATTATTATAAATGATAAATAAATTTTAAAAGATTTAATTTCTATAATTATAATAATTTCATTTTAAAATAATTTTACAAAACAATAACACTGTATATAGGAAAATGTACTTTAAGTATAAAACTAAATTTACATTAATTCCGTGAAATGAAAAATTAATATTTAATTAAGGTTGTAATTTTTTTGGAATCTGTTATGAAAAATTTTAGTTAAAATAATTCATTAATAAATATTAATTTAAATTATTAAGATAAAAACACAGAGTGTGAACAAGAAGGGTTTTTAGAAAAACAACTCATTTACATTCAAATGTATTTATTAAATGTTTTAACTAGTAGAAAACTATTATATTAATTTTAAATATATGTAAATAAAATTTATTGATAATTTAGTTTTTTTAATTAATACACTCCAATATAAGAGTTTTTTGATAAATTCCACATTAAATAATATTATTTAAATATTTTATAATGGTTCATTTAATCTCATTGTTGTGTGTCATGAATATTATCAATGAAATAAAATTTATTTAAAGAGAAATATATAAAAATTATTTTGGTGTTATAATGGTGTATATTTTCCCTTTTAATTGTAGGGATCTCATGGTTGGGGTATCTCCCCCTCTATTTCTATATTTAAAAATACTCACTTGATGGGGTTTTGGTGGCTTTACAAATTTATTATATGTACATGTTCACAACTATTGGATACTACTCATCCACACATTCATTTTTTATAATCCATTATTTCTAAAATTATTTATTTGATACCAATTTTACCAAATAATGATGCAGTCAATAACATCTAGTCTTTTACTGAGGTTCTCACTATTTATGTCTTCATTAGACCATCTTTATGTACTGTAAACGGGCCACTTTTTCCAGTTGATATGTTATATCAGTGGTGTTCAAGGGATAATAGGCGTCAGGATAGTAGGGGATACTAGTAGATAGTGGTTTTTTGTAATATTGGATATATAGATTCACCGTCATCTAGTCGACGTAGTCTGCCTGCTAGTTGGGGGGGGGGGGAATCTGAAGCTTGGAGAGCCTATATGAGGTTATCGAGGTCACTAGTGGGATGGGGCAGAGTGGGTCTCCTACAAGAGACCCACTAAAACAACCCATAAATACATCATCCAAGATCCAATTCTAAAATATAATATTTAATTTTTTTCTATAATACAAATTAATGTGACACAATTTTAACCCTACAAATCATTTAACATTATACCAAAAATTATATCCCACACATGCCCATTGACCTTTTAGGTGTATATATTTAGATAATAATTATATATTCTTACATAAAATTACCCAAGTATTTAAGAGAATTTTTTTCCAATATTACAAGCATTCCTTATTCGACATTATGTTTTCAACATCTCACAAAAAATTATTCACACAGGAAACCTTTATAGAAACAAATAATTTTAAAGAATTAATCATAACATTAGGAAAAATAAATTTTATTATAGTGAGATAAAATGCTCGGTTTGGGTAAATATAATCATATCCATTTGAATGTAATCCGTGATCATAATATTAAAATAAGTGTATGATGGGAAAATAATTATTTATGATAATAATAATAGTGGATTCATACCCATAAAAACATCGATCATGGCATAAGTGATTAAAATAAAACAATTTTCATTTATGTCAACAAATATCATCCATGTGAATGGAATACTTGGGAAGTGATTCATTCAAAACTCATAGCATGAATATTGAAATAATTTTTCGTATATTCAGATGTTTTATTCTTATAAACCTTAAAATAGACCTTAATGATGGGAAAACATTCCAGGTTAATACCCCAAATTTATTTTTAGTAACCTGTTATCTGATTAACTCAATCTTCTCTTAGGAGTTACTTAAATTCAGTCAACTATTTCACCATTACCCAATGATTTGAAATGACATAATAGACCCACAAATAAATCCTTAGAACTCTTAACATATGGAGTTGTGTTTACTACTCAATACTATTTTGATTAATAATTTCCATGTGATATATCATGATTAAATCAATCAGACGCATTAACTTTTCATCATAATAATAACCATTATTCTTTAAAAATGTTATTTACCAGTAACTCTAAAGTTTTTTATTTTTTTTTCAAATAAATTGATATTTTTGATGTCTTTCACTCATGATTATGTTACATTCTATAAAGAGTTCCATTAATATCTTTTGTAACAAAAATATTGATTTTTATTGATGAATAATATATCATTAAATGGACTTTCAAGCATTGTATTCAGGCTACTTGGCCTTGGGCCTTCGGGATATTTAATTGGTCACCCTATACCTAGTCTAAAGAGGTATTTGCATTAAATATTAAATTGATGCTTCAGCCCCAACATTTATAAAAAAAATATAAACTATATTTTGAAAATATCACTTAAAATGTTATATAAAATTTACATAATAGGACCAAATTAGTAATAAATAGGGATACGAACTATTTTTAAATAATGAAATTTCTTTTCAGAAAAACAATTTTTCTAAAAATAAAAACATTGTATATACATAATTTAAATATAAGACTTATAATGAATGATATATATTAAATCCATATATTCTATATTCCAAAAAATACTTAAAATTATTTTATGCATTATATAGATGTTATATCATAATAAATCCAATTTTATTCATAAAAAGTATTGTTTTCTAAAAGGTTGTTTTTCACCTTTTAAAGGCACACTTATTTGTATATTAATAATTTATACCTTTATAAATTATATTTTAAAAAATAAAGATCATTTTTTGAAATTTTATCATCAATATTATCATAGGGTGATTTGTTTGTATTTTTTAAAAAAGATTCATATTTTTAGAATAGTGAAAAATAATTACATTTAATAGAAAAGCACCGATTTGATTAATTTTTTATAATGTCAAAATTTATTTTAAATTTTATTTAAAGTATAATTAGATAAATTATAAATAAATTAATCCAATTTATATAATTTTAATAAATTTAACATTGATATTAGATATAAAAACATATCAAATTGTTGTGTTTTTCTCTATAAAACCCTTCATTCTCAATGTGTCTATTGGATTGTTTTTAAAGTAATATCTACTTCTTCTATATTTGAAATTTACCAAAATGGATTCCATACTTGGAATAAGAATAATTTTTATTGTTCAGTAAGGTAAAAATAGTTTTTTATGTATAATATTAGTGAAATAAATTAAAATTAATTGTAGTGATTGAGGTAAAAAGAGATTACATTGTTGTTAATCTTGAAAGATAAGGTGTTTAAGTAACTGAAAAAATGTCCAAAACCTTTTTCTTACCATATTTCATCTGTATCCCCTCCTTCATTGAAACTATATCATTATTGGTGGAAAATAAGGTAATGGATACCCCCAATTTTGTTTACTTTATGGTATTTACAAGAATATCACTCCTAATCCACTGTAAAAGTTCATTCACTCTACCCATATCATTAATCCTATCAAGCCTTTTGTGTTGACAAAAACCTACAAAAATCACTCACCATCTTCCCTCCTCTAATCATATATTTAATACACAGACCATTGATAGTGATTTATTAATCCCATTATTATTTATTTTTCCCTTGTTTTGAGAATATCTTTTTTTGGGTTATCCCTTAAAGAGTTTCTAGGTGAAACTGTAGAATTTTGGAAATTAGATGGGCTGTTCAAGGTTGGTGAATTTTTTTCCAAAGCATTTTCCCAACCCAGTAAACCATACAAATATAGATATTGAGTTTTTGCATGACTTGTGTAGAGTTATATAATGTATGCAGCCTCCTAGGAGTAATCATGCCACCCCCCCCCCCCCCCCCCCGAGAAGAGGCTCACAGTTTAGACACCGAGTTTGGGCAACTGAGTGGCCCTTCCTTACAAATTATGCATATGTTTTTTAATATTTTAATTTTTTTAACAATACTAAACCCTGAGAATTCACCCTATTTCAACCCCAACATGAACGAAAATAATTTCTTTCATTTTTAGGATATCAAAGAGATTCTAAAGACTCATGGAGAACGTTAGTGACAATTTTAAGCCTCTATTGGAGATATACACCTATCTTGATTATTTATTTTCAATTAATATTCCCTCTTCACCCTAACTCTTATTTCTATCATCCTTTAGTGTGATTTTAACCTATTTTTATGATTGATCTAGATCTAATTTGGTTGGATCACAATTTGTTTGATCTTGGATATAGGTTTCAAATCTAGATCTTGTTCTTCATCGTGTTCTTCATCATACCACATCAATTGGGGATTTATTTTGGTGAGAGTTTATCATTAATATCAAGGTTGTTGGTCTATTATTCAAATAAAATTATATTAATTTTAAATATTGGTATGTAATTTTAGAATTAATATTGAATGTTTAATAATTTTAAATTCTCAAATTTAATTAATAAATATGGTAAATTAATTAATTATTCTATTGTATAATTGGTCAATTCATGTGGATTAATTATTTGGTGAATTAATTTATTTGATAAGGTAATTGATGACTGGGATTAATTAATTTCTGATTAATTTAAGGGATATTGGGATTGTGGGATTGGATTAATTAATTAATGAATTAATTGATGGGATTTTGGGATTTTAGAATTTGATTAAATAATTGGTGAATTAATTAACTGGTTATATGGTTAATGGTGATAAATGGATTAACATTGTTTTTGTTATATTATTTCATGTGATTAAATGGAAGAATAATATTTGTTTTGATAATTTTAATGTCATGCCTTGATGTGAAAATTTGATAAAATTTTTTAATGTTGATTAACAAAGAATGATGTGATTTATGTGATATATTTGTGATATATTGTATATTTATGTTTGGTAGCTGGATAAATTCTTCAAAATCCCATAGTGATAAATGAGTGTGGGACATGAACTACGGATCTAAATAACCGTATGAGATGATGAGGTGTGGGAAATGGACTGATGCATCAAATACGCATAAGAGATGATTAGTATGGTACAACGAATAAATATCTAAATACCTATGTGATTAATGAGGTGTGGGGAAATAATTAAGGATCTCAATACCCCTGGGGTTTTCAACATAATGGTTTATTCCCTTGAATTGGCATTGCACTATGGTTCCAATTGGATGTGATATTTTTGAAATGAAATGATAAATTATATGCATGTTATGGTGATATGGTTTAGATTCCAGAATACACTGGAGAAGGTATTGATTGTTTGGGTCTCCTTGGGAACCCGTGGGGTTTATATTGTTAATTTAATTAATCAAAACTGTGACAACTATTTACTTTTTCATTGGGGTTTATTTTTAATATGCTTAAATACACTATTACTAATAAGACATTTTTTTCGATACCATTGGTTTGTTCCTACTATATATTGTGTACACTCTTGTCAAGCTATATAATCGGTACTCGAATATAATTCATGTTTGTAGGATGTGACAATGGAAGGAGACCTATGTTAGATGTTTGGGTTATGATGGATCATGGATTATGGAACCACACTTGGTTTTGGGACCTTCTTGGTAATGTCAATGTGTCCTTCATTTATTCATTTGAAACATTCCATGTTTTTTCAGATTGTAAAATCTACGGTTTACTTTTTGTTGTTATGTTTCTACTTTAGTCATCTTGTGAAACTCTTATTATTATGGTTATTATTATTTAATCTGGTTATTCATATTTAGATTTGTTTTTTTTCTACTTTTATGAAGAGGGTATAGTTTTCAAATGATCTATATTAGACCGCCACTACTAGTCTATAGCCTCCAGAGTATGGGGATTCATGCCTACATTCCTGTGAACGATCAGCTTAGGGCCTCGGTGTGTGGCATCCAAGTTGGGACATTACAAAGTGGTTTTAAATTTTTGATCTTTTATTTTATTTTTTATTAATATTTTGGAAATATAAACATGATAATAGGTCAAGTTAGGCCTTCATTAAGAACTGACCCTTGGGAGTTCCAAACACATGAATGAGGGTAAAATCAATGTATATAGTGTGTGGGTTTTTTATTGATGTGTGTTGTTACAGTTGGACGTTATTTCCCCTCATGTTTTGAACTTGTGTGATGTGATTTTTATGAGATTTTCTGATATTTCTCATGGGTCATAGAATAGAAAAATAGATGAGTAATCATGCATTAATACTAGCAATCATGATTAATATGTGACATGCATCATTTTTATTCGAGTATAGAAAAGTGGGTTTTGGTTAAGTTGTTAAAACTAAAGTGTTTTCCCTTTCATGTGAAATTGAAATGAAGAAGGTTTCGGATAAGAATTCAATGATTGAAAATGATGAAAAATTTGGAAAATGGGTGTCTAATGAGAAACATGATTGAAATAATGATATTACCCTTTATTATCCATGACCTTGATGTCTAATTCTTAATGTTAGTTGTATCAACTTGGTTTTGACCGTGTAGTGAGGTTTGAAAGAATTACTTATTGTGGATTATTTTTACTCCCTCATATGTGATTTTGTTGTTGTTGTGTTATGTTTCCAAAGATGTGTGTTTGTACTTCTAGAGATATTACTATATGATGAAACTTTTTTGGGAGGATGAGATGAGGGTATGGTTTAAAGTGATCTCCCTAGTAGTGGAACCTATGGCACAAGTTGTGATTGGTGAATAAATCATAGAGATGTTCTAAGAGAATTTCACTAGGTACATGAAACTCATAGAAAAAGATACATAGTGGTTTGTGAAAAGAATATCTAATATGAAATCGTAGTTTTAGTTTTATCACCCTTTGATGTTAACCGAATAGGGTGGACTATGGGTTAATTAGTTTTTTACTGAGTCCCTCTAGACAATACTAGACCATAGAAAGAATACTGAAGTGAAGGGGGAAAATTGGACTCTTAAATGTTATCAGGTCAAGAAAATTGTTTGAAGGACATTGAAATTCAGGATTGAAAAATGGAGAATATGTAATAGAATAACCATCTGGAGATGTTCTTGGAGAATTTTTACATTGCAATGCCATGAAAGAGAGAGTGGTTGAGTTTATGAGGTTTAATAAAGGGATTATGACCGGGAGGAATTATGTTGGTCACCTTATTGAATTAAAGAGATTTTCTCCATCACTGGAAGGGGATGAGATAGTTTTGTCTGGACATTTCCAGGGTGGTATTAAATATGATTTTATGTCCCATTTTAATACCTTTTGGATATAAATGTTTTCTAAATTCGTGGATCATTCTCTCATATCTATGGGTAACCTAAAATATTATTCTAGTAGAAATAGGTGGTTTCTACTAGATGATCAAGAGGTATATATTTTGTTTGTATGAATAGTAATTATGATAATGTTTACACTATCTTTGGAATGTATTGTGGATAGGGAAATGATCGGTTACTTCAGATATTACTCTGGTTCTTTGCCACTAGTGTGGTAGGATGTGCCACTATCATAGACACAATCCCCTAACACTATAAGAGTGCTAATATTGTAGCAATATGGGACCTCTACATAGATTCTATAGGAACCCATGACATTCAAGTAGTTATGGAGTAATTAGGATGGACCCAATTGTGGGAAGGGGTTCTTCAACACTATATCAGCATATCAGTTTTAGTTCTACTTGTTGTGTTGGTGGAGGCAGTAGGAAGGGTGCTTCTAGGAAAGGGGCCCTATATCAGCATAGTGGTGTTGATCAAGGGACTCAGACTACCTCATAGGAAATAGTGGAATGAAATTTTAATATCGTTTATCCAACACTAGTGATGGAGGTGTTGGACAATAAATAATAAGTGGTATTGTTATTATAACATCTACAATTTATAGTCCCTTATATGAAAATAGCGCATCTCCTTCTTTAATCTCTACAAAATGTTTGAATGTTTTTAGCCAGGAGGAAGAGTTTGTGAGTGGAATTTTTATGATAGATGCACTATTGGGAGTATGGTCGAGAGACATTAGTTTCTTCAATGGGTTTTCTCTAGAGTTTAGGGAGTATCAATTCAGTTGTGATCTGTACATCCTCAACATGTTTGGATTCGACCAAATTATGGGTATGGACTAGTTAGTATCATATAGATCCCAAATATATTTTTACCATAGTATGATGATGTTTATGTCTTCTGAGGGTGGTATATTTATTCATCATGGTGAATGGGATATCAAGCTGGGCGGTGTCGTCCATATTCACTAGTAACTAGGGGATCATGTTGCCCTGTTTTCAATTTTATTGTTAGATAATGGAGATGTAAACTATGATGTCTCTCTATGCATAGTGGACAGATTTTTTGATGTCCAACCTTAATAATTCTTAGGGATTACACCTGAGAGATATGTGGAATTAAAAATGAGCCCTTTCATTATATTAATTGAGTTTCTATTCCATTTTACATAATGACCCCAATACAACTTTAAGTGTTAAATATTCAAATGGAAGAGTTAATGAATAATAGATTTATCCATTTATGCATGTTAACATTGGTTCTTTGGTTTTGTTTTCTAATAAGGATTGAAGGACTATATTCTTCTGATTTGATTACAAGAATTTTAACTAGATGAAAATGAAGAAATAGTATCCTCTTCCACATGTCGATAATCTAAATGACCATTTGAGGGTATATTTTTTTTCTACAAGATATTATTTCATTTTAGGTTATCATTAGTTGATAGTTCTAACTTCGAATATACCGAGTACATATTTGATAAGTAGGTATGTCCATTACGAGTTCATCATGATGCCATTTGGGTTGATAAATTATTGAGTTGTGTTTTTGGACATCATGTGTAGGATCTTACATTCCTTCCATGATCAGTTTGTTATAGTATTTGTGTATGACATCTTTATGTACTCCCTAAATCACAATGAACCTGCCCAACATGTTGTCATCATCCAGAGTATACTGGGAGATCATCGATTATACACAAAGCAATATAAGTTTCAATTATGGACTGATTAGGTTAACTAATTGAGACATGTTATCTCAATTTAAGGTGTGCCAGTGGACGTAAAGAATGATATGGCAGTTGTATCTTTAAATTGTCCCAAGAATTTTCTTGATATATGTTGTTCTCTAGGGTTGGAGGATTATTTTCAGAGAATCATTATGTAATTTTTCCAATTGGTTTAACCACATTTTGGATTGACCAAGAAGGGGATAATTATTTAATTGTTGAAATAATTTTAATATACCTTCTAAGAGCTGAAGAATCATTTGAAAATGACAGAAGTATTAATCTTACATGATCTAGGTGATGAGTATATGGTGTTTTGTAACACTTTTTAGGATCAATATTGGAGTACTGATGATATAAGATGATCAATTTTTTTCATATGGGTCTCATAAATTGATGCCACTTGAAACGATTTAACCTATAGAAGACCTAAAATTAGCTATAGAGGTTTATGAATTGATGTGTTGGAAGAATTACCTATAGGGAGAAAAGTATATTGTGTATGAAGATCACAAAACCTTAAAATAAATCCTGGCCCAATGATATTTGAATAACTAGCAATGGAGGTTGGTTGGGTATATGCATTCATTTTATTTTTATCATGAATATATGCATGTGAAGGGAAATATTGTGGGTTGTTCCCTATGAAGGAAAACTAGAATGTAGGATGTTTAGGAGTCTATTTCATAGGGGGATATATGACTTTTTTGGATGAGATTCCTTTTGTTATTCAGGAGAGTCTGAAGCAAATGACTCTCATATCAGTTTCAAAAAAGTATACACTTTTCACTCAGATTAAAGATAGGACGTATGAGGATCAATAATTTTTATCCTTGATAGAAATATTTGAAGGTGGGGAGTCACATTTTCTTGGACTATATATGAGGGAGACAATATCTATACAGGAAGATGTTTATTGTACCTATGAGTATATAGGAGCAGCTGACCTGTGATTTTTATTTCTCTAAGTGGGTGGTGTATCCAGGTGTGGAAAAAAAGTACCATGACCTATGATGATAGTTTTAGTGGACAAGTATAAAAAACAAGATAGAGGGGATTGTGACACAATGATACACTTAATAATTGGTGAAGGATGGTCATTAATGACCTGGAGTTTTAATACATCCATTTCCCATTCCTGAATAGTAGTGGAATGATGTTACCATGGACATTGTACTGTGTATCCCATGAACACAGTGGAAGAAAGGAACTATATGGGTGGATGTGGACCAGTTTACAAAGTTAGTACATTTCTTACTAATGTGGGAGACTTTCATGTTACTCAGTTATGATACATGTATGCTTGGTAGATAGTCTACATTAATGGAGTTCCATTGAGCATTGTTTCTTTCCTTGACTCACACAAAACTTTTCACATTTTTTAGGGCTTAAAGAATATTCATGGTAGAAATTTTTTACTGATGATAGATTTTCACACACAGACATATGGGATATCCGAATGTACTTCATTGGTTCTTGAGTATATGTTGTGAGTTTGATTCCTAGACTTTGGTTATTCTTTGGATAATAAATTTTCAATGTTTGAGTTCACCTATAGTAACAATTTTTAGGATCTTATATAGATGGATTCATATGATGCTCTATATGGATGGCCACATAAATCACCTCTAGGATGTATGAATTCAAGATAGTTATAGTAATTGTGATGGAGTCTCATGAAGGAGACATTAGAGTAGGTTCAGTTGATTCAAAAACATACGGCTAGGTTTCAAAGAAGAAATAAGTCATGTGGTGTTATAAATCATTATGCCCTATAGTTTGTTGAGTGTTATTATGTGTTCCTTCTGGTGTCTCTTAGATTGGGTCAACATGAAATGTCTCAAAATTTCCATGTAAATATTTTTATATATTATATGGAATTATGTCAAGACCAGGTTCTGAGAAGACACATGACTCCATGGTCAGGGGTTCCTAGAATGTAATTTTCATCATTTCATTATTTAAAATAGGTAAATGTGTGGGTGAGTTTTTATAAAATTTTAACTGATGCTCGGATCAAAAATACATGGGAACCATTGAACTCAAAATACTGGGATTCTCATTGAAATGAGTTAACATCTACCGGAAAGGGTCGGACAGAAATGTTAAATTTCAGAGTTTTCATAAAATAATAAAATAACATAGAAAATGTTATTTTATTTTATTTCAAACTACTTAGTGGAAGGCAGAAACACTACAGTTTGGTGATGAGGTGAAAATAAGTCACATTAAATGATGATCATTAATGGCTCATTGTACAAGCGTAACCACTACATTGTTTCATAAATGAACCAGTGTAACGGCTTAATGTCACAACGTAACAGAAATGTTGCGAGTTTTTTTTTAAAAAAAAAATGTGTTGAAGTGTTGATAATTAAGCCATGTGGATTCTCTCAGAAATATACAATATAATACCTCTCTAATAATGAACAACAACAAATTCTGGAAGATTGGGGCATGTCGAAAAATATTGTGGAGAATGAGATCGGATCCAGAAATTAACGAACGATGAAGAATGAAAACAGATCATGGGTCGACGTTTACTTGGATCACCGTACATCGACTACAACAGATCTGAATCCTGGTAGGGAGTAATTTGTTCTTGAATTCACCATTCATTACTATAAAACAATGAACGTAGATCAACCCATGAACAGGTTGATCCACTTATTGGGTGTTCTTGCGGGAGAGTGCTTTCCATTGGGGTTTTCATAAAGATTATAGGAAGCTTGATAGAACTTTGATCCCAATACTCCCCTATTTCTAACATCCAATGGGTAGGGCATGAGTCGACACAAAAATTCACGATCCCTTCTTCATTGTGCATTCTCCATGGATTAATTCTTGATAAGGTGGAAAGGAGAGTTCGAGGCTATCAAAGTGAAGGTGGAAGCTCCATAGTCATGTAGGCATCATTGGTTTGAGAAACGGACCACTGATGCAACTCATAGGGCCTGTAGAAGGAACCACCTGTGCGCTGGTGCTGGTAGATGCCCGTGGGAAAGACCGGCGGGGGCCCGTGGTGGAGGCCATAGGCATAGGGAAGCAGTGCACCCGTTGGCGGGCCGTAGAGTTAGAGCGCCATGATAGTGTGGAATTGTGGTGTTGACCGATGTCATGGGGAAGGGTGGCCCCTGTCTGTGCCACTTGGCTAAGTTGGTGACATGTGATCCATCGAACGAGTGTAGGAGTCCTTCCTGCATCATGGAACAAGCTGCGTTTGCTTGACCACGGTGGAGGAAACCATCCCACATCGATAGTGGGGCGACCGGGGAGCCGGACGCGCCTTCCAGTCACACCATGCTTGGGTGATGAACCAGCCCGCCTCTGGTAGACTGGGTTGGATAGTGGGCCAATCCCAACCTATCGGGCCAAACCATAGTTGCGGCCCAACGGGCCTGCAACCCAATATATGGGACCCAGGCGGGGATGGGACCAGGTTGGGTCGGATGATCTTAATCTGTTCTGTGGAACCAGGGCCGAGTCAGGTCCGTCCGAAGGGGTCGGGCCGGAACCGCGACCCCACGGGCCTGCGACCTGAAAAACCCGACCCATTTTGGGCCAGGTCCGAGGGGTCGGCAGAATCGAGTCAAGTCAGTGGACCCCATTCCGGGTCAGAAGACCAAGGTTCGGACCGTGGACACTGGGATGCGATGGGTCGAAACGGTCCGACCGAGTCGGACTGGATCCAGACCGAACCCACCCCTTTTTGGAAAAAATTCCATAACATGAAAATCAGCCTTCTAATTAATGCACCATCTATTTCTTTGGGACTCTTGAGATGATGTATTATTTTTGAGATACTCTTCATGTGTTTTGGAAGAGGTTGGATTATGGTTGGGTTGGACCAACTTGAATCCAATTGGGCCCTTTTTCCAAAAATGTCCATATTTTACCGATTGTGTGTCTATTAGACGCACCATCTATTGAATTGGGACCCTTACAATGATAAAATCCTTTGGGTAACTATATGTAGTAAATTCTAGAGTTTTAGGTATGATTGGTGGCTTGATATGAAGATTCTCCAAGAATCAAGCGTGCTAAATGTGGGAATACAGTGTCTGGCTGGGACGTGAAGAATGAGAGCGAATCTCTGTTGATCTACATTAGAGTTATCCTACATGCATCAACATTAGTAAGACCGTTTATGGATCAACATTAGAGTGATACTTCTTGGATCATCATGAGAGAGACCTTTTTTGGAACTGTAGTAGCGCAACCCATCGTGGATAAACTGCAGAGCGACCCATCGTGGATCTGCAACAGAGAGACTCTTTGTGGATCAGCAGTAGAGTGACCCTTTTTAGATCAGCAATAGATCCTCTCAACATAATAAAATAATATAGCTTTACAACTAATATTCTTTACATTTATACTTATGTTATACCTAGTGTGAGCTTTGTCTTTTTCTTTGTTATTTACTTTGATATCTTGCTTTGTGGTACTTTCCATTGTGTATTTCGGTGAGACATGAGTGGCCTTGGGGTCCTTACTGAGTATTTATATATTCACCCATGAATAGGATTCACTCGCATCTATCATGTCTTGTGTTAAAGATAGAGAGCATTGACTGGGACTTTGGGGAGTCAGGGCTAGAGGGTGCTCTGAGGTGGATCAATAGATATGGTGTGCTGCAGTGGAATTAAAGTGTTTCAGATTACTTTCTGATGTATTGGATGAGCGTTTTTATTCAAGTTGAAATTAAATGCATTCATTTTTCGGGGTATTCATTTTTGGTGCTAGTCACCAGCCCCTGGCCTATGGAAGGTGGGCTTTGGGAAGTCACAGCATGTGCCCCAGGGGATGGGTTGTGAAAAAGTGGTATCATAGGGATATCTATTCTACAATAAGAACTAAGTGTTTTTATTTTCGATGGTGGAAATAGTGCTTAGTTTCTTGAGTCTTTCATTCAGTCTTTGGAGTCCATTGTTGGTGTAGAAGCTGACGTATCCCTACACCAGGACCCCAAATTCTATTTTCTGACTCAGTACACAAAAACACTAGTTTCATGTTTTTGGGAAATGTTTTTCTCTAGATATCTTTTGAGTCTTCTCAACAGGTATATCTTATTGACAATGTCACATCCTTTTCCCAACTTGATTCCTCCCTGAAGACAATCATATAGGATTCCTATGAGCGATTATGATGATGGCCCACCTAGCATTGAGTCTTCGGTGTAGTGACCACTTTCAATGATGGAACTTTCAAGTGGTGTACCAGCAGTACGACCACCCATAGAGTAGAATTTTCTACCATCCCCGCTAGAAAACAATGAACACCATCTGAGTGCATTGCATGAGTTCCAGAGATAAAGGCCTATGAGGATTCGAGGCAAGGATGATCCGAAGGTAGTTGGGGATTGACTGGAGGTAGTTACATGGGTTTTTTTCGTATTAATGACACCAACAAGAACATATGGTGGTCCTACACGCAATCCTTTTCATGGAATAGTAGGGATTTTGTGGGGCATTACGCTCCAGACAAACAATGAGGTGACCCATGCCTAGTTGTACTTCTAGAGACTCTTCAGGGAGAAGTTTGTACCATCAACACCATACTCATTGTATATTCTGGAGCTAAAACACCTACATAAAGGTAGCCTGACTATGGACATGTACTCTACGAGGATTACCGAACTCTCTCTCAACTCCACCAACATGGTACGAGACCCATTATTCAAGGCCCGAACCTTTTTCAAGGGACTATGACAGAAGATCATGGAATCAATAATTTTTCTCCACATCCCAAAATAGGCCGGAGTTCTAGAGTGAGTTCTACTGGTGAAGAGCTTCCTAGCTGAGAAGGTACTGAAGGTTTGATCCACCAATAGAAGAAAAGTGACTGAGACATCTATAATAGGTTGTACACAAATGACACAGAGGCCCAAATTAGACAGACCTTCTAGAGGATGACCCCAGAAATCATGTATGATGGTGAAGAGCTCTCGTAGTAGAAGTGGTCAGCTGCTGGAAAGATTTTGATACTCCTATGATGGGAAAGAAAACATGGCTCATGACTACCCAACTCGATGCACAGTTGATCAATAGATGATTGAGGGACTTCCATGGAAGTGGCAAGGATTCGAGTGAAGAGTTTTGTAGGGTGGAGGAAGGGTCAGGGGTTTAGGTCGAGCAATAGGAGTTGGATGATGGTTCAAGGTACTACCTCCACCACCCCCAGGTTATCCACTACAGGTTTAGGGAGCCAGTGGACAGGGGAGAGATCATATTTTGGTAGTGGAGGTATATGGCCACGATTCTCTAGAGATGATTAGAGGTATGATCTGTGTCTTCTCCACCCTAGGTGCAGTTTTTATAGAAACCGGTTTCAATCACTCATTCGTTTCCACAGACCTAATTCGAGGCACAAAGATTCTGGTGGAGCTGTTTTCTTGATCCATATCATTGGAGACTCCAACGGGAGGGCATTTGATGATTACATACTGGCACTAGATGTGTGAGATTATCCTAGGAAGTGAGATCTTTGGTTCAGATCTCCTAGTAGCAGTGTCGAGGCCTTAAAACATCATCTTGGGTATGGACTATTTATCTATAGTTGACGCTTAGATCGACTATTTTTGGCGCAAATTGTAGTGTTTCCATGAGTATGGGACCATGTTTTCCCTTACTAACTAGAAGGAAACCTTTGAATCACATGATAGTCTTTCCAGAAGGTGGGTGTATCTAATCACTCATAGGATAGCTTTCCTCACCCTCGGAGCAGTGGATAAAAGGAGTTCGATATTTTCTACAGTGGTGGAAGAGTATGTGGACCTCTTTCTAGAAGATGTACCTAGACTACCTCATCATAGAGAGGTAGAATTCTTCATCAACTTGTTCCTAGGGACGAAACAAATATCTACACGTTCATATCATATTTCCCTTGTGGAGCTCTGGGATCTGAGAGGACAGTTGGATGACATGCATAGGAGGGGTTCGTAAGACACGTTTTTTCTCTATGGGCAGCCCCGATGTTGTTTTTAAAGAAGGAATATAGGAGCTTGAGACTATGTGTGGACTTCCAGTGCAATAACTATGTGACCATGAATAGAAATTATCCATTACCGAGGAGTGATGATCTATTTGATTAGAATATGGGAGTGTGGAGGTTCTCAAAAATCGGCCTCTGATTAGGGTATCATCTGCATAAGGTACGGGATGAGGACATACCAATGTCAACCTTTATTTGTTAGTATGACTCTATGTTTTTTTGGTAATGCCTTTTGGCATGGAAAATTCCGTGGAAATGTTTATGGGGCTCAAGAATAGGATATTATATCCTTACCTTGATCTTTTCTTGGTCGTATTCATTGCTGACATCCTGGTGTACTTAGTGTCGGAGGAGGAGCATGCTACACACATGTGGATAGTTCTGGATACACTCCACGAGAACCAAAATTATGGTAAGATTTCGATGTTCCAGTTCTTTAATAAGGATGTCCACTTTTTGGGACACGTCATCTCAAAGGCTGGACTTTTGGTAGATCTATCCAAGATTGAGGAAGTGCTTTCATGGGAGTCACCGAGGAGCGTGATTGAGGATCATAGC
The DNA here is from genome assembly GCA_963277665.1 of Viscum album. NCBI lineage: Eukaryota > Viridiplantae > Streptophyta > Magnoliopsida > Santalales > Viscaceae > Viscum > Viscum album. Next base: position 573,277,944 of record OY728121.1, on the reverse strand, counting down.
TTCATGGTGTATGATGGGTAATACCACAGGTTCATACCCAAATTTTCTCGATTATTATAACTCTTTTAATCTTTAAAAATTAATGTAAATAATTTCGTATGGATGGAGAGGTGGAAGAAGAGTTTCCAGGAGTTTAGGCGGAGACTGATGAGTGCCGCCATCCAGAGACAACTAGAAGTGGGTGTTGGATATGTAGTCTTATGTGATGCATCAAGGACATATCTGATTTGTGTCCTGATGCAAGAGAAATCGTGGAACACTTACGTATCATGAAATTTGAGGAATCATGTGAAGAAGTATGTAACACGTGACCTGGAGTTAGCAGTGGTGGTTTTTACCTTGAAGATGTGGAAGCACTACTTGATGGATGAGTGGTTCATCATTTACTCAGACCACAAGATCCTTAGGATTATCTTTTCAAAAAAGGATCTGAACGCGAGACAATGTCATTGGATAGAGTTCCACCAGGACTATTACTTCATGTTAGTCTATAATCATGGGAATGGGAATGTGGTGGAAGATGCACTCAGCCGGAGGTCTGGTTTACAACTGCTGAGTGAGGTGATAGATCCGAAAGCCGCGATGCATATATACTTTGTGGATAGTTATATAGAATCTTACCTATAGTCTATAAATGTAACTCCCCCTATCCTTCAGCGAGTTAGGGATTCACATCTTGTGGATGTTGAATGTGCGGCCAGATGTGCTCAAGTGTCCTTAGGATAAGCTCATGATGGATTTTCGATAGGTGGGGAGAGAACATCAACATTTTTAGAGGATGCACCATGGAACCAGTGAGATTAAGAGACTATTTTTTGAAGGATTTCCATACATCAACCTTTATGGTACATTATTTTGTGGGGAAGAAGTATCAGGACCACTGACATTAGTATTGGTGGCCAGTGATGAGGAAAGCAGTGACAGAATTCCTTTCACGATGCCTCACTTATCCGAAAGTAAAGGCCGATCATCTGGTCCTAGAAATCTTGGAACAACCACTTAAGGTACCATAATGGATGTGGGATGGTATCCCTATGGACATTTTTATGGGCTAACCACACGCATCTAAGGGACATGATACAATCTGTGTGATAGTTGACCGACTCCCCAAGTCGTCTCACTTTTTACCCATCTGGGAGCATGGATCAGTAGAGGTATTAGGAGGCCCCTATGTCCAAGAGATATTGTGGTTTCATGGGGTTCCATTGGTGATAATACCAGATTTTTATTCATGCTACTTCTCGATTATATAAGTGATTGCAGGAGGGAATCGAAACTCAGCACCGATTGACCACAACTTTTCACCCTCAAACAGATTGTCTAATAGAGTCGACCATATAGACATTCTATGACATGATTCAGGTTTGTGATAATTATTTTGGTCACATTTGGGAGGACCACATACCCCTGATGGAGTTTTCTTACAATAATAGATGTCACTACACCATTGGAATGACACCATTTGCGGCCTTGTACGGGTGGCCATGAAAATCACCTATATACTGGATAGACCTAGGGGAGTCATCACTCTTGGGTCCAGAGATAGTATGGGCTAGCACTGAGAAGGTGCAGATCATCATGGAGAAGTTGAGGAAAAACATAGTATACATAAGTCTTATGCCGAAAATATATGAAAACCGTAACAGTTCAAGGAGGGGGATGATGTTTTCCTTCATGTCTCACTATTATGGGGATTGTAGATATTTGTAAGGGGTTGTATGTTATCTTCGAGGTTCATTAAACCATTCCAGATTCTCATCAGAGCTTCTGAGGAGGAGTACCAACTAACACTTCCCCCATAGATGCATCGGGTGCGTGATGTTTTTCACATGTCACAGCTATGTTGATGCGTTCATGATCCATCACACATCATCAACTTGGGAGAGATGGATATTGGTGATGGGCGATGTGTGAAGAGTTACTAGTAGAGATAGAGCATAGATTGGACCAGGTCTGTCGTGGATGGTCGATTCCTTTGGTTCATGTTCGGTGTCCTCATGAGATCCTCCAAGAGAGCACATGGGAGTGGGAGGATCAGATTCTTCCTAAGTACCCCATTTGTTTGATTAGCCTTTGTTTTGGATTTTGAGGACGTTAATCATTATGGTGGGGAGAATTAAATGCACTAAAAATTATGTGTAATATTTTTAAATTATATGGTATAATTTTGAGACTAGGAACTAAGAAGACACATGATTCTGAGGCCTACGAGTTCCCGAAATTTAATTATGATCTTTAACATAGTACACATAAGTAAATATGCATGCATGTTTTTCTAACTTTTGAACCGGTTCTCGGATTGAAAATCAAAGATAACTGTTGAACATAGAATGGTGGAATTCACCTTGAAAGGACATAACTTCGATCATCAAGGTTTAGACTGAAATGTTAATTTTAATACCTTATGGGAAATAATAAAATATCATAGAAACATTTATTTTATTTTATTTCACACTGTTGAGCTGCTGATGATAGCGCTATAGTGCGGAGATGAGACGACAATGAGGCATATTAAATTTTTGTTATTACTGTCTCATTTCAAAATGTTAAACACTCATTGTTTAATAAATAAAATGGCAAAATGATGCAACATCGCAGCATAATAGAAACGATGTGACATATTCCTTTTTATTAAACTAATGGGTTAGAGAGGTAAGAATTAAATCCTAAGGATTATCTAACAATCCTTTGGAAAAATTCTTCTATGAAAAAGAACAATGAAGAATGTTGGAGGATTGGAGTACGATGAAAAATCTCATGGAGAAAAAGTTCATATCCACAAATTGAAGAATGGTGTAGAACGGTAATGGATTTCGAGTCGACGACGACTTCTATCATCATCCAATACCTATGAATGATCCGAATTGAGGTAGGGATTGCTATGTGCTTGAATTCCCTATCTTCATTATAAAACAATAAACACGAATTGACTAATGAATAGGTCGATTTGCAGATCAGTTGTTCTTGTAGGAGATTGATTTCCTTGAGGTTTTCCACATGGAATGCTGGTAGATTGATAAAACTGTGATCATAATCCTCCCATGTTTTAAAAATCTAAACGAAGGGTTTAAGCCGACATGAACAAATCCCTATCCCCTCTTCCATATGCGTTCATTGTGGATGAATTCTCAAAATGGTGGGTAGGAGACTTTGAGACTATCGGAGTGAAGTTTGCAACCCTATGGGCCCGTAGGCATGGACTATTCAAGAAACAGAACACTAGAGAAACTTTGGTTGCCCATAGAAGGAACCGTCAGCATGCTAGTTGAGGCCCACGATGGAAACTACAGGTAGAGGGAGCCGATGCGCCCAGTGGCATACCAAGATAGTAGATAGCCACAGACAACTAACCATGACAATGTGGATGTGTAGCACCGAACGAATCCACGTGGAGGGGGCGTCCGCATTCGAGCAGCTCGGGCGAGCTGGCAGCACGTAGTATGTGGACCACGTGTGGGAGTCTGGAGGCCTTAACCATCCGTCTGAGTGGTGTAAGCCACAGTCGCTTGATCGAGATGGATGAAACTACCCTACATCGACCTTGGGGAATGAAAGGAACATGACCCAGCTTCCAGCCACGTCCCGACCATCTCACGTATCAGTCCAGCTCTGGCAGACTGGGTAGGCTAGTGGGCTAGACTCATAACCCTAATAGACCATACCTAGGCTGGGCCAGGTTCGGATCGGGTCGGTGGACCCGACTCAGGTCAGTTTACCCCAAGACGGGTCAGGAGACCCTGGACCTGGTCGAGATGGGGTGGTCCGACGGGGTCAGATTGGACCCAGACCCAACTGACTCCTTTTTGGGAAAACGTCAATAACATGCAGACTAAGAATCTAATTAACGTATTGTCTATTGTGTTGGTACCCCTGAAACCATGCATTCCTTCTTAAAAACTCTATGTGAGTTTGGGAAAAAGTTTCCTTACAGACGGGTTGGATCAGACTCAAATCCAACTGGTCCCTTTTTACAAAAATGTTCATTTCTTACAGTATGGGAGCCTATTCAACGCGACATCAGTTGCATTGGGACCCTTATGATGAGATAGATCTTTGGGTTACTCTATGTGGGAATTCTGTGTGGTTTAGGTGTGACCAATGGCTTGAGGAGTATATCCTCCCACAATTAGGCATGGTAAGTATGAGAATTTACTGGCTAAATGTTACGTTAATAATGAGAGAGACCTTTCGTGGATGAGGAGTAGAGAGACCCTTCATGAATAAGTATGAGAGAGACCCTTAATGGATCATCATGAAAGTGAACCTTTATTCATATGCATTAGAGTGACACTTCATGGATCAGTAGTAGCGCAGTCTATCATGGATAAGCTGTAGACTGACCCATCATGGACAAGCAGCTGAGCGTCCCTTTGAGGATCAGTAGTTTAGAGACACTTCATAGACCAGTGGTAGGGACTCTCAATAGAATTAGATGATATATTTTTATGAATAATCATCTTTACATTTGTACTTATATTATACCTGGTGTGATCTGTATCTTTTTCTTTTCTCTTTGCATTGGGATCATACCTTTTGGCATTTTAGTTTGTGGATTTCTGTGAGACCAGAGTTGGTCTCGGGGTCCATACTGATTATTGTTATTCACACCCCTACGTAGGCTTCACCCGCACCTATTGTGTATTGTGTAGATGAAAGACACATTTGACTCGTACTTTGGGAAGCCAGGGCCAGTCATTTCTCAGAGGTTCATCGATAGACTTGGAGTGCTGCAGTGACACTTGACAGTGAGATGTACCTACCATTCAGGTAGGATCATAGTCAGATGACCACTAGACCATGTACTTCCTTTCAAGTACATTCTGTTAGGTTGTTTAGGTATTCCAGACACTTTTACATTATGTAGTACTTGTAATTGTTGTTGGTTCTAGTTTCAACTTACTTTCCAAAGTATTGCCTCCGCGTGTGTGTACAGGTTGAAAGGTAATGCCTTCCTTTTTTGGGGTATTACTTTTTAGTGCTTGTCGCCAGCCCCTGGCCTATGGAATATGGGCTTGGGGTAGCCACATCCTGGATATTGGAGGACAGATCATGACACACAATAGGATTCAGAGACAAGGCTAGTGGGAGGCCAATATTTTTTGACCATTTGAGGTTGTGGAAAATATTTGGTAGATGGCATAATGATTGGATCATCCACCGAGGTACAATGCTATGCATTACATTTTTATGGGACAAAACTTCAGATGTATCACCACAATCCTTCTCAAGTAATTGACTTGGATGACATTGATAATATACTGATGCATCCTTTGTTGGGCATATGATATGTGTGTTGGATTGTAGTGAGAAATGGTTGTGAGGAAAGGCCATGTTTATAGTTAATATAATATGACAACATGGATGTGTTCTGGAGGGAACATGGAAGTGAGAAGTTGATATGCGAGATCATTGGACCAATATTTTTGACCTAGAATCATTTATATTCTTGGGGGTACAGCTCGAAGAAGAGTTTTCCAAAGGTGTGGGAGAATGTAAGACCCTGAAATTTTTAAGAGTTTTCTCACTCTCGTTTTCAGGTATTATTTTCCATTTTTTGGAGTATATCTTAGTTTTTTTTTCTTAGGGAATTTAGGATATAAATTACAAAATTCGAGAATAAAGAGGGGTAGTGCATGGTTGACACCCAGTATTCACATTCTTTGCACCTATTCAAGTAAATCATTCAAACCTTGACAGAGGGGACTCACACAACTGATTCATATTTTTTCATAACTTTTACCCTCTTTTGACTAACTATGCACCCCCTGGAAGAGGAAAACAATTAAGATGCATGGTTTAGAAAACCCTGTGCATGTACCCCGAAAAATATTTTCACAGTTTTTTATATTCGGATAATTTGTTTTAAAAATACCAAACCTCTAGACTTCACCATATTTCAATCCATGTTGATCTTAACCGATTTCACTTAGTTTTTAGGATTTTGAGTAGATATTTATGCCTCTCAAACACTATTACTGATTATTCAAAACCTAAATTGTAGATCTATACCTCTTTGAGTAAGAGATTATCAACCCATATGGATTATTCCATCTCCCCATCTTTCAATCATATATTCGAGGGATGTTTTCAATTTTTTGGTATATCTTGATCTTGTTTTGTTGGATAATCATTTGTTTGATCATGGATATATTTTATGGATATAAAAATGGTTCTTCATTATGTTCTTGATCATTCAATATCAATTGGGGATTCCCATTGGTGAGTGTTCATCATAAATATTGAGTTTGGTGGTCTATTATTCAAATACCAATCTTTTGATATCAATTACATGTATTTAATTATGGATTATCCATTGAACATTTAGAAATTTAAATTCTTAAATTGAATTAATTAATTTGGTCGATTAATTAATTTATGGATTGTGTGATAGGTAAATTAATTTTGATTAATTAATTAGTGAAATAATTAATCTAATATTCAAATTAAGGAGTTAGATTATTTAATTGGTGAATTAATTAATGGGAAATTGGGATTGGGGAATTAGATAAATTAATTGGTGAATTAATTAATGGGTTATATGGTTAATGTTGTAGAAATTATTAATGGGGTTATTTTTATATTATTCCATGTGATTAAATTGAATAACAATTTTTTTATTATTGTAATGAAATGACATGATGTGAAATTTTGAAAAAATGGGTTAATGTTATTTAACCTTGAATGATGTGATGTATGTGATATATGTGTGATATATGAGATATTCATTTGTGGGATAAGGATTGATGCATCAAAATCCTATATTGATAAATAAGTGTGGGATAGGGAATGAGGCTCAAAATACCAATATGAGATGGCATGTTGTGGATAGAGACTGATGATTCAAATAGGCAAATGAAATTATGTGTATGGGAAAGGACAAAGGTTCCAATTACCCATTTGATTAATGATGTGTGGGATAGGGAATGAGGCTCCAAATACCAATAGGGTGATATCCATGATGTTCTACTACCATGAAATTTCATTTTACTATGCTTCCAATTGGCTGTGATATGTATGATGTGAAATGAAAAATGATAAGAGTGTTATTATGATATGGTTTAGACTCTGGCATGGTCCAAAGATGGTATTGATATTTTCGGTGTCCTCAGTAACTCGAGGGTTTATGTTGCCAATATAATGAATAATAAATGTGATATAGTTTAAATATTCATTAATTTTATTCTTTATACAACTGTATACAATATTATTGACTGGAATATTTTTAGACATTGTTGGTGGTGGCATACAGAGTAATACTAACACAATATTCAGGCTGCATGACTAGTACCCGAATAGACATCATTTTTTCAAGATATAATAAGTTAAGTAGTCCAATGTAAGGTGGTTGAGTTATTATGTATCATGTAAGAGATAAACATCCATGTTGTTAGGACCCCCATGGTGGTGTTAGTGTGTATTTATATTGGTTCTTCATTTGACCCTTGAAAAATATTTTGGCATGGCATAACTACTATTTAGTTTTGGTTATTCTATTTCATATCTTTTCATCAGGTTCTATTATTATTATTATTATTATTATTATTATTATTATGGTTATGGATATATAATTTGGTAATTGTAATATAATTTTGATGTTGTTCTACTTTTATAAAGAGGGTATAATCTTCCCTTGATCGATATTAGGCCCTCACTACTAGTTGAAACTCTATGGCATAAGAGGAGGCGATCAAGAGGTCATGTGATCAACAAGATTGGGACACTAGTGTGTGGAACCCGATTAGGGAAATTAAATTATAAGTCTCACATTGTGAAATAAACAAAAAAATAATGTCCCTTGGTAAAAACCAAAATGATATATCTGATTAAGAGGAAACATTCATCGATGTTGATTTTTGTTTTATTTTCTTCTCCATGAAAATAAATTATTATTCTACCATTCTTATATAATAACATCAATATAAAAAATGTACTATTTTTTTTGTTAATGGTGTGGCCAAAAACTTCACATGCTTCCACAAAATGGGATATGTAATCATTGTCTGTGTGTGTGACACTCTACTGCCTCATGAACCAATGTCTTTCATTTATTCATTACCACTTTTCAGGGTAGGGAGTACTGCTGGATTTATATTTTATATATGATATATATAAGATTTATGATTTATTTATGATTCCGAAATCATTATATGACAAATATCTACATAATTTCTATTTTGTGATAGTATGATAATGTCTTTCATGTGTATGGTGGGCTACCGCCTAATGAAGTAAAATGATTCATTCATGCATTACATAGAATGTATTAATGATATATTTAAAATAAATATGTGATATATATGAAATTATAATTATACTATAATGATAATATATATATATATATATCATTTACATTTATTTCATTGAATATCGAATGAAAATGGAAACAACATTCAAGCATTTGTAAGACCTGCCATCTCCATTAATACTGTATTTAATTTCCTATTTCAAAGTTATATAGATTACTAAAAATAGAAATGTAATTAAAATATATGACAATTATATCATGGTAAATTTTATTTAAATTAATATATAATTACCAAAGTAAGATGATGAGAAAAAAAAGTCAAAACATATATGAAAAACAAAGTGGTCATTACCTGATGTATTACTTTAATCTGGAAATAATAATAAAATGGAAATATAAATTCATAATAAAATCATATATGGTTTTATATATATTCAAATGGTTATATGGTAGGTTTACAATAAACAAATATTTATTAGACAATATTTTTTTTGTAACAATGAAGTCAATACTTAAGGTAATGGATTTACGTCTCACTTTATACTTTTGTGAGACACGTTCAATATGCACCATCTCTTTATTCTGTGATTTATTTATAATAACCATGGATGTAATTTGTGAATATTATAATTAAATATTTTTTTATTTACAAATACATTTTAGGATCTCTCTTTTCATGGGGTTACAATTTCTATGTTACCAAAGCAGTAAGGTAACTTTGTCAAAATTTGCCTTTATTCAAACACATGTTATGTCCTGTACCTATATTCTTTACAAGCTGTATATAATTCCGCAATGAAATTTAATTTCATAAATCTACTTATTTTCATTATATTTTATGCTTAATATAATTTTATTCTTCCATGAGGAAAATTATTACATGTTACCAAAGTGGAATTAGTTTACTTCTACAGTCTTGTCTTTTATCAGGAATATTTATGATTACACATCCATTGAGGAAATATTATAGTCCATATCTCAGTAATTCTCATGATATTACGTATACTCTATTTATTAATGATATCTTTATGAAATTATAAAAAAATTCACTCTTTATTACAGGATATAATTAAGTAAATGATTTTAAATTAATTTGACATTATTTCTCTCTTCCGTCAGAAATCTATTTTCTTCCCAAACCTTGTTTAAAAAAAATTGAATCCCATTTTTTAAGGAAAATTATTTAAAAAACGTTTTATATTGTAAAAATTTATTGAAATGATATTCATTGATTATTTTATAAGTATTCATTTTTGTTTCCAAACAAAATTATTTTCAAATTGAATTATGTTTTTAAAGAATTTTTTAAAGAAGATATGATATTTTCCTCATAAAATGTTTTAAATGATCTTTAAAAAAAATTATATATAATATGACATCTGTTGATGTTACCAATTCCTTAGTCGGGTTACGATCCAAGGATAACATTCGTATTATTTCTTTGGATGGTTTATTTATTGATCGAATAATGTTTATGAAAACGATTTTCCCTTCCCTAGATCCTATTAATATGATCCCAGCTTTTTTTCATGGGATATGCTATGATGAAATGACTATGAAACATTTATATTTTAAACATGTTATGATATGAAGAAATTTTTATGATACCCATTTCATTTTGTGGGTTATGATATGATAATTTTTTATGATCTTGGGGTAATCATATAAATGATTTCATTATGTGATGGGTTGGTCCTATATCTCCCTCCAATATATTGGGTTAAGATTTATATTACATGAGATAAAATTAGAATCATATTTATGGGATTTATCTACAATTTAAAACAGGTGTGTCATGATCCCCAATGGGTAACAGGTGTGTCCTGATCCACAATGGGAAATAGGTGCATCCTAATCCACTATGGACACCAGGTGTTTCCTGGTCTACTATGTTGATGGAATTCGTAGTTATCATTAACAAATGAAATGGTTTTATATATTTATGATGGTTCAAGAAAATTATGAAATGATGTTATGGTTCATGATTGATTTTGGTTGATTTATCACCATTATCAGTCAGGCCTTATGAACTGCCAATCATTATGTTATGACTCATGTTTATAATCTATGACATGTTGGTTATGAACTTGATAATTTATTTTCATGATCACAAACCTTTATTCTTATCTTATTCTTTTATATGACCATATATTGATATATCTTATGTTTACCCATATTGATCATCTAAGATTTCCATTTCTAATGTTTCATTTCCCCATGTTATGAAGAAATGTTTTAAGTATGAGAACTAAAGTAGAATATCTTTATGGGAGAAATTAATGATATTCCATGAATTCTGAATAATGTTTTTCCAAGATTCAAATGGATATAAACCATTAAATTACTCTGGCATGTGTTTGTATAATTTAATTAATATTTGTCTAAAAAGATGCAATATCTTCTTATAATAAGCCCTAGGTTTCTGTAGTTGGTATCAAATGAAATATTAAAATTCATCCTTTTAAAACTACGATGATAAAACATTTTTGAGATCCCAAGGGACATTTCTATATATGTATCTACAAATTTCTATAAAGATAAGTCTAAGGCTAAGTGAATGTATTAGAAAATGTCTTGTAATTTTGGTAATGTATAGGGATAGTAGTTTGCTAACCATACTTTTCCATATTAATTCTACAAGTGGATTTGGATCTGGAATAAATATACCTAGGGGAAACAACACCAAAAACACTATATTGTGATAGACTTGATGAAGAACTGGTGAAAAACAATGGGCCTTACTGCACACCAAGTTTGACACTCCTGGGGTATATGGCTTTGAAATTCACAAATCTCTTCCTAAACCATCATAGGGATTTAAGTATAAGATGACTATGAATAACCTATTCTAAATACAATTTTACATAGATTAATGATGAATATTTCCTGATTTAGACATCCTATATGAAAATTTTCATTATTATATGGGTTCCCACTATGATTAATATTTCTCACACTATTTTTTTGGAATTATTCAATGGATAAAACCAAAAGGAACCGTATTAAAGATGAATGAAATTGGATGTGTCATTAATTTTCTCTGGATAAATCAAATGAAATGGTAGCAAGAATGAAAAATTAATGTTGATATTATCAAAAAGTAATATCTTCCAATGATTCATGGTTTCCTTACATACGAGTAATGGAGGAAACACCATTCTGTTGAGTCCTTAGTGATGAAGCTTCTTACTTTTTGTTATGACACTAATCCACTAGTTGATAGGACATGGATAATTAAAACTTAAAAGGTAATTTTATATTATTTAGTGTTAATAGAATAAGAATTAATTAAGTATGCTTATTATTTGGATGGTGTAGTAGAACAGTAGTGAAATCTAATTAAGAGCATGAGGGAAAAAATAAATTTAATCAATGTGATGGGATGAGTTTAAGGGATTATTTTTAAATAAGTACTTCCCTCATATTTCGTAACCAAATATGGGGAATTAATTCCTTGAGATTAAGAAAATGGATGATGAATCTACTGATACCAAGATAGATAATTTTACAAGACATGTAGGGTATGATTCTGGTTTAATCGTCAACTCTAAAATATTAATTGATCAATTCTTGGTATACTAAAACAAAGCCTTCCAAAGGAATTATATATAAGAGACATTAGTATCTATGGATAATTCATTCAATGTATGTTGAAGGTAGAAATGGAAAATTGAAATCAACCCCATTAAAATAGTTTTGGTATGAAACGAAATACCGAGTATCATCAAAACTGAAATGTTTGAAAATAGTTCCAAACATCTATGTGCCAGAATTGTGGGAATAAGAACCAGTGGAAATTATTTAATTGGAACTGGGAGGTTATTTGAAATTTTGAAGGAAGTTCATAAAATTTGTGAATTTATAAATAGGATTAATGGAGTGATTTATGTAATTGAGGAGAAGATAATTCAAACAATTGTATTGGCTACAGACTAGAGATTTTAGTCCATGGTTTTTTGAAATTATTTCAATCAATTCCCAAATCCATAGAAGAATATAGATTATAAGACACAATAAACTCTAGGAAAAAATTAAAAAAGGGAAATATTATTAAATTACAATGGATAAAGTGAATCATGATAATTAGTGAACACATATCATCACCTCCATTGTTAGAAAATTCATAATTTTTTCAATGAATAAGTCTATGAAAATTTTATTATTCATCCTTCAGTGTAATTTCATGAGATTATCTCACTCTCCATGGATTCTAGAATAATAAAATAACATTTTCTATTATATTGGTACGTTCATTAAATCAATATTATAAGGATTTTCTTTGATTAATAAATGATTTTATGAAATAATTAAAGGGTGAATTATATTTTGGAAGGGTTAAAAGGGACACCATTATATAATGGATTTACTTTAATATTTGGATTATGTTTTAGTTATTACTTCAACTTATAAGAAACAATATATATTAGATAACCATTATTAACATTTATTTTAATAGGTAAAGAAGGAATCACATATCCATATATTACATATCATATTATTTTGTAGTAATTAAGGCATAAAAAATCAACATCATTTTCTAGTGTAAGATATGTTGTTGAAATTGATCAAGGGACAACCAAAGGATGATATTGTTGTTATGAAATGGAATAAAATCATGTAAGTAAGGTAAAAATTATACAACACTAGGAAAAGTGACATGAAGTAAAATTTTGTAATATTAACAACATTTTTTATGATACCAACGACCATTTTAAAGCCTCTTTAGTTTATGGAATTTGGATCATTAATATTCTCTTGACCATGTTCTCTATCACCCTCCATCTGAATTTGGGTGTTAGTTTTGTGTTCCACATAAATTTTTCACTTCCCACCTGTGTTATATTATGAATAATACTAGTTCTGAGAAAATTAGGAATCAATTATGTTTAAAAATTATTATTTTTAATGATATTTATAGTATTCATTTTTTACATTCTGGGATTCTATGAAAATAAATTTCATGTATTAAAACATTGATAGCCCAGAAAAATTTCAATGGAGGAATTAATTTTAAGTGGGATAGAATGTAACACTCCATGTTTTTATGAATTTTTTATGAAATAAAAAAATATTCAATGTATTCATTGCACATTACACAGGTTACACTTTGAGTACATGAAATACTGAGTTCCTTTGATATATTATGTTACACGCAAGACCCAATTTTACATAACTACGATATGCTATAAATATATTTTGTTAAATAATTATTACATATGTCACTTAGTTTTTTGTATAGATATTATGATAATATATTAACAAAATTATTAAAATATGGTTTAAAAAATAATATTAAATGAAAAAAATTGTAGATAATTAATTATTAATGATGTTATGATTTATTTCAAAATAATTAAATTCCTTTTCTAAAAAAAATATTTTTCTTGGTAAAATCACATTTTAACTCAATAAATTAAAAAAACATTTGATGAATGATTTTAATTAAATTTATATATTTTTTATTCAATAAGAATATTTAACATTCATCTTATGTTTTTTCTATACATGATACAAAAATAACTAAAATATTATGCAAAAAATATGTATTTTCAAAATGTTATATTTTCCACCATTAAAAAGAGCACTTATTTTAAAAATAATTTTTTATTATATTTTAAATTATATTTTAAAAAATAAACATCATTTTTAATTCATAATTTAAAAATTACATTAGGGTGAATTTTTGGGATTTTCTGAAAAGGATTATCTTTTAGAGGAATAATGATATATACTAAATTTTATTTGAAAATCAAATCTTCTATTAATTTATTTATAAAGTTAAATTATTTATTAAATTATATTTAAAGTATAATTAGATAATCGACACATAAATTAATATAATTTAGTTAATTTATTTCAATTTTACATTGAAATTGGATATAAAAAAATTTCATACTTTTGATCTTTTCTCTTTAGAAACTTTTTTTCTCGACACATCCATGGGTTTGTTTTTAACATAAAATATCTGTGTTTCTTTTCATCAAAATTTATTAAAAATTTTTAATCCTCATAATTTATAATTTCTAATATGGTAAAAAAAAATTGAATAATTTTTTTTGAATTATTTTAAAATGAATATTAGTGTATAAGGTATAACTGAGTTTAATTAGTTGTTTATCAATAATGATTAGGTGTGGAAATGGCCCAAAACATGTTAAAAAAAAGGCAGATTTACATATTTAGACTATATTCCTTCTTGATTCTAAAATTATTCTTTATTTTAGGAACATAAGTTAATGGATACTCCCCAATAGTGTTAATTTTTAGTATTTAAAATAATGTCACATCTCCTCCACTATAAAATGGAATTCACTTTATCCAAATAATCACAACTAACAAGCCGTTTAGATCATCCAAATCCTACTTAAAGCACTCCCAATCTCCATTAATATCATTTTATAAGACACAATATGAGAATAAATACAACCAATTATGTCCCATGGTGCATACCTCAAGGAGTTACCCGATAAAAATGTAACGTTCATAAATGTGCATTTCTATTTTTTCCCTTCTATACACCCTTCAATTATTATTATTTTATTATTCTATAAGTAATTATGTATCCTAAACATGGTGATATTTTTTATGTTATGGGTACTACATATACCATCACACACTTCCATCAAATGGAATACACAATCTTTGTTCATGTGAACGATGGACTACCTCCTCATGAACCAATGTCATTCATTCTTCCATTACCAACCTTTAAGGTTGGAAAAATGATGTATTTACAGTTTATATATTCTATTTATGATTTTATGATATTTTTATGATTTTTTTAATTATTATATAACTCAAACCTTCATGATTTAAATTTTGTGGGAATACAATGACATCATTCATGGGTATGGCGGTCTACCACCTTGTGAAGTGATATTATTTGTTAATTAATCATATTGAATGTGTGAAGGATGGGTCAAATATAAATAGGAATTATATTTGAAATAATAATTCTTCTTTTATGAGAATATATATATAATTTACTTTCATTTCTTTCAATATGACAAGAAAATGGAAACAGTGTCCTATGATATGTACGGTCTACCGTCTCCATGAATAGTATATTTCATTTACTATTAAAATATTATATTATTATTATGAATAAGATATAATTTGAATATATATTATATATATTTCCTAGTTGAAATTAGGTAAATGATTAAATCATGATTAAAGTAGGTGGACCAAAAATAAAAAATCAAAACATATATGAAATACCAAGTCGTTATTACCCAGAGCATATCATAAACAATAAATTCTTAATAAATGGTTAGTATAAAGACTTAATAATATCATACATGGTATCATTTTTATTAAATTTTTTCTGTTTTAGAATTATAATAAACATATATTTATTATAAATGAGGTTTTAATGTGTACGAATGATGTCAAGATGAAAGGTAAGGGATTTACCTCACATTTATAATTTTATTAGACACATGTTATATCCTCCATCTCTTTCTTCTATATAGTTTTTATACTACCTATGGATTTATTTTTTTATTCCAATAAATATTATTTTGGGTATTCATATGTCCTTTTTAGGATCTCCATTTCATAGGGTTATGGTTTCAAAGTGTAACAACCTGAACATTCATTAATGAAAATTAAACTTGATCTAATTAAAAGTCTTATTTTGAAAAATGGTTATGTAAAAATTAAGAAGTTATTTGGTTTTATTTGTATTGATTTTAAAATATCGTTAAGAATTGTGACCACTAATAATATAGTCATTGAACTTTGATCACAAGATTAGTATAAATATAGGGCTTTAACAAATCCAATTTACTCAGAAAATGGAAGCAATGGCCTCTTCCAGTAGAATTGATCCATATAAAGCACATTTGTTGGAGTTTTTAAAAGAGTTGGTGTCATTGGGATTTACTCTTGACCAATTACAATCTGATATTTAACATGTTAATCTCAAACAGAACCGCCTATGGGAGAAGTGGAAGTTGACAGAGATTAGCATCAGAGCAATTTCATCCAAGACACCACAAGAGTGATTAACCATCACACTCCATACCCCTTAGGACTTATGGAGGTATTATCAGGGGTTATGTAACAGGACCCTATCCCTATGATTATGTTCATTATTTTTGTATTGAATAATTTTTATATATTCATTTTAGTATTGTTACTTTGTAAAAAAAATTAATGCACAAATAGTATTTTTAGTTAATATTCAATTTTGAAATCTATTTTGATGAAATAATAGATTTTTGAATTAAATAATATTTTATTAAAATATTATTTCAAAATAATGTTTTATTAAATATTAATGTTCATATAATTTTAATGAATATAATCATGATTTGTATTAACGTTTGAAAACCATTTTTTGTCAAAACCAATGAATTTTTAATAAAAGTAAGTGTTTATAAAATTAAGAATCAATATATTTAGAAAATTATTTAGATAAAATGAATATTATTTTTTCAATCCGGACGTTAAAATTATATAATGGTGTATTTTTTATAATTTTCTGAGATAGTTTATTTTTTGGGTAAACATAAATACTATTTAATTATATAATGTGTTTTATGACATCATAATGACCATATAGTGATGTAAAAAATAATATAAATTTAATGTTCAGGAAATAAATGTTTTACCATTAAAATAATGTGATTTTAGGTTTGTTTTATTTATTTTTCAAAGCATTAGTGGACCCTCCAAGACTTATAAAACATTTTAAATTTTTAAACTGATTTCTTTGAGAGTGTGACTCACCTCCACATAATAAAGCAAAATATTTTAAGAAGTTATGCCATTTGACTAATAAAATAATGTCTTCCACTCAAAATTTGAAAAATCAATGGGAAAAACCATAGTATGGTTTGTGCTTTTTATTAGTTTAATGAGTTGTGTCCAAAACATAAATAATAATGAGTTCCCCCTCTTTTCATAAATAAACCCACCCATGTTTCATCTTAATCATCACATAAAGCCTTTGAATCTCTACCAACCCATTTTCCCTCCACTATCTATAATCCTCTTATATATTTCCAATCTCCCAATAATCCTCCCTCGAGCCTCTCCCAATGCATCAGGATCACACTTCTATGTAAGGTATTTCTTAATTTCTCACTTTTATACAAATTTCATTATGTTGCTATACCATTTGGTTTCCAATTTCAATTGATGGCGTATGATTTATAACCTATTCATACTAAACTAACTATTTTTTAATGATGATATACCAATTTCTATCTCATTATTACCTACCAGGTAAACCTGTTACCATTCCAAAATTCCGTATGTAATTTCTCTCTCCTCATTTACATTCAACAAATTATTTTTTATTATGAATCTAAATTAAAATAAATATTATTGGACATGTATCTATATGACCAAATTATTGTCTATTTGAGGTAAATATTTTGACACAACCCTTTCTCTCTCATCAACCAATTTTATGAATTCTTATATCACTTCCTTATGCGGCCAAAATTGCACCACAATTTTCAAAGCCAAAGTTATTGTGTAGTGAATACCTTGCTCATTTATCAATCAAGGGTTTTCACCTTTATAAACATATAACTTGTTGATTATAGATTTTAATGTATTAATTCCACATTCTTTTATCATGGAATAACTTATTACGTTTAATGAATCCATGTTAGATGATCCATGTGGCACACTTATGCATGAAATTAAATGATTAAGAAGGGTGTGACCAGATAGCTCTCCAATGCATCGAGTGAAGATTAGTATCATGTTACGTCTAGTGAAATGAATGTTTACTCATGGTTATTAAATTTAAATTGTGTTTTAATCTTGCTCCATGTGAATATGAGCCTCGGCTCATGCTAATATTATGTTAAATGTTGTTGAAACATTTCCATGTTTTGATAATCATGTTATATCAAGCCTTTTTGTTAATGTTTCTCTTATACTCCATTGATATGCCGATTTCCTAAAAAGTACTGATTTCATTATTTTATGCCTTTTTTTACTCCCTTTTTGGGATTTATATGTCACCCTTTTACTATGACAACCTCAAGTTATCCCATGAAATGCCGTGTACGAAGGAATATGTTTAGTTATATGAAAGAATTTTTCAATAAAGATATTTATTTCATGTTTTACGTTGTTATGTAATGTTCATAATAACCACAGACACTAGACCTCTTGATATTCTATGTTTTATCAAGTGAATATTTTATATAACAATTTATGTTATGTGTGAAATATAGAGCAAGGTTGTTATAGTTGGTATCAAAGGATAGGTATAGTTATTTTTGGGATTTGGATTATAAAATCGTATTGAATGTCTTAGGGATAGGACTATGTATTTAAAACACCCCTAAATTTTGTTGAGTATTGAGTAAGTGGTTTATCACGATAATACATCCATGTCTGGATACAATCAGGTAATGAAAGCTCTGGCATTGATATATCTAAGTGTAAAACCTAGAAACACCACTTTTAGCTGGACTCGAATGAGAACTGTTTCACAACAATGGGCCACGCTGCACTCTTGGTTACGAAACTTTCGAGGGATATGATTTGGTAAATTCATAAGCTTATTATGAACCATTATTATGGGAATAAAAAAAATTCCCCATAGAATATATATTGGGATGTAGATCATGGAAAACTATGATTGAAACCTATAAATTCATAAGATAAGGAAATAAAAGTAATTTATAAGTCATTCATTTTGTCTTTGGATTTACCTTTATTAGTTACTGCTAACATTCCTTTTATTCCATCCAATGTCCATTAATAGGAGGACTCGGGCTAATAACCGATATAAAGAGCAATGTGATGATTGTTCTAATAAGATTCCCAATCCAATGGTAACCAAAAAAGAAAAGATTGTCATAATAATCACTCAGTTAACTCATGATTTGAATAGAAACATGGGTCCATAAGAACATTCAACAACCTCTAAGAAATAAAATGTCACAATCGACATCTTCATGAGTCAATGTCCCCCTACTTTTAATGGATCATCCAATTCCTGAATCATCGAACAATGGATCAACATGATTGAGAAGATCTCCCACATCCTTAAATGTTCCAAAAAAGATAAGGTTCTTCCGGATGTTTTTTGTATGGTGGGTATAGCTAATAAATGGTGGACATTGATAAAAAATACAAAGCCTGTGAAGGAGATCAAGGAATTTGAATGGACGGATTTTAGGAAAATATTTTTCAAAAAATATTTTCCTTACACCCACTGACTAAAGATGGAAAGCGACTTCGTTTCCCTCAAGAAAAAGACAATGTATCCATTGAACCGTACGAGGAAAACTACACACGACATTTACGATATGGATCCAGATTTTTTTTATTCCACAAATGCAAGGTTGACAACTTCTTTGGTGGGATAAAATCAAGACTACCGAATTACCTAGAGATATGTGACTTCATGAGCTATGAAGAAATTGACTGATGTGACCTCAATGTCAAAATTGAGATAAAAAAATCTTAGGGGTATCATGGGAATAAGAAGAGTAAGGTGGACATCAATTCTGGTGGTCAGATGAATAAATCCAATGTTGTTGAAAAAATCCAACAACCCACTTGCCAATGATTTGAAAAGAAGCACCCCATAAATTTCTTGAAAGGGTCGATGAAATTATTTAGGTGTGGAAGATAAGGGAACCTACACATTAACTACCAATAATAAAAAACCCATGGGTATGATATATGAAATAAATTCTCTGTTGGATGACCAACACACTGTTCATTTCATCAAATTCCAAGAAATATGGCACTTTTCAAACTAGTTCCCCCAGACACAGGTTTTTAGAGGCAACCAAAAACCTCCAAGGCAGCAAGGGAGTGAATTTACCATCACTACAGTCATAGTGAACCCTGAAGACAAATTAGAGAAAGGTACATTAGTTATTCATTAAATAATAGAAAACATACTTCTTGATTATTTTTCAACACATTTTATCATGTCTTGAATGTTTAGAAGAACAATATCCACACCACAAAAAATCAAGTATGTAATGATACCATTGAGTATGGAATATGGGTAAATCATTTCATCCCATGAATATAACTCCTCCCCTATCATAATTGTTGCATTGAACTTCCCGATGAACCATGTCATACAACCTATAGTATAATTTTATGGAATTATTAGCATTGATTGGATTTATCTATATAGATCCAACATAAATTGGCGTGAGGGGGAAATCACTCACCATATGGACAATAGACCCCCAAGTCTGTACAAGTGCAAGGAGGAAAAAGAATCTTATTTAGCACCACCATCTCAAGTGTGAATATTAATGCCCTATAAACATGCATATCTGGCATAGATGATTGAATCTAAGGAAGAAACCATCCTTGAATACATGCCTCTTATGAGGGAATTAGATGAAGTGATTCTCGAGGAATTGTCTGGACTTCCACCTAGAAGAGATATTTAATTCTTAGTAAATCTTATACTTAGGGAATCTCCAATATCCAAGACTCTATATACAATATCTCTTCTGGATCTTAAGGAGATGAAGAAACAACCGCAAGAGATTCTGGATAAAGGGTTTATATGCCCAAGTACTTCACCATGTGTAGTCCTCTTCATCATGATGAAGGATGGGTCAATGCTTCTTTGAATTGACTATCGTGAGCTCAAAAAAATGTGATAAAGAACAAGTATCATTTACCATGAATTGATGAATTCTTCAATCAACTATGTGGAGAACAATACATCTCCAAGGTGGATCTATGGTCAATATATTACCATGTAAGGGTGATTAAGGTGGATGTCCCCAAGAATACTTTCTATACAAGATACATGCACTATGAATTTATAGAGGATATTATAATATTTTCCAAAACAAAGGAGGAGAATGTGGAGAATCTAAGCATTGTACTAGAGACCCTGTGAAAGGAGAAGATCTATGCAATGTAAAACAAGTGTGAGTTCAGGTTGAAGGAGTTCTCCTTCTTGGGTAATATCATTACAAGCAATGGGATATCATTGGATTTATCCAAGATAGATGCTATTAAGGGATGGCCGAGTTGAACATTGGTAATGGATATCCATACCTTCCTCGGGTTACCTGGATATTATCAATAATTTGTGAGAAATTTCTGATGATTGTCCAACCCTGTTACCAAGATAACTCAAGAGGGCGTAAAGCCTACCTAAAGTGATAAATGGGATGAGATCATCAAGGAGTTGAAAAGGAGGCATATCACTATGCGTGTTCTCACATTACCCACATGTAGAGAAGATTTTATGGTATTCGGTGATGATTCATAGAAGGCCATGGGTTGTGTGTTGTTGAAAAATGAAAAATTCAATGACTATGCTACATGGAAAATGAATGTTGATGAGAAAAACTATCAAACACATGATGTAGAGATAGATGTAGTAATCAGTTCATTGAAAATTTAGCGACATTAACTATTTGGGGGGAGTGTGAAATATACAATTATCAAAAAATAATAAGTTATATATTCAAGCATAAGGACTTGAAACATGTTCCAACAATGAGAGTTAGAGTTCATCAAGGAATATGGCTGCTCAATCCATTACCATCTTGGGAATGCAAACAAGGTGGAATATGCTCTATGATGTAAGGACCCAATGATTCTATCATTTATTATAATTAAAATGGTTCCAATACTTATATATTTGATGAAGATGGACATGTGAATCATAAATATTTTATCACCCCCAATCCTTTCACAAATTATTTCCCAACCTTCTCTTTTGGAAAGGTTAAATGACGCTAAAAAGGACGATATGGGGATTCAGAAGATAGAGGAAACTATAAGAATATTGAAATCTTCAGAGTTCAATGTTAATGAATAATTAATTATGATATTTGGGACAAGACTATGTGTTCCATCGTAACAAGTGCTGAAGAAATATATTTTAGACGATGCACATAGTTAGAATATCTCCATTCACCTAGGAAGCACAAAGATGTGTTGATAAATATTAGAGCATTATTGGTGGGATAACATGAAGAAGGAGATTGCTAAGTATACCTCAATGTGACAAGTATATCTGCAATTGAAGGCTGAGAGGCATAATTCTAAGAGGATGATGAATCTTTTAAACATAATAGTATAGAAATGGGAGAACATCACCATGGAATTTATCACCAAGATTCCAAAGAAATACAAAGGAAAAAATGAAATTTGGTTGTTGTGGATCATCTTATAAATATTGCACACTTCATTGAAATTCAAGAGGATTTCTCGTTGGATGAACTATCACAGGTATATGTCTGAGATGTGGTAAGGATGGATGGAGTACCATTATAGATTGTATATGATCGAGATCCATGATTCACCTCTACATTTTAGAAGAGTCTTCAACATGCTCTGGATACTGAGATGAACATTAATATGGATTATTATCCCCAAACTGATGTGAAATTTGAGTAGACTATCAAAACACTTGAAGAAATGTTGAGATCATGCTTAACGGACATAAAATGAGGAAGGGATCAACATATTCTTCTATTTGACTTCTTTAACAGAAAAATCATATACTCAAGAATCTAAATTACTCATTATGAATCACTTTATGGGAAGAGGAGCATAAAACTAGAATGTTGCGATGAAGTTGGGGAGTGGAAACTCCTTTGTCAAAAAATGGTCGAAGAAATGGTGGAGAAGGTTAAGACCATATAGCAGCATATTAAAGCTTCTTAGAATCGATAAATGATCTATGCTGATAATCATCGATGAGACCTAGAGTTTCATGTTAGAGACATGATACTCCTCTGCATATCACCTCAGAAGAGGGTTATAAGATTGGGGAAGATGGGAAATCATAATCCAAGGCACATCCACCCTTTTTAGATCCTTGATCGCATTGAAACAGTGGCCTATAGACTAGAACTCCCCCAAACCTGTCTCAAGAACATGATGTATTCCATCTTTAACTTTTGAGGAAGTACATACCTGACCCATCACATATAATCATTCCCGATGTGGTACCATTGGTTAATGACCCATCCAATGAAGATAATCCAGTGAAGATCATAGATCATAGGGAAAAAGTTCTATGAAATAAGATAATGTCAATCGTAAAAGTGTTATGGCCAAACCACAAGTTATAACAAAAAACATGGGAATTAGAGAAAGGGATGACGTAGATTTAACATCATATATTTTAGTGTGGGAAATGGAAATTTCAAGGTCCAAATTTCTTAAGGGGGAAGACTGTAATGACTCAAACATTCATTAATGAAAATTCTGGTTGATCTAATTAAATTTATTATTAAAAAAATTGTTATGCAAAACATATGCACATCCACGGTTTTATGTTTTTGGATTTTAAAATTCCGTTATGAATTGTGATCGTTGAAAATATAGCGTTTGAATAGAGATCTCATGATTAGTATAATTATAGGGATTTTACAAATCCAATTTATTCAGAAAAAAGAAAGTGATGGGCTCATCCAGTAGAATTTCTCCATACAAAACCCAATTGTCATAGTACAAAAAGGAGTTGGTGTGATTGATCTTTTCTATTGTCTAATCCCAAACCAAGGATCAACACATTAAGCTCGAAAAAAAAATCCTACAGGAGAACTGGAAGTTGATAAAGATAACCACATGAGTGATATTATCTGAGACACCCCATGAGTCTGTAACCAGCACACACCTTTCCCTTAGGTATTATGAGGGTGTTATCAGGGGTTGTCTAACAATACTCTATCCCTATGATTATGTGCATTATTTTTTGTGTAGAATAAATAATATATATTCTTTTTTATATTTTTACTTTGTAAATAGTTTTTAAATCACAAATAGTATTTTTAGTTAATGCTAAATTGTGAAATATATTTTGATCAATTATTGGATTTGTGAATTAAATAATATTTTAGTAAAATATTATAAAAAATTAATTTTTTAGTAAATATAAATGATCATATAAATTTTATGAATACAATCACGATTTTTACTACTATTTGAAAGACATTTTTTGTCAAAACCAATGAAGCTTCAATAAATTTTGGGTCTTATTAATGTAAAAATTTACATTTACAGATAATAATATAGATAAAAGGAATATTATTTTTTGAATAATTATGTATGAATTATCAAACAGTGAATGTTTCATAATTTTCCGAGCATTGAATTTTTAGGTAAAAATTAAATACATTTTAATTATATAATGTGTTTTATAACATCATAATGAACCAATAATGATGTAATAAAATACTATTAATTAGATTTTAGTATAATATATGTATTTACATTAAAATAATTTGATCTTAGGTTTGTTGGATTTATTTTACAAATCATTAGTGCAGCCTACAAGACTTATAAAAAATATTAACTTTTCAAATTTATTTCCATGAGAGTGTGACCCACCTCTACATAAGAAAGCCTAATATTTTAAAAATATCAGCCATTAGATTTATAAAATAATGTTTTCAAATACCATTTTTAAAAATACATGGGGAAACCCATGGGTTGGATTGTGATTTTGATTAGTTTAATATGTGGTGTCCAAAACATAAATAATGATGAATTCCCTGTCTTTTCATATATAATCCCAGAAAATCTCCCATTTCCTCTTCACTAAAATCCTTTGGAGATGCACCAAAATCTTCCATCATTTATCTAGAATCCTCCCAAGGAACGTAAATCTTCCATGAATCCTCTCTAAAACCTCTCATAATCCATTAGGGTCACACTTCCATGTAAGGGATTTCTACCTTTCTCATTTTGGTTTGAATTTCATTATGTTGTTATAAAATTTATTTCAATTAAAAATGTCGGGGTTCGATTTAGTACCTCCCCCATACTACCCACATTATGTTTGATTGATTATACATCCCTTTATACCTCATTAATTCCTCCCATGCACACTTGTTACCATGCAAAAATTCCCTAAATAATTTATCTCTTCTCGTTTGCATTCAAGAAAATAATTTGTATTATGAATATAAATTCCATTAAATATGTTTGGAAATGTATCTATATGACCCCCTTACTGTAAATTTTATATAAATGTTATTAGACACTCCTTTTTCTCTCATCAAACATTTTTATGAATTCTTATGTCACACCGTTATGTTGCAGAAATTGCCCCACGATTTTCCAACCCAAAGTCATTATGTAGGGAATACCATGACTATTTCTCTATCAAGGGTATTCATCTTTATGAACTTTTACTTATTGATTATAGAGTTTCATGTATGTATTAAAAAATCTTTTATAATGTAATAAATTATGATTCTTAATGAATCCATATTATATGATCCATGTGGCGCACTAATAGATGAAATGAAATGATTAAGAAGGGTGCACCTTGATAGAGCTCCAATGCATTTGGTAATGATTAGTATCATGATACATAATGTCAAATGAGGGTTATCTCATGATAATTCATGTGCAATGAGGTTTTACTCAATATCAATGGGAAATAATCCTTGAATCGCGCTAATATCATGTTAAATGTTGTATCCACATTTCCATGTTATGATAATCATGTAATATCATGCATTTATGTTAATGTTTAAATTATGCTCCATTGATATGCCTAACACGTATTGTATTATTCATGTTATGAATTGTTTAATACATTATGGGCTTTATATATCACCATTTTCTTATTCATTTCCTCATGTTATTCCGTGTAATTCTAAGTACGAAGGAATGTGTTTGGTCATATGAAAGAATTTTTCAATAAAGAAGTGTATTTAATTTTTAAGTTGTTATGTAATGTTCCTAATCCCTAAATACACCTGAGATCTTGATATACTATGTTGTATAAAGATATGGTTTTAAGAAATAAATTATGTTTAAGTGGGAAATAAAGATAAGGGTAGTTATACAAAGTTACCATGATGGTATGGGAATCTTGTCTCAATTTCCTACTTTGAGATAGATGTTATGTCATGCACTTATAATCTTGTAGAGGTTTATATAGTTCCAAATTGAAGTTTAATATCATAAATATCATTCTTTTGATGATATTTTCATACATCAATTAATGTTATTATTTCATGTGGATAATGATACATTATTTCTTAATTGGTATGAGTTTATTGCTACAATCTCACAGTTTTGCAGGATTATTTATTATTATGCTTCCTTGGAAAAAATATTGGGATTTATTTCTCAGGAATCCTAATAAATTTTCATATAATATATTTATTAATTATATTTTCATGTAATTGTACCATTTTTACACTTCCTGGTACATAATTTAATCTATAAATTTTTTTAATAAAATCTCAGATTATTTCTCTCTTCTTATGGAAAATATTATTTATTCTTAGACAATGTCATCTAAAATTGTTTGATTTTTTTGGAACTGATATTTTAAGATAATTTTAAATTAAAAGGTTTTTAAAATTTTATTATTTTGTAAAAAGGAGTTATTTTTTCCCAATATTCCTTAATAATTTATCAAGGATCTCTCCAAATACAAAGGTTTCCAAAATGATTTATGTTTTTAATTAAATATTTCAATGTGGAAAGGATGATTTTCTAAATAAATGTTTTAAATGGTATTTAAAAATTATTTTCCTTATATGATGACATAAATTATTGTTACTAAATCCTTAATGGGTTATGATCTGAGGAAAAAATTCATATTCATTCTTTGAATGGTTATTATTTTGATGGTATGAGGATTATGAAAACTAGTTTCTCTTCCACAAGTCATACTCCAATAATCCCAGATAATTGTGTGGGGTTATGATATGATAATATTTCTATGAATCAATTTAAATTTCTATAAGATAAAATATTTAGAAATTTTTTTGATATACATTTATCATTTTGGGTTGTTATATGATAAATATTTTGGATCTTGTGGCACACATATGTATGATTTCATTATGTGAAGGGTGGGACTTATATCCTTATAATATGCATAGGGTAAGGAATTATATATCATTATATAAAATTGGGATTATGTTAAAGTGATTAAACAACAAAAAGAAATAGGTGTTTCTTGATCCCCAATGTGAAATTTGTACGCCCTGATTCAAAATGGGAAACAGGTGCGTGCTGATCCAATATGGGAAATAGGTCTGTCCCAATCCACTATATTAATCATCCTGGTAGTTTAAATTAACATATAGAATGGTTTTATATAGTTTTAATTATTACAAACTTTTTGGAAATGATATTATGGTCCTTAATATATTTATAATGAATTATCACCCTTATGATTTATGAAATATGAACTACCAGTCATTTTTCTTTGAATCATGTTTTTAATAATGTATAGGTTGGGTAAGAACATTGTTAATTATGTTTATAATCACATAAAATTATCAATATCTTATTATTTCATTTGATCATATGTTTTAATTTCTTATGTTTACCCTTAATGACCATCTGATCTCACCCTTTCATATGTTTCCTTTCCCTTGGCTAGAGAGAAAGGTCATAATTAAGTGTATTAAAGGTGAATATTAGCATTAGAGATATTTAAGATCTTACAAGAATAATGAATATTATGATACATATTTCATAATTATATAATCTATTACAGTCATCAGGTGTGTGTTTTTATTATTAAATTAATATTCATCTAAAAATATTTAATATCATTATATAACAAGTCATGGGTCCTATATTTCTTGAGTAAAAGAAACATGTTCCATTAAAATCTCATTAATGTAACAATAATCCATCGTGCGAAATAATTAGTATGGTATCATTATAATATATCCAATTTATAAAATAACTAAAATCAAAAAAAATTGTTAATGAATAGAAATACAATTAAAATATAATTCAAAACATTCTTGAGAAAAATACTGTTTTCACATTGAAAATAACTATTAAAAAAATTCTACATTGATTATGAAAATAAATTTCAATGAAAATAACCTTGTAAACATATAAATGAAGGTTCAGATAAAATAATAGTGATTATGGTAGGTAAATATGTTCATGTGGTAAATGTAAAAATTTAACATTATTTTCATACCATTGTTATGAAATTTAATGGTGAACCTTGTGGAATGATTTTATATATATCTTTTAAAAGAAATTAAATGAAGGATAAAAAGGAGGTAAAATATATTTAAGAATACATTTAGTATTATAAATTAATATTCTTGAAAACAGATCATAAAACATGGATTTGTAAGAGAATTATTCCTGGTCTAAAAGAAGATACTTGATTGATACCACCAAGAAATAGCGTTCATCATGCTTCCATAAAAAATAATTGATAAAACAGAATCTAAAAATTTAGACAAATTTCAATACCTAAGGAATGTAAAAGAGATTTGGTTCATGAAAATAGGATGATATAATTTCCTTTATGTGAAATTTGAACATAAACAATCCTCAAATAGAATTATATTCTAGAATAATTCATTTACATCTTTGGTATCATTCAAAATAGAAACAATTATTATAGGAAATAAGGTGATATGTATCTATAAACTCTATAAATTATAAGAATTGAAATTTAAAAAAAATACATGTTTAAGTAAGTAAATTATAAAAATTAACCATGGTTCAAAACATGAATTATGTCTCAATGAAATTAAATTGAGACTGTAAAAAAATGAAATTTTTATAACATTTGCAAAAGAATTTCATGACATAAAGGAAATTATAAAATACATTAAATTTTATTTAAAAAGTTTCATTCATGATATAATATCTAAATTGGTACTAAATACACATTATAAAATAAATTATGTGAATATTCATGATATGTCTAAATTGAAAAATATTAAGATGAATAATCCTAAAAAAGATCATATCATTGAAGTTATAATTAATAAAAAATTAATATGTGAAATAAATTTAAATTAAAAAACATTTATAAATATACTATAGTTAAATAATATATTATTTTACGTAATAATGTAATAGCATTGTCAATGATGAAGTATTATAATCTAATGAAAGTAAATTGTGTTAAAAAAACCCTTAGAACTTGGTAAATTTCAAATAAAGTCCCTTTAGACAAAATAATTTTAATATTACCTTTAAACAACATGAAGTATGAAGGATTCATGATATAAAATTTAAAGTGGGATGTATATGAAAAATATAAAATAAATTCGTTGCATTCCATTAATACGTGCCTTAGTGAAGTGTAATTTAGATGAAATCTGTTACGTCAAGCCCAGAATTACTATATATATCCTTTAAAACCTAAATAATAAACTTATATAAAATATTTTTTTTCTTAATATTCATTTAATGATTAAAACCATATCCTTTTATCATTTATTTTAATGTTATATTTAATTACATAATAATTAATGTCCACATTAGGGTTTTAGATGATATTTGGTACATAACATCAAAATAAATTTTATAAATTGACCATGGTCCAACGGATATCTAAATAATAATAATAATAATAATAATAATAATAATAATAATAATAATAATGACATAGTTTTCATTATACTCATTAATTGTACATTAAAAACCCAAGGTGAATGATGTATTTGGAAAAGTATATAAGTTATAATAATGGAGACGGTAATTCATACGTACACATAAGTAATGATTCTATTTTTAAATGAAAACATAAGAAAAAAGTATTATTTTATATATATATAGTTATTAAAATATAATTAAAATATTATTATCTATTTAAATACTTTATATATACCATTTTTGTGATACGGTGATAAAAAATGAATCACATTTCTTATTTGGGTGGTAATCCATGCATATGAACGAATTAATTTATCCTTTTTTAATGGATGGATAGGTATGAAAATAGATGATATAATATCCTTAAAAAATTATAATTTTTTAATAAATAAAATATATATGTAAAATATATATATAATTATAACCATCTGTGAGAGCTGGTGATGGAAAATATAATACTTCATTTCGTAAGGTGGTAGTCTTCCATACACACCACAGAAAGATTCCTTTCCCATTTGATGGAAGAATGAGATGGATTAAGGTTAATATATTGAAAAAATAACAAATAATTATATTGGATACATTGGTTTTATTTTATAAAAATGGTTATTAATGTTTTTAAGGTCATAATAAATGAAAAAAACATAAACATTTGGTTAAAATATATTCCTCTTTTTAACCCCAAATGTATTACTTTTATCATTATTCCCTATAAGGTTGGTAGTATTCCCAAACAAAGACAATTAAGACATAGGTATAGATTCTTGAATGCAATTTTGGAAATTCTTGGCTAAACTAGAGTGCTTAAAATGTATGTGCAAGTACGGAAAGGTGGTATCCTTTTATAGATAAGGGGATGTGCACTCTTATAAATTAATTTTTATATAAATGTGCACAAAATAGATATATTTTGAATATATGATCCGGATGAGTCAAAATATATTCATCCTATAAATTTTTTAAATTATATATTATGTTTCTCACCCATATGATCCTATTTTAATCCCCCTTACCCCTTTTTATGATTACCATTATATCAATGTGTTTTACACATTAAGGTCTGTTAAAGATATTATAAATCTAAAAGTGTCCATAAATAAAAAATGGTTTATATTTTAATACATATCCCATTCAATTGAATTATGCTATGATTTTTTGTTTTTATATAATTTAATAATATATTTTTTATTATAAGATATTATTAATATCATATTTGTAACTATTTATTTTATTTCACTTTTATGTCTATAAGATAACTATAGATTTTTAATATAGACATTTAATAGATACATAATAATTTATATATATCTATGAAATTAATGTGCCACTATAAATCACTCCAAAAATTACTTGTAGATTTTTTAAAAATAATTTAATTGGTTATTTTACTACTCGCAACAGTACTATATTGTGTTATGAAATCACTTAATGTAATTACTTCATCACAAAATATTAAAAATAAATTATTCTTAAAAAATAATTTCAGCAAACTAAAATTAACTTTTAATATTTATTAAAAAATAATTTTTTTCTCTACATGAACAGATAAGTGAATTATAAAATTAAGATAGTAATATTTTTAATATTTTATTTATATATAATAAAATATAAGTCATTATTTAAAAAATGGAAAAAAATTCCATACCTATGAATACTAGATGAGGATTGACAAACCACACTAATAATATAAATTAAACATAGGTGTTAGAATTATTTTGAGTCATTATAATATTAGTTATAACTTTAATTATAATATTTACCATTACCAATGTGACAATGGT
Source organism: Viscum album (assembly GCA_963277665.1). Lineage (NCBI taxonomy): Eukaryota > Viridiplantae > Streptophyta > Magnoliopsida > Santalales > Viscaceae > Viscum > Viscum album. The sequence continues at coordinate 573,246,600 of OY728121.1, read as the reverse complement.
TTACTATAGTCACTATTCATAATAACATAAATAACAGACTATTTTAAAAAAATAAACCTACTAATCTCAAATATTAAATTTGTATTTTAAGATTCGATTTATGTAAGTGGAAGAAATTAATTTAAAATTAATCCTGAAAAATGCAATAAAGTGAAATTTTTAAAAAATACATTTTTCGAGTATAAGATGTTTTTACACCATTATTTTGAATTGTAATATTAATTATATGAATTAAAATTCATATAGTTATATTTTTAATGTATAAATTTATTCAAATCATTCAACATTATTGATTATATTTATAACACCCATATATTTTATTTTAATAGAATAATATTCTTGATTTCTTTCATAACATGCGATACAAAGCTTCAATCGCATTGATATATATTATAAAAAAATTGTTATTTCAATGTGATCATTGTAACATAGCAGATGATGTAGAATGTTTTAATATAAGTAAAAAAATTATGAAATATATATATATTTTTATTTCAGAATACAAATGTATTGATTAATTATTAGGTAATAAGTACTCAATTTTTATTAACTTCCACTATAAAAACATAAATTAGTTATGTTTTTTTATTTTTTATTTTTTAAAATGTTAGAAATTTAGTAAGCAAAATTTCTGGAAAACATATGGAAATTAAGTGTCTCCAAATTTGATGCATTTGTAAATGTCTATAATTAATGACACATGATTTGATGACATATTTTTTTTAAAATTTTAGTAAATGGAACTCCATTTACCAACATTTCAATTTTTATAATACAATTTCTTGAATTCATATTTTTTAATAGTTTCCTTTTTTAATTCCCCCATCATCATGCTATCTTCATCCCAATCTATCTCACCCACCGCCCATCTCCCTAACTCCTACTTTCTCACCACCTTCCTCACATCCCTGTACACTTCTCCCCACATATATCTACTGTCACCCTCCTCCCTCCCCCTTCCCTAATTCCTACCAGCCTCAACCACTATCCTAATTCTCACCAACCTCACTGACTTCCCTACTCCCTCCCTCCAACAAACACCTTACCTACCATGCCCATCACCCTACTCCCCACTCACCTCACTCTCTGCCCTTCTCTAACACTAATTTTTTTCCTCCCACACCTTCCTAAACATACACAATGGCCACTTTTCTCCATCAATCCCCACCATGCCTCACACACACTAGACAATGCTTTCCCCTTGCCCCCTTAATAAATAAATAAAGCAAATATGATTTGAAATCATACACCACGACACTCCCAACATAGGACAATAACAGTCTTCTATATTAATTTATCTTTATTATTTTATATTACACTACATATATATATCTTCATATTATTAGATTTTAGTATTAAAAAAATCAATATTATATATATATATATTAATATAAATATATTAACATGTACATATGTGTTTATATATGTATATATACATATACTTATGTGTGTGTGTGTTTGTATATATATATATAATGATATTTAAATATATGTTAATTTCTTTGTATTTAAATAAAAATTAATATATATAATTATAATTATAAAATTATATGTGTAGATATATAATTGTGTGTGTCAATTTATATTAATATATATATTTTTAAATTAGAAAATATTTTTATATTTACATTTTAATATATATGATTATTTTATAAATATATATATATACATATGTTTATATTTTAAATTAATATTTATGAATATTTTTATATATATATAAATAAATTGAATTATATATATATATATATTTGTGTGTGGCTGACTATATTAATATATACAAGTTTATATAAATTAATATCAATATATATATATATATATATATATAATTTCAATATTTTAAATCACTACAAACATTTCACCAAAAAGATGTGTTTCCCTCAAAACATAAAAAAATTGATATATGTGTTTATTTATATATAAATATATGTATGAATATTGATTTATATGTGTGTGTCTGTGTGTCTGTGTTTAAGTATATATAAGTTTATATATGTGTGTGTGTTTGTATATATTAATATATATATATATATATATAACTAAATTCATATTCACATTGATCTAGGGAAATGATCTATATTACTAATAAAAACATTATACACTCAAATGAAAGGAAGAGCTCAACGAGCCTCGAACTCCGGACCTCACCGAGACCCACATGGGCGACTACAATTGAGTTTCACCATGAGGGCTCCCTATGTTTGTTTGTTTATATATAAACGAACAAATATATATATATATATATATATATACTATACTATGATATTTAAATATATGTTAATGTATTTGATTATAAATTTAAATTTATATATAAAAATTTTTATAAATAAAAATTTAATATTTTATTTACATATATATATATGTAAATTAATAGAATTGTCCATATGTATAAATAAAAAAGTTTTAAAATAGTGATAAAAACGACCCTAATTGATCCACAATGTTATAAGGGTATATTTTTATATTTAGTTGCATTTTCTGAAAATATTTCAAAAAACAATGCCTCTAAATACAAACCATTTTGTAGTTGTCATTTTATGCTTCAAAATTTATATTAATAAAAAATGGTATTTATTTCATTTTGTATGTGGATATTATAATTAATTTCATACAATTTTAGAAATTTTATTTTACTATATAAACATAATTTTTATAATTAGCAAGTCAAAATTATCCTATAGTTAATTTTTTATAATTTTTGGAAAATGTTTATTTTTTTCTAATTTATTTAAAATTCATATTTTTATTTAAAAAGAAATTTTTGTTTAAAATAATTTAAAAATATTTATTTGGTTTTAAAATTTGTTTAAATGTGATATTAGTTTATTTATATTTTGAATAATCCAATTAAGGTCATTTTAACAAATTTTATTTGGATTTCAATATGAAAAAATTTTACACCAAAAAACATTTTGTTTAATTAATTTATTTTAACCTATTTTTATATGATTAAATTTTAATTAAATTACAAAAAGTTGCTTTATTGAATGTAGAAAAATGGATTTCATATTTTGAATCTAGATGTTAAAATTTGGAAAATATTCTACTTCTATTTTTATTCATTATGAATAGAAACCTTGGTTAACTTTTGTCCATGTGGTAATGGTAAAATAGGTAATGCATTGTAAAAACTATGGGATAAGCCATTAAAATTTTTCTACCACTTTCCACTATTTATTTTTATTGGTTTTCTTCGACCATGTATATCATTGTCAAACCTAGACCGACAATTTATTTTAAATATAATTATTTTGGGTCTTTCTTTTGAGCGTCAGTTCAAAAAAGTTTTAATTTTGAGAAAATTGAGTTATTTTACTGGAACATGACCGTGCATTCTTTCCAGCATCATTAAATAATGTCATAATTTTGGTTGGTTTTATTATTTTAGTTTTATTATTAGTATTAAATTTTTATGATTTATTAGGATTTTATTTTATTTTAATATTCATTATTTTTATTTTTACATTATTTCCCTTATATTTTATTCATTCATATTATTATATCCCCTCCAATTAATTTTTCCTCTCTCTCCCGGCCAAGACCCAACCCTCCCTCTCCATGACATCATGACCCAATACTCCCTCTGCACACTGTCGCATCGCTCGCCTCCTCCCATGGTCACTGTCAGTTAGCCACCTTCCTCACGGTGGACCGCATCACTTTGACGCCCTACCGTTATGTCGTGCCCACCAGAAAGCACAACTCTCCCCTTGGCAGTGCGTCACCCACTATTTGGATGATCCCTCCGGCGAAATCCCCATTTCCGGTATGGTGCACCTACAAAAGTCCTTTATTTTTCCTAGTTAACCATCCTCTCCCTCACTGCTAGTCTGTTCTGCATTGGTGGGTGTTTTCATCAATTTGATAGGTTTTTGGGTTAGGGTTTTGTGTTTTATCTGGTCTATTATTGAAAAAAGTTGATCGATTTATAGATTTTAGGTTTCAATTTGATTTTCTTGTGGTGCGATTGGTGGAAAATAGGAGTTGCATGCTATTTTTTAGGATATCTACACCGAGGTAGGTGGTACCTCATATACTTATTGATTGATGAATTAATTTGACTGATTAATCAATTTAGTGCTTTATTTGATTCATTTTATTTGTGCGAGCGTATTTTTACTAGAAGTTTAATATGTTTTCTATGTGTTTAGTAACGTGTTTATGCGATATGAATGTTTGGATCCTATGAAAACCCATGATGATCATTTCATTGTTTTTTCAAAAATGTGATGTTTGTTTATTATGTTGTGGAAGGGTTGTGAATACTATTTTAACATTTATGTTGTCTGTGTTTTCCCTTATAAGTGGATTTTGGGTGGTCTTGTGTGTTCAATGTCTTGTGATACCACTTGGAGTTGTTTCATAAATTTTTTAAATGGTTTATTAAATCTAATAATGTGTGTAGAATATGTTTGGATATTTTGTTAGAGATTTAATGTTTTCAAAATTGGGTTTGAGTAAGAAAATGGGGGTATTTGTGTCTGGGTGCCTTGTTTTTCATTTCCCAGTATGTATTGTAAATACATTTAAAATATCAAAATTATGTTTTAATGATTGTTGTATATATGTTTGGTATTAAAGTGCCTTTTCCTACTTGTAATTGAGTGTGTTATTGGTTAAAGCCTTTGGTTTTTATTTTAAAATTATTTATAGATAGTTTAACCGTTTAATTGTTTTATTGAATTAAATGTGTAGTGCGTTGGACTCTATGGTGTGGTTTTGGGTTACCGATCCTCGGGCGACTCACCAACGTATGCATAGGTAAGTAAATACATTCATGTAGTTCCACCCCCATTACGTGTATATTCATCCATGGAATTGAATGTACATGAATGGGTCTAGGTGTGCCTTTGTGGATATATAAAAATGCATATGCATGTATGTGCAGACTAGTTATTACGTATAAGCATGCCGACATGGATCCCCTTACACATGTTCATGGGAATTGTGAATGTATGCATGGGGTCTATGAGTCCTTGTATGTATGTGAAGACACATATTCTTAGTGGGGGAGAAGAAAATTTCAGTTAGAATAAGCCAGGAGCCGAAGTGGACTTATTGTTTCCTCCTTGAGGTTGGCCCCTAATGAAAATACCTTTAAATTGAATTCCTTAATTTCATGAGTTTTTTAAAAATTATTATTTTTATATTGAATAGTATATGAAGACTATGAGAAGTGATGGTGATGCTTGATGTTGGTCTTTCTTTCGTTTTTAGGTTCATGTTAAGTGTTTACATGTGTATATTAATTATGAATGTTGATTTCAATGAATATGTATTCGTGAATGTTTTTAAAAAAAAATTATTTAAGAACATTGTAAGTGATGGAAAAGGTATTTGAAGAAGGACTTTTATATGGTGTGCGGAAATTGATAGTGGCAATGTTTTGTAAAGAGGGAGTTTTCTTTGAATTGTTTGGCCTTCGTGTGAATGTGGAGGTGTGGAGTGTGTGCATGTAAACATCAACTTGAGAACAAGGGAAACCATGTGTTCCTTGGTTGGCATACAAGGACAAGTACTCTAGATAATACATATTTGGTTGGTCTAGGTTTCATTCATCAGGATTGACAATTGAATACTAAAAAATTACTTGTGATGATTGGAAGCCACTAGGTCGTGAGTGTGTTCCCTACTAGTGGCTCGTGCAGGAAAACATAGATCATTCTGGCTCATATGCCACGTTTACACTGATGTGTGATGATCTTAGGTCCCCAAAAAAACACTAGACACGTAGGAATTTCACTTGGTGGCTCTGATATGATTTTAAATTTGGTTGTTTCATGCTTTTTGATAGATTTTTTAAAACCATTTTTTTAATATAAATTGGTCTCGTTTCATTTTCAAATGTTAAGGCACGCTTGGAACATATTTAGAAAACTAAGTGGAAGAGAAATGTTTTTTTGTGAAAATGAAATATTGTTACCTGAGTTTAAAAAGAATGAAAAAAATATTTTATTTTGTCTTATATTCAAACTAGCATATTTTATGTTTATTTTTAAATGTAGAGGATTAGGATGTTGTTTTACTCTGGCTTTCCTTTTAAGCATCTCAGTGCTCACACATAAATTACTTCTCATATTCATTTTCTTTCCTCGTATCTCTCTTGGTGAGTATGGTTCTATGTTTGGTGGTGACCCATGGGGTCACTTGAAGGTATGACTAGATGTTTATCTTAATTTTATTTTCTAGTGTTAGTGTATACCTATTTTTTCTAGTGAATTTCTATTTATCTGTCATTTATTTTTTTTTGGCAAAATTCATTCTCAACTACTTGTTTTGATGCCTAACACTAGTTTCCAGCTCGTTGGGAATGAGAGCACCCTTCGCCCCATGTTACGGACCAGCTTAGGTGGCACGTTCATGGTCGAACCTAGTTGGTTCATGACAAAATTGTATCAATGTACATTTTGTTGTTATTATTTCGGGGTGTAATGTAAATCAAAGATAGGACTATCTGTACATGAGTAGTAGGTTCAGGAAGAGTGTCTTGAACTCTTGAGAGTTCCGATCCTCGAGTTACCAGGCATTTTCCCAAATTTATTTTTTTGGATTTGGTCTGTGATGATTAGGGATGACAGTTGGAGTAATCTTGTATTGCGTGTAGTTTCACATGGAGTAGCAACCCATATTTTTTCTGAGAGTACGGTTCAAAACTCCTACTGGTTGGGTCTTTCCTATGGCATAGTTTACTAAGCCATGTAGCCGTGTTAGGCATAACCATCAGTTCATCCTCTAGGTGATTTGGTGATGGTGATGTCTTGCTTCAATTTTGGGTTTGTGCGAAGGGGTTTTTTTTTAAAGAAAAGTGTAATTTGGGTTTTCTCTTATTTTCTCCTGGTGTAAGTTTTACATGAAATTTTGGGGTGTTTCCCATAGACCATGTTTAGGGAATATTGTGTTTTATTTGTTCAAATTGGATTTCTAAAAGAACATAATAGGTTATTTGAAATTTAAATGAGTAATTTTTGTAATGGACATAATTTTAAGAAATTTTCAACAATTTCAGATATGGTTTTGGAAAAAAAATAAAACAAAATGCTAGTTTCAGAATGTTGGGAATGTTTCATTTTGAAAGTGGAAGAGCCTTGTTTTTTCCTATTGTATTTTTATGGGTGCTCACGTGTGCATGTGGATGTGATTAATGGATAGGTGGTGGTTTGTGTGGACGAGTTCTTGAGTAAAGAATGAAAATGCATATCTCTGAGGCATCGATAAAAATCAATGGGGTGTGATTGATTTCTAAGGGTCCTTCTTGATTCGTGAAAAGTGTATTCGGGTATATGGATATAAAATTACTCGACGTTTTTACAATGTGATTTGTTTATGTCAGGAGTGTTCCAATGATTTTTTCTGATAGGACCTGAGATGAAAATTGGGTTTTCATTGAAATGTATTTTTATTCTTAAATTAATTTGGAATTGGAAAATGGATTTTAGTCTGGAGTGAAGAAAATGGTTTCAAAAGATCGTTTGGTATTTGTTGTAAAATGTTTTTTTTTCAAGTGGGTGTTTTTATTTTAGAATGGATTGATGCATTAAGATGGTATTTTTTTATTTATTTATATAGTTTGGATGTTTATTGTAACACCCCAAGCTTCCATGGTATGTTCCCTTGGAATAATGCAATAGCTTGCATTGTACGCAACATGGTGTTTTAGCACACCATGACAGATTTAACTAACAATTTTGAATTGTAATACCAAATTTTTGAAATTTTTGAAATTTTATTTTTCAAATTGTACTTCATTTTTGGGTTCATTATATCAAAAATAGCTTACGGTAATTTTTTTGTATTTAAAAAAAAACATTAAATTTTTTATGAATAGTGAAAAACACTGTATTATTTATCAAAACTAAATTGTTTTTTAAATAATTATTTATTTTATTTAAATTTATTATAAGTCAAAATAGATACATAATACCTATATTAGTTCAATCCAATTCATCGGATTCAATTTATATTATAATTAGATGTATAAAATTTTATTGAAATTTTTAACGCCCTTTACCCATCTTCTAGGCACGTTAGCAAATTTGCATAAAAGGTATTTTTACTACTTATGGGAATTTAATTCCAAAAATATGAGACACACGATTTATATCAAAAAGTAAAATTTGGTTCAACAAAACGATAATAATTTTTGGTGAATAATAACTTTTTACTTTTATTTACCAATGTTAAAAATATAGAAAAGGGTAGTTAATGGTAAAAATTACATTATTATTTCCAAAAAACATGTTCTAATTCTATTGGATATGTGTATTTCGGCCAAAATAGTCCTTATAAATAAAATATTATCATGTTGGTCCACTTGGATTTGATTAAAATATTTATTATTATTTTATTTAAAGAAGTGTTAAAAGTGTGAAATTCAAATTTTCATAACTAAACCATTTTTAATATAGTGTTATACATACGATATATTCAACTATAAAAATTAATTAGAAGTCTAAATAAATTTCCTACATATTTTTTTTATTTTCAATTTTTAGACATTAAATACATAAATTTATTTATTACATAATGATGATGCATTAATTACCTTTTTATGAAAGGAAAAAATAACTAATGTTATAAATATCCAAATAAATGTAAATTGAGACTTTTTATGCAATAAACTAATTTTCATGATTGAAATGCTAATTAGGGTTGATTCATTGAATTCTTTCGAAGTAATCATGCTGTTATGACTTCCAAAAAATCAATTACGAAATAGTGTCAAAATTGACATAAATGAGTTCTTAAAACAAAAACAATATTATTAAATGATATAATAATCAAAAAAATCTATGGATGGAAAAATGAATTATATAATAATAGATATATCATTAATTAACCACTCATGGTTTTCTTGTCATTTTATATTACGATTATTAACCATATAATATTATACTACAAGGAGACATGGTAAATGTTAAACTATATAACCAATAGTTAAAACAAAAATATAATGTTAATATGGTGACCTAAACTTTTTTAAAACCTATTATTGGAAATGTTTTCATCCCATCCACACATTAGACTCAATATAAATCATTTTTAAGCCAATATAAATTGAATATGATTGTATAATAAAAATATATTTCATGGATTTCCTAAAGTGACTATCACCTCTCTTATAACAAAGGTACTACCCCTTCTCTCCAAATCACACCCCAAAGTCATTTTCTTAGCCACTACTAGCCCTAATATCCTCCCAAATACCCTCCCTTGGACCTATAGTCCTTAAGTTGACCAGAAAGCCAACCTAAGAAGCCCTTTTGATCAAATCAGAATGAAACGCCCGTAGAAGAGGTAATAATTTCACCACCACTTTCAAAGTTCCTTTCTTCTTCCACATCCACTTTCATCATTATTCCAATACCAAAATAATAATACAATACCTTATATATAATGTGATTTTATTATAAATATTTTAGATCCATATTCATTATTCTATCCATTCTATGAATGATACGTCACCATATGTGCGTATGTGCGATGTGTCGTCTCCACATCGTGGTGTAGTTTGTTATTCAGACACTTCATTATTTGGATGGGTTTAATAATGAGAATAATTGATTAAAATAATAAAAATTACAAGTTAATGATTCTTTATGTATTATATACCATACAATCACATATGAATTCAACTTTAATAGAATGGTATTATCTCTCGTGCGTACGTACGAATTACCGTCTCCACAAACGTGATGAAAATCATTCCCCATCATAACCATTCAAAAATAATTTTCATTTTATGATTAAAAATATTGTTTATGAACATTTTATAATTCTGGATATGAATCAACTAAATCCTATCCATAACAACCATGGATTACATAACCAAGAAAATAAAGGAAAACGAATTTGTTAACACCCGAAACAATGATACTACTGAAATATTATTAACAATGAAATTTTATAAGACCATGTATGTTATAATATTTATGTATTTGGTACATTTAAAATTTAATAACAATTATTTAACAATAATACTAGAGGTTAACATACCCTCTATCAAGGAAAAGTACATGGTACGGGTAAATTTTACAATCTATTTATTATCTGAGAGTGTTTATACATGAGTATCTACTGGGACCTCTTTATCATCCACAACTGTGTTTCATAAAAATGTATTTCAAATCATTTTACTATTTCCTAGACTATGGGGTATATCCATTTATAAAATTGATTTAATTTTTTGATAATGTTTATAAAGGAATCATTCTGTCGTTTTCCAAACAAGGTACATTATGACCTTTTCGTCAAATTACAGTAATTATGTATTATTTAACTTATATGAAGGGTGCGGTTATTTTCCATTGTTATAACAAATTTGAATAATCCCATACATTCTTAGAGGAATATTTTCATAATAAATTTTTTCATTTATAATTAGAATATTTTAAATGATTTCAAAATAGAAAGAGAAAATTATTTCAAACAGTTTTTATTTCATCTATGTCAACTTCTTTTGATTTATTTTACACTTGTTTGATGTTGACTTATTATTATACAATCATCCATATTTTAATTATGGTTTTTTGATATTTTTGACCTTGGATGAGTTATTTTTAATCCATTCATGGTTTATGGTTAATGTGTTAACATTTCGTAATCTTTTTTTAATACGAATGTTTATGTTATGTTTCAACCATTTCAAATGAGATATACATTGGACATAGTAAGTGACAGGTAGAGCTTGTTATAGCTCCTCGATGCATCTATAGGTCTCCTGAGACAAACTAGTATCTCATAAAAAGACCTTAATAGAATCTTATTTGCATTCTTGGAACGAGGCGTTGACTATGTGGTTATGAAGTCCGGCATTATTCATTCTATCCTTATGAAATTGGATATTGATATTACAAGTGATTATTCGACTAGTAGAATATACATGTGAATAAGTAAATGGAATTATTTGATTTATCTTTTCCATATTATGCTGATTTTTATGTTTAAAAGGATTGTGTTTTAGTGTTATATATTTTACAATAATTTTTATGCTTTTTTTGAAAGCATCCACTATATTTTTATCCTTACTAACCATCTGAGCTCACCCCATTCTATCTTTCATTTTTTACAGGATGCAAAGAAGTATATTATCACTGACCTATAGGAATAGTATAAGGGAAATGAATTTGTTCAGATGTGATAATGTGGTTTTAGTTTTTCATTTTTTTCATGTAATGTAAAACTTATGTATATATCTAGTACTTCTAAGGATACTAAATTTATTGGCCATTTGGGATTTGATACCTTATGATATTAACAATGATATTTAAAAATGCACCGTCTTTGGGTAATTGGGGTTGAGGAGTTATAGTTGTTATCAGAAGTTATTTAGTACAATCCTTGGAAGCTATATTTATAATAACTCTGATTAGAGAACATTACCCTAAGATAGACTTTGAGAATAGAAAATAAGAACTTCCTAAAATTTTGGTAATATAGAGATTTTGTGAGTTTTCTGAGAAATACATCTCTATATGGATACGAGCATGTAGATTCAGCTCTGGCACAATGGTACATAGGAGTGAAAACTCCGACAAAGTGTTTCAGGCTTGACCCGGGATATCCTCGTACACAATAATTGACCTTGTTGCACTCTTAGTTACGACACTCCCGGTAGATATTCTTAGGATAATTCCCATTTTTATTAAAAACCATTATGAAAGATTTATTATTATATACATCCTCATAGAATTTTTTTATGATTATGGATTATATCCATAAACTGTTCAATTTATGTTAAGTGTTTCACAAGTTTGGAATTATGTATTACGAATCATAGTTTAATATAGTGTATGAAATTACATAAAAATAGTGTGTAATAGAAGGAATGGAAACTGTATCAACACACACAATCTATTAAGGGATTACCCTCCTACTCATGATAATTATAGTAGATCTTGTGATGAAACTGGTGTTGATCAGCTTATCACCAGACTTGGACAACTCACTCAGGTTATGAATAATACCCTTACTCGTATGGAGAACTCTGATCCACAACATGGAGGATCAATGTTAGACCGCTTCATGAGGCCACAACCACCAACATTCAATTGGACTACAAATCCATTTGTAACTGAGCAATGGATATGTTCCTTAGAGAAAACATTTCAAGCTTTAGGGAGTAGCGAAAGGGAAAAAGTTTTCATGGTGTTTTATCACCTCATGGGAGATGCAGATCAATGGTGGTCATTAATTCAAAACACAAAGTTGGATGAAGAAGTATAATATATGGAATTGAGGGAGTATAAATAGATATTATTAAAAATAATACATTCTTTGTGATTATTGAGCGGATATGGAGACACAATTTCTGAGTTTGAGGTAAAAGGATGATGAGAATGTCACAAAGTACAAGGCTAACTTTACAAGGTTATCAAGGCATTCAGAATATTATATAAGTATCCCAAGGGGTAATATTTATCTATTATTTTAGGGGTTAAAACTATTTCTCCATCAAGAAATAGTCTCAGAATCCTTCTCATCATATGATGATATTGCATAATATTATATGAAGACAGAAAAAGATATTGTCTAAGGCTTACGAATTTAAAGCAAAGAAAGAAAAGAAGAGAACTATAGAAAACTATAGAAATGGAAATAAGGGGAAGATAGTAAAAGTTGAATATCTATCATATGGTAAATTTTGGAAGAAACACCCAGGTACTTGGCTGGAGATAATGGGAGTTTGTTACAAGTTTGGGAAAAAATGCTGCCATGCTCGTGATTGCAAGGGAATGAAAGATGCTGTCAATGTTGAATCGTATAACTATAGAGAAATGGGGCATTATGAAAATGAATTTCCTAAGCACCAAGTAAACATAGCTCAGAAATGTCCATGGGGCAAGGCCAAGCTTATGTGATCACTACTACTGAGGTTTGAGATCCGAATGACGTGGTGGCAGGCAATTTAATGGTTTCCTCATGTTTATCCAATTCTTTATTTGATTTTGGATCATTACATTGTTTCATATATTCCAATTTTTCTATGAAAATTCGATATCTCCAATTTGATTTAACAAATTATTTTTCATTAAAATTTCTTAAGGGATGTATCATTGCAACATTTTTTTTTGAATCAGTCCGCATTACAATATATAAATGTTCTTTATCCGCTGATGTTATCGTCATTCCCATGATGAAATTTGATATAATACTTGGTATGGATTAGCTTTCAGACCATGATGGGAAAAACTATTTTAATAAGAACGAGGTTACAATTTTTGATATTGATAAGAAGTATCTTATCTTTGGATTAGAAACGTCACCACCTGATTATTATCTATATTCACCCAAAGTTGCTCTACTAAATTTAATTATTTGGAAGGATGAGAATATAATAATTATAGCTGAGTAAAATAATGTTATAATATAGGATATATCTATTATTCAAGAATATGTTGATATGTTTCCAGAGGATTTACCTGGCAATCCTCTAGAACGAGAAATTTCATTTTCCATTGATTTAATTCTTAGTTCAAGGCCCATATCGAAGACCAATTATAAAAGGCCACTGTAGAATTAGTGGAACTAAGGAAACAACTAGTGAAATTGACTAATAATATATTTATTCACCCTATTGTTCCTCCATGGGGATCCCCTATTCATTCTTTAAAGAAGAATGATGGTTCTATGAGGTTGGACATTGAATATTGGGAGAGCAATGTTATAACAAAAAAGAACAATTTTCCTCTACCTCACATTGATGATTTATTTTACCAACTTTATGGAGCTTAATATTTTTCAAATATTGACCTTTGATATGGATATGATCAATTGTGTGTGGAGAAGGAAGACATTATGAAAACATCATTTCAAACCAGGTATGGAAATTACGAGTTTATAGCAATTCCTTTTGGATTGACTAATGAACCCTCTGTCTTTATGGATCTATTGAATAGAGTTTTCAAGGAACATTTTGTTGGCCTTTTAGTGGTATTTATTGATTATATATTGGTATAACCATAATGCTACGAATATTATGAAAATCACTTGCACACTATTCTAAAAAACCTCAGAAGAAATGAATTATATGGGAAGTTTAGAAAGTGTCAATTTTGGATTCAGGAAATATTTTTTGATTGATATATTTTCCCTAAGGATGGAATCTCGGTCAATCCTTCAAAGGACAAGTCAATCCTAGAATGGCCAGCACCGATGTGTATAACTGAGGTACACAGTTTTATTGGTTTAGCAGATTAATATTGACATTTCGTCCAGACTTTTTCCCAATTGTCTATCCCATTAACCAATCTACTATGTAAATGTGTTAAATTTGTTTGGACCAAAGAGTGTGATGATTGTTTTGAATAACTAAAGAGAAGATTATTCAATGCTCATATCATGACTCTACCATTGAGGAATTATGGGTTTGTAATTTATAGTGATGCTTCAAATAAATGACATGGTTGTGTCCTAATGTAGATGATAGAGTTATTGCCTATGCATCATGACAACTAAAAATTCATTAACAAAACTATCCCAATAATTATCTTGAGTTAGAAGTTGCAATCATTGATTTCATGATATGGAGACACTATCTCTTTTTTGAAGAATGTGAGATATATACCGATCACAAGAGCTTGAATTATATTTTCTCACAAAAAGAACTCAACATAAGGGAAAGGAGATGGGTAAAACTACTCATGGATTATTATTTCACAATACACTACCACCCGGGGAAGGAAAATAAGGTGGAAGATGATTTGAGTAGAAATGATCATGGGGTTTTGAACAATATGACAGTTGAAAGGGATCATATGATCATATATCAATTAAAAAAGGTATATGAGAATAATCATGGAAAGTGAAAAATAAATAATTTTACAAATGGTTGGAAAACCATCTTTAATATAAAGGATAAAAAGTTCTCAGACTGACGATGGGGAGTTTTAAAAGAAAATTAAATTTGTGAATGATGAGAGAATGATCAGAATCATATATGAAGATGGGATTTTGAAATTTTGGAAGAGACTTTGGGTTCCTGATATAACTGTTCTAAAAAAAGAATTATTCGATGATTCTTATAGCACCAATTTCTCCACACAACCTGGTAGCACTACGATTTATAGAGAAATGAATGAACATTTTTCGTGGAACAACACGAAGATATATATTTCTTATTATGGGTCAAGATTATGGTTTTCCAACAAGTGAAAGATGGAATAAAAAATTCTAGAGAAGTCATGATACTTCTTCCCATACCTAATTGGAAATAATATGATATTATGATGGACATTGTAATGGGATTACCAAAGACTCCTTGAAGGAATGATGCAATAAGGGTCATTGTTGATTGTCTTACCATGTCAACACATTTTCTTGATATAAGAGATTATTTACAACATGAATGTTTAGTAAGACTATATATTAAAGAATTTTTAAGACTTCAAGGAGTACCACTAATGATTGTTTCTGATCATGATCCTAGTTTTACATCAGGATTCTGGAAAAGTATTCATAAGTCATTGGTTACTAAACTTCGTATGAGCACTACCTACCACCGTCAAACTGATTGACAATCTTAAAGGACTATTCAAACCATAGAAGAGATGTTGAGATCTTTCCCAATGACTTTCAGGGTCTGTGGGATAAATATCCACAACTGATAGAATTTTCCTCTAATAATAGCTCTAATTCAGGTATTCATATGGCACTATATAAAGAATTACCCGAAATGGGATTCCGCACCCCAACTTGTTGGGATGATGTAGGTGAATGAAATCTTCTAGGACTAGAACTTATTGAGGAAACAATGCGAAAAGAGAAAGTTATCCAAACCACATAAAAGTAGACCAATGTAAGAAAAATATCTATGTCAATAACCGAAGGAAATATTTTGAATTTCAGGTAGGAGATCATGTTTTCTTGAAATTATCTCCATGGAAGGGTGTTATACGATTCGGTAAGACGGTAAAATTAAGTCCCATGTAAATCAGACCTTTCAAAATTCTAGAACAAATTGTAGTTGTATCTTATCATTTTGAAATGCCTCCATGTCTATCCAAAGTTCATGATTTGTTCCATGTATCACTATTGAGAAAATATATGCTTAAACAAATGCATGTACTCACCTATGACGAAATATATCAAGAACCTAAACTATATTATTGCAAAGAGCCTATCAGAATTATTGATACCAGAAAACAAGTGATGACAAACCGTGAAACTCTTCTGGTGAAAGTTCTATGGAGAAACAATAAGATGGAGGAAGCAATGCGGGAACCCGAGGAACTTATGATGAATAACAACCCAAATGTTATATTATTGTAATATTCTATATATTTCTAGGAAAAAATTATTTGAATGAGGGAAGAATGTGACACCACATGCTTCCACAGTACGTTTCCATTTGAATAATGCAATAACATCCATTGTACACAGTATGGAGTTTTTTCACAGCATGAAAAATCAAACAAGCCATTATGAATAGTAATACCAAATTTTTGATATCTTATAAATTTTATTTTTCAAAATAGACATCATTATTGAGGTTGGAATATCAAAATTATCTTTGGGTGAATTTTTGGTATTTTTCTGAAAACATTCAATTTTCATTGAATAGTGAAAAACATTGTGTTTTGGTTTAAAACCAAATTTTCATTTAAATAATTATTTATTTTATTTAAATTTTTTATAAATAAAAAAGATACATAATACCTATATTATCTCAATGCAATTCAATGGAATCATTTTATAATTAAATAAGATGAATAAAATTTAATATAATTTTTTAACCTCTTTTACCCAGCTTTTAGGCTCATTTGAAAATTGGCATAAAATGTAATTTTACTACTTCTATTAATTGAATTTCATAAATTCAACAGAAATAATTGATTTCAGTAAGTAAAATGTGGTTCAATAAGCTGAAAATAATTTTTTGGTGAATAGTAACTTTTGACTTTTATTTACCACGGCTAAAAGTAAATAAGGTAATTAAAGACAAAAATGATTTTATTATTACCCTAACACATGTTCTAATTCTATTGGATAATTATATTTCGATAAAAATCAAAATTATGAATAAATAATGATCCTTTTGGTCCATGTGGATTAGATTAATACATTTATTATTATTTTATTTAAAGAAGAGTTAAAAGTGTTAAATTCAAATTTTCATAATTAAAACATTTTTAATACAGAGTTATACATAATATAAATTCTACTATATATATTCATACGAAATATAAAAATATTTCCTACATAATTTTTATTTATTTATAATTTTTTGAAATTAGATAATTAAATTTATTTATGACACAATAATTATGCTGTAATTACCTATTTGATGAATGGTTAAAATAATTGATGATATAAATATCCAAATAAATTTTAATTGAGTTTTTTGAAGAATTACACTAATTTTATAGATTAATATGACATGTTAGGGTTTCTGCAATTAAATTTTTTCGAAGTAATCATGTTGTTATGACTTCCCCAAAAATCAATTACTAAATAGTGTCAAAATTGACATAAATGAGTTTTTAAAACAAATACTATAATATTAAATGATATAATAATCCTAAAAATATAAGGATTGGATAGAGGAATTATATAATAATAGATATATCAATAATTAACCACTTGGGTTTCCCTTGGAATTTTAATGTATGACTATTAACCATATAATATAATAATACAAGGAGACAATGTAAATGTTAAACTATTTAATCAAGAGTTAAATCTAAATGATAATGTTAATATAGTGACCTAAAACTATCTAAAAACTATTTATTGAGAAATGTTAGACCCATAACAACCATATAATTGAAATAAATCGTTTTTAGCCATTATAAATTGAATATTATCGTATAATAAAATAATATTTCAAGCTTTTCCAAAAGTGACCCTCCCCTCACTTATAAAAAATGTACTTCCCCTTCTCTCAAAATCACAACTCCAAAGCAATTTGGATCAGAAAAAACCTTCCAAAATAACCTCCCAACTACCCTCCCTTAATCCTAGAGGCCTTAAAATGATCAGAAAGCCAACCTATGGAGCCATTTTGATCAAATAAAAAGGAAACACCTAAAGAAGATGTAATAATTTCACCACCTCTTTCAATGTTCTTTTCTTCTTCCACTTATTTTTCATTATAATTACAAAACAAAAATAATAACATCAGTACCTTATACATATGTTATGTTATAATAAATATGGTACAACCATATTCATTATTTTTTCCATCCTATGAATGACAAGTCACCATACATTAGTACGTACAACATACAATCTCCATGTCGTGGTGTAGTTTTATATTCAGACACTTCCTTATATGGATGGGTATAGTAATGATAATTATTTATGTAAATAGTAAATATATCTTGTTAATAATTTTTTCTATATGATATACCATCCAATTATATACGATTTTACCATCAATAGAATGGTATTTTTTCTCGTGTGTACGTACGGATTACAGTCTCCACGAACACGATGAAATTCATTCCCCATCATAACCATTCCTGAATAATTTTCTTTTTATTATTAAAGATAATGTATACGAACTTAATATAATTTTGTAAATGAATAAAATAAATTCTATCCATAACAAACAAGGCTTACAAAACCAATCATATATAGGAAAATGAACCAGTTAACACCTAAAACAGTGATACTACTGAAATATTATTAACAAAGAAATATTAATACATCATATATAAAAACATATTTATGTATTTGTTTCTTTTATAATATAATAAAAATGATTTAACTATTATATATATGTTTATCAAATCCTTGATCCAGGAAAAGTTCAAGGTAAGGGTTGATTTTAAGATCTCTTTGTTATCTAATGTTGTTTATACATGAGTATCTACTGGGACCTATTTATCATCCACATCTGTGTTTCTTAAAAATATATATCAAAACATTTTTACTATTTCCTAAACTATGGGTTGAATTCATATATACCCTTATTTTACTTTTTTAAAAAAATTTATAAAGTAATCATTCGGTCATTTTCCAAACAAGGTACTTTATGACCTTTTTGACAAATTAAGGTAAGAATGAATTTTTTTAACTTATTCAGTGGGTGCGGCTATTTTCCACCATTATAACATCTTCGAAGATTCCCTTACGATTTATAAGAATATTTTTCATAATAATTTTTTTCTTTTATAATTACAAGACTTTTAAATGATTTCAAAATATAAAGTGATATTTCTCTCAAACAGTTTTGGTTTCATCTATGTCAACATCCTTTTATCGATTTTAAACTTATTTGAAGTTGATTTATTATGATGCAATCTTCCATATTTTATTTAAGGTTTTGTGATATGTTTGACCGTGGATGATTGATTTTTATACCATTCATGGTTTATGTTTAATGTAATAACATTTCATATGATAGTTTTAAAACAAATGTTTAGGTTATGTTTCAACTTTTTCATATGAGGAATCAGTGGAACATAGTAAGTGATGGGTGGAGCCCGATATAGCTCCTCGATGCATCGGTAGGTCTCATGAGACAAAATACTGTCTTGTCACAAGGCCTTGACAAAATCATATTTGTAGTCTTGACTTGAAATCTATACTACTTAGTTATATAGTCTAGAATTTTCATTGCATCATTATTAAATTGGATATCTATATTTCGTGTGATTATTCGACTAGAAGAATATCCATGTGAATATGTAAATGGAATTATTTGATTTATCATTTCCATATTATAATGTTGTTTTTGTTTAAAAGGCTTGTGTTTTACTTTTATACATTCCCTTAAATTTTTATCCTTATCTATGAAAGAATCTACTATATTGTTACCATTAACGACCATCTAAGCTCACACCTTTCTATGTTTTATTTTTCCCAGGATGTGAATAAGTATATTATAACTTACCTACAGGGATAGTCTAAGGGATATGAATTTTTTCAAAGGAGACAATGTGGTTGTTGTTTTTAATTTTTTCATGTAATTTAAAACTTATGGTCATATCTAGTACCTCTAAGGATACTAAACTAATAAGTATTTATGGATTTGATCCCTTAAGATCATGACAATGTTATGTTATAATGCACTGAATTTGGGTAACTAGGGTTGTGGTGTTACATTTTTTTGTGAGGTGTTAGGTGTATTGGAAGGTTGGTATTGTGATTCTTGTTCAAATATGCCACTAATAATGTTCCTATGTGTTTCCTGTAGGTCTCTTTCAGTCCATCACGTAGCCCAAACTCTCAGCATAGTAACATAGTTCGGTTCTACTCGGATTTTTTTGTTTCTGTAGGTTTATAGGTCGTTTGAATGTTGTTGAGTGCTTTGGAAAGTCTGGGAGTGTGTCCAGTTTTTTAGGTACACCAAATATTGTGCTAGTGTTAGTTGTCTCGATTATATTTGCAGGAGTGGGACTAAACTAGTGAATGGTGATTATCCCATTTTTGTTGCGAATGGGGATTTATTGAGAGATTATTGAGACTAGATTCACCCTGTTGTTGTATCTAAGGATCTGAATTTGAGGTAATGTGGGGGGGATTGTAGGTGCTCGAATAGTGAATAAGTGGTGAAAGCGGTTTTTTAACCCTTCGAAGAACCAATTTCATGTTCCCTAGAGGTGGTGGGGAGAAAATAGTTTAAAACTCCCAATAATTGTTTGACTTGTTCATATTTTGGTAAGTTAAGGATCCCCGTCTGAAATAGGAGTATGAACCAAAGGGACATGTTTTTGGAGTTCTCATTCCATCACTTCATGTGGTGTGCGTGATATACCTCCCAACCTTTTATCGATAGTGGGGTCATTCGGGTGCTCTAAGTCATTCTCCACAGTTCTTAGTGGGTATGTTGACGGAGTGGCCTCCTGGAACATGAGGTGATGTCAATATGTTGGTTTTCCTATAAAGGAAGTTCATGTTAGAGATGGTCTGGTTACAACTATGAGGTGGTAGATGCTTCAAACATCAGGAACCTAGCCATATCTCTCGAGGGGAATATATGTGTAGTCCAAATTCATTATATGTGGGATGGGATTGGTCCGTCTTATGTCCACAGTGTTAGGATGTGGATGTATTATGTTTCCCTATTGCAGTATTGTCTTCAAAGGCTTAATTTTTGTTGTGGTTAGCATGTATTCCTTGTTTCATTGTTGTGGTCTTAATTTATGGATCATCCTTTTGGGCTTTGAGAAGGTTTATATAATCTGTATTCCTGTAAAGACAGTTGGTGTGTGCTATAAACCTTCTTGTGCTCAACTATGGATCAAAATTCTCTTCCTTTTAGAGGTTCTCATGTCTTGTGGTATTAACACGTCCATATCCATTTTTCTAAAAGGTTAGTGGTTTCCGCTATCAAAACCCTCTCATGTGGGGGAGTTTTGTCCACTGTTGGAATTTTATGGGTAGGTCGGCCCGTGACGGTGGGTTCGTGACGAATAGTTCAATCCGCATCATTATGAGTAATATGGAAATGCACGTGTGAATGTCGTAGTGTTAAGAAAATTTAAAAATGGTGGGGAAACCCACTGCGGGTCCCACTAACATATTCTCTTGGGTTAGATTGGTTAAAAATATGGAGCTTGGAAGGTCATTATAATTTTAGATGTTTTGTCTGGGTTTGTGAGTCAGTTTGGTTTGGATAACCAATGTTTGAAAAGGGTCCTAATATGGTGGGGAAAACCCCATAGAATGAAGTTGTTGAAAACACTATCTTTAAAGTGTACATGGTGGGAAATCCTTTTCTTCAGATTCGCTCAGCCTGGAACATGTTATTTTGGTAGCTAAAGTAGTGGGACACATACTGAGTGTTCATAGATGTCATGAGCATCTCTGGTGATCCCTATGCTTGGGTAAAGGGTGTTCCATGTCATAGTTGTGTTTGGAGGGAAATTCGTTTTTCTTGGTTATTTTTTTTGTGATTCAAGTTTTGAGATCTATGGAGTTTTATGTTATATGTCTGTTGAATGCTCGGTCATTAGGTGATTGAGTTTCTGTTTTAGGTATCTTCACAGTCTTGCTTGGAATCTTGTGTTGATCATGTATTATTGGAATTTTTGGGGGCAGAATGTGTCATGGGGGGTAGAATTTTCAAACCCCAATTAACCCTTTTATTAAATTAATTTATCTTTGGTCTCACTTCTGAGATTCATTTTGAACTGGTATTATCCTTAGAAAAAATGTTCTTTATTTGCGGGCATGCAACCATGTGCATGACCATGCGCAGTGTCTGGCCATAATAAATAGTTTCATTATTTTGGTTGGTTTTATTATTTTAGTCATTTTATTATGATTAAGTTTTCTATGTTTTAATAGGATTTTATTTTACATTTTTATACTTTATACTTTATTTTTATTTTATTTAACTATTATTTTAATCTTTCTTCTTGTTGTCCCCCCACAACACTTCTTTCATCCTCCCTCTCTGGGTCTCTCCCTAACCCTCCCTCTCCACACTGTCACACCCAACCCTCCAACTCCATGTCATCGCATCGCTCACCTCCTCCCTTGCTCAAGATCGGCACTCCACCTTCCACCCAATAGACAACCTCGATCTGATTCCCTACCCTCATGTCGCTCTGGCCAACCCTCGCTAGTCTCCCCTCAGACGCGCTTCTCCCCCTATTTGGAAAAACCCTCCGAAAACCCCCATTTTCGTTATGTCTCACATCCGTAAGCACCTCATTTTTATTGTCCATCCTTCTTCTCCCTCACCATAGGTTCATTCTACACAAGTGGATGTTTTTTTCCATTTTAATATGATTTTTGGTTAGGTTTTTGTGTTTTATATGGTTCGTTTTGGTAGCAATATGTTTAAGGTGTTGATTTTAGGGTTCATTTTGATTTTTTTGTGGTGTGATTGACATGAAATTGTTTATGCACTCAATTTTTTTTATCTTCTCTACACCGAGGTAGGCGGTAGAACGTATATTTGTTGTCTGATGACTTAATTTGTCTGTTTAATCATTTTAGTTTGTTATTTGATTTTTTTTCATGGTGTGAACATAGTTTTATATGTAGTTTAATATTATCTATTTGTGTTTAGTAACATGTTTATGTGATATGAATGTTTGGATCATGGGAAAACTCATGTTGATCCATTCATATTGTTTTCTAAACTGTGTTGTTGTATTATTATGTTGCGCAAGGGCTGAGAATTCAATTTGGACATGTAAGTGGTGTGTGTTTGGCCTTAGAAGAGGATTTTGGGTGGAATTTTTTGTTCAAATTAATGTGATACCACATGTAGTTGTTTTATAAAATTTTTAAGTGGTTTATTAAGTACTATAAAGTGTTTCAAATAGGTTCGTAAATTTTTTGAAGTGCATATGTTTTCAAAAGAGGCTTTTGTTAAGAAAATGGGGTTGTTTTTGTGTGTGTGTTCCTTCTAGTGCATTTCACAATATGCATTGTAAATTATTTTGAAATATGGAATATATGTTTTAATGTTTCTTAGATATATGATTAGTTTTAAATTGGGGTTTCTTACTTGAAATTTCGTTCGTTATTGGTGAAAACCCTTGGTTTGTTATTTTGAAATGTTTTATAGATTTATTGAATGTTTTATTGTATTGTTAAATTATATGTGTAGCGTTCTAGACTATTTGGGGTGATTTCGAGTCGCTGGTCCTAGGGAGAATCACATGCATGTGAATATGTAAGTAATTCTATACATATAGGTTCCCCCATTACGTGTATATTCATCCATGGAATGGAATGTACTTGTACGGGGATAGGTATTCCTATGTGTATATATAAAAATGTATACACAGGTGACTGGAGACTGGTTTATTCATATGAGCATTCCGGTAAAGATAACCTTACAAATGTTTGTGGAATATGCAAATTCATGTACAGGGGCTAGGATTCCTTGTATAAATGAAAAGACACATATGTTTTGTGGGAGATCACTATCTTTTTGTTACAAAGCACCAAGAGCCAATGTGGGTGGATTGTTTCTAGAACTAGGTAGGTCCCTTATGCATATACCATTAAAATGAATTCCTTAATTTCTTGAGTGTTTCAAAAATTATTTTTTTATATTAAATAGTATATACATGCTATGATAAGTGATCTTGATAATTGATGTTGGTCTTTCCATCATTTTTCGGGTTCTCCTAAAGTGTGGACATGTGTATATTAGTTGTGAATGTTGATTTAAATGATTATGGATTCTAGTATGTTTTGTTTTAAAAAGGGAATTTGATAACATTGTAAGTGATAGAAAAAGTATTTCAAAAAATGTTTTTCTATGTTGTGTGTAAATTGACATAGGAGATGTATTGTAAAGAGGGGGGTCATTTAAATTTTGGACTTTTATTAGAATGTGGACGTGTGGTGTGTGTGCATGTGAACTTCAACATGAGCATAAAGGGAAATCCTGGAAACCTAGGATGGCAGATTAAGACTATTATGCTAGAATAATATGTAAGTGGTTCAACCTAGTCTCATCTAGCAGGATTGACATTACAACACTATCTAAAAACTTGTGATGATTAGAAGCCAGTCATTTAGGGGTGTGTTCCCAACTAGTATCTCGTGTAAGAGAATGTATATCATTGTGGATCATATACCAAATTTACACTAGGGTATGAGAATCCATGTTCCCCAACTAATTCTAACTACATATGGATTTTCCATGGTTCTTGTGATATGATTTTCAAATCAGTTATTTCATGGTTGTTTCCTCGTTTTGTGAAAACAATATTTTTAATCTAAAATTTTCTCCATGAATTTTTAAATGTAAATGCATTCTTGGAACTTATTTTGAAAATGAAGTGGAAGACAAATGTTTTTAGAGAATATAAAAGCTTGTTACCTGAATTTGAAAAGAATAAAAAATGTTATTTTATTATATATTATCTTCAAAATAGATCATTTTGGGTTTCTTTTTAAAGTAAATGCCATTATGTGATATTGTACTCTGGTATCCCTACTGAGCATCTCGGTGCTCAACCCTACTTTACTTTTTAGTTTTATGTATTGGTCTTAGATCAGTCATGGCGAGTGTGGTTCTATGTTTGGTGCTAAAAAATTGTGTCACTTGTTGGTACGTCTTCTAGTTATCATTATTTTATTTTATGCTATTAGTGTGTACCAATATTTTCCAATTTATATCTATTTATATGTCTTTTATCTTTTGGGATATATTATTCCCAAATGCTTGTTTTAATTCCCGACACTAGTTTCCAACCCATGTGGATCAGGAGTGCCCTTCTGGCCAAGAAGCGGACTTTCTCGGGTGACCGGGTCATGGTCGACCCAAGTTGGTTCCTAACAATCCAATTCACAGATATAAGACTACTTGGTACGAATTTTATTTTATTAGGACAATTATTTATGTTAATGAAATGAATAAATACATCATGTAACTTTCCGGAATTTAATATCTCTAAATTTATTATATAATGATAAAAATAATATAAGTTATGTTATCAACTTTTATTTGAAATATGAATATATTTTTATACCATGGTAATTTATTTTTAATTTTTATCCATTAAATAGTTTCATTAAATTCTTACACAACCCAAATACTGTATTGATTTAATACAAATATTTGAAATATATACTTTTAGAAATATTAAATGTAATTTAATTTGAGTGAATTATTTTGTTTCATTTTTTTCAGATAAATATAACATTTTTCAGATGTTTGAAATTTTAATATTCAAATTTCGTTACTTTCTTGAAGCTCTCAAAGTCAAATTATTTGAATAGTTCTTAAATTGATATTACATACATAGTATGTTAAAAAATTTTTATTAAACTATTTAAAATCATAAAAATATTGATAAAGGACATGTAAGATTATAAATTGTTAGAAATTTCATCACATTTCCACTTATTATCCAATTATCCCCTTTTAAGTAAAAATATAATCTAGTAATATTTAAAATTCCATTACCACGGTTAATATTAAAATTTGATAACAATGTGGTTATACAAGATGATATGGATTAAAATGATATATATAAATATAAAAAACTAATTTTAAAATTATATAATGACAATATATTCATTGATTTTTAATACATTACAATTTTGAATTATTTTAAATTATTTGGATTCATATTATATTAAAATATTTCAAATATTTCAAAAAAATTGAATTAATGATTTTTTATAATAAACAATACATTAATAAATGATTTTAAATGATCCAAAATATAATTTTCAGCATTGTGAATAAAAAATGGTTGGAATATCTACAATTTTCCATTTATTTCTCACTTGTCTTTTTTATGGTAACATTCATGACCAATAAAGAGTAAGACCCATTGAAATCATATTAATAATTAAAATAGATAGTGGGGGATTAAAACATGTACATAAGGGTGAAAAAATAACTTATACATGTCCAAATTTTATCGTATTATATGAATTTAATATAATACTCACCGTTTCGTCCAAATATTACAATTTCATTCCACATTAATCTGAAAATTAATTTATATTAATTTAACACCTTATGTAATTTCTAGAGTGACTCCCTCAACAATTTTTGAAGTGAACCACCTATACTTTCTTCATCACACCCTTTGAGCTATCTAGATCACCCAAAACATATAAAGTTATCTTCTTAACTCATCTAATATAAATTAAATGTTTTGGAATAATTAAAATTGCATTCCAACCGTCATTACAAAAAGATCTAAAGAATGTCTACCAAATAGGATTTCATCGTCTTACCTGACCTCTTTCAATTGGTTCTATCTTACAACTCTTATATATCTGTGTTATTCATTATGAAATAATAAATCCAGTATCATTAAAATAATAATTTTTTTTAAATTTATTGTATCCACCAATATCTATACTCTATTCCTTCAAATTGGAACTGAATGTATCACTCGTGCATATGTGTAGACTACTACCGCTACATAGTGAAACACATTATTTTCCATCACCATATTTTGTTTATTTTTATTCTTTTTTGGTTTAAATTTTATTAATTATATTTTCAAATTATTTATCATTATATAATTATAATTTAATAAAAATATTTTTAATTATTATCCATTGGAAAATGAAAGTGTTACTTGAACATTCGTGTGGCCTACCACCTCCATGAACCGTTGTAATTAATTTTTTCGATTAGTCTATACATAGATTACAATAAGGATATAATTAATTAAAAAATATATATATAATTATGATATAATAATTATTTATAAATTTGAATAATTATTTACCATACTTTCATTCCAACCATCTTTATGTGAAAACAACATTCTAGGTGCGTATGGAACACCCTCTCTCAGAATGATGTAATTCATTTTTTTCTATCTAAATATAATTGATTAATATATATATAATATATATATATTTATACAATTTATATCCTGGTAAAATAAATTTTTATGATGTAACCATTGTCTATTTATATGAATCAAAACTATCGAACAAGAATTCTCATGAAAAATGAACAATTTACACACAAATATGATATTTTGAATAGCGAGCTATTAATAAACTGGTGTTAAAATTTTATAATTGTATAATATATGATATTATTAGTATTTAAAATACATTAGTTTATAATTATAATAAATTCAAATATATTACATATGATTTTAAAATCCATTAAAACAATGTCGAACTCGATGAAAAGGATTCACATCCCAATTTTATTTATGTATGAATTTATACATATTTACCACATTTTTCATTAGTGTTTTTTAAATGATATGCATTAATTTATTTTATGATTATTTCATGAATTTTATGGAGACTTAAAAATCCTCTTACGGTAATCCCTTTTATATGGTATGGATTCAGATGATACCAAAGTGGTAAGGGTTTGTCATTTCTAATTATATTCATTAATAAATTTGTTATATTGGGAACCTATATTATATTATGTGGTGTAAGTATTGAAATTTGAAAATTTATTTCTTGAATATCCATTATTTAATGATATTTTAATTTCATTTTGATTTTATTCATTCATGGGTCTATTTTTTCAAAAGTTACCAAAGTGGTAATTTATTTATGTTACAATCTCATTGTTTATCAAGATTATTTATGATCATGTATTCCTCGATGAAACTTTATATAATCTATATCAAAATAATCTCATGAACTTTATTCTTAACTAGTTATTTATATATAATATATATTTTTATTTTATTTTATCACATTACGTACTCAATTAAATGAATGAACATTTTTAAGTAAAAAATCAACATTATTTCCCTTTTCAGTTGAAACATCCTTTTTCTTCCATGCTCATGTATTCTAAAACAAGTTAACAAATTTTGTTTAAATTAATTTTTCTAATTATTTAATCTTTAAAAATATTTTTATATGTAATCTTCATATCAATTTCTAAATGAGTTTATTTTGGCCATTTCATGAAAATGTTAAGGTAATATTTGATTTAACATCGACAACATGAAAAAATTCTACAAATATCAGGACCAATCAATTATTTAAATACACTTTATAGGTTTTCACATTTTTTAAAGATAATTTTTCCCGCAATACTTTTTATATTATTTGATTGTATAGAATTTATTTAAAAATTATAAGTTTATTTTCCATAAAAAAAATTCCACATATCTTCCAAATATATTTTCTTCAAAGAAGAAGACCTATAATGATATTTTTGATTTAATATAGATATGATCCAATTGTAGTGCCAAAATTGATTGTCTAGATTTTTTATAATGATGATGATTTAGGTTTGACTTAATGAAACCCATGTGTTACACATGGGTTATTTTTTTAAGATTAAACCTTTATGAAACTCATTTTTTCATATGTTATGATATGATGATAAAATGAGATGATAATATGACGAAATAAATTTGAAATAAATTTTTTCTCCATGATTTATGCGACAATGAATTTTTTATGATCTTTTGGCGCTCATGTGAATAATTTTAATTATGTGACAGGTGGTTGAAGAAATATATAGTCCTCTAATTCATTGGTTAAAAATATGTATCTCATTAGATTATAAGGAATTGAATGGGGAGAGATCCAAGTTCAATAAGGGACTCTTTATTACATGATATTATCTGTAGTGAACCTTTATTAATGATATGATGTTTTAGGGTGTGAATTAAATTCACTATGATATTCTTTTTATTGATACTTAACTACTAAAGAAATGATTTTAAATTCTTATGTGTATATGAAAATGTTTTTCCATATGATGATGTCATGCTATCATGGATCATGTTTAATGATTAATTTCTTATACATTTATTTTGAACTACCATTCTTTATGCCATGACTAAAAAATATCATATATGAAATCAAGGGTGTGGTTCTTAAATGTAAACATCATATTTCCATACCCTTATTATCATGTTATTTTTAAATGATTATTGTAATCTCCCTTTTTACCCTTACTGAGAATTTGTGCTAACCCTCTATTATGATTCCATTTTTTAAGTTATGAATAGTGTTTTGAAGCATGATATTTTTACGAAATGTTATGGTTATGATGAAAATTATAGGATATCATTTAAATATATTTTGAAAAAGTTAATTATGTATATTTTTTATGAAAACAATAGACCAATATGAATCATGAATGGTTATTAATTTTGTGTACTGAATATTATTCTAATAAGATTTTTAATTTATGAATAAAAAGTATGGGTTGTTATAGTTTTTATTATATAAATTTTTAGAAAACATTAAAAACTATCCGGAGAAAAATTTAGTGATATCCATCAGGGTAATTATATGTATAGGATAAAATTAAATGATATGGTAATGAAATGAGTGTAGTTTTCTCAGAAAAACAGATATTCCTTGATATAATAGTGGATGTGGGTTTATTGCAGAATCATATTGGGAAAATATCCCCCATAATAGTTGGTTCGTTATATGATGTTTATGATTTTAGTGAAAGGGGAGTGTATTCTTATTGTGAACAAAGGTTTTTTACTTTGAGAGGATATGATTGGGTGAATTCATATTCTCATTATAAACCTCCCAAAAGAATTTGAATATATGATAACCAAGGATGCCTTATATTAATCCTAATGCACCATAGATTGTAAATAGGGTTCCATGATTTAGAAACTCTATAAACGATTCTATATATTCTCTTGCAATGATTATTTCTGGTCAGAATATGGGTTTTGGTTTTAGAAAATGGATAGAGTTAGGGTAATTAATGTTAATGGTAAATATGAAGGATAATTGAATAATTGTCCTCATTATTATGTTATTAAAATAGGAACTAGAATGTGAATCATTATTATTATACCTAATTAGTTATTATGATATATGATTAAAAATGTAATCTTATTTTAGTTTTTTATTATTCCAAATAAGAGGAATATTGAATTTTATGAATTTTTATGTGATAATGACTATAGAGGAAATATAGATAAATTTTTTTTTCATCCATAATGTTGGAAGTAGAACATAGGATAATGTATCATAGGAAGTAGGATATTTTTTATATCCATAAATAATGGTTATAGATCAATTAATTTTCATGGAATTCAATGTATTATGTGCGGAAAACATGTGCATTATATTATTTAATTCCCTAATCAAAGCGTTATGTCCTTGACCAAGGAAGGTCCAATGGTATATGAATCATTATAGAGGAATTTTTTAGGTATATGGGTTTATGAACATATTTGAAGAAGTATTTTATCAATGATATTCTAGTTAAAACAATCATGAAATATCTATGGATTTTTCGATGTTAGTTTTCCTTAAAGGAATTGAAAAAATACATTGAATCAGACTGATAACCAAGAAAAGTGATTTAGTGGTGAGATGAAATTTTAAGAGAAATTGGATTAATGGAAACATAATACTTAATATAAGACAAATATTTTGGTAATAAAAACAATATTTGGTATAGATAAATGATTTAATTTCATAATTTTACTGTGATAGTATTCGTAACCTTCAAAATGTTTTTTAATTTGACGAAAAAGTGAATTAGGTCGTCTCTAATGTTTTTTAATGTGTTTTTTGATTTGTCGAATGTATTCCATAGTATATGATTTAGTTTGAGGAATAAATATAGAGTTAATTTTTTTAATCATATATGTTTTAATTTTGGTTTTATAGTGATTCATGATATAATCATGTTTTAAGAAAATCAACGAGTTCACATTTTTGGTATTTAAAATTACACATTACTTTATAAAGTTTTGGATACATGTTTGATTAAATATTTAATAATTTTGGGTTTTGAATTTGTTCAGACATATTTTGGGAGAATATTATGGATAACTACATATGGAAGGGATTACCCAGAACATTGGGGGTTATTGTAAACATTTTAGTGATTAATATATTATACTTATCCCCATAGGATAATTTGTCCAAACAATTTTGGTTTTGTTAAATATTTAGAGAATGAATGAATGAATTATAATTATACTATAGATCTTATAAATCATTAAATTTTATTTTAGTTCTTCATATATGAACACTTCATCTTTAATATTATATTCACAGAGTAATAGATGAATTGGAAAATGATTGGATAACAACTAAAGAGTGAAATTTTTCTTATGAAACAGAAAGAGATCAAGAATATTTTATCATCATATTTATATTTATAGTAAAATAATACATCAACATTATGAAAATTAAATTAAATAAAGATCTTATTTTTTCACATTAATTTACAATAAATTAATGCTGATTTCACCCATCACATATTTAAGGGTTTTTTGGCCACTAACTATCACATTACCATGTTTTATATCACTATTAATTATTCATAGGATGGTAGTTTTCTCCACCATTACTACAAAATAAATTCTTATAAATGTTATTCTTATCTATGAATAGGACTATGTTCTATTATAGGTAACCTTTTTGTTTCTCACTTTCCTTTTTAAAAAAGACTTATATTCTATTTGTATGATATGGATTATAAGTAAAGGTGTTTTGAAATATTAGTCATTTTTTTGATCAAGAAAAAATTATTATTGAAAATTTATTTTGGGTGTTCTAAATCCTGAAATAGTTAAGATGAAATGATAACATGCTCAATATACTACTTCACAAACAACACCAAGATTTAATAGAATTGAGTTATAATGTAAAACTATTATTATATAAATTTCAATATTATAACAATATTTTTGAATTGGATTTTCTGAGTTTGACTGACCACATTATGAAATATAGGTACTATGTTTTTACACAATTCAAATTTATTCTGTATATATTTGGAAATAGGCACTCATTTTTTATGAAAATAATTTGATTTCATCAAAAAGACATTTTTATTGAGAAATGATTTTTATTACTTTTTATGCATGGATATTATAAATAATTTATACAAATTTTTAATTTTATTTTTAAAATATAAATTTTTTTTCTACATCAGAATGTAAAAATTACAGTAAATTTAAATTTTTATTATGTTTTTAAAATATTGATTTTTCAATGAATAGTTAAATATACGAATTTTTACAAACATGTCTTTTTATTAAAAATAATATATGAAGTTGCATTTTATTTTAAAGGGGGTTTTAAAGTATAGTTGGTTTATTAATATTATAATTAATCCAATTATGTAATTTTCAAATAATTTTATGTTTCATTTTTTTCTAAAAACTTTTTATACATAAAAACACTTTCTTTGGTATAACATATTGTTGTCATGTTTTTTACGATTAATTTAAAATTAAATTCAACAAATAATATATATTGAATCTTTAAAAATGGATTCAAAATTTGTAATAAGTATGATCAAATTTTATAAATAATACCCTTTTATTTTTTTAATTATGAATAAAAACCATGATAAAATTTTACAACCACTATAAAGGTATAATGGGTAAAACAAGGTCAAATCATTTGGACAAGTCATTAAAATTTCACTAACACTTCCCATCATCCTATTGTGTGGATAAATTTATACAATTTCCTTCCATGTCAATAAAAAATGTTTAATTGGAGCATGTTTGCTTCAATTACCACATTTATATTAATTTAAGAAAGGTATATACCCAAAATGTCCCTCTGTTGACTTTAATATCTATAAACTTTTTACATGAAAATAAAAAGTGGATATATTTGGTTATTATTGTTTAATTGAAATACGAATAACTATTTTATTATAATAATTTATTTTAAATTTTTAGGGTTTGAATAATTACCATAAATTCATATGGAGAATTGATACATTATCAATTCAATAAAATGAAAAATAAAATAAATGAATATAATTTTTTTGAAAGTTATTCAATTTATGTCAATTATTGTGTTCCGAATTTATATATACATATATAATATTTTAGAGAAATTTTGATGTTTTATATTCTAATTCAGTTTCTTTGTTGAGGTTTTTGAAGTCAAAATATAGTAATGATACTTAAAATGGCATTAATTGAATTTTAGGTTAAATATAATTTATTAAACATTTTATAAATCATAACAACATTTCCATCACGAGAAATTGGACAATTAATAGTCAAACTTTTCATCTATTTTCCATTTATGAACCAATTTTCACCTTATAAGTAAAATTATAGCCTTTTAATATTGAAAGATTCATTATCAGGGTTAATACTAAAATTGGAAAACTTGGGTGTTACGAAATGATACGTTTTAAAATGAAATATAAACCTTTAATTTTTTAGTAAATGATAATTTTAATAGTAAATATTTCTTATCATTCAAAACATGTTATTTTGGATCTATTTAACATGAGTTAGTGGCATATAATATTATAATATCTCATATTTTTCCAAAAAAAATATTAATGACATTTAAAATACATATTATTTTATAAATTATTTAAAATTAATTAAATTATATCTATAGTGAAGTTAATAATATATGTATTAAAATATAAACCATGGAATATTTATGGGTCACTTTTCATTTTTTGGGTAAATTTATATACCATTAATGACTAATAAAAATTAATATCATTGTAATTGTTAAGAGGGAAAATGGGGTTAAAACAAATAGACTAAAAATTAACATTTTCATTATTAAAACACTTATAGGGGAACTGTGAGAACTAACATAAAACAATACCTAAAGTTCCTCTGGGAATTAATCTCATACTATAACTAATTAGAAATACCCCTCCCAAAAATCAATATTTTGATGTCAACTCAAAGACAATATATCTTCTAAAGACACAAATTCTGAAACACATTAAAAATAATTATTTGTATTAATTTAAAACTTTCTGTAATTATTATATTTCCCCTCTCCTCACATATAAAATAAAACATATTCTCTTCTAATAATCACACCATTCGATCCATCTAGCTTGACCAATCCCTGAATAATTATATTCTAAAGTTACCTAACTATGAATTAGATGTTCAAATCTATGTAAAATACCATACCATGTGTAATGGATTTTTTCATGTAAGACATTAGAATATGTTAATGATTATTTTTGGAACAAGGTGCTGAGTCCGCATGGAATTCTGTATCATAGAGATCTTTGGGATAGGGATATTATGAATTTTAAACTCAATATATCATGCACACTTATTTTTCATAAATTGTGGGTAAATACCAAACAAAATATTGAGTCATATATCAAAGACCACCATGAAAATATGGAATACAAGTCCTTCCCATGGTAGGATATATCTTTTTTGTGCATCAGGTGCCTAGATTAAGTGTAATAATTGGAATATTTAAAAAACAAAAAAATAATTTATTTACTTAATTTTAATTACCAAGTTCCCTTATATTTATACACCATTATAAAAATACTTCGGTTTCTCCAAAATAACCATATAAATATTTAGTGAGTTTGGTGGAGAGTTTATGTGGAAAAAACTGAATCATGGATCAATTATTAACATTTATGAGTTTTCTAAATAAAGATCATGGATCACACCAACAAGAAATATGTAGAACCATTCTTCATCTAAGATCAATCCAAAATTGATCTATGATGTTATATTATGGATTTCATCCCAGTTTTATTATCCTTTTTCAAGAATGAGAAAATACTTCTAATAATATTGATTAACATATCTAGGGTTAATTATTGGGTTTCTCATTGTCTTCGTATGGTTAGTAATTTATGTATCTTGATTTTGGTTTCCTTATTAGAACATAATTTTTCATTATAATGGTATCAAATCATGGGAATGATGAAAAATGGACAAGGTTCATTCCTATTGTTCAATTTTTTCATAAATCCATCATTTATCATGTTTTCGTCATCATCATTCAATTAGTGGTACAATAAATACTATGTCAATTCACATTGAGTAATTGATCTCTAGTGAAATGGGTCATGAACAATGGTACATAATTGTGATTGATGAGACCATCAATGTGCATAAACTACCATAGGTAATCGAGGATCAGATCGGATACCCCATGGTCCAACATTTGGTGACCCAGTGATGTCGTGTATTAGGGATCGAGAACTAGTTGGATGAGTGGTTAGAATCTGCACACTAGTGAACAAGAAGTCTGGTGTTGTTTCGGATGATAGGTTTTCCACAAACCCGGGTGCAAAGGATGCTTTAAGATGACAATGATAATGGTTCTCCAAAAAAATATTACAAGAATTTTACATCCTTCCAGTTATGGAATACGGCAAACCCATATCCTAGATTTATAGTGAGATTTTGGTTTTCCCGAAACCCTTGACATCATACACGAGAAGACAGATGAAAATTATGTAATTTTTGAGAAATTATGAACTACACGCTATGTGGTTCCTATGGACACATGACTTATCATCCCATTTATGTGATGGATAGGGTTTAGTGTTGAGTTAAATATCACACACCATAAGGGGGAACAACAAATCATTTTATGGATAAAAATCATTCTCATTGTGCAAAGGGAGTAAAAACCTAGGAATATATATAGAGTAACACACCGTGTTGGATACCCACATGCACTGTAAGTCGTGGTGAAGCGATTATAGTTTACAGTGATTAATTTCCCATTATCTAATGTGACCTGACACTCCATATGTATTTATGAACACAATGTGTAATAAAAAAAACTACTTCGACACAGCCAGAGTAAATGGGAACACACTTAATCTAGGGAAATGAGTTATATTATGATCGATATACTAGATAACAATATTACTTCCATAACGATCTCTATATGTAATGTACCCCAATGGAGACACCTTGTATTTTTAATAAATCCATGTCATGTGGGAATGAAACATGATTGGTGGAAATATTATTATGACATGATATTTTCTCCTAGGGATATGTAGTGTGCTGCCAAAAGGGAATGTAGAATACACATTCATACCATTTTTTCTCTAGTGTGATCTTGGGTGATTTCCCTTATACTATTTCTATATTGGGTCTTCCCATGGTATTTCCCTATGAGGAAATAATGACACATTATGTCATGAACATATGATGTTACTACCTCTATGGAATTATTTTTTGATAGAGTTCAGGTATACCTATTTATGTCCCACATTCGAATCCTCTACCATTTCATCTTCTTCCATTGGTGGGGTTAGAGGACACATCATAAACAAATTATACAAGAATGAGATCCCCTACATTGATGATTATTCACGGTAGGGTTTGGTATTAGCTAGTTGTCCTAGGTTAGCTCTCTAATATTTTTATTGAGATATTCACAGTTCCTTCTTGGGTCAGGTTTTCCCAAAAGGTCTTGGGAGTAATCCCATATCCATGGATCAAAATTTTTTGTCATCCAATGGGGTCATATATGATCAAGTGTGTGTGTAGAATGATCCAACAAAGTTCCCTTCATGCTTATTTATGTCCAAAAAAAATTATAACCTATTAGATGAGTTCTATCAGTATAGTATGACCCAATGAGTCAAACCACTTAGTTGATTTCCATCAGGAATAGAATTTATTATCACATGAGTTCCCTAGGAAGAGCATTACCTTTGAGATTCTATTATAAATCCAAGGTGGTAGTGTGGTTGTGATCCACCTTGAGACATTGTGTCTACCTTCGATCATATTTTTTTTTATTTTTTTCATATATTTCTACGTATTAGATCTTAATTGACATACCTCCACGGTGACGAGCTAAATAATCACTTGATTCTATATGTTTGGTGATTTTAGGGTATCCTACTAGGTATTTGAATACCGAAACCTAAATGGGTTCTACCTACACATATCTGGTCTTATTTAGATGATATGATTTTCATTGGAGTTATTGGTGGACAAGAAGTATCTGGGATTAGTTATTCTAGACAAAAAATAGATTAATGTAGGAGTCTCTATTGTATAGTTATCCCCATTATGTGAGTAGGATTTTTTAGTTTCATGTTTTAGTGAGAATTTACTTGTACCTTTGTACTTATAATATTTTTCTTGTGGTACATTGATATGTGATAGTCTTTTTGGATTCATTTACAGTATGAGTTGTTTACTTTTATATATTATGATGGTCCATGTAGATACATGTGTTAGTACATGTACATTAGGTTAAGCCAACCCACGTGTGTGATGTAACAAATATTTGGGATTCTACAGACCCTACCCTATTAGAGGCAGTCATGTGGTGTCATTCATTGGATACCACCAACCATGTGGGCCCAGATGGGTCAGATCATGATTGAGTTGTATAATTGGTGGTCATCTTCTAATGGTATTTCGGAGATTTTCTAGATATGGTGTTTGGTTTTTGGAACTGATTAAGTGTCATTAAATTGTTTCATATTTGATTCATAGGATAGGGAACTAAGAGTTATTGCAATGAACTTTGTATCCATCCACTAGGACCTTGATAACCATCTTGTCAACTCTAAACATGTAGTCACAAGTTGTAGTGAAAACATTGGTACATTTATCAAATAGAATTGGTTTGTGGTTCCTTTTAATTATTGATTCGTCTTTCCATATATTCAATTTTGGGCATGGTTTATCTTGGATAGCATTAAATTATTCTTTGATGATAGCCAACAAAGATTATAGAGTGGGATCTTGGTCCTATTTTTCTTAGATATAAGGATTTAGTTTGTCGATCTTTGTAAGAGGGTGTTCTTCTAGGTGGATATATAGTGATGTCAACACATGTTCAACAACATGTTGATCAACCTTTTATAGTTCAGGGGGATACTCCAAATCTGGTAGAGAAGAATCTATTTTATATTATACCAGTATATGACTCACCTATGATGAGCTTGAATCACATGTTTCAAAGGTGGAGATCTCCCAGGCTTTGTGTTGAGCCAAATCCCCCTTCTCATCTAATAGTATCTAAGAAAGAACCTATTATCTGATAGTATGTCATGTTGATGAATTCACATCAATGGGGTCCTATAAGAGAGACTTCTCTAGGGTGATAGTGGTGTCCGTATAGCCTAGTGTTTGTGTTATTTGATATGAATTCATACATACATTTAATAGTTACACATCCCCCATCGAGACACATTCTTATAATGTGATCCAAAAATGTCTGGGTGAGTTAGTGTTGTCCAAAGCCTAAATTGTCGAGGTGATTTTAATGATTTCCATTGACTTGTATTTTTAAGGTCATTTGGATGTGATAAGGTGATAGATCAAGCATTGGTTTTTGAGAACATGTGGGGATGGGAAAGGATATTTTTTTACCATATGATCATGTGGCCTATAGGATTTGAGTGTGGTACAAGGTATGATTTTATTTTCCTAGGTCCAACATTAGTTTGACTACATACTTAGGAAACCAAATTTCCATAATTTTAACCCATGATTTAGTCATAAAAATTCTCCTATATATATTTTTCTCTTGACCCCTTTGTTAGAGGCTATAACAGAGTGGATTCGTGATCATAAACATATAATGATGGTTTACCTGACTCTAGAAAGGGAGAGAGCCTCATATGAAATCTTCCCATAGTTACGGGCCCAAAATATTCTTCCTTAATAGATAATAGTTCCTTACTATATATTCCTAGTTGAATATTAGCAGTGAAGGTTGCAAAGTACCCATGGTAGTTGGAGGAATTTTACATCTTTGGTTACTAGAAATCCAAGAATGATCTGGATGAGATCATGTGTAGGAGGATACATCTAATTTATTAACAATTTTCTAATATATCCCCTTGATTTGTGGATGGCCTGAGATTTCTATTTACTGTGGTGCATGGGAGTATAAGGGAATATTCCTTATGGATTTTGTAGTCTTATCTCACTATAAAAAGTTTGTCTTGTGCTAGCAACTACACCTTGGGATGAACCAATATCTACAATTTCATATGAGATAACCTCATGTTTCTTTGAGAGATGTTAGTGTGATTATATAAATCTATGGAGAGTTGGATATTTCTGAACCATTTTGTACACCCAGGAAACCAGGTGTTGTTCTACTCGGAGGTGAATAAGATCATTATTTTAGTTATTGAAACATGTCACCTGAACTAGTGTAATTTTATGGAGTATTATCCCCCATTTCAGTGTCAGATTCCCTACCAATGGTTGTGAGACTTATGAATTAGGTCATTGAACCATTACGATATCGGTTCTTGGTAGTATTCATTGATAACATCCTATATTTGGGGAAGAACATTAAAGACACATTAGGTTGTTTTTAGACAATATTAATGACTATAATATTCATGGGAATCTCTTTAAATGTGGTTCCTAGACATAGAAGCTCCTATTATTGGGATATATATTCTAGGATAAGGGAGACAGTGGACTCAAAAATGTCTGACAAAGTGGTAGACTACGAACAACCTAGGAGTGTGGATGTTTTTGCATATTCTTACTATGTTATTTTTCATTTTCAATTATTATGTAAGGTGATATATAATTTGAACTATTTGCAGTTGAACCTTAAGGGAAATGATTGTGCATTGTACCTCAAGTCGATGGTTGTTTACCCTTAATTTCTATATTTTGTTAGGGTGTCTCAGAATGGATATATCAACTCGGTGATCATCTACGACCTTATATATGTAAGACATATTCCTAATGGATTTTCTGATGTTGTGGACTATGCCACCCTTTTTGGAGGATGGATGATGACACAATTCATGTCATGAGAGGAGGATTCATCCATTCAATTATTAGTACATCTAAAACATGTGATGATATTCCAGGTCCCCTAGTAGTCATTTGGGAAGTCG
Source organism: Viscum album (assembly GCA_963277665.1). Taxonomy (NCBI): domain Eukaryota; kingdom Viridiplantae; phylum Streptophyta; class Magnoliopsida; order Santalales; family Viscaceae; genus Viscum; species Viscum album. Next base: position 573,206,675 of record OY728121.1, on the reverse strand, counting down.
AGGAATTTGTTACATGTTTTCATGTTTAACTCTTGATGTGTCACTTATCAGTTGTTGATGTTTGAGGTTCCTATATAGAAGTGGAAATGGGGTTTTGTCTTTACAGTACATTTGATGGAGCATCCTTGATATGTAATTGGTCACAATGCTACCTTAGTGATCATAGATGAACTCAACATGTTGGAACATTTCTTAACCAGACATGGTCATATTTTAATAGAGATATTGAGACAAATATATGTTCATGATGTCTTTCTAAATCAAGGAATTTCATAATGTATTGTTTCAATCTATGATGATCAAAAAAAAATTCATGATTGATGGGGTGATGCATGATGATTATAGGGACATTTTTTGGTTGATCATAGTGATTGGACCCCAGCATAATGGCCAGGTAGAGTAGGTTGTTCAGGTTCAAGAAAAACATTCTTTGGGTGCTCATGATAACTTTGATCCATATCAATGTGGATAATCTACTACCAGTGGATTAATGTATCAAAATAATTACAAATCCCCTATTTGTGAGGAACCATTTTAGACTATGTATGGGAGGCCCGACATTTCATTGATTTTCTAGTAAAATATAGTGGGAGACATCACTTATGGACCTAGATTTTGGGATTGTGATTGATTTTAAAGGAGTAGTTAATCAATGTGTAGACAAGGAATACATCAACATGGAATTATTCTTTGGTAGAAAGAAGAATGTGGACATTGGACTATGTTACGGAGATCATGTATTCTGATAGACCTCACCTCATTATGGGTTATAGGGTTTTAGTAGATGTGATAATAATTATCATTGGTTCTGAATCCATTTTCCTGATATTGTGTTGGGTATGAAAGGTGGTGTACTAGTTGACCCTATAACCATTGTTAGACTATGATGTGATGTATTCCATATGTTATAGTTAAGGAGATATGTTCATTACTTATATCATTATGTCATCCATGATGTGAAATAAAATGATGTTGCAGTCACCTTTTCATCAAATTTGATGATCATGATGGAATTTGAGAACCAACATGAGACGACATATCATGAGAAGTTGTTTCACTTGGGTGTGTATTTCTAGATAGCATAGTAACCTTCAGGAGAGATCGTAGGATGTGGAACCTCAGATTAGGGATTGGAATCCTTCAATGTGAATGGTATTTTTTTATTTTTAGGTTGAAAATCCTTCCGGTGGAAAGAATGAAATGGCTCTATAATTTATATGGAAGACATTTGAATATTTTAAGAAATATTTATGAAGCTAGGACTGGATTTAATATGTAATTATAGGGCGCAAAGATCCTTGGGGCACTGATATTAAAAAATATTAAAATTTTAATATATCATGGAAATTATTCTTCAGAAATAATGGAATAAATCTTGAACATAGTGTTGGATTAGAAATCTAAGGCTAACAATATATATAGAATGTTAGTTTTACCCTAGGTATAACATAACTATTAACATATTCGAATGATTGGATTATGTTCAATTTGGGAAGTATTTAATAAAGAGATAAAAAAATTATTTATTTAACCATTGTATCCAATAACCCACCTATTTAAACCCCGTTACGTGAAAATCCAACAATTATCCAAATAATTGAGGAGATAAGGAGAGTGTGTGCATGATATATTTTATCGATGATAATAAAATTATGGATTGATGATTGGTACTTAAGAAAATATCATCGCCAATAGAATTTATGTACGTATCCAATGAAAATAATTTCTAATAGATCTTCATCTGGGACATATCAAAGGTAGAAGAAGGATTTTTATTTGTAGAATTAATCCCCATTTTTATCCCTTGTTCAATGTGAGTCAATCATTCTAGAAAGACTGATTCGAAAATAAATGGTTGATTTTCAGGTCTGTGTTTATCTTATCATTTTTAGCAATTGATATTACTTGATTGGATTTTGTTTATTAGTAATTAAATCACCATTGTGATGGAAATTAATTAAGTCCAACCATAAAAATTTGATGGTTTTTTTCCAATGATTTTGTTTTTCTATTTTCCACAACCATTCATTGTGATTTTATCACTAATGTTACACTCTGCTGGTAGTTTTAAAAATACTTAAAGGATGAAAATTTCATAATCAAAATTTGGTGTAATGGATCATCAATGTAGTTTTAGTATTGGAATCAAAATCAAAATTAAAGGATGGTTATGAACACTAGGGATCTAGGTTCAAATCAGGGACCCTTCGTACGTGGCTTAGTGAGGCAGCATTGTGATACACTAGAGATTAAGAACTGGATGGATGGGTGGCCAAACTCTATCCATTGATGACGATGGAATCTTCTTTTGACTCTTTTGAGAGGGTTTCTATGATCTATGATGCACACTCATCTTAGGGATGGTAATGAAACGGTTCTTTAGTTAAATATGGTTTGAATGTATTTTTTGGCTTGCCATAGAGTGTGATCAACCATAATATAGGTGTTTTAGTGATATTTTTTTTATAGTGTGGTGTGGGGGAATATGTGTAAGAATTTTAGAATTTTTAAAAAATTCAAACTACATTTCAATTTTTCTAGAGGAGCACAGACAACATAGTCCACTTTGTGTGGCAGCTAGGGTTTCGAGTTGATTTAAATATCACATGTCATGTGGTATAACAACACATCGTGTGATGCATAGTTGGATAGATCTATGTGTACCAAGAGTATATTCCCATGAATCCTTTTAGAGTTTCACATCATTTATTTTTACACACAGAATATGTTACATTTGGTGAATGGATCAACATGTATAAGGAGTACACAGCCAGGAGCCTAAGTGACCCCACACTTCATGTATGTTAGGGAAGATGCCGTGTAATTTTAAAAGTACTCATACATGGATAGCGTAGTCTAGATATATCTATGTACATAGACTTGGTTAATACTACATAGGTTATACTAGATAACCCAATGATCACCAGACCAATCATTATATATAATTTACCATAGGGACATTTTTTTTATTTTGGAGAAATGAATTCTATGAGGCTGTTAGAAACGGTATATTATAGACATAAAAAGAAACACAGTGTGCCCTGAGGTACATTTCATGTACTCTAAAAATGGCATGATGAATGCCTTGTTCTTATCAGTTTATCTATTTTATGAGTTTGGGAGAGATCCTGTGGACTAGTTTAATGTGGGTGTGTTCCATTAGTCAATACCTAAGATGGTGCAACAAATTTTTACCTTTTATGAATAGGATGTGACCAACTATAGGGAATTATATTGGGACATATTTTTGGATTTCCACATTATTCCGTAGTTATGATCGTCTTTTATTTCATCTTATTATCAGGGTAGGGTTTGAGGAATCATTATGACTAACTTATGTGGTCGTCAAATACCCTATGTAGAATGTTATACATGTTAGGGTTTGTTATAAAACATAGGTCATGGGGATAAACCCCATATTAGTATCAAGATCATCAAAGTACTAGTTGGGCCATTTATACCCCATAGGTCCTTCGTGTGATCCCCTATATCTATAGTTAAATTTTTTATCATCCATTTAGATGTAGTTTGGTTGAGTGTGAATATCAAAATAGAACTACCAATTTTCTTAAGTCTTCATCATGGACAATAAAAATGAGTGTTATCTGTCATATTATTTCTATTATAATAGTAAGACATGATGATTCATACAACATATATTAGTGCATTCATGGATAGAAAGGATCATGGGGTGAGTTCTCCTACACAAGCATTACCATTTGGCCTCTAGTAGAAATCCAAGGTGGCAGCGGGTTCATGACCACCCCATGAAACTTTGAGTCTATAAAATTATTTATATAGTTCATTTTTGTTTTATATTTCATTTTCACAAATCCATATGGTTACACATTTTTTATTATTAGCTCACTACTCTCTCGATGCAATGTGTTTGGTGATTTTACAGTGTCATGTTTGGTATGTGAATACCCACCCCAATATCAACACATCCATCACATGATATCTCATATGTAGATGATAGTATTTTCATTAGATTAGATTGAGGTAAAGGAGTATGTGGAATTTTTTATTCTATAATGACCTTATATAGATGATGTAGTTGGGTAACTACCCTTGTGTAGTCAGCATGTTTGGTTCTTCTCAAATTTTATTGGTCTTGTGCTTATCCTTTAATAATTATATTGTGAGTATTTTGTTTCTATAGTGTGTTATAGGTGGTATTCATTCATTTACAATGTCATTTTTCACCATTCTTCATTAAACTTCTGTTTGGAGATGTGCGTGTGTATACAATTCCATTAGGATAAGACAAACCGTATGTGTGATTACCAACTTGATGTTATTCTCTATCCCTTGGATAGTTTTATTTGGGATTCATGTGTCATTATAAACATAAAATCAGAAATGAATCCCCATTTGGGTTGTTCTATGAAACCAAAGGTCATTAAGAAAGGATCTAACGAAGGTCTTATGAAGAAGTCGTAATCCTCTGACACGAACTCCATCAATTTATTTCCTCTTCTATCCCCTCTTAATATATATAATTTATCATGAAATATTAAATTATGTATCCTTAATAAAATTTAATTTTAGTATTATTATGGAACCACCAATATACACCCTCTATTCAATCAAATGAGGATTGAAATTATTGTTCATGTGCACGTGTAGAGAATAACATCCACATTGAGATATAATTAATTTTCCATCACTGGAATTAATTTATGGTTATTATCATGAGTTTAATGTTCATAAATTATATTTATGACATTATTATTATTCTAAAATTAATATATCATAACTTTTTTCTTACCTTCAAATATGTTGGAAAATTGTAATGTCGCCTGTGTGTACGTGTGTACAATCACATCCACTAAGTGACATGATTTATTTTTTCTATTTTTATTTACATTGATGGAAATAAGGATAAAATTAATGAATAAGAATCATATATATTATTAAATATTAATTAAATAAATATGAATAATTATTTAACAATGTTTCATTTCGTCCGTTGAAAAGTAAAAACAATATTCAAGTGTATGTATGACTTACCATTTCTATGAAAGGTGTAATTAATTTTTCAATATTGAATGTTTGTAGATATATATATATATAATGAATATATATGATATATATTTCATTTTTAATATTCTGGGGATGATATCACCATGATCCAAGTGGAGGGATATGACCTATATAACCAAAAAGACAAGTCAAAATTACAACTATCTTTCTTCACTGGATTTTTCATGATCAAAATTACATGTTCTCACTGACCAAAATGACTTATGTTGGATTTAAACTGAAAAATGACATGTTTTACCAAAAACTAGCCTAAAAGGAGACATCCCAATGGTTGTTTTATAGGCAGTTCAATAATCCCAAACTGCTTCACTATTTTTTTCAGGCCAGTCTTTTCTGGTGGGTTTTACAATTCTCTAAAGCACTATTTTAACTTCTCTATTAGAAATTTCAACCATGAAAAATATTATAATTGGATAATTTATGATATTATAAATATTTAAATGTCACATTTATAGAATTATAATATTTTTTAGATTTATTATAATGAATATTAAATTTCAGTCAATGAAAATTGAACACTAGATAAGGATTAATCATCTAACGTTTATTTCCGTGAGAATTATTCCATATTCACCAATTGTTTCCCCTATGCGGTGTATATAATTACCATGAGGTGTTTTATTTTATTTCATAAAAAATATGTATATTTAATACTCAATATAATTTTCTATCTTTAATGATGTTTTGATTTAGAAATTTTTAAAATCGTAAGGGTCTATCATCTCAAACAGTGTTCTTTGATATGTTTGTTATGTTATAAACCTATATTATTTTATGAGGAGTGTCTAATTACATTTGACATTTAATATCATTAATATACTTATGTTAATGTTATTTTTTGTTTTAGTTGATTTTATTATTTCTTGGGACTTATAATTAAAATGTTTCCAATGTAATAAGAGCATTATGTTACAAACTATTTTTTTGGAAATAATTATGATATATCTTTTAATTATGTCATTATTTTTTCCGATTCAGTTTTTTCTATACAATAAATGTTTCATTTTCATTATCCACTATTTATGTACTCAATAAACTTGAAGAATTTATTCAAGGAAAAATCATCTATATTTCTTCTTTTTGTTGAAGAATTCATTTTCATTCATGCCCAAATTTTTCAAATATGATTGGAATAATTTTTTATTATACTATGATTTTTAAAATAATATTTACCCATTATAAAATATTTTTTAGGGTTTAAATATAATTATCATTTTATATTCTGAATTAAGTTTTTTTCACTTTTTACTGATAATTTGAACAGAATAATTATTTTTTCATTGATTAAAAGAATAATATTTCCCACTATCATGACCACTAAAAGTATTGAAGATTAAATTATAGTTTTCAAATGTTATATTAAAATAAAATTGGTTACGTAATATTTGGGAAGTATTATATTTAAATAAAATTTATTTTAATATTAAAAGGTTATCTTTCTCAATAATTATTCTAGATATCTTCTAATGGTATTTTTATCGAAGATTAAATCCTTTGACGTTTCATATTTTTAAGTTGGGATATGATCTAATTATATGATCTACATTCATTATTTGGATCTATTGTGAGGATTATGATTTTAGGATAACATTATGAAACTCAAAATTTTCCCACGATTTAATTATGATATGATGAAGCCCTTACTAAACTCATTTCATCAAAATGGGCTATGATATGATTCTATATTGAAATGTATATGAATACCATTTCATTTCAATGGGTTATACTGTGATGAATGATTTATGATCTTATCTAAAACATATCAATTTTTTAATAATGTGAGGAGAGGGCCTAGAATTATATATCCTCCCAATGAATTAAGTAATGATTGATATCCCATGAGATGAAAATGTCTAGAATAGGGAGTAATACCTATTCAATAAGGGACTCTTTAAATTATGATAGTAATCAGAGTGAAACTTGACTAAGGGTAAAATGTTTTGTGGAGTAATCTAAATCAACAATGATAATCTTGGTTGAGATCCTTGGATTCTTAGAAAATGATATTTTCCGCTTATGTGTCTTCCAAACACATATGTCTCATCCCAATTTTATGCTCCCATATATTCTGTTCTATTATTTAATTATTATTCATGACTTAAGAACTACCCTGATTTATTCTGTTACTCTATATTATGATCAAGTAAATACAAGGTATGGCTTCCAAATGTTATGATCTTATCCTTATCCCCTAATTATCATTTTATTTTTTATTGATCATCATTTTATCCCTTGTTTACACTTACATGACATCTCATCTCATCCATTATTATGTCTGTATTATTCTTATTATAGATATAGTATTTATAAATGATATTTGTAATAATCTTTATATTTATGATAAACATATTATGCGTTGATGTAGATCTATTAAGAAAAATATTTTTTTATAACCATGATTCTAACCACAATAGACTTGAACGATTCTGGAATGGATCATATTATGTTGCATAGGAAATTAAAATAATATTATTTTATATTTATGTAAAAAAATAGGATTATATAATTTTAATTAATTAATATAAAAAAAATAATTCCCTTCAAACATTTTATTAAAAATTCAATATTTAAGCATAATAATTAACAAATAGAAAAATCATTTATATTACTCATTCATATATAAATAATTATATTATATATATTTAATGGATAATTATGTTATTTTTAGATCAATTTCAATTCATCAAGGAACTTTGTAAAAATAATAACTGAAAATTTTATAAATAATATTATTTTAAAAATTTCATTTAAAAACCATTGATTTTGTCCAAACCTAATTTTGATTTTCAGATTTAAAAACTGATACATTTTAATAAATTATTATTTTTAAAATTTGCAAAAAATTGATTTTCTGTATTTTTTCAGAAATATAAAAATATTATGAAATGATATTCTGATACATAAAATGACATTACTAAAAATTGGATGCTTTTTTTACAAGGATTAATCCATGTAATTGTATCATGTTTGACCTGTATATATATATTTTTAATTTACTTACTCTTATTCCTATCTATTAATTATATGGTTAGTTTATGTCATTCATATTTAAATAATCATACTTAATTATTCGTTTTAGCATTGTGTTGTGTGGTTTACACTTTGATAAGCATCATGTTACTTTAAAATACATGGGTGTGGCATTATTCCACCTTTTATAAATTGAATCCCCATAATTTTAAATTAATATTTGTAATCTAGTGTTCTATATTATAAAAAACTGTGTTGAAAACCCACATAAAAAAATTTATTAAAAATTCCATTAGGAAATATGGAAAGTAAAATATGAAGTTCATCTAAAATAAAGCAAAACGTCAGTTTCAAAAAGGATAAAATTAGCGTGATGTGAATATATAGATTATTTTTTAAATGTAATAACCAAATAATGATGGATATTGATATATAAAATTGATCACAAGAAAGAAAATGATCATTAGAATATAATATTCACATGACAAAAAATCAATGAGTTTTGAAAATGTCCATCGATTCATCAAAAAATGAAGGAAATATGATAATATTTTTTTTCAATATCTTCTTCCTAGATTTGAATAATTCCTTATTCATATTGACATAGAATATATGGAAATATATTACATTAAAAGTATAATTTCATCCTTTAATAAATGTATACAAAAATCCCATATTTTTTTCCAAACAATGAGAATTAATGATGAATTTCTCATTCTAGAAGTAAGAAACTCAACTATTAATGGATCACAAATTCCATATAAGGATAATATGATATTCCTCATTGAATTGGACACAAACAAATACTAAAATTTTTAACAAAGGGTAAAAAAATATGAAATGTATATACCTTGAAATTAATAAATAATACATTAAATTCATAAATTTCCACAATAACTCAAAATTTTAAACATGGATCATATCATAAATAAATACCCATATATCCAAATTATCCCAATTTACCTAAATTGGGAATAATATTCTAAAAAAATGTAATATCTTAACTTTTATATTACATCACAAAAAATGTAATAGAAATATCCTAAATGAATCATTCACATTAATCCTAAGGGTGGTATATATCTCAACCCAAAAAATGATATCCCAAAAATTCATTAATCACCTAAAAATGAAACCAATTAAATAAAAAATGGGTGTTTATTCCAGTGAATGTGTGATCAAATCTAAACATATAAACCCTTTATTGTTCCAATAAACCTTAAGTTAACTGCACATGAAAATAACCTAATCTATAAAGTTACCTGAACACTACTCTGATCCAAACTATATCATCTCATAAACCTAGACTCATAGTTCGGGAGCTAAAATATAATATATACATCTATGTAACTGATACTGGTAAATGTTACCCAATTTCAACCCTTAAAAACATATAATATAAAAAAATAGGATAACTTACATACAAAAAGGCATTTTTTATTTACATACTTAGAGAATTGGGAAAAATTCTTATATGACAATACCCTGGTATTTAAGTAATCATTTTTTCAATGTACCAAGATTTTATTATTCCACATTTAGTCATTAAATTCTCAGATAAAATTTATCACACATAAAATATTTTTATACACACTATAACACCCCGGGATTTAATGAAAAATATTCTTTTAATTTCATTAATGTCTTGTATTGTATGCTACACCAAGATTACCTTGTGCTATATGCAACACCGTATTAGCTTGCAGTATACGCAACACTATTCTTGGATCGTGTTACACACAATTTTGATAATAGTTATTCTATGCAACATTGAGTATATATATATATATTCAATGTATAAATGAAATATGGTTAGATTATGTTATACAAAACAATGATGGATTATTACACAACACACAACACTAACTTGGCTTGCATTACACGCAAGCGCGACCTTCCGCAATAGCGTGTGTTGTACGCAATACCGAGTTTCGCTGAACAATGATATGCTATTAAAATATTATTATAATTACCCGTTATGAATAGTAATAACCAATTTTTGTAATTTTATAAATTTTATTTTTCAAAATGGACTTCTTTTTTGGATTCAGAATATCGAAATTAGCTTAGGGTGAAATTTTGGTACTTTTCAGATAACATTCATTTTCGGATGAATAGTGAAAATTACTAAATTTTAATTAAAAACAACCTTTTTAATCGAAATAATTAATATTGATAAATTATTAATTTTAGTGGTTTTAAAGTATACTTAGAATATATTTTTACAATTTAATTCAATGTTGGTCATTGGATGTAATTTCACATTTAAACCAGAAATAAACAAATATCAATCATTTGATAGTTATTATCTCTTAAGAACACGCTATTTGTTTTGACAACGGGAATTAATTTTTAAATTAAGTAATGAAACTGATATGTTCTGAATTTGGTAAAATAGACATCATTTTTCAGTTCATAATATCAAATATAGCTTAGGCCTAATTTTTGGTATTTTTCGGGAAACTTTCATTTTTTGATGAATAGTGAAACCACTAAGTGGTACTAAAAAAAATGAATTTTTCATAAAACTTCATTTTACCGCTTCTATGAGTGGAATTTCAAAAATCCGAGAGACACGGTTGATGTCAGTAAGTAAAATGTGGTTCAATGAGATGAAAATAATTTTTGGTGAATATTAACTTTTTACTTTTTTTACCACGGTTAAAAGTAAATAGGGTAATTAAGGGTAAAAATGATATTATTATTACCCTAACACATGTCCTAATTCTATTGGATAAGTTTAATTCGACCAAAAACAACCTTAGGAATAAAATATGATCATTTAGGCCCACTTGGATTAGATTAGGACATTTATTATTAATTTATATAAAGAAGGGTTGAAATAGTTAAAATCAAAGTTTAATAAGTATATCATTTTTAATACAGGGTTATACATAAGATAAATTCGACTATAAATATTCATTAGAAAGATAAAACGATTTCCTACATAATGGTATTTTATTTTTAATTTTTAGACATTAAATAAGTTAATTTATTTATGACACAAATATGAGGCAGTAATTATGTTATTAATGAAATATTGACATAATTGATGTTATAAATACCCAAATAAATGTACTTTTGGGACTTTTTATGAATTACACTAATTTTATAGGTTAATATGACATGTTATTATTGATATAATTAATTTTTTTCTAACTAATCATTCTGTTATGATTTTCACAAAAATCAATTACTAAATGTGTCAAAATTGACATAAAATAGTTTTTTAAAAAAATATTATATTATTAATTGTTATTTTATTACTAAAAATATAAGGTTCAGCCAAATGACGTAGATAAGGTTATGTATATTAATACTAAACAACTTGGGGTTCGTTTGGCTTCTTATAGTATGTTTATTAACCTTATAGTGTAAGAACACAAAAAGACACGGTAAAAGTAAAATTATCTAACTTAATGTTAAATATAAATGATAAGGTTAAAATAGAAACCTAAACTTGTCTAAATTATATTGTATGAGATAATTTATACCCATAACCACCTTAGATTCTAAATAAATCTATTTGGATCTATTTAAAACCTAATTTGGATTTATATAAAAATAATATTTTTATCTATTCCAATGGTGCCCCTCTCCTCCCTTATAAAACGGCACCTCCTCCGTCTCTTCCTCACACCACTTTGAGCATTCAAGCGTGGCCAAACCCTTCCAAATTATCTTATACACTTCCCTATAAACATCCTATAGGTCCTGGTATTCTTAAAAGACCAATTTCAGTGCCCTAAAAAGAGGTCTCAAATAGGCCCTTCAAAGAAGAGGTAATGTCAGTTACCGATTCTTTCAACATTATTTCTTCTTCCACTTCTTCTTATTTAGTTTTTTCATTATGAAGTAATAACATAAGTATCACTAATATATGGATATGTTATTTTAAGTATTAGACAACCCTATTTCACTATCTATCCATCCTACGGAAAAAGAAATCACCGCGCGTGCGTACGTACGGAATACCGTCTCCACGCTGTGGTGTAATCTGTTTTTCCGACGCCACCTTACTTGGATGGGTATAATGGTGTAAATAATGACTATAAATAGTTATTATAACATCATAATGATTCTGATATATTATATCATCCACTCCAATTCAATTAAATGATTATGTAAATGATATCATCGCTCGTGCGTACGTACGGACTACAGTCTCCGTGACGCGATGAGATTCATTCTCCATGTTAACCATACATGAATGATCATAAAGTTTATTTAATGAATAATAATGAAATATATGAAATAATAATACTACTGGATTTATGTATATATATATATATATATATTTATTTCTTCTATTTAGTTTCATTCAATTCAATAAGGAAATGAAAACATCATTCATGCGTACATACGGCCTACCGTCTCCATGAACGGTGTATTTCATTACTTTTATCGAAATATAATATATATATGTATATGATGAATATATATAAATCATTTTTTACATTCTGAAATTATTTAAATCAGGATATAAGTAATAATATCAAGAACGACAAGTTGAAACACATACGATAAATGAAATGATTTTACCCAAAACACTGCTTTAACATGGAATTTACAAAAGAACGGGTAATATAATGTCATAAGTGAAAGATATATGATATCATAAAAATTAATATGATTCTGTAATATGTCAATGACATTATTTAAATCATTATACAGGAGGTTCGGATACGTATGAAGTATATTGGACCTAAGGTAAGGGATAAATTTTCAATCTCAATTTTATCCGAGATTGCTTATACGTAAGTATTTACTGGGGTTACGTTTATCATCCATGACCATGTTTTCTAAAAATGCTTTCATAAAATGTTTACCATTCTTCCATGGATTTTTAAAGTCATTTTTACCCTTTATTTACTTTTTACCACATTGTATGAATGGAATCTTTCCATTGATACCATATAAGGTACTTTTTGACTTTTCCGACAAAAGTACGAGGAGAATGTTATTTATAACTTATACGGCATGAATGGATTTTTATGGTTTCATAAAGCCTCTTTTTCAAGAAGATTCCTATAAAATATTGCATGATTATTTTCAACAAAACCCTTATATTTTAAAATTGCATGGAATTTTGTGAAATGAAAATGATTTTAAAGAAGAAAAGATATTTTCCTCAAGAATTCATTTCAAGTGTTTTGTCAAAACTATTTTCCATCTAAGATGATATTATTTCATATGTTACGTTTCAAGTAAAATGTCTATATGATTTAAATGGTTTTAATTTTCTTATGATGAAATGATATCAATTGTTTATGGATTATGTTATGATGGCATGATGTTTAAGAATCCCATTTTATTTCATGGGTTATGCTATGATGTATGATTTATGATTTTGTGGCACATGAAAGAATGATTTCATTATGAGATGGGTGGGACCTATATCTCCCTCCAATGAATTGGGTAAAGATTTATATCTCATGAGATAGACATGGCTGGAACGGAAAGTTAAACCAGTTCAGTAATACAGGACTGGAACGAGGAGTGAACTCGATTCAAAAAGGGATTTTGTCCACTAAGATGGTCTTGGCAGCAATGCCTTGGCTAAAATGGAAATAATATCATGTTATTAATGCTTTCCACAATTAAATGTTTTATTTACATGCTATTTTATCATTCTTAATGTTTCATTATGATCAATTCCTTACATACTTCCATGTTTTATGTCATTGCTCAAGCTTTTGATGTTTAAACATTATGTTTATATTTTTAAGTTCAAATGTATATGGTATGTTTTATTTTATCTATTCTTACCCTTACTGAGCATTTGAGCTCACCCTTTTTATGTTTTCTTTTCCCCAGGATATAAATAAAGGTTTTAGGTAAAAAAAGGGGAAGATCTTTATGGGACATGTTGAAGATCTTTCACTACGATTAGAGGATTACGTTCCATGTTTCGAAAGACACTAAACTTTTAATTTCCTTGTGTGTCTGTTATTGTTATGTATTAAGTATTACGCTATAGTAATGTAATATCCATGTACGTCAATATTTGGGTCTCTACAGTTGGTATCAAAAGAAAATGTTTAGACAACCTTTGGATACTAGGATGCGAAAACGTTAGTGAGATCCCTAGATATATTTCTATGGTATGTCTAGGGATGTCCCTATGGATAAGTATACATATAGGATATAGTCCTAGAACTCTGGTAACGATATTAGATTAAACTAAAGATTTTAGATATTGAAGTTAATCCCCCTTTATTATGATTCTTGCCTCTCACACTATTCTTTTTGGGTTATAGAAAATGGCTGGAAACAAGATGATTCAGGATAATGGAGGATATGATGGACAATGGAATGATACTCTTCCTGAGCAACCAAATGAAATGGGATTTGGAAGTCCAAACATCATTATTATGCCGAATCAGCAATCTCATAATATGATCAATAAAGTAAAATTTGGTATGTTTCCTAACTCGGCAAATAAGAGAAAGATGGTGTTTCATGATGATCATAGAGGAAAGAAAGTTCAATTTCTCCTATGTAAATAATTTGGGAAGAGGCATCAAGGAGAATGTTTCAAAGGAACTGTAAGATGCTTTGGGTGTGGAAAAGAAGGACACAAATCCAGTAAGTTAAAAGGAAAAGGTTCAGTTAACACCAGGGATGAGGATAATGGTATTTCTACGACATCAATAATGGTTAAATGTTTTAAATGTGGAATGTACGGGCATTATGCAAACCAATGACCTAAGGGAAAGTCTTATGAAGAGAATCAGTATGGTCATATGGGTAGTTTTTATGTTGATGATGATGAAGATACTAAAAATGATATGTGAGATGAAATAATTGTTGAATCTTGGTCAATGGTTTAAGAATGTAGTGGAATGATTACATGTTTATCATGTGTAATGTTGTATAAGTAATCTCATGGTACTATGGAATAAAGAGACATCTAAGGATTGTTACACTGTTGTCTTACCTTGAGTTTTGAAAGTGTATGATTAATGGTACCAGTATCCATGAAAGGTTATTCAGATATTTTTGGAATGTAGATGATATGTGCATAATGAAGGGATAAGGAGAAAATTAAATGTTTGATAGTATTCATGAGCTCATGACTGATATAAGGAAATAGTTATATCATGGTTTGAGTATATAGAATTTTGGGTTTTTGGTATGTGGAATGAGTTAACTTTTTATAGCACTCATGTTTTTACTAAGATTCAATGGGTATTCATTTTTCAAGAGAATACATGATTAAGGCCTTAGAATATTTGGAATGTGACCAACAAGACATATCTTATGATATATGGGGATCAACGATGGTATTAACATGGTTGTTATATGAAATCTCTGGTATTAATTTTCACTATATTATGAGAGTGGACTGCAGTATTATGGATAAGCTTAAATATTGGAATGGATTATGTTGGACATAAGTTAGTATTGTTTAAGGATATACGTTTTTTCGATATTATTGATGGGATGTTATAGTAATGTAGTTTTAGAAAAAGGACAACCTGCAGGACGGGTGACATCCCATCGCGTCGGACAAGGCTGTGGGAATTGAACCCACAACCGATGTGCGACTAGCCTTTATTTCCTACCACTGGCCTACAGGAAGTCCCTGGTTAGTAGAAACTAGTTTTATTTTATTATGCAGTATGATATATGAAGTATAAGTTCGTTTTTGGAACCATATACGATTAATCTAACCATAAGATGGACTTATAACTTTTGCTAACCTTTTGTTTGAAACAAAAGGAATGACCCATCATTCTATCACATGATCTGCTAACACATCACGAATAACAAATTCAACTTCATTTCTTTAAGGGATGAAGGGGAAATTGTTCAATTCACAAACAATAGTGAAATTGAACCAAAATCATGTAAGTATTTCTTTTAATTCACTAACTTTAGGGAAATGATCGTGAAAACCAAAAATGTTGTCCTAGTGCCCTTATATCTGATGAATCAGATGGTACCTTAGATCATCGCAAATCTATGGCTTTTTGATTGTTGGCTATTTCATAGCCATGTTCTCTACCACTCTCCATCAGAACTTGATGGTTAGATTTTTCTTCCATATCCATATTTTCACCTATGTTCTCCTACATGGAGACCCAGTGATGAGTTAATTTGGGTAACCATTACATTTCACACTTTATTTTTTAAAGCCAAGTTTGGTTATTCCTTTTTAGGATATGGGTTTCTATTAAACAAACTTTTGGGTAGTAAACCATTTACAACCCCGACGAATTTTGAGGGAGAAATTCATTTTAAGGGGGGTAGAATGTAACACCCTGAGATTTTATTAAAATATTCTTTTAATTTCATTAGTTTCTTGTGTTGTATGCTACACCAAGATTACCTTGCGCTATACACAGCACCGTATTAGCTTTCAGTATACGCAACACTATTCTTGGATCATGTTACACCCAATTATGATAATAGTTATTCTACGCAACATTGAGTATATATATATATATATTCAATGTATAAATGAAATATGGTTGGATTATTTTATACGAAAAAATGAAGGATTCTTGCACAACACGCAACCCTGACTTGGCTTCCATTACACGCAAGCACGACCTTCCTCGATAGCGTGTGTTGTACGCAATACCGAGTTTCTCTAAACAATGATATTCTATTAAAATATTATTAAAACTAGCCGTTATGAATATTAATAACCACTTTTTGAAATTTTTTAAATTTTATTTTTCAAAATGGACTTCATTTTTGGATTCGGAATATCGAAATTATCTTAGGGTGAAATTTTGGTACTTTTCGTATAACTTTCATTTTCTGATAAATAGTGAAAATTTATAAATTTTAATTAAAAACAAACTTTTTAATCGAAATAATTAAAAGTGATAAATTATTAATTTGAGTGGTTCTAAAGTATATTTAGAATATATTTTTACAATTTAATACACTGTTGGTTATTGGATGTAATTTTACATTTAAACCAGACATAAACAAATGTCAATCTTTTGATAGTTATTATCTTTTAAGAACACGCTATTTGTTTTGACGACGAGAATTAATTTTTAAATTAAGTAATTCAAGTGATATGTTTTGAATTTGGTAAAATAGACATCCTTTTTCAGTTCATAATATCAAATATATCTTAGGCCTAATTTTTTGTATTTTTCTGGAAACTTTCATTTTTTGATGAATAGTGAAACCACTAAGTGGTTGTTAAAAAATGAATTTTTCATAAAACATAATATTACCACTTATATGAGTGGAATTTCAAAAATATGAGAGACACGGTTGATGTCAGTAAGTAAAATGTGGTTCAATGAGTTGAAAATAATTTCTGAGGAATAGTAGCTTTTTACTTTTTTTACCACGGTTAAAAGTAAATAGGGTAATTAAGGGTCAAAATGATATTATTATTACCCTAACACATGTCCTAATTCTATTGGATAAGTGTAATTCGACCAAAAAAAACGTAGGAATAAAATATGACCATTTAGGCCCACTTGGATTAGATTAGGACATTTATTATTAATTTATTTAAAGAAGGGTTAAAATAGTAAAAATCAAATTTTAATAAGTATATCATTTTTAATATAGGGTTATACATAAGATATATTCGACTATAAATATTCATTAGAAATATAAAAATATTTCCTACATAATCGTATTTTATTTTTAATTTTTATACATTACATAATTTAATTTATTTATGACACATAGATGATGTAGTAATTATCTTATTAATTAAATATTGACATAATTGATGTTATATATACCAAAATAAATGTAATTTGAGAATTTTTATGAATTAAACTAATTTTATAGGTTAATAAGACATGTTAGTATGGATATAAGTAACGTTTTTAGAACTAATCAGTCTATTATGATTTTCACAAAAATAAATTACTAAATAGTGTCAAAATTGACCTAAAATAGTTTTTAAAAACAAATATTATATTATTAATTGTTATTTTATTCCTAAAAATATAAGGTTCGTCCAAATGACTTAGATAAGGTTATATATATTAATAATAAACAGCTTGGGGTTCGTTTGGCTTCTTATAGTATGTTTATTAACCTTAGAGTGTAAGAACACAAAAAGACACGGTAAAAGTAAAATTATCTAACTTAATGTTAAATCTAAATTATAAGGATAAAATAGGAACCTAAACTTGTCTAAATTATATTGGATGAGAGGATTTCGATCCATCCCCACCTTAGCTTCGAAATAAATCAAATTGGAGCTATTTAAAACTGAATTTGTCTTTATAATAAAATAATATTTTTAGTTATTCTAAAGGTGCCCCTCTCCTCCCTTATAAAAGGGCACCTCCTCCCTCTCTTCCTCACACCACATTGAGCCTTGAAGCTCGGCCAAACCCTGCCAAATTTTCTTCTCCACTTCCCTAGAAACATCCTAGAGGTCCTGTTCTTCTTCAAAGACCAATTTCAGTGCCCTAAAAGGAGGTCTCAATGAGGCGCTTCAAAGAAGAGGTAATGTCCGTTCCCGATTCTTTCAACTTTATTTCTTCTTCCACTTCTTCTTAATTAGTTGTTTCATTAGGAAGTAATAACATCAGTATCACTAATATACTGATATGTTATTATAATTATGAAAAAACCCAATTTCACCATCTATCCATCCTACGGAAAACGAAATCACCGCGCGTGCGTACGTACGGAATACCTTCTCCACGCCGTGGTGTAATCTGTTTTTCCAACAACACCTTACTTGGATGGGTATAATGGTGTAAATAATAACTATAAATAGTTATTATAACATCATACTGATTCTGATATATTGTATCATCCACTCCAATTCAATTCAATGATTATGTAAATGATATCATCGCTCGTGCGTACGTACGGACTACCGTCTCCATGACGCGATGAGATTCATTCTCCATGTTAACCATAATGAATGATCATAATGTTTATTTAATGAATAATAATGAAATATATGAAATAATAATGCTATTGGATTTATGTATATATATATATATATATGTCGTCTATTTAGTTTCATTCAATTCAATAAGGAAACAAAAACATCGTTCATGCGTACGTACGGCTTACCGTCTCCATGAACGGTGTATTTCATTCCTTTTATCAACATATAATATATATATATATGTATATGATGAATATATGTAAATCATGTTTTACATGCTGAAATTATGTAGATCCAGATATAAGTAATAATATCAAGAACTACAAGTCGAAACACATATGATAAATGAAATGATTTTACCCAAAACGCTGCTTTAACATGGAATTTACAAAAGAACGGGTAATATAAAGTCATACGTGAAACATACATGATATCAAAACAATGAATATGATTCTATAATAAGTCAATGAAATTATTTAAATCATTATACAGGAGGTTCGGATACATACAAAGCATATCAGACCTAAGGTAAGGGATACATTTAAAATCTCATTTTTTTTCCGAGATTACTTATACGTAAGTATTTACTGGGGTTACTTTTATCATCCATGACCATGATTTCTAAAAATGATTTCATAAAATGTTTACCATTCTTCCATGGATGTTTAAAGTCATTTTTACCCTTTATTGAATTTTTACCACATTGTATGAATGTAATCTTTCCTTTGGTTACCATATAAGGTACTTTTTGACTTTTCCAAAAAAAGTACGAGGAGAATGTTATTTTTAACTTATACGGCGTGAACAGATTCTTACGGTTTCATAACACCTCATTTTTCAAGAAGATTCTTCCACACGATTGCATGATTATTTTCAACAAAACCCTTATCTTTTAAAATTGCATGGAATTTTGTGAAAAGAAAATGATTTTAATGAAGAAAGGATATTTTCCTCAAGAATTCATTTCAAGTGTTTTATAAAAACTATTTTCCATCTAAGATGACATTATTTCGTATGTGTATGTTTCAAGTAAAATGTCTCTATGATTTAAATGGTTTTAATTTTCTTATGATGAAATGATATCAATTGTTTATGGATTATGTTCTGATGGCATGATGTTTAAGAATCCCATTTTATTTCATGGGTTATGGAATGATGTATGATTTATGATTTTGTGGCACACGAAAGAATGATTTCATTATGAGATGGGTGAGACCTATATATCCCTCTAATGCATTGGGTAAAGATTTATATCTCATGAGATAAACATTGCTGGAACGACAAGTTAAACCGGTTCAGTAATACAGGAATGGAACGAGGAGTGAACTCGATTCAGAAAGGGACTTTGTCCACTAAGATGGTCTTGGCAGCAATTCCTTGGCTACTACGGAAATCATATCATGTTCTTAATGGTTTCCACAATTACATTATTTATTTCCATGCTATTTTATCATTCGTAATGTTTCTTTATGATCTATTCCTTACGTACTTCCATGTTTTATGTCATTGCTCCAGCTTTTGATGTTTAAACATTATGTTCATGTTTTTAAGTTCAGATGTATATGGTATGTTTTATTTTTTCCATGCTTACCCTTAATGAGCATTTGAGCTCACCATTTTTATGTTTTATTTTCCCCAGGATATAAAGAATGGTTTTGGGTAAGAAAAAAATGGGGAAGATCTTTATGGGAGATGTTGAAGATCTTTCACCACGATTAGAAGATTACGTTCCTAGTTTCCAAAGACACTAAACTATTACGATCCTTGTGTGTCTTTTATTGTTATATATTAAGTATTCTGTTAAAGTAATTTAATATCCCTGTATTTCAAGCTTTGGGTCTCTACACACACACTATTTTTAATCAGTTTTATTACATAGGGGAATGGAAACCTAAGAAAGATGGTCTTATAATCCCAACAAGGGAATGCATATAAATTAACTGTTAAATGTCATTAGTGAGAAAAATATATGTATAATGGTGTTATTAAATAATCTAAATTCATGGGGGATAATGTAAGTGAATTTTTACCAATAAAAAACATTTATCATTGAATAAATACTTTATATAAATCGAGTGTCATATATTTCAACAATCATGAGCCACATGATAAAAATCCTTAAGTAATGGATCCCATATGAAGTCATTGTTTGCATAGAGAAAATTTTTAGGTATCTTAAAAAATTTCCTTTATGTAAAACAAACAATAAACCATTGATATTGGATAAAATTACATGGGTGTTACCCAATATCTCTAAAGAGTGGCCTGTTAATTAATTAACCTTACCATATCTTAGGAGTTACCCATATTTATTCAACTACATCATCATTACCTATTACAGTAGAATTCAATAACAATATCATCCATAACATATCATATAATATCTCATAAGTATATGGGTTCACTCCTCAATCTCATTTTCATCCATAATTATAATTTACCATATCATGGGAAGAACAATTAGAATATTAAAATTTTCAGCAATAAAATAGTTGTTATTCATTCATAGCTTGATTTAAACATGGAAAACAAATGGGTTCCATGATAATATTTTTGAGAAAATATTAATCCATCCAGATATTGAATTAGGATTGTAACATTACAACTTACCCCAAGCGGAGGATATGTATAATAAAGGGTTTTTTATCAATGTTGAATAGAAATACATTTAAAATATCACTGAAAACGTTCATTTGGGAAAAACACATTCCACTTGGAAAATAACTTTTAATTTTTTAAAAATAATTAAAATTTATTTCAATGAAAAAAACTATTAAAAATATAAAAAAACATTAACTAAAATAGTGGCCCCGATTTCAGGAAAAACTATTTCTGTTTTAAATATTAAAAATAAATAAAAAATTATATTTAAAAATGTGTCAATTGTGTACCATGTGTAAAACGTTAATAAATTTCATTTTAATCAAATTTAAAATATTTTAAAATATAATTTAAAATAAATTAAAAAATAATTTATGATTAGAAAAGAACATTATTTAAATTATTTTAGAAAACATTGATATATTAGTGAAATATTGTTGGTCTAATAAAAGATAACATACCTATATAACTACTAAAAACAATCATGATATTTCATTAAAAAATAATAGAGTAAATAGAAAAAAAATAATTTAAAAATCATACATAAATATTTGATAAGAAATTATATATAGTTGAATAAAATTAGATCATACACTTTCCTCTAAATTAAATTTTAACATAAAAAACCAGAAATGAAATGAGATTAAAACATAAAAGATTAAAAAAAATTAACTTTTAGAAACAAACACTATTTGAAGAAATAATGAGATATAGATCTGTAAATATCATTAATTACATTAATTAATAATTATAAATTCATTCTTGGGGAATTATGTACCCCATAAAATGAAACCATGGTGTATAACATGAAATATATATAAAACAAATTAAAATTGAAATAATAAAAACCATTGAAACTTTTATGACATTTGAATAAATATCTCATAAAAGATTGAACATCAAGGGAACATTAAATATAATGATAAAAGAGTCATTAATTATATAATATCTCAATTGGAATGATATACCACTTATAAAATTATGTAGGTTCATATTCAAAACATGTCTCCAAGAAACAGTTTATAGATGAAGAATCTTTACAAAGAGTGTAACTTTGATGTCATAAATGATCAATGAAATGATTGTGTTTAAAAATTATAGAACAAAAAGAAACTTTTAAGTACAAAATAATACAATAATAGTTCATTAACATAATATTGGAATACAATAGTCAATACATATGTTTTATAACCAAATAAATGGATATTGAGTATAGAAACCACTTACCACATGTGACAAACAATTCAAATCTCATTAGATGAAATATAAGGAATTTAAAATAAAATTATCATTATTTATAAAGAATTTATTATATAAAATTTAAAAGGATCATTATATACACTATATAAAATAAATTAGGTTTATGAAATAAAACATACCTAAATAAAGGAAAATATAGATGAAAACACAAACCTCGAGTCTAAACATTCTTAGATTTTCATTCAATATATGTGTAATAAACTTATATAATGTATTTTATTTATTAATAATATCTTATATAACAAATAACGTTTCCTTAAACAATTAAAATGACTTGTTTTAATGTAATTTTTAATTACACAGTTAATTAAGTCCACATTAGGCGTTTTGAGGATGTTTGGTTCATAACATCAAAAAGGCATTGGTATGTTAAACATGGTTAAAGAAAAATACATTTTATCATTGCCTGATAATAATAATGAAAAAATTATCATTTTTATACATTAATTATAAATTTAAAATAAACTATGTAATATTTTTTTAAATAGTAAATATATAACACTTATAGTGATGGTTGGTCGTATACACACATGTGTAACATTTTCTATTATTCCAAAAATTGGAAATAATAAATGTATGTATTAATTTTTTCTATCATGAAAATTTATATTATAAAAATACCATATTTCATATATAATTATTTTTACATACTTTCAACGTGATTTTGTGACTAAAAATGGATTTCATCACTACCGGTAAGTGGTAATACACACATACTCGTGAAGGACGTTATTACTTTTCAATGGATGGAAATTTAAAAAAATATATTACCTATCAAATTCATATAATTATAATTATGTCATATAAATCAAATATATATAAAAAATATAACATTATAACTATCCATGATCGGTGGTGTGGAAAAAAAATTATATCAGTTCATGAGGTGGTAGTGTGTCGCATACATGTATAGTGGATTTCCTTCCAATTTGATAGAAGAAAATGATGGATTTGGGTTAATTAATTTACATAATTTCATATCAAAATATGGGAGATGATACTTTTTTTATATCCCAATGGTTATTATAGTTATAATGGGTAAAAAAATAAATAAAACTAAACAATTATATTAAAATCTATACCTATTCATCAAATGACATAAATTACATGAAAACATTGTGTAATGACATTGGAATAACATAAACTGATTTTAAATCATTTTAAATTAATATTAATCACATTAAAACAATAAATTCCCATGGACCATAATTGTATAATGTCTTTGTATACTTATAAATATAGTCTTACATCATGGTTAATGATCTTCAACATCACCATTAATGATCTTCCCCATTTAGTAATCCAACTCAAAACCATTCTTCATAATGAGGAGAGTGGAAAAATAATAATGGGGTGACCTCATATTGTCATTAAGGGTAAAAAATTTAGATATGCATGGATAAAATGAGCATAAGGGTAAGATAACATGGTCATAACATTTTAAGATCATATTCATTATATCAAAGATAATAATCAAGAGTATGGAATAATTTTTGGAAGTTAATAATAAATGAAAAAAGAATTATAAGTGAGTAATTGATGATAAAATATCATATGCATAATATATAGAACTGTGGAATACACATGAACATATAATAACATTCCTTATAAGTCAATTAACATTGCACAAAAATATCAAGGAACTTCATGGAGACTACATCGAGGGGATGGACACACCAATATCTTATATTATTTCCCTTTACTTATAATGGTTTTGGTTTCTACATCTTCTTATAGTGGATCATGTTTCCCCTTCATCCGATAGTAGATCTGGTTTCTCCTTCTTCCCATAGTGTCTCGGGTTTCCCCTCTTTCTCATAGTGGATCAATCCCATCAACATTTTCCCCATTATTATTTTATGAGATATAAATCATTTCCCAAAATATTAGAGGGGGCATATGTCTCACCTATCACATGATAATTTCATACATACATGTTCCAAAATATAATAAAACATGTATCATATCATGACCCATCAATTGAGATGTGTTTCATAAACATAATACCATAACACTTGAAATGAAATGGGTATCATAATCAAGTCATCATATTATTACCAATTGAAAATATAAAGGTTTAAAAATAATTTCAACAAAGCATAACCTTTGAAAATAAGTTTGTTAAAAAAACATATAACACATGTATGTTAAGTAGGTGTTATAACTTTCATTATAAATATGAACCATTCAAAGGAATTATAAGAATGGTGTCCTCATATCATATCCCAAGTAAATTTTAAATTATTTCAAAGGATGTTATCTTATATGGAGAGAGATTTTTAATGATAACATATAACTTTTCATAAGGAAAGTATCCTTAATTTTAAAATACCTTTCATTAAATATTTTCAAAAATACATTTCAAATAAATAACTCATTAAAATTTCATTTAAGAGATTTCCTATATAAATTATAATTTCACATTGATTTTTTTTGAAAACATAAATCATTTTTGAAAAAATTATTCATAGAAAATAATTTGAAAAAATATATAAAAAGCCTGAAATGTTTTCTAAACCCATTTTTATTAAATTTAATTTATGAATATATAAATAAATATTAAAAAGGTTTTGAAAAAAAATTCTTTGAAAATAGATTTCAAAAATAATATCCAAATAAATATAAAATTTTGAAAAAAATTTCATTGAAAATAACATTGAAAATCATTTAAAATAATTTTAATCTTAAAACACTTTTGGAAATATTTTTAAAAAACATGGTTTTGAAAGAAAACATATTCCCAACATAAAATATAGTTAATGTCATATTTTCATAAAGACATTTTATTAATCATATGAAGTACCAAAGAGTGGGAAAATGGTAATAATATATGAAGATATCATATATCGATAAAGGATAAAAAACATAAATAGAGTTAATGAGACATGGATCATAATATTTGATCAATGGAAGCATAATCACAAACAATCTTGTTAAACAGTGAGATTGTTGCAATACATTGTTACCTATTTGGTAACATTGAATAATAATTCCAATGATATAATATAAACAAATAAACCATTAAATATCATTAAAATAATTATATTCCTGATATAACGTCTCAAAGCAATTTATATTCATGTCATATAAAAAATAGAGGTCCATAACAAGGCATGTGTCTCAAAGAATGAAAATTGTGACTAAATTACATTACCAATTTAGTATATTTTGAAACAAAAACTCTATGAAATATAGATAATATGATGGAAATTTAAATCCAAATAATTATAAGTAAAATAATATTAAAAATCATTAATGGGAAGTACACACTCCACATATAATAAATAGTTGGATAACAAAGCTTGTGTCTCATGGAAAATAAATGTGATAAATGAAAACCCTAACCTTAAGTCTGGAATTTTTTAGTTCACATTCAAACCATTATTATAAAAAATATATGTTTATAATACATCTAACACCAAAATATATTTTTATATATAATAGAATGTATGATTTTATTATGACTTTATATTACCTATTTATTAATACTTCTGTGTTAATGATACATTACGAGTAATATCCGCTTTATTTTTCGTATATGTTTTGACTTGTTATTCATGATACTATTACATATATGATTATTTACTTATATTTAAAATATTAAACATGATATAAAAATAATATATATTCATTATGTAACTATTTATAATAATCTATAATTTTTTTGAGTATGATATGGAATACATCATCAATGGGAATGGTTGGTCGTATAGACGCATGAACATTGTTTCGATTTTATTTTCCTAATGAATGTTAGAATGTAAATGAAATATATGTGTGTGTGTATATAATTAATGTATAAATATTATTTCAAATATATAATATAAATTTATTAAACCCTTCTTTAATACATTTCATGTGTAGTTTAAATGAATCAAATGGCTTTGAAGAGACAGTAATCCACACATCCCCAAATGAAGTTATCATATTTAAACAAAAAAGGAATGAATGAAGGCATGTTTTATAAAGTAACTAATGAAACATAAATACATAAAATTTATCACATATATCATAAAAAAATAAATTCATTCATTATTTTTACAATTTAAATGTTTTAATAGAAGAACCAATGACATCAGTTCGTGAGGCAGTAGTCCATTGTACACCAGAACGATGATTGCATATCACATTTCATGGAAGTGTGTGTCACAATAGGTATAACCCTTATCATAAAAAATATAATTAAATTTATGACAATGAGTTTGTTATGTAAGCAAGGAATAATAAAATTTTTGGTGGTGGTGAATTAAAATAAATCAAAAGATCTTGTTAAGGATATTTCCTATTATTTGGCCAACTCCAATTGGTTTGCACCGAAGGCCTTCCATTGTTAGATTTATGCTTAAATATAGGAATCCATGATGATGTTTGGTAATTTTTTAACATATGTTTATAGGGTTCATATGTTCCAATGTATCTTGAGTTGTAACGTCCCGGCCCCGGGTGCCACCCAACGGGTGCCCCGATCCCGGTTCGCCATGTGACCTCAAGCGCATTTCCCAAAACGCCAGAGTCTGCCGACTAGCAGCGAGGGCCCAGGTCTGATAGTGGGGAAACTATGACCTCATTTGTAAAAGTGTAGCGCAGCGGAATTCCAAAATAAACAAACAACAACAGCGGAAGCTGTAAACATACACAACTGAAATAACTACAGCAGTTGATATAGACAACAGTATAAAAGTGATGATGCTACATGTTCAAATTCTATGATAACAGCCAAAAACATGTTATACATCACTGTGATACAACCAAAACAAAATTACAACAAAACAAGTATATAGCTGGCAGTGGCATCGCGAGCCTAGGCTCGACCCCATGCCCTCCTACTCCTCAGTAACTGTCAAGTACCTGTGTAGGGACTCTTGCCCCTATCTACACCTGCAGCAACGTAATCTGTTTGGGCCGAAAAGGGTCAACCAAACAGGGTGTGAGAAATATATCTCAGTAGTCAACCACCAAAGGCCCGTTCTCAACTGCATGTAAAACATGCAACAAGTGTGCAATAGTAAATGCAATAACTAAGAAGTACTCAAAAGTAACAAACTTAACAGTTAAATAGCCATTTTATTATTCATTTGATTCCTTTAATTTAGTAACATTTTTGTGCTCAGCACCAAGCCCTCAGGCTAACCAGAACCGTGCCCTTAGGCTAAAATAGTAACCATTCCCTCAGGATTGCCCTCAGGATATTCAGAATCCAAACCGCAGGTATTTCCCTCATGCATAACATAAATTCTTACCCTCAGGCTTACAAAGTGTCACCCTCAGGCACAGAAGTCAATCCCTTAGGCACGAAAGGTTGCCCTCAAGAGGAATAACGACAACCCTCGGGCTAAAACAGTCACACCCTCAGGCTAATCACAACAACGCCCTCAGGCTAAACATGTAACCGGGCCATTCCCAACATATCAAAATTCAGTAAACAAGCAATTCCTCTCAAGGCAATTCTACAATTAATACATTTAAGGCACACCCTCAGGTATCCTAGGAAAACGGCTAAACAGAGGAACACACCCCTCGGGATGGTCCTGGATCCAAGCAACGATCCCAAACATCATTTTATTATCACCATTTAATCACCTATGCAATTCTATGAATTAAATATAGCAATGGCCTCATCCACACGACACCCCAACATGGGTTCGTGGCACGAAAACACACAAAAACGCACGACAATTGGAAAATAAACACCAAGAAACCTACCTTATGTTCCAACGAACACTATACCCAAACGCCGGCTCTAGAAATGCCCATGAACAGCGTAGATTTGACGAAGAACAAAACCCATTCAAACGTAAATAATTTACGTTGGGAGAATAATTGGAATGAACGATACCCGGAGGAGGAAGGGCTTCCCCGTGCAGTTCCAACGAGATCGTCCGAAGCCGAATAGGATTCCAAACAAACTCCCGACGGATCTTCAAAGTTCCAGCCTCCACCTTTGGCTCCAAAATGGCTCAAACGCCTCATCTGCCAAATGAGGAGGCTACTGCCTATTTTAAGCCGAAAAAACAAAGTACACGGTGTGTAATTCTGAGTACACGTCGTGTACTTATTTCATTTAACTGTTCATTTGGTAGCACCAGAACTGTTCACCTGCTGACAAGAGTACACGACATGTACTCCCGAGTACACGGCGTGTAGTACCGCCCAGCAGGCGGTGACTCCACCGCCTTACTTTTTAACCTGCCGACTGACTACACAATGTGTCAAGGACCACTAAATAGCGTGTAGTTGGTTCCTACACCCTCTGTGGCCGGCGAGGATACACGCCCTGTGTACTTATCCCAACACGGCCAAAAGTACACGGCGTGTGGGAAAAGTACACGGCATGTAGTTTCATAATTTTGGATATTTCCCCATTTTTACATATTTTCTCAAAATCACTTACGAAAATGGAAAAGAAGAAGCCCGTACCACTGAAACAAGAAACGAGTTCTTACAAACTCCCCCCCCCCTTATAGCAATTCGTCCCCGAATTTCCCTTTAGAGGGTGGCAAAGAGAAAGCTCAGAAAAGATCTGGCCACTGAGCACGTACATCAGCCTCCCGCTCCTAGGTTTCGTCCTTCACTCGGCCATGCTTCCATACCACCCATACGAGAGGAACTGACCGGCCTCGGAGGACCTTCGTGCTCCTGTCAACGATACGAATCAGATGCTACTCAAAAGACGCATCATGCTGAAGCTCAACCTCCTCAGACTGAAAGGTGTGAGACGGGTCTGAATGGTAGTGACGCAACTAAGACACGTGGAATACATCCTTCATGGCTCGGTACTGCTACGGTAACTGCCACCGATAGGAAACCAGCCCGACTCTCTCCAGAATCTCGAATGGCCCCACATACCTCGGTGAAAGCTTACCTTGTCTCCTGATCCATTTGTGTCCCAGCCTTGGCGAAGCACGCAAGAAAACCTGATCCCCAACCACGAACTCCAAAGGTCGTCTGCGGCGATCAACATAAGACTTATGACGAGACTGCGCAATAGCCATCCTCTTCCGAATCAACTGGACCTGCTCAGATGTCTCCTGCACGAGGTGTGGTCCCAGTAAAGCTGCCTCACCTGCCTCTAACCAGCACAAAGGTGATCGGCATGGCCTACCATATAAAGCCTCGTATTGTGCCATCTCAATAGTTGCCTGAAAACTATTGTTATAGGCAAACTCGACTAAGGGTATATGCTTCTCCCAAGAGACCCCAAAGTCTAGGACTTATGTGCGCAACATGTCCTCTAGCACCTGTATCGTCCGCTCTGACTGGCCATCTGTCTGAGGGTGGTATGTTGTGCTCAGAAGCACCTGTGTACCCAACGCCCTCTGAAAACTCTTCGAGAAATGAGACGTCAAGTGGGCATCCATATCTGAAACGATATAACGATGGACCCCATGAAGACGTACGATCTCTCGGATATACAGCCTTCCGAGCTCGTCCACACCAAAGGTCTCATTGATTGGAAAGAAGTGAGCTACCTTAGTGAGTCTGTCCACAACAACCCATAAGGTGTCATTACCTCGAGGTGAACTTGGAAATCCCGTCACGAAATCCATCGCGACATCATCCCATTTCCACTCTGGAATGGGAAACTGATGTAATAGCCTAGCTAGTCTCTGAGGCTCTGCCTTCACCTGCTGATAGGTGGAACACCTCGTAACAAAACCGGTTATCTCTCTCTTCATACCTGACCACCAGTACTGACGTCTCAAGTCTTGGTACATCTTGGTAACCCCGGGATGAACTGCCCAAGATGAAGCATGAAACTCCCTCATCAGCTCCTCCCGTATATCCCCTGGAACCCATACACGTCCATGGAAACGCAAAACCTCATCATCGCCTATCGTACAACTGGAATGAGGGTCCTCACTTTCCACCGAATCCCGTAGAACTAGGCCTTCTGAAACTGATAGCTGCCTCATCCTCACTCTGTCCAGGAGGGTAGAAGTCACAGCTAACGAGGAAAGATAAGTCTGTCCCTGACTTCCATGCACCTCCAGATGAATCTCAGAGAACAAAGCCATAAGCTGCCATTCACCACTGGCCTCCTGAACTGCCTGTATCTGAGTCTTCCTAATCAGTGCATAGGCTACTTCATTACCATTACCAGGTGTATAGGCAAGCTCAATATCGAAGGACTGTAGGTACTCGATCCACCTTATCTGCCTCAGATTTAGGTCACGCTGAGTAAAGATATACATGAGGCTTTTGTGGTTGGTGAAAACCACAAAATGCTCTCCCAACAGGTAATGTCTCCAACAGCGCAACGCATGCACAACTGCAGCCAACTCGAGATCGTGTGTCGGGTAATTCCTCTCATGTGGCCTCAACTGCCGAGACCCGTACGCCACAACTCGGTCGCCCTGCATCAAAACGGCTCCCAGCCCAATCCCTGACGCATCACAGTAAAGTGTATAGTTCTTCACCTAATCTGGGAGTTTTAGGATCGGTGTTGATGTCAGCCTTCCCTTCAGGTTCTGAAAAGCTATCTCGCAAGCTTCTGACCAAACGAACTTCACACCCTTCTTAGTCAGACCTGTCAATGGAGCTGCTAAGTAGGAGAAGTCTTGTATGAAGCTTCTGTAATAACCAGCCATCCCTATGTAACTTCGTATCTCAAACACGTTCTTGGGATGCTACCTAGAAACTACTTCTCTCACCTTCTATGGGTCCACTGCAACTTCTGCCTTTGAGATGATATGACCCAGGAAGTGAATCTGGTCCATCCAAAAGTGGCACATCGAGAGCTTAGCATATAGGCGATGCTCTCTCAGTGTACTCAATATGATCTCAAGATGGGTGGCATGGTCGTGTCATGTGTGAGAGTACACCAAGATGTCGTCCATGAATACTACCACAAATGAATCAAGATACAGATGGAACACACGATTCATCAAATCCATGAAAACTGATGGCGCGTTCATGAGTCCGAATGGCATAACCATATACTCATACACACCATACCTTCTCCTGAAAGCTGTGAGAGGTATATCAGATGGTCTAACGTGCAGCTGATGATATCCAGATTTCAAGTCAATCTTCGAGAAAACTTGTGCTCCACGAAGCTGATCAAACAAATCATTTATCCTCGGCAAGGGATATCGGTTCTTAACTGTCAACTGGTTTAGCTTCCGATAATCCACACAATGCCTAAGGGTACCATCTGCCTTCTTCGCAAAAAGGATCGGAGAACCCCAAGGAGAAGTACTGGGTCGGATAAAACCCTTTGCCCGTAGCTCCTCTAACTGCCTCTTGAGCTCCTGCAACTCAGGCGTGGCCATCCTATAAGGAGGAATGGACACCGGTGCTGCTCCTGGAATAATATCGATAGAGAAATCCACCTCACGCACCGGAGGGAGACCTGAAAAGTCGTCTGGGAAATCATCCCTGAAACAATCGACAACTGGAGGGAAAACCGTATGACGAGTCCCCTAGTCATCCAGATATAAGCTCGCAATATGGTATGTGACTCCACCTCGCCCATGATGCTCTGGTCCAGCTCGACTCGCCTGAACATCCCACTCGTCATTGTATAGAAACTCCCCGCCCTCTGGTGACATGAAACACACCCTACGACGATAGAAGTCTACAAAGGCTCGAAAGGGAACCAACCAGTCCATCCTGATAACGACGTCATAGCTCGTCATCTCTAGGACATAGAGGTCCCAAAGGAAGTGACACCCATCAACCTCAAGGGGGAACTCCTTGCACTGACGCACACCAACCGTCCAAGTCCCCAACGGAGTGTCTAGCGTCAAGATAGAAGAAGTAGAAACACCGAGACCAAGGCTCCCCACAACGGGTACTGATATATAACTAAGCGTAGCACCCGTATCAAAAAGTACTGAAGACAAGACAGCAGCTACTAGAATAGTACCTCTGACTGTCGAAGGTCTGGGATCCTGATCCTGCTGGGTCTGTTGCACTGCATATGCCTGACCAGTGCCGCGACCCTGTGACATAGCCTGGCTACCCTGAGCTGTCCTGCCACGTTGCCACTGAGATCCTGGTGTCTGGCTTCCACGGCCACGACCACCATTTCTGCCTGCACGCCCTGACGTATTCCAGTTCCCTAACTGGTATGAAGACACTGGTCCTGATCCCGCACGCGGAGTCTGCACAGAACCCCTCTCACTAGCCCCTAGTAGAAACGCCCTGCAAAAGCGCTGCAGATGACCCATCTTGCCGCAAGCTCGGCACTCCACTGGGTCTCATGGACACTGCGGCCTCTTGTGCCCCTCTCTGCCCCATTGGTAGCACCTGATCGGGCCACCTGAAGAAGCTTCCTGGCTGGTACTACCGCCCTGAGATAATTCCATCTGCCTTTTCCTCTTCCGAGCAGAAATAGTACCAATAACTGGTGTCGAACCGCCATGGACTACACCACTAGATTCTCACAGGTTCCTCTCTGTAATCAATGCCTGGTTCACAATCGCATGTACAGTAGGTAACCTGAAAACATTCACCAGCGCTCGGATGTTATACCAAAGACCATCCTCAAAACTTCTGGCTCTCAGCGTCTCATCACCCACCAGCACGGGTGCAAAGCGTTGAAGCTCTATAAAACGAGCATAGTAGTCCATCACCGACATTGCAACCTGCTGCAGATTCATGAACACTCGAGCTCTATCTTCTCTCAGTGTCTCGGGAAAGAAGAAGTCATAGAAGACTGTCTGAAAATCCTCCCACTCCATGTCCCTGTGATGCTCTGACTGGGTGGTAACATCTCACCACCTCTTGGCGGAATAACGCAGAATGTATGTCTCAAGCATGACCCTCCTCCCTAGAGACGTTTGAGACATTTTGGATCCAAAGGAGGAGGCCAGAACATTGAAGATCCACCGGGAGTTCGTCTGGAATCCGATTCGGCATCGGACGATCTCGTTGGAACCGCACGGGTAAGCCCTTCCTCCTCCCGGTACCATTCTTGCCAATTCCTCTCCCAACGTAAGTTATTTACATTTGAATGGGTTTTTTTCTTCCTCAGATCTATGCCATTCTTGGGTGTTTCTAGAGCCAATGTTCGGGTATAGTGTTCGTTGGCACATAAGGTAGGTGGCTTGGTGTTTATTTTCCAACTGTCGGACATTTTTGTGTGTTTTCATGCCACGAACCCATGTTGGGGTGTCGTGTGGCTGAGGCCATTTCTATATTTAATGCCTAGAATTTCATAGGTGATTAAATAGTGATAATAAAATGATGTTTGGGATCGTTTCTTGTATCCATGACCATATCGAGGGTTGTGTTCCTCTGTTTAGCCATTTGGCCAGGATACCCGAGGGTATGCCTTAAATGTAGTAACTGTAGAATTGCCTTGAGAGGAATTGCTTTTTACTACATTTTGAGATGATGGGAATGTCCCGGTTACCTATTTAGCCCGAGGGCATTGTTGTGATTAGCCTGAGGGAATGACTGTTTTAGCCCGAGGGCTGTCGTTATTCCGCTTGAGGGCAACCTTTCGTGCCTGAGGGCTTGACTTCTGTGCCTGAGGGCGACACTTCGTAAGCCTAAGGGTGAGAATTTCTGTTACGCCTGAGGGAAATACCTACGGGATGGATTCTGTATGGCCTGAGGGAAAGCCTGAGGGAGTGGTTGCTATTTTAGCCTGAGGGCACAGTTCTGGTTAGCCTGAGGGCTCGGTGTTGAGCACAAAAACATTACTAAATTAAAGGAATTAAAAGAATAATAAAATGTAAATTTAACTATTAAGTTAGATACTTTTGAGTACTAATTAGTTATTGCATTTACTATTGCACACTTGTTGCATGTTTTACACACTGTTGAGAACGAGCCTTTGGTTGGTGCCTACTGAGATATATTTCTCACACCCTGTTTGGGTCACGCTTTTCGGCCCAAACAGATTACGTTGCTGCAGGTGTAGATAGGGGCAAGAGTCCCTATACATGTACTTGACAGTTGCAAAGGAGTAGGAGGGCATGGGACTGAGCCTAGGCTAGCGATGCTGCTGCCAACTGTTTACTTGTTTTGTTGTACTTTGCTTTTGGTTGTATCACAGTGATGTATAACATGTTCTGGCTTTTTTCTTAGAATTTGAACATGCAGCATCATAACTTTTATACTGTTTTCTATATCCACTACTGTAGTTATTTTATTTGTGTATGTTTATTGCTTCCGCTATTGTTGTATGTTTTTTTTGGTATTCCGTTGCGCTACACATTGACAAATGAGGGGATAGTTTCCCCACTATCAGACCTGGGACCTCGCTGCTAGTCGGCAGCCTCTGGAATTTGGAGAAATGCGCTTGAGGTCACGTGGCGAACCGGGCTCGGGGCACCCGTTGCGTGGCACCTGGGGACGGTATGTTACATGAGTGGTTTTAGGAAGGGAGGCAGTGATTTCCATTTTATATCGGACGAGGAGTAAGATTCTTATAAATATAAAAATGTAAATACTATTCAGATGTCTGCATCACATCACTATACTACAATAATTATTCATTTCCAATAAAAGAGGTTAATTAGAATAAATATGTACATAAAAGTTTTTTAACATGTTTCGTGGTTATTTTTCCCCATTTATTTACATTTAACTTTTATGTAAACTCATTTTTACCTTAATCGTTGTAATTAATTTTAATTACATTCACAAATATCATCGGTAAAAAACTATGTTGACAATAATAGATATTATAAAAAATATATTTACACTGTGGAATCCATTTTTAAATATTTTATCCACATAATTGGAAGTAATTAATTTTAAATTTATCTCACAGATGTGTTGCAAAACTGGTTTTTAAATTGGAAAGTCTAAAATTCAGAATGTGTTTATATAAACATTCAATATGAAATTTGTTCCAATAGCATAAATATAATTAACTAATTTAAAATTTATATAATTAGACATTAATAAATCATTAATGTATAATTTAACTATATAATTAAATTATAGGAAAAATCTATTTTGAATTAAAATTCATTATTTTCCTATATTCCCCAGAAATGGAAACTTTTCAAAAAAATTGAAAAAATTCATCCAAAGTAAATTTTTATATTTCGATATAAAAAATGAAGTTCATTTTTTAATATAAAAACATAAAAGTATCTATATTTATACTTAAAATTGGGTCTCCATTAAAAATTAGAAAAATTACCTTTTAGGAAAATACATCTTTTTATTCATAATATGGGATTTATTATTGTCCTATACCTATAACATATATTGGGTGAGTATAAAAAATATTGACTGAATAATATATATATATTTTATTTGTTCCATTCATAAAAATTGGTTTTATTAATTTATTGACATAAAATGTTGTATGTACATTGAAAAATAGTTTTCTTAGAAATATAATTTCTTTATTTTTAAAAAAATCATACATTAAGTTATATTTTATCGATAACCAAATGATTAATTTTACATACATGTGTTAATATTATTTCTAAAATATAGTTATTATTATTATAAAATTCCATTCCAATAGCTAGTTGGTTTCTATAATAATATTTTAAAAATAATATTCATAGTATATTGTAGTTATCTAAGACTCGACCTTGTGTGTAATGAAAGCTATTGAAGGGACTCTGTATTTTTTGTAACAAATGGTAAACATAGTGTTTCAGGTACTATAATCTAATCTTTATGTTTTTTTATAGTGAAATATTATCTTTCTGTTCTGTATAACGCAAGCCAGGATTAGTGATTTTAAAAATCAGAACATGTATTCAGTGTTTTCTGAAATGTAAAATATGAAGAAAAAAATTAAATTAATTCAAAAAATATATTTAAAAAATAAATGGGTGTTACATTATACCACCCATAAATTTAATTTTTCTCAAAAAAATATATCTGGCTTATAAAAGTATTAATATTTAAATAATTCATTCTATGAAACCCACATCATAAAAATAATACTAATACTTATTTTAAAAAGGTAATGTTGAATCCATAATGGTTAAAGAGTAAAAATCATAACTTGGTTTATATATAAGAAAACATTGTTTTGGATTTCTTATTGGACTTGAAATAAATGAATTAATAATTTTAGAGAGTGATAAATTTAATTGATCACCAGTATGTCACTGATCAACGGAAAGTATAGGGCCTCAAAATCATACATATATAATGATTTATAAGACCATAGGTTCAATGAAAACAACGTCTCAATGATAAATATTTTTAAATATATATTTCCTAGAGTTAATGATTTTTATTTCTTTATATGAACACAAAATATATACTTACAGGATTTGATTCCTTTTCATATACACTATCTCTATTTTTGGTTGTGCATTTATTTATTTCCACTTCATCTATTTAACAGAGGTATGAAGGTGATTTTTTCATTCCCGAAGTACTAATAGATCTCGTGATCCACACATATAACAATAATTCATTCCTAATTTATTTAGTTATCATCACATTAAAATGGTCTTCATAGGTTATCCAATATGCATAAATCTTCAAATTGTGATACAATAATTTAATCTCTAAAACCTTATCATTGGTTTACATTAAACTATTCTCTAAATGATACACCTTGTAACCCTTCAAAAAGAACAAAAACATAAAATTTAGAAAAATGATCAATAAATTTATCAAAATAATTTAAACATTGATCCCCTATATATCATAAATTATATCTTCCTTGTGACATTCCCAACAAGTGAATAACGTAATCCGGTACTCTCATGAAACATGTTAATTAACATAAGCCCCTATTGTATGAATGGATTATTTTTTTATTCTAATGATCATTTGATATATTCCTCAAATAGTTTTCTTATTCTTTGTCCCTGGTAGAACAATCAAATATTCCCAAAAATTAATTATCAGTTCAATAGTAATTAGTACCATCCAATTTACTTATTCATATCCAAAATATATTTATATAAACATCATTATCGAAACATAAGAAAATAATTAAGTGTTATCAATCAATTAATCATATGTTTCCCATTAATATATAACCATTATATTAAATAAATTTTCTATTCCCTTGGAAAAATTTAACATATTCTACTAAATCATTTGCAAAAAACATAAAATAAACAATCATTATATATTTCACAACCCATATTCCATAATTCATAAATCCAAATACCTAAAAACAGAAGTTACTCCTCTTAATCCTTAATCAATTAACCAATATTCCTTATCCTAATTTTTAATACCTATTTCTATTCGTATTTCACATGTATTATTATCATAATTTGAAAAATAACCATTACTCATCCCACCTTGCTGATTCCCTTTTTGAGATTTCCACTTAGGAAATCAATTTTCAAAATTCCCATTTGTACCACTTTCAAAGCCTTCAACCGTCGATTATGTATTTGGGAGGTTAATATTCTCATCCATTTCATTACCCAAACTCTTCAATTTTGTTTACGATGAATTACTTTTTGTATTTTTTAAAATCAAATTGACTACTCGTTCCACCAAGTAATTTAATTGTGTTCTTCATTACACATTCTCAACATAGAGGAAACTAAATTTCTATTCCATGATGGTATCAGTTACATAAAATATCAATGACCTCTTTAATTCTCTTTTTTTAAGAGTATTAGAGTTAGTTAAGTCACACATTATTAATCGTGTTCTATGAAAAAATTTTGACATGATATTAATATCCTTGAATCTAGTGACCATCACATTTGACTAGCCATCATAAAATTTTCAGTCACAATCAACATTACCCCTGTTCATTTTGTTTCATTCCATTGACTAAAACTAGAAAATATATGGTGAGAAACACTTGTCATAGAGTAAAAACATATAATCATAAAAAAGCACATATATGATTCTTAAATTAAGACACTAGTTTTTTAATTTATGAGATTGTAGGTTTATTATTAGATTCATCCCATGATATAAACATTGAGGTATCCCTAGGAATATAAATAATGTTATCTCATTATAATTTCAAATGTTTGATGAAACAATTACATTGATAACAACTATAGTGAACAAGGATTTAAAAACATGTATATTACATCATTTTATATGAATATTCCGAAAAATACAAAAAATACATTCTTGAGGACCAAAATAGTTTATTGAATTTGGAAAACATTGAAATAGAATCTTCTAATATGCTGAAATATCTTCATTATCATTACAAATATCTTCCCATTTGGAACTCCTACATAAAACCATTCTTCGTAACCCACAAAAATGAAACAAAAGAAGGGGTGATATTATATTCTAAATAAGGGTAAACATGGGAGATATGTAAGAATAACATGAGAATAATTGTATGATAACATGGTCATATCATTATAAGATCATACCCAACATATCAAAGATCATAATCACGAGTCATGGAATAAATATTGGTAGTTCATAAGAAATGAATCACAAGGAAGTAGAATAACATAAGTCATGACAATATATAATAGGCATTAGACACATAATTTTCAAATATACATAATAATGGAATATCATTCCCTATAAGTTAAGGCTCATTTACGAAACTTATAAGGGAACTTCATGGGGACTAAACCTGCTAGCTGGGAAACACCACCATCCCCAGCCACAATCATTTCTTTATAACTGATCAAATTTACCCTTATTCCCATAGTGGATTAGGTTTCCCCTTCCTACTATAGTGGATCAGGTTTCCACATGTTTCCATAGAGAATTAGGTTTCTCATTCATCACATACTGGATGAAGCCCTTCGACTTTCACCTCAACCTTATCTCATGGGATATAAATAATTACCCAATTCATTGGAGGGATATATTGGTCCCACCCAACATATAATGAAATAATTCTAACATGTTCCACAATATAATAAAAAAATAATCATATCATGACTTATGAATGGATATGAGTTTCATAAAAATTACTTCATAACCCATGAAATTAAATGAGAATCATAAACATGTCATAATATAATTAAATATGAATAAGATATAGGTGCCAAAATAATTTCATACAATAATAACCTATTAAATGAAGAGGATTTCATAAGAATATAGACCACCTAATGGAAAAAGGTGATAAAAATATCTTTCCTTCTTATACATGAACCAATAAAATAATGAATAATAACGATGTCCAATAATCATGTACCTAGTAAATTATAAAACATTTCAATGGATGTTATTATAGATGGAGAAGTATTTTTAAAATATCAATTGTAATATTTATAAAATAAATTATCATTTCTTTGTAAATTTGATTCATAAAATATTTAAAAAAATTATTATAAAAAAGTATTTTAAATTTCATTTATGGAATTTAATGATAAAAATATTTTATATACTTTGAAAAAAACATTTTAAAATCATAAAGAATTTTGAATAACTTTTTATTTAAATAATGAATTAAAAATTATAACTGAATACTAAAAATATTTTAAAATCATTTTTCTAGGAAAATAAATTTAAAACATATAAATAAATTTTGAAAACCTCTTTAAATCCTTTATATTTTAAAATACTTTGACAACTAATATATAAAGATAAAAAATATTTTGAAAACATTTTCTTTGAAAATAGATTGGAAAACGTATAATGGAACCTTTAAAACATTTTGAGAAAAATTTATTTGAATAAAAATTTAAATTTTTTTAAGAAACATTTACACATAAATCAATTTTTTAAAATATTTTTATAAAACGTAGTTTTTAATGAACAAAGATTCCCAATCGAAACGATAGACAAAGTTGTATTACAAAAACTATTTTCTTAATCATAATCAGTACCAAAGAGTGTGGAAATGGAAACAATACATTAATATATTATAGGTATCCATATTATAAGGAAATTCATGAATTTTAATTATATATGGATCAAAATATTTCATCAATGGAAGAATACACTTAAATAATCATGATAAATGATGAGATTTTTGCAATACAATGACACCACTTTGGTAATTTGGAATCACTATCCCTATGAAATAAAAAAATGATTATTTAAATATCATTAAAATAAGTTGATTCACTATATAACATTTCAAATGTAATTATATACACCTCATAGAACAGTATAGGTTCATACTATGACATCTGTGTCATAGAAGTAAAATTTAGGCAAATTTACATTACTGATTTATTAATATTAAATCAGAAAACTCATGATACATAAGTTGTAAAATGTACATTTAAATAATATTAATTTTAATTATATGAATCATAAAAGTAATCCATGTGAAATATATTCACTATATACAATAAATATTCGGATAATATTTCTTTTTTCTCACAAAAAATAAAAGTGAGATGACAAAACTCTTATGTTAAGTCGTTAATTCCTTTTTACATGTTTAAACCTCTTGTGTAATAAAAATAACATTATTATAAATCTACCATAGAATCATATTTTTATATATAATTAAATATAAGAATTTATTATTT
The DNA here is from genome assembly GCA_963277665.1 of Viscum album. Taxonomy (NCBI): domain Eukaryota; kingdom Viridiplantae; phylum Streptophyta; class Magnoliopsida; order Santalales; family Viscaceae; genus Viscum; species Viscum album. The sequence continues at coordinate 573,165,635 of OY728121.1, read as the reverse complement.
ATTTATATTACCTGTTTGTTAACAATTTGATGTTAATGTTACAACTTGGGTAATAAGTGATCTGTTTTTCTTAAATGTTTTAAATGTTAATTATTGATCATATTACGTAGAACATTATTTTTTTATAAAATAATTTAAAAAAATGATATGAATATCATTTATGTTCATTATATAAATATTTATGATAATATATAAAATATAGGAATATGCAATGGAATACACCTTTTATGGAGATGGTAGGTCGTACATTTTCATGGATGTTATTTTTCATTTTCCTATCATATTGAATAAAAGGGAGTAAATAGAATATATATATATATATATGTGTGTGTGTGTGTGTGTGTGTGATTGTGTGTATAATTGTTGAATTATAATTATTATTTCATAAATATCATATAAATTTATTAAACCGATCAATAATACTATCCATGAAATGTGTCAATGAATCACATCGCTTCGAGGAGGTGGTAGTCCACCCATCTAAAAATGATGTTATCATATTTAAAAAATTGAAATCATGGTGGTATAATTTATATAATAATTAAATAATAATAAATTAATCACAAATATCAAATATATTTATCATATAAAAACAAAAACCTCATTATTATTTCAAACCTTGATAGTTGGTAATGGATGAACGAATGACTTCTGCTTAGGTGGAGGTAGTCTATCGTACACATTAAGGAGGATTTTTCCCAAGGGATTCCATGGTTGTAATTATGAAAAAATAAAGGCCTCTATAAATAATGGATTGGTGTTTTAATATAATTTGGATGGTTTTTCTTGAAACAAAGTCTCTTGAGAGGTGTTAAGGAGGGAGGGGGTAAATGTTCATTTATTATTGAGAAGGAATGTAATTCTTGTAAATATAAAAAATATGCATTATTGAGAGGTCTACTTTATATCATATTCCTGTAATAAATGTATATTTGAAATATATAGGTTAATTGGTAGAAATATTTTCAGTAAATTTATTTTTGATAAGTTTTTTGGTTATTAGGAACCTTAAATTAATGTTTATCTACAAAGTAAACTATTTTTTACCTTAATAACTATAATTAATTTTAATTACAATAACTAATATATTTTGGTAAAAAACTAAGATAACTATATAACATATTATATATTATTATCATTCCAAATATGTAATACATTATCTCATATTATAACCACCTTAGGTCTTAAATTATATTAAAATAAATCCCATAGATGTGTCCTGAAAGCCTGTTTTAATAGAAACAAATTCCAACCCATGAGAGTTGTTAATGTAATAAACATCGACATCAGTTTGCGAGGTGATAATCCATTTTACACCTGAATGATGTTTGTGTAACCCATTTGATAGAAGTGTGTGTGAAAATAGGTATAACCCTTATCATATAAAAATATAATTATATTTATGACATTGAGTTTATTATGTAATCCAATAATATTAATATTTGTGGTGGTGGTGAATGAAAATATTACAAAAGTTCTTGTGGAATGATATTGCCTCTTATTTGGGTAACTCCATTGGGTTTGCACCAAAGGCCTTCCTTTGTGGGATTTATGCCCAAAAATAGGAATCAATGATGACGTTAGGTAATTTTTTGATATATGGTTTCAGGTTTCATATCTTCCAATGTATCATGAGAGGTTTGAGGAAGTGAGGTGGTGAGTACCCTTTTATATTAGAGTAGGAGTAATATTCTTGTAAATATAAAATGGTAAATACTATTTATAAGTATCGTTCACATCACTTACCTAAAATAATATTTCATTTACCATAAAATAGGATAATTTTATGAAATATGTATATAAAATTTCTTTTTGACATGTTTGTAGGTTATTTGTCCCCATATATTAACATTTAACTATTATGTAAACTCATATTTACCTTAATCATTGTAATTAAATTTAATTACATTCAATAATATCATTTGTAAAAAACTATGTTGAAAATACTAGATATTATTAAAAAATTATTTTGAATTTTGAATTCATATTTTAAAATTTTTACCACATAATTGGCTGACATTAATTTAAAATTTATCTCACAAATGTATTGAAAAAATAGTTTTTTAAATTGGAAATCCGACAATTTCGAATGTTTTTATATAAAATTTCATTTTGAAATTGGTTCCAATGATCTAAATATAATTAATAAATTTATAATTTACATAATTATACTTTAATTAAAAAATTTAATATATAATTTAACTATATATTTGAATTACCCAAAAAATCTATTTTGAATTAAAATTCATTATTTTTGGTTATTCTTTAAAAAATGAAACATCTCAAAAAAATTTAAAAAATTCACCCAAAGTAAATTTTGATATTTCTATTTCAAAAATAAAGGTTATTTCTAATAGAAAATTTTTTAATGTGTCAATATTTATATTTAAAATGGGGTCTCCTTTAAAAAGTTGAAAAATTACCTTTTAGGAAAATACATCTTTTTATTCATAAAATTCGAGATATTATTATCTTATACCTATAACATATATTGGATGAGTATAAAAATTTTAAATGAATAATATATATATATATATATTATTGATATCATTAATAAAAAATGGGTTTTTCATTTACTGACATAAAATGGTGTATGTACGTAGAAAAACTATTTTCTTTGAAATGTAATTTCTTAATTATCAAAAAATTCCAAAATTTATTTATATATTTTTGATAACCAAAAGATTAAATTCAAATTCAAGTGTAAATAATATTTTCTAAATAAAGTTAATCTTATTAGTAACTTCCATTCTAACAGTTAGTTATTTATTATAATAATATTTTACTAATTATATTCACAGTATATGGTAGTTATCTAAGACTTGACCTTGTGTGTAATGAAAGCTACCGAAGGGACACTTTATTTTTTTAAATAGAAGTTAAACATAATTCTACAAGTACCATAATATTTTATATGCGTTTTAATAGTCAAATATTAACTTGGTGTTGCATTTAACCAAGGCAATATTAGTGATTTCGTACAACAAAACAAGTATTAAGTGTTTTCTGAGATATAAAATATCAAAAAGATTAAACTAACTCAAAAAAGTATTTCAAAAAATATCAGGGTGTAACATTCTACCCACCTTAAAATTAAGTTTTCTCTTGAAATTTATTGGGGTTATCCAAGGACTAATACTTGAATGTTTCATTTTTTTAAACCCACTTCATAAAAAAAACAAAAATATCTTCTTAAAAGGGAATGTTGAAACCATAAAGGTTAAGTAATGTAACACATAACATGGTTTCCACATATGGAAAAATAGTTTTTCATTAATGTTTGGACATAAAATAAATGAATTAATAATTATTGAGAGTGATAAATATCCTTTATCACCCACTTGTGACTCATGAATCGAATGTTTGGGGCCTCAAAACCATAAATATATGATGATGTATAATACCATAGGTTTAAATGAAACAAATTCAATAGGATAAATATTATTAAGTATCCTTTCCCTTAAGTTTAGAATTTATTTTACTTTCTATGAACATAAAAAATAAAAGTATATAATTCGATTCATTTTCATACGCACAATCTCACTCTTAGGTTTTTTATTTGTTGATTTCCACATCATCACTTTATCCAAGGGATGAAGGTGATTTTTTCCTACCAGAAGTAATAATAGATCATTAGATCCATACATATAATGATAATTTATTCTATATTTCTTTAGGTATCATCACAGTAAAATGTACTTCATTGGATATCCAATATGCATAAATCCGCACATGGTGATACAATAATTTAATCTCTAAACCCTTATTTATAGATTAACATAAACCAGTCAATAAATAGTAACCCTTATAACCCTTCGAAAAGAAGAAAACCCAAAAATTTAGAAACCCGATCAATAAATTTCTCAAAATAATTTTAATATTAATCCCCCATATATAATAAATTATCTCTTTGTCGTGACATTAGAAACATGTGAATAAATTAATCATGTATTTTCATGAGATATGGTAATTAACATAAGTCTCTATTAAAAAAATGGACGATTTATTTATTTTAATGATCATTGGATATATTACTTAAATAAAATTTTTTATAATATTTGACCCTGGTAGAACAATCCATTTTTTCAAAAAACGAATTATTAGGTCAATAGTAATTAGTACCATCCTATTTACTTACTCATATCCAAAATATATTTATCTAAAAATCATTATCATATCATAAAGAAAATATTAAGTGTTATCTTTCAATTAATCATGTGTTTTCCATTGATATATTACCTTGTTATTAAATCAATTTTATATTCCCTCAAGGCCATTCAACATATTCTACTAAATCTTTAGAAAAACATATAAACTAAAAAATAATTATATATTTCAAAACTTATATAACATAATTCATGAATCCAAATACCTAAAAACATAATTTACCCTCATTAATCGTTAATCTATTAAAACATATTCATTATACTATTAGTTAATATCGATTTCCATTCGTATTTATCATGTATTATTATCATCATCTGAAAAATTTCCATTATTCATCCCACCTTACTAATTCCCATTGTGAGATTTCCACTTAGGACATCAATTTTCATAATTCCCATTTATTCCACATTTAAATCATTCAACCATCAATAATGTATTCGAGATGTTAACATTATCATCACTTTCTTTAACCAAAATCTTCAATTTTTTATTACATTTACTTACTTTGTTTCCTTTATTTCAAAATAAAAACATCTTCCCATTCATCCAATACATTTAATTAGATTCTTCTTTCTACATTCTCTGCATAGAAGAAACTAAAATTATATTCCATTATGGTATTTGTTACCTAAAATCTTAGTGAACTCTTTATTTCTCCTCATTTTGGAGTATGGGACTTGGTTAAGGCATAAATTGTTAAACATGTTCTTTGGAAACACATTTTACATGATCTTAATATCCTTGAATCTAGTGACCATCACATTGGACTGTTAATCAAAAATATTTATGTCACATTCAACATTAACCCAGTTAGAGTCATTTCCTTATATGGGATTTATATTCCACTAATTACTATAGTGGATATAGTTTCCCCTTCCTCCCATAGTAGATGAGGTTTCCCTTTATTCCCATTGAGAATCATGTTTTCCCTTCTTCCCATAGTGTATCATTCCCTTCAAATTTCTCCCCATCAATATCTCTTGGGATATAAACATTACCCAATGCATTGGATTTATATATAGGTCCTACCCATCCCATAATGAATTCATACGAACATGTGCCACAATATATTATAATGGTAATCATATCATCACCCATTAAATGGTATTAGTTTCATTAAAATCACATCATAACCATTGAAATTAAATTGGTATCATAAACAAGACACCATTTAATAAACTATGGAAAAGTAATATGTGTCAAAATAATTTCATCAATTAATAACCTATGAGACAATGCAGATTTCAAAAGCATATAAACCACGGAATAGAAAAAGATGATACAGATAACATTCCTTCTTATACATGAACCTTTCAAAGATGGAATAAGAATGGTGTCCATTAATCATATACCATGTAAATTATAAACTATTTCAAAGGATGCTATTATAGTTGGAGAAGGATTTTGGAAGACCACATGTAATATTTCTAAATGAAAATATCATATAATTGAAAATTTTTCACATAAAATAGTTTTTAAAAAATTTGTTATAAATATGCCTTTTAAATTAAATTTATGGCATTTCATGAGAGAAATATATTATTGACTTTGAAAAAAAAAATTAAAAACATAATGAATTTTGATATAATAGTCCATTAAATAAAGATTTAAAAAATTATAAATGAATCCTAAAAATATTTTAATTTACTTTTCCTAGGAAATTACATATAAAACATATAAATATATCTCGAAAACCTTTTGAAAACATTTTTCTATGAAAATACTCTGACAAATATTAAATAAATATAAATATTATTTAGAAAAGGTTTTCTCTACAAATAGATTTGAAAATGTATAAATGAATCATCAAAAAAATTTAAAAACCTTTTATTTGAAAACAACTTTTAAATTATTTTAAAAATAATTTTAAATTTAAAACATTTCTTAAAATATTTTTATAAAACATGTTTTTTAATGAATATCGATTCCTAATAGAAAAGATAGATAAAATTGTAATTTTTTTAAAAAACATTCATAATTATAATAAGTACCAAAGAGTGGGGAAATAGATATAATACATGAATATATTATAGATATCCATAGGATAAAAATATTTGAAAAAATTATTGAGATATGGATTATTATATTTCCTCAATAGAAGCATACAGATAAATGATACTGATAAATGATGAGATTACTCCAATACAATGTTACCACTTTAGTAACATGGAATCACAATCCAAATGAAATAACCAAAATAATTAATGATTTAAATATCATTAAAATAAGGTGATTCATTATATAAAATTTAAAATGGAATTAGTTACACCTCATAGAGTAATATAGGTGCATTGTTTGACATTTGTATCAGAGAAGTGAAATTTAGACAAAATTACTTTACTGATTCAGTAACATTGAACCATAAACCCAATGAAACATAAATAATCCAATGGATATTTAAATCCAATAAATTGAAATTATATGAATCATAAAATTAATCCATGTGAATGATATTGTAAATATACAAGAAATATTTTGGATAACATAGATTTTGACTCGTAGAAAATAAAAGTGAGATGATAAAACCCTTACATTAACTCTTTGATTAATTTTTACATGTTCAAACCACTTGTATAATAAAAATAACAATATTATAAATCTACCATAGAACCATATTATAATATTTAATGAAATATACGAATTTATTATGACTTTATATTGCTCTTTATAAGCAATTTCATGATAATGATACATCTCGGGTAATAACTACTTTGTTTTCCTTATATGTTTTGACTTTTTAGTCTTGATCGTATTACTTAGATCATGATTTTTTTATTTAAATAGTTTAAAACATTATATAAATACAATATATATTAATTATATAAATATTTATTACAATATATAAAATATATGAATATTAAATTGAATACACCATTCATGGAGATGGTAGGTCGTACGTATGTATGGATATTTGTTTCCTTCTCCCTGTCGTATTCAATGAAAGAGAGTAAATGGAACATATATATATATATATATATGTGTGTGTGTGTGTGTAATTATTCCATTATAATTATTATTTCATAAATATCATATAATCTTAATAAACCCATCCTTTATATTATCCATGAAAAGTGTAATGAATCGCATCGCTTCGAGGAGGTGGTAGTCCGCCTATCCACAAATGAGTTTATAATATAAAAAAATGGGAATCATGGATGTATACTTTTTATAATAATTAATGAATAATAAGTAAATCATATATATATATATTAATATATATCATACAAAAACAAAAATACCATCATTATTTCAAACTATGATAGTTGGTAATGGAAGAACGAACAACATCGTCTTGCGTGGAGGTAGTTCGCCGTGCACATGAAGAATGTTTGTACCCAAGGGATTACATGGATGGATTTATGAAAAAAATAAAGGCCTATATGAATAATGGATTTGAGTTTTTTGGAGATTTTTTGTGGGTTTTCTCAAAACAATGTGGCTCGAGATGTGTTAGGAAGTGATGGGGTGAATGATCATTTATAACGGAGGAGGAGTGTCATTCTTGTAAATATAAAAAGTATAAAATATTGGGATGTCCCCCTTACATAATATTCCTCCAATAAAAGAATATTTTAAATATAATAGGTTAATTGGTAGGAATATTTCATGTAAATGTATGTTTGACAAGTTTATTGGTTATTTGAAACCGTAAATTGATTTTTAACTACTAAGTAAACTCATTTTTACCTTAATCACTGTAATTAATTTTAATTACATTAACTAAAACATTTGGTAATAAAACTAAGATAACCTTATAAGATATTATAAATTATTTTTATTATAAATATATAATCCATTATCTCATATTATAACAACTTTATGGGATTAAATTATTTTAAAATAAATCATATAGATGTTTTGTGAAAGCATGTTTTAATAGCAAGAAAAATCCAAAAGATTGAATTTTTTTTATATCCAATTTCAATGTGAAATTAGTTAAAATGACATAAATTGGATAAATATATGTATAATTTTTATTATTATACCTTAAAAACATGTTAATATATAATTTTACTGTATTTATATTTTATAATTACAACAGTTTTGAATTAAAAATCAGTATTTTTTACTGTTCACCAAAAATGAAACTTCTTAAAAAAATAACATAAATTCACCCAAATTAATATTTGATAATATTTTTAAAAAATTTAAATTAATTTTTTAATTAAAAAATTATAAAAAATTATAAATTTATATTTAAAATGGGTTCTCCTTTAAAATATGGTAAAATCACCTTTTAGGGAAATGCAACTTTTTATTCAGAAAATATGATTTATTCTTATCTTATCGCAAATAAATCTATTGGTTGAGTATCAAAACTATTAGATAAATAATATATAAAATTAATTGAAACCGTTCATCAAAAAAATAATTCTGTAATATAAAATTGTGGTTGAACATAGAAAAATAGTTTTCTTATAAAATTAAGTTCTTTAATTTTTAATAGTTACCACATTCATCTCTAACTAATTGATAACAAAAGGATTATTTTTATAAACATTTATTAAATAAATTTTCATAATATGGTTAATATTATTTATAACATCCATTACAATGGTTCAGAGGTAACTATAATAATATTTAAGAAACCATATTAATAGTATATTATAGTTCTGTAAAACTCAAAATTGCATGTAATACAGTATATCGAAGGGAATCGGTACTAGGCGTAACACAAGACAAGCATAGGGTTGTTTGTAACACAAGACAAACATGGTGTTATTTGTACTATAAGATAATAAAATTATTTCAATTAGTGAAATATTATATAGCATTTGTGTATAATGTAACCAAAACATAGTTTTTCAGTCTTAAAAATCATATATTCAGTGATTTGTGAAATTAAAAACATTAAAAAGATTAAATTAATTTGGAAAAAAAACTTATGAAATCTTGCGGTGTTACACTTATCCCATATAAGGTTGGTATTATTCCCAAAATAAGAAACCTAAAACAAGGACCAAAATTTTTATGATGGTATTTGGGAAGGGATTGGTGGAACTAGAGTGCGAAAATGGTTCAAGGAAGAGAGGTGGGGAGGTTACCTTTTATAAGTGAGGACAGAAAAACTATATGGATATGGTGTGAAATTAAAAAAAATATTTATTTTTAAAGTATAATTTTTTTATATATTTAGAATATAAGATGAATATGCGTCTACATAATCTCATATAATAAACAGTTTACATATTTAGAAGATAATTTCACCCTTAGCACTTTGTATACCCCCCATTAACCCTTTTGATTATTTTAGTGATATAAAAATATTTTTAATCTTAAGGGGTAAAAAAGGTGCATAAAAATATATTTAATTAATTATTTATTCACTAAAAATTTAAAAAAATTTCCAACAACAATATAATAATATTATGTTCATAATATGATCAAATATTCTTTCACTAGTTATTTTTATCTCTATGAGAACATATATGTGGAATTTAAAATAAAGAGATTGACATTTTCTAATTTTTTTATTACATAAAATAATACATCATAATTTGCAATAAAAATGGAAAACAATTACAATAATTTTGAAAATTGGATGAGGATGTTATAAAATCACTTATAAAATATATTAATTTCATGTGTTATGGATACTTTTATTAATTAACATATTATTTTTAACCTTAATTACCAAATTTACCCACACAAAGGTGACAAATAGTTAATATAGTTGTTATTTTTAAAAATAAAAAATAAATGCATCACATTTTTCAAATTTGATCCTATAAATTTAAAATATGAAATCTAATTTTCAATATTCAATTTACATAAGAGGTAAAAATTAATTTAAAAATAAACCCAAATAATGAAACAAAAAACGCAGTTCATAAAAATTCATTTTCCAAATATAATGTGATTTTAATAAAAAAAATATGAAAAATAAAATTAATTATATTTATTTTTAATAATATATATATATAGATATATTATATTTTCATTTCATTTAAATAATTCATCATTATTGATTATTTTAAATATTTAAAATGGAAAAAAATTATGCACTTAAAAATAGTTTTATGAATAATGTCATTTTAAACATAAAAAATGGACTTATACAAAAACAAAATATAATGATTATTATAATATATTTTGTAATTTAATGTATATTTAAATAAGAATTATAATAGTTTTATATAAAATTGAATGTTCTATTGTACTTTTTAGAGGAAATAAATGGAACTTAAAAAAATTTCTATTTTCACTATTCAAGGAAAAATCAATAATTTCAGAAAAATACAAAACAATTAAACCTATATTATTTTTGAAATGATGAATTAAAAAATTATACTGTTTTTTTCAGACTAAATTTATTAATTTATTATAAATTAATTATAATATTTCTTCAAAAGAACAAATAAAAAACATTTTTGAAGAAAACTTATTTTGAAGCATAAAATTACATTATAGAAAATTGAGAGTTATTTTACTATGGGTTAATCAGTTAATTTTTTATGATTAATGCCCTAAAATATACATTTAATAATTCAGTTACTCTTATTCATATTCAAAAATTCAGCAACTAAGTAAAATCAGGTATATTTAAATAATAAAATTTATTGGATTGTTTTAGTTAAATGTTGAGGGTTGTATATGTTATGTAACATAGTGTTGGTTTAAAATCTTGGGGTGTTACATTATATCCATCTAGTGGGTTATTATACTTGAATTTTCACTAGATAATCCAATTATCATGTTAAGTGATGTAAGGGAAAAAGTCATATACCCCACCCAAAATATCTTTTAAACTCTTAATTACCCCTCATTAGATCCAGACATGGGATTTGTCAGTGTGAAGTGTTCTAGAAGGATCTTATGTACTTTATAAATTAGTTACATTGTTCTCTAATTTGTGGTTCGGTCTGGACAACATGAAACTGATATTTCATCTTTGAATTTATGAATTCATTATGTCTTCCACTCAGATCCTCTTCTTCCTTCCCTAACATGGTGCAACACTCAATATTCATAGAGGATATTGTTGTTTCACATTGATCAAACTGTTGATTTAGGTTCCTTATTCTCCATTCTTGATATTTGAAGAATAAAAAATCTCCCAAAAGTGATTATTGTTCCTCAAGTATATGAAACATGTGCGATCACATTGGAACATTATTTTTAAAACCTATCCTAAATGGTCACCAGCTAAAATTAATGTAGCCGGATAATTTAACACCTACAAATCCAATTTGATTTATTAACATTATAAATGAGATTTAAAACCAACCGAGATATATGACATCACTTGACCCTAGGCTGGATCTTAGATTGATTAACTAGTCATATCTATGAAGAATTGTAAATTGTTTATGGTTTGACACTACACTTTTAATTTTCTTACCATGAAAATTGATGTAATTATATAGATAAATGATAAATTGTGTTAATTTTGTAATATAGAAAATATTTTTCTTTTTCATGATATATTGATGAAACATATATATAATAGCTTGAGAAGGGTAATTTTGGTTAATTTATTTGTGTACTAGAATTAATTTAATTGTTGACAGGATTGTTTGGTCAGTAAATGGAATAAATTGGGTATAATTAGTAATCTAGATAAATTAGTAAATATGGAATTTATTAACATGTTTGGAACATTTGAATTCATGTTATTTAGATTTTTTTTTCATTTTCTCTATAAAGGATTCTTCTCCATTGGCATGGGTAATATGATATTGGAACACGTAAGTATCCACATCATGTAAATTCACATAAATTCACGTATGGCCTAGATATATCACCCCTGACATGTATAATTCTCCATGGGAACATGTAAATGGATATAAGATGAGAATTCACATAGAGGACATTTCCAATTCCCGAGGGAGAGATGTTTGGTTACTTGACATGATTTGGATGAGGAATCAACCAGAATAAATTCAAATTGGTTTCCTAGAACATGGTATGGTTGTTTTGTCCTCGGCTAGAGAATCCAATAATAGAAAGAGATATATGGCATCAAGTAAAAGTAAGTATTGGATAACCTCGAGTTAAAACTAAAAGATAAAGGATTTGAATTTATATTTGTCTCTCTGCATGAATTTATAAATTAATTCCCCCACATGTTGTATTATTTCATGCACTATATATTCAGAATGAACTCATTAGAGAGTCTTACTCATCCCTACTCAGGAAACTTTTGGTACCATTTAGGATATCATGAATCTTTTCATGGGAAAAGGAAAAGGGATATCTACTTGATTAGTCTCTTTGATTAATTATATTAAAGCAACGAAACTAGACAAATATAAGTTTTAAAACCTTATTTGGTGTTTTATTATGAATTTTTTTAGTAGTTTTAAATTTTTAAATTCAAAAGGAAATTTATTTAGGCATGTAGTATGATATGACTTGGTTTATTATTTTTATTTTTAATTTTTGGTATTCATCTATTATCTACATGGTTGGTATGACATGATTGAATTATAAAATATTTATTGGGATTTCTAATCTATTAACATGGGTATAGTCTCCTCAATATATTATATAAACACATGGTACTAGTTAAAATAATCTAGATTATTGGAAGATATTTTTGAGGTTACATGACTTCCCATATCTGTAACGTGCAAGAGAACTAGTCAGGGGAAATTAAAAGTATTCATCAGATCCCAATCCTTTTCATTCTATTTACTATTTTGAGAAGGTACATTGGATATTATGATCTGTAGTGGTCTGGAAATTAACTCTCTCAGGGGAGTATCTAACACATGGGTGGGGTAAACACATGTTTCTAGGGATTTGATTACTATTTATTATTTTTTATTCTTATCGTTGAAATGTTATTTCATCTTCAATGAACCACCTTTTGTGTTATGTTACTATTTTCTGATAATTTACTCAAGGGAATGTATGGAATGAGGTGAGTAGGCATGCATCATGATGGGTACATAAGAAAAATTCATTGACATGAATCACTCATGCTATAAACATAATTATCACATAAGATATATCTTCCAATCTAAATTTTCTAAATGTAATCCTTCGATTTATTAGATAAAAATAAATAAATAATATTGTTATCACATAAAAATTCATTTTTAAGCATTTTCATGGTGTAACCTTGTGTAAATGGATATTTTTTATTTTCTTGACCTCTTAAGATCAATATTTCTTTGAATCTAGTGATCTGAGTAGTATGTTAACCCTTTTTTGAGAAAATACCTCTGGGGTGCCTTTTTGTTGAGCATAAGGTGAGTTGAAATTATGACACCCCTTATCCTACATAGCTTAAACTTCCTATGGATATGGGGAACTTGATAGATATGTCATGCCATCATAGTTCAATGTGTGTTATGTGGTCCATAGAGGGGGAGATTATTCTTGTTGGACCTTTGATGTACAATCTGACCAGAGAGATTCAGCTAGATCCCCTACCCATATTCAAAATTATAGGAGGAACCAATGTAGATTAGTTATGGATTAATTACATCATAATGGTATTTATGAACTTAGAAACACCCATGGATAAGATTGTGTGGCTTGATATTTATATACAATGAAGGCTATCCAAGAACTGGTGTCACATTGTAGTGCAATCCCACCCGCAAAAGGAGTTAACCCAAATAGACTTTTCGGTGATTTTTTTGAGACACATTAATGTGAATAAACTGAGGGATGATAGGGATAGATATTTCATGCACCTAACATAGGAAATAATATATGTGATGTTATAATCATATAATTTTATAGACCTATAGTTTTTTTCTCCATATTTCGATGTTGATGAGATATCCCTTTTGAAGTGCTTCTAGGAAGGTATTCATTATGAGGTCATGTCAAATGTGGTTGTGTTTCTCCTGAGAAACGTCACTAATATATTGAATTGAGCTATCATCATGGATGAGAAACTGAAGGATACCCTATTTTGTGGGAACATAGTCTTAGTTGGATGGTCTAAGAACTCTTATTCATGAAATAATAGGCATCACAATGACAATTATAGCCTAGGGAGTGGTGGGAAGAGAAGCCAGTGGAGTGGTACATCATCTCAGTTTCTCGCCCAGGGGAAGGGAATTCATTGTTGTTGGTCTACCCAAAAGTTTTTCTAATTTTATTTCCCAACAATGGAGTATAATGATTGAGGTTGGAGTTTCCATATTTAGAGGTTATATAGAAAAATTCAATAATAAAATACTGGTAGAGGATAAAGATAGGAACCAAAGAATACAAAGTACTCATTTATCAAATAGAAGATCGTGGCTATATTCCAATCTTTCTAAGAGCAACATAAATATTGGAAAATTTAACTTCATGGGACATTCTTTCTTATAGGTTAGAGTTTCAATATACCAATAGAAGGTAGAAGTCATGGTATTAGGGGAAATACCCAAGAATGACACTATGATTGATGGATTTTGTGGTCTAGTAGGCTATTACTGATGTTTAATCCAAGAATTGTCCAATTTAGCAGCACCAATTTCCTAGATAATAATTAAATGGTTTATATTTTTATGTTCAGATGATTTAAAAGATGATTTCAGGAAATTTAAGAGGGGGTTGAAATCAACAATGATCCAAAATATACTTGATCCAATATGGTTATATCATGTACTAAAACACATAATGTGTTGTTCTTAGAGGTCTTATGATAGAGGAAGATTTATTGGTTTCATATGTCTCCAAAAAATAAAGGCCACATTGGATATATTATTCTACTAATGATCTAGAGTTACCAATTATAGAACATATGGTGGTGTAATCATTTGGTTAGTAGGTTTTTAGTGTTCAAAAATCATAAGAGAAGAATGTATATTCTTTCTCATATGGACCTAATCCCTCAACAAAGGAGGTGGGTCAAGTATCTTACATATTTAAACATTGAATTGACAAACACTCTTAACAATGGAAATATCTTTTTCAAATAATTGTGTTGGAAGAAAAAATCAATGTAATTACATTATTCTTTTGATGAGTGGTAGATAATGGTTATCGTTGGAGTCATGCGTCATGTGGTTCATGAATATCAGGGAGAGTGACTCTAACATCGACATATGTTGTGAATATGCTTCTAAAATATATAATAATATAATAATAATATAATCTAGAGTTCCTAGATATAAGGGACACATATATGGTGGGGATCCTCCATTAGTTTAGTCTCTATGTATTGGTGGTGTTTTTATTTTCCTTGGTCATATTTGGGTTCATTCCGGATTGTGTGAGCAGTTGTTGAGGGAATATAATTCATTTATTTGGGTGGTGTATCCCAAGATGAGAAATATTTCTCATGATGTCTATAGAAAACAATAGAGGATTGGGATAAATAATGAGGTAGTGGGTTTATGGAATGATGATTCGCCTATCAGAAGGTAATGGTTGAGCAGTATAGTTCTGATAGATCATTATAGCCCTAGACAATTTAGATTGGTAGAGGGATGATGTAATGATGAAATAGATGAAATTATTACCTATGAAAACATTAAAATGATGTAGTTTTGGTTATTTTGGATTGACTGATGATGTTTTCCCACTTCATTCCTATTACCAATGACTTCACCATCATTAGTATGAAAAATATCTATGTGTTGGAGATAGTCATATTGCAAGGTGTTATGAGGAGTATCATTTCTAATCAAGATCCCCATTTCATGTCATATTTTTATTTTTTCCTTTTGAAGGCATATGGGTCATAGGTTCTTTTGCGTACCACCATTTATCCCTAGACTAATGTATAATCTAAATATAGATTCAGATTCCAAAGGATATTTATTAGCCAATGTTTTTTATATTGTTGTATCGTGGGAGTTGTATTTGGAACTCATGGGGTTTTTATAATAAATTCTTCTAAGAATAAATCCAAATGGATCATTTCAATGATTTATATTGAAGGCTATCTAATTTTCCTTTTCCTTGGTTAGTAGTGGTAAATTCATGTATTATTCTACCTAGCCTCATGTAAGAGACATCAAATTACCTTAAACTGAACATAAAGTGGTCAGTAGCCACAAAGAGATTGTATAAGTCTTATGATGACCATAATAGATTACCTATAGAGTTAATTATAGGTCACCAGGTTTTTTAGGTACTACATAAGATGATTAAATAATTTATCTATAAGTAGGTAAAGGATGAGCCCAATTTCATAGGGATGTTTGATATAGTGGACTGAATCAGCCTTGTGACATATCTATTAGATCTTTCGTAGTGTTATATTTCCATGCATGATATATTTCACTTGTCGCATAATTTAAAGAATAATTTGTAAACTTATAACATGATTTATGATAGAAATGTTGAGCTTGATGTAGATATATCATTTTAAGATAATTTGTTTTATATCATGAACTATAATGATACGAATATCATTGGGATGACCATTTCTCTAGTGAAAGTGTAGTGGCCTCATTAGCGTGTGTAGGAGAAGACCAAGGTTAGGTTTTTTTATTTTCAGGCATAATTGTGCTATTTTTTTGATAACATTGTGTGATTCTTGAATGAAAAACCCGGGAATTAGCTATTATATGTTGGAGGGGTTTGTTAAATCCCATATTATTTCTAGGTAGATTTTATATATTATTTTGAGAATTTTGAATCCTATTAATGAAAAAAAAATTTCCGCTAAGGATTGGTTTCAAATATGTATAGGTTCTTAGACTGTCCAGAATAGTGTAGGCTAGTAGTGTATAGTGCTGGATTTATAGTTTAGAGATACAAAAAAACCTATTATCCAGTAGGCTTCCTATAAGCTATTGACCCTATAGAAAGCTCATTTACCGATTGGCTGGGTTCCAAATAGTTTAGGTTCACTAGAAGAGACCATATTCTAATTGGTGTTTCACACTTTCTAGATAGTGGTAGCTGTCTGAGATGGTATAGAAAAGCGAAAATTTATATCCCCCTATAAACCTCCTTTATACTTCTGTTTACCCATATAATGTCTCAATCTTAGTATATGTTAATTTTAAAGGTTCTCCCCAATTTTGGAGTATTCTCAAACACCATTCCTTTATTTAAATAACCACTATTCCATCTAAAAAACATGAATTGGTGAATTATTCTAGTTATACTATTGTATTCCTCTTTGATCATCTTCTTCTATCCATGTCATAGTAGATCCATCACTATACTTTTAAGGGTTATATAATATCACATTGATCTTGTTCTCATGCTGGGTAGACTAAAACAACTCACTAAGGTCTGTTTTTCTCTTGTTTGCTAAATGTGTGTGATATCATTGAAACATGATGCACACAACCTATTATAAATGGAATCCCTTGTACTTTTAAGAATACAAATTCTTATAGTCCCCTCATTTACCATTAGTTCACTTGGAATTAAACCAGAACATGAGGCCACCCAAGTAGTGTTCCAACTCCTGATCCAATGATGGAACAAATATTGAATAAACCTACATCGCTATGATGAATTGGAATTTGTTTATGTTTTATCAAATAAATTTTAATTCAATTTTCATGATAATTGAAGTAGTTATCTTGATAATTAATCAATAATAATAATGTGGTAAAATGGATTATATTAGGATCAGTAATTATAACTAGATAATATATTGACTTTTTTTCTTAATATTTTTAATTTGACTTAATTTATATTTGTAAGGAATTAATGAAATTTTTGTGATGATTGGGAATATGGAATAAAAATGAATTATTGAAAATTTGGATAAATTAAAAAATATTGAATATCTATTTTTTTAATGTTTGAATGTAAACTATTTAGATCTACATTCTTTTTCGATTAAAGTATTACTTCTATCATGGAATTTTTAACGCTCCATGTAAAAATAAGAGTAGCTCTAACTTTGGAATTATCATTAAGTCTCATATGAAAAAGTAGCTTCTCCCTTTGTATATTTAATAAACAATGTAACCATGTATGAGTTTCTATAAGAGGTATTATCATAGAGTCCTGGGTTGATACAATAAATTCCTATCATATTTTGTGAAAAAACAACATTATTTTCTGAAGACAGTATATAGGTTGACCATAGACATCTCACTTGGGGATCTTTCTTAGTGGTTCACCTACATACTATATCTCACCAAAAATAATTATTTCATGCTTTTATTTATTATAAAAATTCTATTAAATTTAGAATAGAATTTAAGTATTAAAACTTATAGGTACATGAAATGACATAATGATATTAGTAATGAATAAACATTCCCTTTGTGGTTTGGTTTATGGGTTTTGTCATTCCCCTTATTTTTTTGGAATCAATTTGATAGTTAAATTCAGCGATTTCAAGTAAAAAAATACAAATCATTTATTTACTATTTTGAAATATCAAAAAAAATTAAATCTTAATTTCAACTCCTCCTATAATGAAGGTTGATAGAATGGCTCAATTAATACTATGATATCTCACAAGACATCGCTCCATCGTATGTATTTTCATCCAATAAATAGCTCACCTCTATCATACGAAGAGATTTTATCATTAAAAGGGATGGAAAAGTTTTATTAAAAAATAGAAATTAGTTTGAGATCAATATCATGGTGTACGATCACCACACCCACACCCATGAACATCACTCTTTATTATCACAAACTTAATAAATCATAAGAATTTAAGTACAGAATAAATGAAATTTCCCAATACCACCTGTAGGATAAGCCTTGTGTTAGACACTCCTTTTTAGGGTAATAGGAAATAATGGAATGAAATGAATGAGAAAATTATATTCGGGTTAGAAGACATCAAGGGATGTAAGAGGAAAAGGGAAATGCATTACTAAAAATTAATTCATGTGTTATATGGGAAATGAAAAAGAAAAGAAAATAGAAGAGATATGATAAATACTAAAGTAGTATCCATCAGCCACATGTTCCCTCTATAATCGATATATATTTAAATCCAACACTATTATATTATTCTTAGTCATGAAATTGTCTTCAGGTTTTAATAAATGACCATTAAATTGTTTTGGAACAAAAGGGGTCATCAAGTATTGAAATTTTATTACCAAAATTGTTCTTTAAAAAAGATTCACATTGTACCCCTTGTTTTGGCAGAATTAGTAAATGTGGTATTCTGTAATGTTGATAAAAAATATTCTATTTTTGACATGAAAATTTCAACTTCATCCTCTATTTTTAGAATAATTTATATCCCAATTACTTGGAGATTTTATTTTGTCCAATGGATACATGAATCTTTCATCAATGTTTACTATTCAATGGAAACCTTAATGAATGAATAACTATGTAAACTTTAATATAAAAATGAATATATGAGTCATATATCAAATACAACTAGGATCACCTCAATGGGATATGTATAGCTCGAGTTATACCTCATTTTCGGAGGTAGGGTTCTCTCTATCTATTTGAATTATTTTTCAACATGGGGGAATTTTTTATGGAAAAAGATGTTCGAATAATATTTTGGTATAAAATAAACATTTGAATAACATAAATTATGTAAAAATAAAACACAAAAATCGTAATTATATTTTAAAATGTATTCCCAATACAAAAAATATATTTAAAAAAACCAAAATTCCAGAATTAGGCAATTTTTACATTTTATCCCAAAAACTAATATAAATGTAAATTGGATGTAAATATAATGAAATTGATAAATTGGGAGGGATGAAATAATTTAAATATATATAATAATTAGAAAATGTTTATCTTAACTTAGGCTCCACACTTAATCTATGACTTTCCCCAAGCATAAAATCATGACATGGAATTCATATGGAACCAATTTTACTAATTTTTAAAATCCAATGAAATAAAATTAAACAATCATCAATATCAAAAAAAATAAAATTTCACAAAAAATATCAACTCATTTTTCTATTTTTCAAAGAAACAATAAATTCAATTATATTCATATCTCCCTTTTAAAAATGATATAACTTCACATTTTATTCATTTATGTTCCCTAATTCAGTATCATTAATCATGAAAAATTAGGATTTAACTCTCCTTTATTCATTTCTCTCGTCACCTATGATACAATCCAAGTGGATTTATTCTCATATCATGAGTACATGATCATTATCCAAAGTCATGTAAAGAAACTACTATCATTAATTTATAATGACAATAGACACATAAAATCCTGAGTACTTTTCAATAATGGTTCAAATTAATCTTAGGCATATTGTTGGTTGGATATGATGAGTTATAAATTAAGGTTCAAGGATTTTGTTTATCTCTTAAGTACAACACATGATATCAAAAATAAAATTGTAATGAAATTATCTAATTCAAAATTAAAACTCCCATTTTTCTAAAAATCAATGTAATTTTTATGTCCAAATAAAGAATAATGATTGATTTTTTCACCTTTTGTATTTTTTAATATTTTTTTAATCAAATATCCTACTCATTTTTTTATATTTTTTAATTTAATTGCATGAATAAACCTCACATCCGCAACCAACTCACATATGATAAACACCATCAGTCCAATAATGGTGATTTTTTATTCTTATAAGTCACAACCCATATTCCTAATTTCGTTTTTTTTATCATTTTCCATTCTTTAATCCAATAGGGAGAAAAATAAAGAATCATAAATGAATCAACACACTTTGTTTATTCCCAGAATATAACACCCATAATTCTTATTTATAATAAACATAATCATTACCACAATGACTCCCTCCCCCTACTTCAATTTTAAAATGTCACGCAAATACCACGAGTAGGTTAAGAATGGATAAAAATGGCTCAATTATTAACGCATACTGATAAAGGTCATTCAATGTATATATTGTATAAATACGGTTTTATGTATATATGATATTTTAAAGATAATTTGTTTATTAATATATCATTCAATCATTTTAAATGTTTTATCCCATAGTAATATATTTGAGCATTTCAAATTCATGTTCTGGTCTGCGATATGTCCCATGATCTTTTATGAAATATTATACAGAATAAATATTATGTACATGGTATAGAGAACCTCTTTGTAATGTTACATTTTATCTGGGACAGTCACTTCATGCATGATTAATATTAACAAATAAAATCACATGATTTTTGAAAATTCATGGAATGAAAAATATTTTGGAAATTTTTATTACATGAATTAGCTAATTACATCATATCATGAGTGGCCATTTAAATATCCATACTTCACATTAAGCATTAAATCATTCATTTCAATCATCTAATCTCATTGAAAATTAAATATAAAACTTGGAATCACAAAACTCCTATCAAAATTATGTCCCCCAAGTAAGTCAGGTAAACCATAATTCTTTCATGGCCTTTCAATTTCGATATTAATCTTAAAATTGGTTTTTGGGAAAAAATATAGATAGTTCAAAACAAAAAAAATTAAAAGTGAAATTCATTTGGAAGAGGATTCATAGTCTTTTTCTTCCAACATTTCTTCCTTCCTTCATATTTCATGAAACTATGAAAAAATTACTCAATTATGAACAAGGATAATGTTTTTAATAATAAAAAATATAGGAGGAAGTTTTCTGAATGTTGAACAAATTCCTAAGACTAAATAAGAAATTTATGTTACTAGGAAGAAAATAAAAGGATAAATCATTGTATAACCTCCAAGAGGGTCTTAAATTCTTAATACATCTAAATGTAAAGTACCATCTATTATCCTTAATGTTATATTGGATGAATATTCTTTTATATTAACCAATAAATGTGGATTATCCAAGAATTCACATATACTTTTTCAGTGAGTAATGATCAATCGATAGACAATACTAGAGATATCCATTTCAAAATTATGTATAGCCTGAATGGTAGAGGTAGGATTATGTATGGTCCAAACTCCTATTCGGTTGTGACTTTTGAAATGTCTTCTTCTCCTACCAATATTTGATCCAGATGTTCTATATTAAATGAATATTTTAAGGTGAAGTAAAAGTGTTTTTTTATTTAAAAAAAATTTGAAATTGAAAATTTTATATTCTCTTATTAACATTTTATATAATCAACATGTGTCTCTGGTTATTTAAGAAGAACTATTTAGATCTCTTCTTGTACTCCCTAATGTAGATGATCAATGTGTTCATGGGGACCCATGTGTTCTTTAATAGGTTCATTTTCAATTTCATAATCTTCCTCTGAGGCATAAATTGTTTATTCTAAATATGAAAAATTAAATTACCAAGGAGTGATATTTAGTTCACATTCAATGATATTGAATGTGTCTGAGATAAATAATGTGTCATCTCTCTGAGTTGGTTTATCATTAATCTCTTCCTTATTGGAAAGTACATTTTGGTGTGGAGTTGGTTTAGATGGAGGTATGTAGTCAATATACTCCATTTTGTGGATCCCCATAGAAAATTCTAAACAGAATAAGGGGAACTATTCTTGGACATTGAAAAATTTATCAAACTCTTTATGTATAAAGAGAACTCAGTTTTCTCTAGGTCCATTACCTCAAAATTGTGTTTCTCCGTGTACTCTATTAGTCTACATATGAATTCATTGAATATATTCTCCCAATTATTTCATTTATGAAATAACCTCACCTATGTAAAAATAATGTAAAAATCATCCTACATGGATATGGGTGATATTTTAATTGGTTCTTTCATAGGAGGGTAATTATTCCATGAATTTAAGAAGTGATCATTTCAAAAAATCCTACAAAACATTTTATTAAGGTTTTTTGGGAAAATAATGAAATCTATCTAAAATATGAAATAAGAGATTAATGAAAACTAATGACTGGATCTCTAGAAATGGTTCCATTATTAATGCACTACTTTCAAATGGAATGGAAAAAAGAAAATTTATTTTCCTAATACAGCACAATGGAGGACCTAGGATGTCACACATGAAGAGAATTCTCTGTTGTTTCCCTCATTATTATGTCTATCCAAAAATAATTAATTATTTTCTTTTATTTATTATATTAATGTAGTGAAATTTTAAAGAAAAATGATATTTTAAAACATACACTAACATGTGATAGCAGAATGAGATTAATCAAGAAAGGACTTGGCCTTTATGGATTGGTTTGAGGGTTATATCATTAACATTGTTCCAATTTATATTATGTTTGATAATTCAGTTTTGATACCTCAAGAATTAATTAGGATTATTATATTTCATGGTTTGAAATCTAGAATTCATTATTGAGTCTAAATTTCACCTCCACCAGTAATCAACATTGATGGCACACCATAATCGAGAGTGTGACATCTCCCAGGACCTTACTCCATCATATGATATTTTATTAACTGAATGGATCAACTCTATAATTTTAAGATCTTATATCTAGTATAAGGAAGTGAATATATTTAATAAAATAATTTAAATAATTTATAAATCAATAACTGTTTGGATGATTTTCACACCCTTACACATCATAGTTGCTCATTACAAACATAAAAATTCATAAGGGTTTAAGTGAAGTATAAATGAAACTCCAATGTAAATCCCCCAAGTCAAGGATTAGGTTATCCCCTAGTTTTTAGGGTAAGACCTAAAGATAGAATTTGAAAACAAATGAGAATGATATTAGGTTTTTAAGAGAAGTTGGGATAGAAGAAGAAAAGGAAAATAGTTTTATAAAAACATCATTTGTTAAATTAGAAAATAAAACTATAATAAAAAAATAAAAGGATTCATCCTAAAGAAGTTTCATTCATACATAAATCCCCTCTAAAATAGATATATCATTGAATACACCCCTAGAATTTAATTTATAATAATTAAATAGGATTTTGGGATTCATAAATGACCATTAATGTGTTTGGGACATAATGGGGCATCAACCGTGGAACCATTGGTTCATGAATCTATATATAAAATGTTTGCATGTGGTAACCCCTCATTTTGGTAGAATCAGAAACTGTGGTAATATTTCATGTTAAAAAAACAAATTTAATTCCATATATCATCTCCATATGGCATGTTTAGAAGAATTTATTTCTTAATTACTCAAAGATTTTATTCTAGAAAAATGCTTCCGGAATCTTTCCTTAATGTTGATTATTCAATAAACCCTTTTACGAGTGAATACCTCCTTAAATTTTAGTGTATAAATACATGTATGAGGCCTATTTCAAATAAAACTATTATACCCTCAATTAAATATTTGTAGCTCATGTTATGCCTCATTTCCAGAGGTGGTTTCTACTATATCCCCTCGAATGGTTTTTCAACATGATTGATTTTTTCAAGCCACAAGATGTTCGAATCAACTCCTTGAATAATATAAAAAGTTTGGGAACATAAATCAAGTAGTCCTAAAAAATAATCACATAAAAATAATTAAATTTTAAAAGTTATTCCAAAAATACCCGTGTGATTAAAATATTCTAAATTTCTTCAATTATAAAAGTTTCACATTGTAGCCCAAAACACACCATACATACTAATTTAATGTAAATAACTTCAATTTTATAATCATGGAGGTTTTAAATAATTTAAATAAATTTAAAAAATGAATAAAATATTATTTTTATCAATTCCCCAACACTTAAACCATTCTTTTCCTCAAGAATAATATCTAAACCTAGAATTCATAGTTCACCAATCAAACCAATATTTAAAATCTGAAGGAATAAAATTAAGAATTCATCAATGTCAATACGAATTTTCAAATTCCATAAAAAAAAATTTAAATAATAATATTCAAATATAATAATAAATTCATTTATATTACTTTTTTTCCAATGAAACATGATCAAACATATCTTATAATTAAATTTAGTTACTCAATTAATTATTATTATTAAACATTTAAAATCACTATTTACCGCACCTTTGAATCTTTTCATTTATCACTCATGATAAAATTCATGTCAAGTTATACTCATGTCAGGAATACATAACCCTTATCCATAGTCCTATAAAATATTTATTTTCATCATTTTCTATCAAAAAAATGAATATAAAATAATAAGTACTTTTAAACTGTTGTTTAAACGACTCTGAGGATTAAGGTTGGAAGGATTTTATTTTTAAAAATTTAACGAATAAGTAGGAGGCTTGTCTCCTATGTACAATGAATGGTATCAAAAGAAATGTGTAATGAAATTATCCTATTAAATTTAGTAACCCCCATTTTCCCTAAGTTATATTTAATTGTTATGTAAAATAATGAAAATTTTATGATTTTCACACACTCTTCAATATTTTATTTTATTTTATACATTTATTCTTTAATACTTTTTTTCATCTTTCAAATATCATTATCTTAATTTTTTCGAATTTTATTATTAAAGTAACCCTCAAACCCACCACCTAACCAAATATAATAGAAAAATCCATCACGATAATTATTATTTTTTATTTTACTAAGTGAAAACTCAATTTTGTCATTTATTTAGGTCCTTTTTTCATTTTCTATTTTTTAAATTCCAAATGGGAAAACAATGAAGTATCAAGAATAAATCAACGACCTTATTTTATTCCCACAATATAAGAACCTAACTTCTTCCACACAAAAAACATTTCATCACTTCCACTATGACTCCATTTACCCCACACATAAATGTTAAAATATAATAGATATACTAAGAGTTCGGTTGGAATGGATGAAAATGGCTTAAAACATGGTTCATACATATAAAAGGAAATTCATGGACTTAATGGGGAAAAGATATATTGATGTAAATGTGGTATTTTGTGGATAATGGTTTTATCAAAACATTCTTCCATCATTATAATTTTTTTTATAGTCATAGCGTTGAAAAGAACAAATGAATGTTCTCATTTGTGAAATTTCCCAAGATCACTAAAGAAATATTATAAAGATTAAATAAGAAGTACTTAGTCTATAAATTATATTTGGAATGGGACATATGATTTGGTACAGTAACTCATATAATGAGAAATAATAACATAGAAATTCAAATGAATTTCAAAAATTCAGATCATGAAAGATGATATGGAAATTTCATTTACTTGAATCAACAAATTCCCTCAATTTAAGAGTCCTCATTTCAATATCCATGACTCACCTTAAAAAATTAAAATCTATATTTTACTCATATAATATCATTAACCGTGAAATCTAAAACATTAAATCACAATATACCAAATAAACACATTCCTCCAAGATAAGTCATTTAAATCATAATTTAAGAATAGGAATTCAATTTCCATTTTATAGATCAAAATAAGGTTTTTTAAATGGAGAGAGTTTAAAAGATAAAAACTAAAATCAAACTCACATTATAAATAAATCATAGTCATTTTTTACAATATTTTTGGATTCCATCAACCATAATGAACCTATAGGAAAAAGTTATTCAATTAATCACAAGGATCATGTCATTAATGCTAGAAAACATTGGAGGATGTGTGTTGAATGAATGAATATTTCTTAAGAATGAATTTTAAATAATTGTTTATAGAAGGAAAATTAATGGATAAGTCTTAGTATTATACTAAATGTGTGTCCAAAATATTTATATCCTCTAGAAAGAAATCAACATTTGTTATCCATTATATATTGGTGGATGAAGCTTCATTGATTTGAACTACCACACGTGGATTATCCCAGTATTCACATATTATTTGTTAGTGAGGAATAATCCATGGATATAATACACAAGATCCATCTCATTCAAAATTATGTATAGTTTTAATAGAGGGATAGGATGAATTATGGGTTATCATATTCTTTAGTTGCGACTTATGAAATATATTTTCCCAATTACAATGTTTTATTTAGATGCACTTAGTTAAAATAATATTTTAAAGTGATGTGAGAGTGTACTTTTATTTAAAAAAATTGAAAATTGAAAATTATATTGAATATTCTTCCCCTTTTATATTAATAAATTGTTTCCCTAGTTCATCAGGAAGAGCCACTTGGATCCCTTCCTATACTTCCTTAAACATATGTGCAATATGTTCAGGGATCTCCATGTCTTTCTCAACAGGTGTATTTTCATATTCATTATCTTCATCCATGGTATAACTTGAGTTTTCAAAATCTGAACAATTAAAATAGTATGGGGTGATATTCAGTTCACATTTAATGTAATTGAATGATTTTGAGATCAAGAATGTATCCTATCATTGAGTTGTTTGGATAAAATTTCTTTTTTAGTGTAAATCACCTCATGGAGTGTAGTAGTTGCAGATAGAGGGAGGTAGTCAAGATCCTCTATTTCATGGATATATATAGAATAAATAAGGAATACTAAGGGGGACCGTTCTTGGACCTCATCCAATTTATAAAATTTTAAAAACTCATGGGATAACTCATTTAGCTTCTTCTCCATCACTTCTCAAATTATTTTGTTTATGTCCTCCCTAAATCTAGCTATGATGTCTATGAATGCATACTCCTTGTTATTTTTTTTAGAAAATAACGCCACCAATTTAATAGTAATTCAAAAATCCATCCTCCACAAAAAAGTGTGATATATTAATTGGTTATGGAACATATGTTTCATTATTCCATGAGTTACTGAAATAATAATTTGAAAACACATATCAATCCATTTTTATGTTTTTTTAGAAAATAATGAAATCTATTTAAATTTTAAAAATAGAAAAATTAATAACAATTATTGATTGGATCCCCGGTGATAGTGAATGTTTCGAAATATCTATGTTATAGGGAATGAAAACAATAAACTGCATTTCCCCAATATAGCATAGAGGATATCTAGGGTCATCTCACTTGAAGATATTTCTCAGTTTTTGACCAACTTATTAAATATATAATAAAATACTTGTTATATTGTTTTTATTTATTCTAAGTGTGAAATGAAATTTATAATAAAAATTAAATTTGAAAACATATAGCAACATGAAATAGAATAATGACATTAATAATAAAGAACTCGGACATTGTGGTTCGGTTTGTGGGTTTCATTGTTCTCCTTGTTTATGTTTAGATTAAGTTTGATAATTCCATTATGGTATCTCATTCATGAATAAATATTTTCTTATTAGGTGTATTTAAATCTTTATTTCATTTTGGAATCTTAATTTAATATGCTCCTATAGTCAAGGATGATTACACACCTCAATAAAGAGTGTAAAATCTCCCAGGACCTTGCTCCATAGCCTGACATTTCATCCACTAAATGGCTCAAATAGATTATATGAAGAACTTGTTTCTTGTAGAAGGGAGGGAAAAGATTTAAACAAAGAATAAAAATGACATTTAGATCAACATCATGGTGTAAAATTTCCAAACTAATGCATGTCACTCCAAGTCATTACAAACATAATAGAGAATAATAATTTAAGCACATAATAAATGAAATTGGAACATACCTCCCCCAAGACAAGTATCATGTTATCCCCTCAATTTTTAGTGAAATAGTTCATTATGGAATGATAAATAAATAGATAATTATATTAGTGTCATAAGAGTAATGACGATGGAATAAGAAAAGTGAAACACCTTGATAAAAAAATGCATGTCAAACATGGGAAAAAGAAAACTGAAAAAAGAAAAGAAAGGAGAATTCCTAAAGTAGTATTCATAATACACATCATTACATTATAATAGTTATATCCTTAAATCCACCCCAATACTCTTATTTATAGTCATGAAATAGGATTTTGGACCTATAAATGACCAGTAATGTGTTTTGGTACATAATTGGTGGTCAACTATTGTTAATTTTAATCCGGAATGTGTCTTTAAATATAATGTAAATGGTTCCCCTCATTATGGTCAAATAAGATAATTTTATCTTCCAAAAATTTGTAAAAAAATTTGATTTTCAATTAAACTTCAAATTATATCTCCATCTTCCTAGTGTAGAAGATGTTATACCAAAATTACTCTAATAGGTTATTTTGGATGAATGATTTCAGAACCGTTATTCAATGTTGATCAATCAATGGAACCCTTAGGGTGTGAATATATAATCAAAATTTAATTATGAAATTATTATATGAGATATATTTAAAACGAGTTTGGAATCACCTCCATTAGAGGAATTTACCCCGAGTTATGCCTCATTTCTGGAGGTGGGGTCCACTCTGTTCGCTCGAAACGTTTTTCAACCTGATTGATTTCATTCGAGCCACAAGATGATCGAATCATATACGAGTCAAAAATATAAACATTATCACTATAAATAGAGGAATCCTACAAAAAATAGAATCACATAAATGTGGATTATATTTTAAAAATTATTACAAAAACACCATTGTGGTTAAAATATGCTAAAATTCCAAAATTAAGAAATTTTCACATTTTAGCTCAAAACACACAAAAAATCAAACTTTTATGTAATTAAGTTCAAATTTATTAATTGGAATGTATTAAATAACGTAATATATATATATATATATATGGAAAATATTATCTCTCACATCATGTCTGAGGAGGATATGTTTTCTTACTAGACATGATATGGATGATCCATCATATAAAAGAAAATTCACCACTAGAAATTCTTACTTGTTCCTTGATTCAGGATATTATTGGTTTATCCTATGAAGGAAAATATACAGATGAAAATAGATATGTAGAATCATGTGAAAGTATGTATTGGCTGACCTAGTGTGTCAACCTCAAGATTTTTTTTTGTTTTTTTTTTGATTTTTTGTTTCAATTTAATAATTATTTTCTCTATTTATCATTTCATTACATTAATATATATAATGAATGGATTTTTTTAGAAATTTTGCGAGTTAACCATCTAATTTATAATCACAGAATATTTTCGCTATCATGTTCATCTTAGGAGGACTTTATATATGCAGGTATTGACAAGGGATACAGACATTAGGCTTGATTAGTATCTATATAGGATAGGATTGAAGCATAGAAATAAAACAACCATTGTGTTTTGGACCAAGGTTCTGGGGTTTTTATTTTGATATTGTTTATTAGTTTTTTACAAGTATTACATTGGTAAGACATTTAGTTTTTCATATATAGATGTTTGCAATGGTTTAAATTTGTTAATTTGTTTTTATCTTCATATATTATATTCTTGATTTTTATGCAAATATTGATTTATCTTAAAATCACTGTTATAGTTACTCTATTAAATTTGGTATAGATTCACCAAAATTTCCCATAGGCACATGTTGTTAGTCAGAAGCCTCACGCATACAAGGTGGTGTGTATTGGGTCACAGAATTTCCCATCTCGATCACAAGGGGGAGAAAAGAGATTGGGAAATTTAATAACTTTATTATTCTTGTGGGGGATTTTGTTTAACCTAAAATGGAAATCTCGAGATGACCTCCTTCTTTCTCTATTAATTATTTCATCAAAGGGGCGTTGTTGACTAAATTTTTTCCAGGTTTAAAATTTCAATCAATTTAATTGTCTTCTTATTGGAATTTATTCTAGGGGATTTATCTTAGTGTATTCCTAAGAAGGTGAGACGGTCCCTTGGGATGTCATTGGGTGTGTTTTTGGCCTAAGAAAGACATTTATAATGAAAATAAGCATTAATAATTTATTTTTAAACAAATTTATTAATTATAAATAGTTATAACTAATTGCGGGTAATTTCATATTGTGACTTAGGTGATTGAAATATAGTTAGTGACCAGTTATACTTAGATGAGCTTGGGTGAAGACTTGAGGTGAGTTATTATGAAATGTAAAAACCAGAAAAATGGCCTCAAATTGACATATGGGTCATTTAATTCAAACCACATGGTTTATGACTTTGATTATTTCATTGTAGATTATAGTCTCTATAACATAAGAAGAACTACCTCAATGTCAAATTATTTTTCAAATTATTTAAATTAATTCTTAAATTGATATTTATTTTTATTGTTTTTTAAATTAATTTACTATGGATTTGTAAAAAACGTTTTTTAGGACCACTTTGGGTGTATGCAAACAAGTTTTTTGTCTCATCCACCCATTCAAGATGGATTAAAATGATTATGTTATGATTAATTATTCATTCTAAACCCATTTAAAAGAGCGAATATACTAGGAATGCCATTGTTTCCCTTCAGTGGGATCCTATGTGCACCTCCCAGTTAATGGGATTCTTTACATGAGATGGAAAGACCTAGTGGGACACATGAGGGTCCTTGAGTCTTGATTATCCTAAATTGAATATTTTGGATTGATGTTTTTGAGATCTAACTAACCACCTAATACTCCTAAGAACTTGAGTTGGGATGTGAACAATATATCCTCTTCGTTTTCAGTGAGGTTTCCTAGTGTGGTTTTAGGATATTGTTTGTAATCATTCCTTTTATTGATGATCATGACAATCTTTGATATATTTTTGGTGACCTGAGACTATTTCATGGCCAAGGACACTAGTGAGTACCTTAGATAAAATATAACCACAGGTAGAGGGTGTTTTAGAATGTGGGATTTGATTATGGTTTAGGGCATTTGACCTACCCAATCTAATAATTTTATTTTTGTATGAGACATGTATATTTCCCAATGAATAATTTTGAAAGAAAGAAAATTAGAATCTTAGACATTTATTGTGAAACTAAAAACAACCATTGTGGAGGAATTTTATTTGTAAGAAAACCCAAAAGGGTATTTTTCTTATTTATATACATATAAGTGATACCCAAGGATGATAAAACACTTTTTGGGGAGGTATGTGATAAAAATTGTCTATTCACATAGCTGTGAAATTTTTTTATGGGTAATTTGTGATATTTTTTGTAGGTATCATAGTGATATGGTGAATGGATTAATCTAGTATACTATGAAGTATCCCTATAGGATAATTCACCATGTTTTTGTTACTCAAGTTCTTATTCCCTAATAGAACAATATCTTGTTAGTGAGGTATATGATACTTGATAGGTATACTAGGTAGATCATAGATTTTTCTTATTTAGAGGAGATTACATTATGACATTCTTAGATACAGCCCAAAACAAGGTGAAATATGTTTAGTTGATTAGGGTCAGGGATATAATGATAAAAATATTATGTCACTTGGTATATGGTTTAGGATTATCGATGTGACATGATTTGAGACACATTGGATTCATGATGAAACATGTATTATTTTTTACTATGTTCATCCATTATTTATTAAAACAAAGAATATCACATTCACATAACACAACATATTCCGGATGGTATGTGACCACATTGGTGCTGACTTTCTGAGTTATGTACTCTCACCCTACTCAAGCTTCCATTGCATAGGTGTACCCAACCATATGTTCACTTGATATAGGTATGGGTTGGGGTGAGTCAAATGGATTAGATGTTGGATTTTCAATAGCATATCTTAGATAGTGTTGAGTTCATGAGATGTTACATGTCTTAGAGATGTTAGGTACCACTCATCAATATCATTTTTTACTATGGTTGGTATTATAAATTATATGAGTATGCATTAATTTGTATGTTTTTATATATATATAGATATATGGTATGCCTATTTTGCGATTAAGTGCATTTCATTTATTATCATCATATTTATATTTATTAGTTTCATATTTCAATTTAATTTTTTTGTGATGATATTTAATTATGTCATATTCATTTGAGAACTATAGTAAATGGGGTATATTCACCCCCATGGTACCATCTTAGATCCTCAGTGCTAGTCGGTAGCCACTATCTAATAGAGAGGCACACCCAAGGTAATATAAATACACTAGTTTAGTTACTACTATGTGTTAACTAGGTTATGATGACTCAAAGTATTATTAGTAGTGTTTTTTCTTACTATTATAGGATTTGAAAAATATGTGACTTACAAATGTGTCAAAG
Source organism: Viscum album (assembly GCA_963277665.1). Lineage (NCBI taxonomy): Eukaryota > Viridiplantae > Streptophyta > Magnoliopsida > Santalales > Viscaceae > Viscum > Viscum album. The sequence continues at coordinate 573,132,889 of OY728121.1, read as the reverse complement.
CCGGTGAAGGAACCCAAAGAGATTCATCCAAAACATATTTCTGGTTGAATTCCAAGTTACCATGGGTTGGTATTGATGTTCTCAACATTGGATAATATGTTTATATGTGATTTTTTTCCTGTATAATTCATGTAAGTTTTTGAAATTAAGGTTTGATGAGTTATTTTTTTTAACTCCTATCCCATTGGAAGGAGGCCAGTTACTTGATTTTCTTATTTCCCATTGTGGAGAGAGGCATCTCATGCATCATTTTAGGTATATAGGAATAATGAAATATATAGGCCTTCTAGTGTTTCATTTCACTGAAGGCTAAGATTCACATGTTTAATTTTCCATCGACAACAGATATAGTTTTTTCCAATATAAGTAATTGGAAGACTTCTACATAGTTGTTCATATGTGTACATTTGTTTCTTATTAAGGGTAGGTCATGTAAATAAATGATTATACATTCAATGGTGATGAAGATGAATTATTACCTCTTAGAGTGGACATAATGTGACCTTTAAATGGACAACAAATCCATTGGTTCCTAGATAGTATACTCATTTAAGGTGATTTTTGTTATGATTTGGATTAATAAGATATTTGTAATATCCTATATGGTGTATTATCTTATAGATTAGGAAGGAATTATTCTTATCTAACACATGTTATATTTATTCATAGTATATAGATCCTACAGAATAATTTCATTATTCATTGAAATAATGACTTGTGATTTTGATTATTCACGGGAAGTCTCATGTGATGATTCTCGTCATAATTTATACCCTTGTGAGAGAATGGTTTGACATGTGATGCATGAGGCATGTGTGACCCATGAGATTATGGTTGACCACATTGGATTTTATGTGTTTTTTTGGCAGAGTGGATAGATCCCATGGGTTTTGACATTTTTGAGACATGTAATGATTTAGTCTCGGTGGGAGATCTATTAAATTTTAATGTGGCCTGAACAGTAGTGATTTTTTGTTTTTAATAATTCTGTGAGTCTAGTGACCATGTTTTGAGAGGTATTATTAGTGCCTCTAGGAATAAAATCCAGGGTTGATGCTTTTTTTCTCGAATGATGAATGACATGTACTTGGTGGTTTGCTGCATAGTCAAGATGATGCTTTTTGTTCATGAAAATTCACATTGAGTGCTTTAGTATTAAGGATATATTCAAAGGGTATAATAATTAGGATGTCTGGCCTAGTAGAAATTGGATGTGCATTAATAGTGCAGTGAAAGTACATGACGACACTAATTTTTCATGAAAGGTGTTGGATGGAATATAAGAATGTGGTTAAGCATAGAAAATGTGATGTTCCTAATTTTGAAGAGGAAAAAATATAGAGATATGGTTGTAAGGGGTTGAAATTTGGTGCATCATGGTTAGTCAAGTGAGAGTACATGTGACTCATGGGACAAAGATTCGATTTTTAGAGATTGGCGAGTGCATTATTGTACTCCTACTAATTTTAATAGATATTTGAGGAAAATCATAATATATATATTTGTGATCCATTTGAATTGAAATAAAAAATTTCCAAGTGTAATCCAAGGAAAGAGTATCCTTAACATGAAGCTTGGGGGAATAATTCCATGGGGTTTTGATGAGAATTTTGGAATGACTTTCTTTTATACATGATACATTGAAAATGGATCAGGACTGGATACATGATTGATCCAAAATATGATTACTCTAATATAATTATTAGGATGAAATGAGTGTGGCATGGGAGAAGCGAGATTCATGAATTATTGGAAACATATGAGGTTGTGATCAAGGGAATAAGGCAAGCCACCTTGTTGGGAGAACATCAATGGATATATGAGGTTATGGCAATTTCCGGGTTGATAATTCTATGATCTTCATATTCTATGATTTTTGTGAGTCTAGGAAATGTAAAATTTTATATTTTGGTTGGCACAAGGATGTGGTTGAGTTTTCCAAGTTCAACTGTTGTGTTAATTTTGGAGACGGATATAGGCCTTGGTGTTTAAGTATTTGTTCTTGTGGTTAGACGTTATGAAAATTTATATGGTGGGGAGTGTGATGTTGTTTGTGGGTTTAATGGAATCAGTTTTAGTAGTGTCAAAGCTATATGGGAATATTATTTGGATGATAATTTTAGTAATTAAATTCCAATTAATAAATGTAATTTAATGAATATAATTCCTCATTGAATTCCATTTATTAATATGGGAATGGTGTTGAAGGTATTTCAGGTGTGGGTGTCAAACTCGAGAAGGTTTATGGTGTTCCAAATATGATAGCTCAATAAGTAATCAATTATCTTCATAATAATGACATGTATTTGATCATCTAATGATATAATTGAGTAGATCAAATAGCTTAGCGGGTATATATTTTAGTGTGGGTACTTTTATGATCACAGGGATCCCCTATGATTAATGAAATTGTGATTATGTGCTTCAGTAACAAATCAAAAGTGGGAGCCGAACATTTTGGTAGAATATATACAACCTTTGTTTTGCATTATATGGTGTGAGGATCATTGTAAAAATCATCGATTATGTCACATTGAGTGTGGAAAGTGTTCATTGTATGTTGGTCTAGTCTTTATAAGGGAAGAAAATATATTTGGGTCTCTCATGTATGGAATGTGAGACCCATTAGTTTTAGTCCTAAACTGAGAATAATGGAACTACCATTGATGAATTAAATTTTCATGTTTGTTCAGCTGTGGTTAGTTGGGAACCTCCCTAGGTTCATTATTAAAAAGTAGAAATGGGGTTTAAATAAAAAATTATTATGTTGGAGGAACCATGGATTGGTGGGTAATGGGACACCAATACGATCATGACATGAGGCAGACAATCTTGGGAAAGCATTGTCCGAACATATCTATAATGGCTCTGCAGCTACCTATATATTTCATGAATAAATATCACATCTTGTTAAATTAATATATTTGGTTTAACATGAAGACCAGACCATAATTACATTGGTAAAATGACTTCTGAAACTAGGTCATTTAAATAATGGGTTTAGAAATGAACTACAGTCAGTACCACTTAGTTCTCCATAACTACCACCTTTCATAAACATATTTTACACAATAACATTATTTATAACCTAAAAAAGTAAAACATAAGAAAGGCTGATGAATATTTCTCATTATGGTTAAAATATGATGATATGTATGATTTCATGATCATATAATGAGAATAAGGGTATGATTACAGGGTCATAACATTTGGAAACCATAAAATGAATGTCATATATCATAATCTTCATTCTTGGAATAAATCAAGGATGTTCATAAGAAATGAATCGTAAAAGAATACAAAAATATGATCCATGAGAGAAGATGAATGGTAAAATACATGTATTTGTTGTATATTCACTATAATAAAATTCCTTTACTACGAGCTACAAACAAAGACATTAATAACATTATGATAGGCTTGGGATAACTACCCATGTACCATCTTTAGGCCCAGTATAACCTCATGTTCACCATCTTTTCATCTTGGGATACCATCCATAGTTCGATTTGAGCTCATAGAACAATAATCATTTCCCAATTCATTGGTGGGAGATATAAAACCCCCTCATCATATAATTATAATCACACATATCTGTTCTATAAGATCACATCATATCTGAATCCCTAAAAATAAATGGTTTTCAAATATATATACATTTCATCAGAGAAAAACCCATGAAAAAATAACGATTTTCTTAAGTAATATGTCTTCTTAAAACATTAACTATATGATTTTAGATGGTATTATTAGTTCCTATTCTTAGTGAAGCATATGAAAAATTGACGTTTGATGTCCTTAATGACTCAAAATGTCATCAAATAATTTTTGACAAAAATAATGTTTCCATTTTGAAAAAATATATTTGAAATCCAAAAAATTTCAAAATATTATGGAAAATTGTTCATAGAAAATATTTCAATAATGTCTAGTTTTTCTTATTAATTCACAACATAAATATATAATTTTCAATATAAATTTATCATACAAGGCTCATAAATATTTATTCAATAATACATAATTTTAAATGGTAAATTGTGTGACTTAGTTGGGTTAACACTATCTTAGTTTTTCTATATTGGTTACGATAATACAAAAAATAGGCCCAAAAAACATAAATTTATATTGATAGTTTTTTTTGGAGTTACAATGGTTGTTAAAATACTACTTTTTGGAAAACTATTCTAGAATATAATATAATCCTTACAAGAATATATCATGTAGAATGAGTCTCGAGTGATCTACAATAAATATATACTCTCTCTATTTTCATTCAATTGAGATATAGAAACTCAAATGCATCACATAGAACACATCTCCTTCCCTACGTAGTAGTTCCTACAACATGAACCATGGAAGCCGCACCCTGCAATTTAGAGGCCACATTAAACCAATTTAATGTTTTATTCCACTACATTATTTTATAGTAGATGTAGATCATTTATTGGAATAATATTATATTGTAAGTTCATCATTTGTGCAATAATATATGTGATTTATCTCCTACACCATAAAATTTTCATTTTCACTTAAAGAAGAATGACCCAACTGTTACATAATAATTTCTCCATGTACACCATATTGGGAGATCTCCTCGAGTCTCTGACTACTTTTATTCTTGAAATCGATATTCCATGTTATGTTATCCTATTCATGGTTGGGTATAGACATTGGTTTGGGTGATTAAGACCTTGAAAAACCTCATGGTGGACTTTAAAACCATTAGGTAGAAAAATTCATATCTTTTTAAGCTTGTGTTAACACTTTATTACTTTATATTATTATATTTTATGGTATATGATAAAGTTCTTGATTATGACAAAATGTGGGAGTGGGTGTGAACCCTAAGACCCTCTGTGATATTTAGTTCCATGAGTGATATTGTAGTTTCTTATTTCCATGATTAATTGTGATCTTATGTGGTTATGTATGCCTCTATATACACATGATGATATTTTATGCCTTCTTGGGTCCTCATCATTTATGCATGCTACCATTTACTTGGATTTTTATATTATTGCATGGTATAGGTTGACCATCCTGAAAAATTACACTATAGAAGGGGAGTGTTTTTTATTATGATGATGAAGAAGATGGACCTAATCACAAGCCAGAGGCGTGATATAACAACTATGTCATTTCGAGAGTGTTCTTGAGGAAACCATGATTTTTCATTATGTATTTACCATGAGATATCCAGGTCAATGTGAGTAGTAGATTTTCTAATCTAGATGACTCGAGTGACAGTCTACCGTTGAGGGATAAATGATGCCAATTAACATCTCTAAAAAACCATGAGGTTGTTGTACATATGCTATTTCGGTAACTATTTTTATCTTCTATTATATTTATGGAATGGATCCATATAAGGTTTTGACTAGAGTTTTTCATAGCTTGATCAGTGCACAAATTATTGGTTTTGTATTTTTTTCACTATTGGCATACAATTTTTATACTTGGGCACATTAGGTAAGGAACCAATGGTAGTTTCTTACTGAGACTTGTACTCAAACCCTTTATGGAAATTTCAATGTTATTATAGATTAAATTATAGGTCTTATGAAAGGAATAAAACCTATAGTGGATAAATGAGAAATAGAGGATGTATATGGTTGTAAGAGGGAGTGGAGTATAATGGGTGTAGTTTATTTATTGGCTTATTTATCTATATTCATTACTATAGACAACTTTCTACATTCAGAGGTCTTATTTATATGAAAAGTATACCTTCTTTATTACTCTTCATGATTACTCTAATGATTTATAGTTATTAATTACTTGTAATATATTATTATTGTGATATAACATGATAAAAATGACATAGTCACCCCACGGTTATAATTTTCCACTCACTACTATTCAGTAGCCTCTTATGTACAGGGAGGCATTTATAAAGCAATGTGGATCTCTAATTTTTACCTGGAGGTTCGGTTAAAGGTGTTACTAAGTGGTATAGTAGTACTATAATTTAATAACTTTCCTTTTTTTATAAATTTATTTGGGGCAGGATAGATGGGAGATAGGATATTTAGATCCATGGTAAGAGAACAATGTCAGTGTATTGAGAGAAATGTATAGTAGACATATGGGTTTCCATAAATAGAAGAATTATGTTATCATTCAACATCAATTAAGATCACATTAGGTGATTCACAGTACTTTGATATGAGATTTATGATATTTTAGGTGCATTCATACATCATCATTATTAAAATGGGTTCACATGTCATATATATATATATATATATACTTTTTGGTATGCTTCATAGAAGTTCATTAATAAAAATACCTTCAGTTTTGTTATATTATCAACAATGATTCATTTATTGGATGATATATCTATGCTTTTTTATGTATGGTGATTTATAATTATTGGAATTTATTAGAATAACTATGAATGTTGTTGTTTTAGTATATATATGATCAAAGTAACTAACGTTTCAGGATGGTGATAAGGGTTTGTGCTAGGAAGGTTAAACCTTGGGTTGAGGGTAGAGTCCTAGAAAATCCATGTGTGATTCCATAGACTATATTGGAATACATATATTCTGAATTTTCCTTATTTTATAGAAGATTCCACCACATAAATATTTGGTGGGACCACCAACTCGGTAGGGTCCCCTAGAGCCTACTCTTAAACTATACCTAGTGGTACAGGAAGTGGTTCATTTCCAACTACAACCACAATACATGGTGGAATATTCTTGGTATTTCATTCTCTAGTACTCCGATAACTATATGGAATTTATGGACTATAAGATGATGAGTATTTAGTGGAAACAACAAAGGGAATCTTTGACATCATTGAGTCACCATTGTATAAGAAGGTTAACATGGTAGCATTCATGTTTCCTGGGTCCCACTATGTATTGGTGGGATTTATGGGTATGGTAGGACGACATGATGATCTCACCAAGTAGACATTTGAAATATCTTTTTTTAAAAATAATTCCCTAAAATAATGAATATAGAACATGCATATGATTTCATGTAGTTGTATGAGGGATAAATGATGGTAACTTCACACTCTTCATGCATTAGTGAGAACATTTGTTTCACACCACTTTTTACTGAGAATGAGGCTATGATTTATAAGATGTTAGAAATCAGACATCAACCATTCTTAAGAAATTAGGTCTATATATTTAAACTAGATTCATGCTCGAATGTTTTTAGGAATGACTTAAGCATTAAAAGTATTATAGAGGAAGGATGAGTTAATGATATCTTCATACCCATCATTACATAGGCAAGTGGATGAGATATTGTTATTGTGAGTTCCTCTTCAAAAATAATGAATAGAATTTTTAAGGAAATGTTGCATGATAGTGGTTTGCATTTGTAGTATACTTCAGTCTCTTCATATCTATCTAGAATTTACCGCAATGCTTCAACTATGGAAGGTATGAACAATATAGTCAAACATGACGAGTAACCCAGAGTGAGTGATGATAGAGTGGAAACAAAAAAAATATCAAACATTTTTTAACCATTCCGTCAGATAGGAGGATAAAAATGCCAAGCAAAAGGAATTTTGGCCCCGAATGAGGCTATTATAAGTTGACATAAAAAATCAATACATCTCATGGATAGATCCGCAGACATGAGTTATTCCACATGTATGTTGTATATTAGACCGTAATAGAAGGATGATAAGGTCTATCTACTTTTGAGGTATGTTTTTTATTTCATCAACATTAACACCATCCTTGTTAAATATTGATTCTGAAAATTACTTTATAGATACAAAATTATTTGTAGGACATGACCTTTTAGTTATGTTGTTTTCAGAGTTAGTCTCCCTTAATATAATGTTGGGCTTAAAAGTTGATCATATTCAATGATTATTATAATTCCATATATTTTTCACTGGTTGGAGACATATATGGTTGTTCATAAAACTAGAGGTGAAGGCATTCAATGTGATTCTCATCATATATTGGTTTTCTAGATTATGTGGTCACTTATATTTCTATCGAAGGAATGCACCATTCACTTCACTCAAAGGAGAGAGATATATGATGACTGTAGTATTTGAACTGGGAGTAGGTATAGTGGGACCATACATGAGCCATCCTTGGAAACAATTGAATTGATATAAGGAATAGCTTTCTTGAGAGGTCCAGGGACAACACTTTCAATTTTCCTCCTTTTTTGGATCTCTATCAAGATGTTTTTTCAAATAAAATTGTAGGAAATCCCTCAGATAGAGGAGTAGACATTAAGTTAGATCACAAAACAAGTGTGAAATCCATTTCAGTACCTCCATATCATATAGAAGTGACCAAGTGGAATGAAATTATATTAAATCATAACATCATGGATAGGAATGGATTTATTAGGCCACGTACTTCACCATATTGTTCACTTGTGTTATTCACCAAGAAAAAAGATGGTATTCCTTGACTCCGATTTGATTAGTAGAACCTGATCTAGGTTTTGTTGAAGAAATTATATCCCTTACACAATATTGGTGATAAATTTGATAGGTAATATGGATCTTGTTATTTATCCATAATAGATCATCGATCATGATATCACTAGATGTGAGTTAGAGGGGAGGAAATTATGAAGATGGTTTTTAGAGTACGTATACATTGTAGGATTATTTTTTTATGTTATTTAGGATGATTAATGTATCATCAGTGTTCATGGATATCAAGAATAATATTTTACACTCATACATGGACTTTTTACTCATTGTGTATGTCATGGATATCCACGTCTAATAATAAGCACCAGAGAAGCATGATAGGAACCTGGAGATAGCCTTGAGTATTCTCCAAGCATAATATCTTTACACTATGTTGTTGAAGAGTGAATTATAAATTTGTGAGGTGTTATTTTTAGGACATTTAGTGGATTGTATTAGTATATCCCTAAACCCTTTGAATGTGTAGCCTATTATATCATTCACACATCCTTGAAATGTATTTAACATAATGTGATTTCTTGGCATACAAGGATATTATCAATGGTTTAATCTAGAATTATCAGGATTTTCATCACCCATGATTGAATTATAGAACAAGGGAGTGAAGATATATTGGTATGACTCATGTGGAGATAATTTCCATGAGTTTAATATAAGATTGACAAAATCTCTAGTAATAACACACCCTGAGCCTATGGTTGGTTTTGTAGTGTACTATGAAGTGTCATTCGTTATTCAAGGAGTAGTATTGATGTAAATAGAATAGGTATGGAACTATAAGTCTCATCAGCTTTGAACCCACAAAATGAAATACTAGACACAAGACTTGGAGATGACATCTATAGTTCATGCTCTATTGTATTGGTGATATTATATCTTCAGAGAGATATTTTTTATCTACAGCAAAAAAGGAGTCTTCATTATATAATCACAAAGTGGAAAATAAACCTAATACATATAATCTATGTTGAATATCAACAAAATTTTTCAATCATATGGTGTATGAAGTTGGAAAATTTAATTTCATTGTAGATGATCATCGTCATATGCCAAATATTAAGATGGATCTTTGTGATCCTCCATTTAAAAAACATTGTATCTTGATGAGATTACTAGTTGATTGGATGACGGATTCTTTAGGAGAAAATGGGTATGTGACTTGTACTCACATGGGGATCACATCGTAACATTTTCACTATGTGAAAACAAGAAAGGTGTCAGGAAAAAATGTGTTGTTATGAGAGAATAGATTGATGGTGGTATTATGATGCATAGATGGTCAATGGATGATGATAACATGATATTTTTTCATGTGAGATTAGTATTCCTTACTTATAATAGATAGGAAAAGATAATGAATTTTTATACCTCTAAATGGCCATTGTATCCTGGAACAATGAAGATTTAACATGGATTCAAGTGATATTTCTTGTGTCCATGGATGACGATAAGCATTGTAGGGTTTTTCTATCAATACCTTTCCAATTACAGGGAGAAGTTAGAGCATTGTAAACCAAATGGGGTTATCCAGCTTATTCTAGTAGCCATGTGGATGTTGTAGGAAAACATGGTGGCATTTTTGAGTTTTTTAACAAGGGTCCAGAAAAGTTGTAATGTGGTTTGGGTGGTTTTTGATCAGTTTATTAAATTTTTTCACCTTTCACTAATCACAAAGACAAACTCTGTAGAAGATATGGGAATGATGTATTTCTCTGAGGTCATATTATTGCACGGTCCTCCCTTGAGAATTACATCAGAATGAATTGAACTTTTTACATTTTAGTCTTAGTAGGTATTATATACATCTTCAGGGACTTATTTGTACATAATATGGGTGTTACATTTAAATATATATGGGTAATTTGAGATGAAAATAAACATATTTATGTATTTTCCTTCAGAATACATATTGGAGATTAGAGGAGCATACGATGATCACTAAGCCCAGGTTGAGTTTCCATGAAAAACCCCTTCGAATATTCAATTCAGATGGACTCTTTTGAGGGTCTTTAGAGGAGGTTGTGTTGTTCACCTCTTTGTTAGAATGATTAAGGTGTGGTGGTGATCATTATCCCTAACATGTTTTAGGAGAACTCTTAAAGATTACAGCTGATTCGTAATTAGTTGATCATGTCTCATAAAAGAAGATGATCTTATTCCAATAATAGTAATATACATTTATAATTTTATATTTTATACAATATTTTCATAATATTAACTATATGATTAGGTCATATACATCTTAGAAAGTATGTGAATCTAGCACTATGTCTTGTGGGAACCATTCATATCACAAAACAGACTAGGGATCATGCTTACCATTTAGGTATTACTTCATGCTACAGTGGAATTCATGAAGTGTTTCTTGATTCATATATATGTGGGTATATACAATACATTATAAAAGCTATAAATAGTTAGGATGTTTTTCCAAACCATTATTCATGATCAGATGATCGTCTGGTGTTAGTTATAGACTGATGTGAAAAAGTGATTCATGGGAAGATGGTAACACTTTTCTACATTTGGTGGAAACACGGGTGAATATAGAAGTATAAATGGGAGTGATATGTAGAAATTTGAGCTTAGTGTCCTGAGTTGATAAAATAGGATCTATAGAGGAATTTCTCAAAGATTAGAATTCTTTTGAAGGGGAGGATTGTAAAGCCATGTTTTCCCAATTCTTTTATGATGTAACTATATTTTTTATGACGTAAAAGTATCTTCCAAGACCAAAAAATATTTACTACAAAATATATCCATATATTCTATAAAATTTAGTACTCATTTTTTTCATTTGGAATCCCTTTTTCCAAAGTGGTTATGAAAAATAGAACAACCTGTATAAAGAGATAGTCTTTAAAAGGTTTGTCTTTTGGGAGATAGAATGGATGTTACAATATTAAATTTTGAAAATATATTTTTTACGTTATGATAGGTGTTACCCAGTTCTATCGAATGGGATGTTCCATAGATGATACCCTAAAAATACATCCCCTCCCAATCATCATTTTTCAGTGTTTTAACAACTCATATGTACCATAATTAACACCTCCCACTACCTTTATAGTAGTTCCAACCACCTGTACCATGGAAGTAGAAACCTATAAGGTGGAGCCACCATGACCCAATTTAATATTTTAGGCATTTTTATTAAGACGTAAAAGAATTGGATAAATACCAAGGATGATCTTACAATATACATTCATGATTTACATCATAATATGTGTGATTTGGATGTCATGTTATACATTCCACATTAATGAGTTAAAAATATTAAACCCAATAATATGACAACATTCTTCCCAATATAATATAATATGAGTTATTCACTAGCCTGGTGGTTCTTTTCATCTTCAACTCAAAATTCCTTTTTTATGATCATTCTCCATCTTGGTGTATAAACATCGGTTTTGGTGAAGAAAACAATGGAAAATCTCGTCCTCAACTTAGGAAACTATGAGGTAGGATGTTCCTTGCATTCTTTGGCATGTTTTTACACTTATTTCAATTATATGATTATTTATTTTTATGTTTATACAATGTTTCATTATGATGAAATGTTGGATTGTGTTTATAGACTTTTATACCCTTTGTGTTGTTTATTTCATGAGTTATATTAGAGTATCTGGTTTCAATGATTCATTGTGATCACATATTATTATGAATGTTTCTATATATACATGATTATATTCTATTACTTCTTGTGTGCTCACTATGTATATGATTTTCCATTTCCATGGAGGTAAGGAGTTGTACAAGAGATAGGGAGACCATTGTGACTGGTTATCCTTTATCGGGGCTGTGTGCTTGATTGTGATGATGAAGATGAGGGACCTAATCACATTGTAGAGTTATAAGGTAGTAACATTGTCATGTACATGTTATGATTGAGGTATCCATGATTTTTGAAGCTCTATTCACAATGTGATAGCTTGGTTGATGTGAGTACTAGATATTCTCTTCCATAGGAACCAAGTTACATGGTCCACTTCAAGGATATATGAAACTAGGTCTCATCACCATGAAACTATAAGGATGTTGTGCAATGTATATTTTGATCACTACCAATATATTCCATTATCATTACAGTGTGAAGATAAGGTAGGAATGGTCATCTTTTTCTGTTTACGTGGTCATCTCCCAACCTCTCAATTTCGTATTGCGTTGTTATTCCAATTCAGAAATTATTATCATTATTTGAATACAAATGTTATACTTGATAAAATTAGGTAAGGAAACATTAGTGGTGTCTTAATGATTCCTATAATCATGTCATATTTATGAATTTTATTTCTCTTTTAGATTTCAAGAGAGATACAAGGAAGGTAAGGAGTCATGATGTTGGTAGTTGAGAAAGGTAGGAATGATCTTCTAGTAGCGGAGAGTGGAATCAAGTGACTTTAATTTATCAATTGGATTATTTATCAAAATTCATTAATATAGATAGTTTTCCACATTAGGATTACTACATTATATGACATTTATACAATGTTTACTATTATACATGATTAATCTAAGGATTTATGGATATTATTTATTTATTTTCTATTATTCTTGTGAAATGACATGATATGAATGGTATAGTCTCCCCACTGTTATAAATGGACCCTTGTTTCTAGTGGGATATGTCTTGCGTATGAGGAGGCATGCATGATATAACATGTTATTCTGACTTAGACATAGAGTTTCATGTTGGGGTTTTATAATATCAGTGGGAACATTTAAATGAATCTTCAAAATATTTATTGGGCATGATAGTGGAAAATTACATTAATTTAGTACAAGTTAAAAAACATTCCTTCATTATTTTTGTCAAACAAATCCACACAGTACCAACTATGGTTAATAAAAATAATATTTTTAACAATAAATTTTTTATAAATTAATACATTGGAAAAAAATTTATTTAAAAATCATTAGAGTGTAGTAAAAACATCATTTTTACATTTGCGAAAACTTGTAAAATAATGAAAAGGCTTTTAAAATGAAGGTAGAAATATAGTAGTGTTTCTTTAAAACATAATTTTGGTCCCATGAGTACATTAGGTGATAAAAATGAATGGAAAAAATTTATTTTCAAGAAATAACCAGAGGATAAAAAAATTATTAAGTTTCTTTCAAAGGTATATCACACTTTTACATCAATGGAAAATCCTAAATAATCGTTATTAATAATGGGATTGTAAAAAACCATAATTATTTTGTATTACTTGAATCATAAGCCCAACTAAATAATGAACCTTTTTTGGATATGTAAAACCCATTATTTTGATGATAAGAATAAAAAATTAAATTCTTGGGTAGTTTGTAGACCACAAAAAAATAGCTAGTATATAAGACATGGGTCCAATAGAAATACAGGTGGGATGAAAATACCTTACCTATAGTTCTACTTAATCAGAAGGTAACCTATCAACTTGTTAAATAAATTAAAATTTATTATTATTTTTGTTTCAAAATCAGGAATATACCCCTAAAATAAATTTTTTTATTTGAAAATATCACCTTAGGGGTTCAATGAGAACCCTAAAAAACTCCCACACACATATTAAAAAACATATCAAACCCCATAAAATATCAGAAAACACATAAATTAAATTTGATGTATATTTGAAGATTTATCTATATTTAAATATCAGTTTAGGTCACTAACCATTATTTTATAATTCTTCATGATATGGTATTCAAATTAGTATGTCAACTTTTTCCATTTTTAATAAACTTATCCGCATTAATATTACTATCATTAAATCCTATCATCAAAATAGGTTATCTCTTATTGAACAACACCATCCACTCACCATTGGTGTGCTATTGAATCATCAACTCATTTATAATATTTTCGTATTCTTGGGATTCTTTAACCATCGTGTCCTATTACAACATTTATTCCCCAGTGTTCATAATTAGATCCATTGGCTCGACATAGTTCTATAAATAACTATCATTTTCCCTTCGTTTTCTCTTGTCAGATGACCTTGTCTCCATAGAATTTGGAAAATAAGAATAATCCTTCATCCTTTTAGATTTATTCCCTTTGGTTAGGTTTAACCTCCCCATATCAGAATTTCTTTTTTTCCCTTCCTTATCCCACAGAATTGATTTTCTCTACCATATCTGTATTGCGCACTATCCCCTAAAGAAACACTCACTTTCATCATATGTCTTTAAGAAAAAATATTCATGATCCTTGTTATGATGCCCCACCTATGAATAATAATATTACTCTAGAGGATTCCCCTATATTTACATCCCATCAAATAGATTTCAATGCTTGATGTTGTTTCCAATCCCTTTTAAAAAACTCCACCCTTCAACGTATGATTACTTTAGTATTGAGGACCCTATTGAAAAGTTTAATTGAAATACCTCCCATAATATTAATGAGAGAGGGGGTACTTGTTCTAATTGTGTTTGGCCTCAAATTTATCCTCAGACCACACAGAACCAAATTTATCCTACAAGATAAAAGGATAGTACCCAAATCCAACTTCAAATTATAAAATTTTTCCCTGATCATTATATCGTGGTTAATGATTTTTAACTCTTTCTGGATAATAGTAGAAATACCCTTTTCCCTAGTACCCATGTGTCCTTCCTCAAGGATGATGGATAATTCCACAACTTTTGGGGGGTACATCCCATCCTACATTGCAAACATCATGGGATAACCGTCTCCCAAGGATTATTTTGGGATTTTCCGAATAATTACTTGTCAGAAACTACTAGAGTCATGAAAAAGGCATATTAAAAAACAATAAAATTAAACCAATGCTTCAAATCAACCCATTTCCTTCCAGAACAACTCACCTTATATCTTAATTCTGATAAAAATCTTTAAACTACATGATAGATTGAATTTAATTTAGATCTAGAGAAAAATTGGATCGAAAAAATAACACGTGCAATGATCAGAACAAAGGTACCACCCCACAATGTTGATGTTAAAATGAATTATTTTCAGATTATGAAATGGTATGGGGAAGCTCAAAAAGGAGATATATGTCTCAATAATCAGTGAATCCTGATTCAAAATAAAACAAAATAACCACAGAATGAGTTAAATGAAAAACATTATACAACATATGGAGCATTCTACCAAGAACAGATTAGGTTATCTTCTATCACAAATATAATTAAAAAATTCCTTGGGTCAAAGATCCATATAATCTTCTATTCTATCACTTCCCATTAGATGTAATTAGGGTATATAAAGGTTATTTAAAAATAATTAAAATATTTAATTTTATTTATACTACTAAATTTATTATTTTATGAAAATATAAAAGATTTATAGGAGGAAAAAGAATAATTAAAAAGAAAATTGATTGGTTAACGTGACTACCTATTCCCTGGAATGGCCCATTTTTATCACCAAATAATAGCTCTATAGTTGGTCTTTTAAGAATACCTATACCTATATATAGTTTCAAGGAATGTTGATAAGCTAATATTTTATATTTTCATTAATATGTAAGGCTCAATGTCATCTAAATAATACAATGGAGGGTTCCCATTTAAAATTAATGGGAGGGGCACTCTTGGTGTTTATTGAAAAATTAAATTAATATAAATTAATTTTAATGTCGAAATGGATCCAAAATTATAATATTGAATATAAATGCGTGTATGATTCGAAATTATACCATAAAATTAAATTTGGACATTTTTGTATAAAATATTTAACTTTATTATTTTGGTTTACCACTTTATTAACAATTTTGAAAATTACTGTCATATTAATGTTTCATATACATTAGCATGCAATAATTCTTCAATAAAATTTATAAAGTCCCATAAATGAGCAATTGTTGATTCATAAAATATAATTAATTTATTTCTTATAAAGATAATATTCCTTATAATTTTATATTAATTAAAAAAATATTATTTATTATAAAATAACATTAATGAAATTTTAAAACTATTTTTATAATCTGTCATTAAATACGTCAAGAAAAAGATTGAATTTTAATATAATTTAATTAAATAATATTAATATGTCATATTAATCAATATAAGTCATTGAACACATTAGATCTATCTAAATATATTTCTTATAGTATTTTTATTATCATTTATTTTATTTTTACAATAATAGAATAATTATTGCATCGGTATTCTGTAAGAATTTAAGATAATTAATTCATACCTAAAAAATGAAGTTAATTTACAATGATAAATATAAATATTTAATAATAAAAATTAGAAATTTTAATAAAACACATCTTTTATTTTTATCTCTTTGAGAAATATTGTATTTATCAAAAATATGAGTGTGATATTTTTTACATTACATTAAAAAAAATTAAAAATTCATGTTCACAAATAACCGGAAACAAAATGTTATATATTTAACATATGGATTATTTCTTATGATTTATAATCATCAAATAAAATTTTGAAAACTATTAGGGACTTTTTATAGTCCTTATGGTTTTATTTTTAACATTAATTACAAGATTTACCCTTTATCATGGAAACAAAATTTCTAAAGTTGTTAATCAAAATGATCAAAAATAAAAGGGTAAAATTAATAAAATTTGGACCTCCAAATTCAAAATATTGATTCCATTTTATAAAGTTAAAAACATATAAGTGGATCAAAAAAATTTTAACAGAAAAGTGAGATACAGGGTGAAAACCATTTTTTGGAAAAAAATATTTTCAATGCTAAAACATTAAATATTTGTATACCCTGATTGTTTATAAAATACTTAATAAATATTATTAAAATTATTAAATATTTATTTAATAAATTTATTTAAAATAGTTTACCTATAGTGTGTAATTTTAATTTATTATTATAAAAGGATATTGTGTGCCTAAAAGTGTTTTTCAGAAGAAAAATATATTTTTAATTAATTTTTTAATATTAATTTATAATCAACTGATAAACATTTAATTACTTTAATAATATTTAAAATACATATTTCAAAATTTATTTATTTCTATCCATACTAATCCAACATCAAGGAAAGAAGTAAAAAAAATTTATATTTTATTAGTATATCATGGTTCGTTTAAACTTAGTGTTGTGTGTAATGATTGTTATCGACGAAAATAATTTTATTTTAAAAATAAAATATTTCTTAAAAAATAAGGTACATACATTTTTTCCCCATAAAATCAATTTATCAATTGAAATTCATCACATTAATTAATATATTATAATATTTTTTTTTAAAAATCCTCAGGTTCCCATGTAACATCACTAAATTAGTGATTTCTAGAGAGAACATTCACTTGGTGAGTAGTTTTATTGTGTTGTAATTTATCCCATCAATCCAAGATTTATATTGGAAATTATTCATAAAAAATATATTGTTTAATTATTATGACCACTATGTTTTGTACATATTATGTCTTAGGTATGTACTTACTTAGGAGGGATACATATAATACATCATGAACCTTAGAGAGATTCAATGGAAGTTCCTATCAATAAGCTAATATCCCAACATGATAAAGAACTTTTAAGGGACAATAATACCTTGGAATAAGCTATCCCTTATATCTAAATTTCATAACCTTATTACATAGGCCAATTCATGTGAACCATTCTCACCGACTACATATTACTAATAACATTAATTATTCGCTTCATATATTTTCAATGGAATTTGAGCTTCCCTGATGTGTTTTTTAATAGATATTACTATCTCTACCATTAACCAATGTATCTAAAATCATAGTAGCATTATTTCTCTAACATCATTCCAAAACATTATATTTCAACAATTCCATCCATATACATATTCATAGAGAGACATATGAATTCTCAAGTGGATGCTATTTTAATAAGAAGAGTTGATTAGAGGAATGCGTTGATACCAATATCCCTTAAAAAGCATAGATCATGATCTCAGTACATCCTCCTGGGGTTTAATAGTTCTCTCAGACTGGCCATCTATCTGAAAATAATAAGTTGTTCTAAAACTAAACATTATATATTGAACCTTCTAGATGATTCCTTAGACCATCTAGGAAAACCTTGAATACCGGTCAGTTAAAGTATAACGTAGTATCTAAGAAACTATACCTATTCCATAATGTATATGCTAGAAATCAGATCTTGAGATAAATAATCTATAATATTGAGGAATTGTGTTGAATTTTTAAATAAACTGACTACAAACCATATAGAGTTATATATTTTATAATTTTTAACTATTTTAATAGAAAAATCAATGGTGGTTTTTTTTCATTTACAATTCTTATAAGATTAATAGTTGCAACGTTGTCTAATACTAATGTATCATATCCTTAACTTTTGAAAAAAAATAATGAATAATATATAAGCTATGAAATATCACCCTTCATTATATCCCAATATAAATACTCTCCCAAATCATTATATATCTTAATAATTATTGGATTAATATAGTATGAAGAATTATGAGCTTCCTCTAACATCTCCATAATTAAATTTGGTGTGGATGAAACAAAAACATGGTTCCATAATGTCATAATTTCATCAAAATCATGGTTAAACACAATAGTATTTCTCCACTTCATATATAGTTCTATAACTACCTTATGAGTCTTTAAATCCTAACTTGGATATATGATTGAACACCCATTTGAGCTAGATAATATTCCTCCCTTATTTTATGATTTATTATTCTTTCATTTTAAAATCCATAAATATTGTATCTTTTTTCATCCAAATCATATATAATATTTCATGATTCATTCAACTCAAATAATCAACCACATTTTTTATATTCCTCCGGTCGTAATGTATTAAGCTTTCACAATCATTAATCAACTCTAATAATCTTCTCTAGAGAATATTTAACTCTTTCAATGTCAAAATATACAATAAAATTTTATGATCTATATATATATCACACCCATATCCATAGTGATAATGGATCAATATATTTAATTCCAAAAATTACCGAAGATGACTCCAAATCATGAGCTGGTTAATTTTTCTCTCTAACCTTCTATTATAATGATGTATAACATATTTTCATATCATTTTTTCATTATAATGCATCCCGATAACAACTTTTACGCATTAATATAGATTCCAAAGCCTTATCTAGTATAGGGTAATGTATGAACAAGCACATTGAATAACATATAATTCATTTCATTGAAATTATATTAACATTATCCTTTGAAAAGTAACTTTGTTAATTTTCAAGATAACATGCTATGTGGATTAGATAGCAATGAGAAATCCCCCACAAAGCATTGAGAATATCTATCCAAACCATGAAAACTATGGATCATAGTATGAGTGGTTGTTCAGAGCGAATATTAAATAACATATATCTATAAATTATATTCTAATATACCATAACTTGTGATTATATCACCCAATAACGAATCTTTGAAAAGATAAAATTCTCACTTGGGAACTTTTCAATGAGATTATCCTTCTTAGGGTTTTCAAAACAATCCTCAAATTTTTTGCATTCTATTTAATTATATTTTAATATATAAGAATATAATATATAGATACCACAACAAACTAATCAGGGAACTCTATAAATACTATATCCATTAAACCCCTGAAGATGACAGGGGAATTAGTATGGCCAAAGTCAATCACTATAAACTCATAATTTCCGTCCCTTGAATAAAATGTTATCATTGGTTTATCCACCATAACCATCAATTAATGATATCCAGATTTAATTTCCACTTTTTAAAAGAATTAAAATCCATAAAATTGATCACAAGAAACATAAATATGGCCTAGATGATACTTTTTCTTGATATATATATTGTTATGTTTTCAATAATCAAAGTTGAGTCAAAATGATCCAAATTTATTCATAAAAAAATTGTATTACCCTAGGTGATGCACTTTTATGAAGGAATATCTTGTCTGGATTCTTCTATAGTGGAATCTTCAGTTCACGAACCTCTTTTTTGGGAATTATATAAGGATTCTTTGAAATATGTGTAGCAAAAACTATTAGATAGGTCAAAAACATTACTTCAAAACATAGAGGAAGACCCAAAACTTCTTTTGGAAAGAAAACAATATACTCTTTCATAATAAAAATATATTCGATAATGAGTTTATCCCCAAAAATTTGAGATAATTTTACCTTTTTATTAAGAATTAAGACTCATATAATTGATGTGATTTCCATCAAACTATTATATTTTTCATCACTATGTTACATGATCACTGGTTGGTTCGTAATATTAAATGCGACTTCCCTCACATAATAATTAAGGTGGTATTTTGCTAGATAATTCATATCCATTCCTGAAATAACATCCAACTCATTAAAAGGTATAATAAGATGTTTTCTAGGAATCAAATTCCAAAAAACATCAATGTGAGAATAATCATGGACATGGGATGAGATCATAATACCATTAGGGATTCATGCTTCTTATTGAATGCATAATTATTGAGGTGATACTATAATACCATTTAAAAATACCATAGATGTAAAATGGTCAGCAGTTCCAAAATCAAATAATACATTTTCATTTCTATAGTATATGGCAGGTGTTTGTTTCACTACATAGTTATCAGACCCTTCACTAGGAATAGTGATTTCAGGATATTTCATTTTTTCTATAGTCTTAAGAGGTTTTCTATGATGATCATCATCATTAACCTTCATATTTGGGAACTTATTAGAATAATACCCATAATCTATATCTTTTAAACTCTATTTTATGGGTGGTGAAATATATGAATATTTATATTTAGTCATTTCATTAGATAACATCTTCCATTAAAATTTTAATTTCATTACTCGATGGACTTTTATTCCACAGTCAAAACATTTTTTATTACACATGAGGTAATTAACTTCATGTTTTCTTCCACACATTAAGCATATGGGAAGTCTCATTTTCTTATCTGAATAGTTTTTATAATTTCATTTTATTTCCATATTTTTTCTTTTATCAAAACCAATAGATTGATGGAAGACAACAATATTTATTTCTACCTTGACAGAACATTGCACAATTTATACATCGAAACTAATGCCCCTTAGGGATAAACCCTTTAGAGACCAAGTTTTTTGAAACTAATGAATAAATATATATTAATTTTAGGTTAAAAGATATCACCAAAATCATTACTCATAAGTCTTGTAATGTGTGACTCATATGAACCAATAGATTCATCATTCATCAGTTTTAGTTCAAGGAATTGATCCTCCATTTTTAAATGAGGCAAAAAAATTATTGGGAAATGTGTTCATTAACTTATCACACTCCATGGATTCAATTCCATCCTTTTCAATTTTTTTTGATAATATTCCACTAAGGATATACTTTTATTTCCAAATTATAAACAACAAAATAAAATTTTCAAGGTTATAAAAATTAAGAAAAATATAATTTTTCAGTGGTAATGATCCATTTATCATCAAATAGTGGATCAATAGATTACCTAAAATAACATTTTTGTTTACTCATGATAGAATCAATATAATTTTATCCCATAAAGTTTTCATTTTTAGTCATCGCAAGATTTATATCTTGAAAAAGATTCATAAGCGTAACTACAATATTTTTCATGCCAACTCACCTATCAATTGGTTTCTTAGGTTGTAAATAAATAAATTTACCATTAAATTCCCCATTAACATGATTCATTCAGGTTCCTTCCATCTACTATAATCCAAAATTAATATTTATAGCAATAATAACCATAATCATAAACCATATAATCATGTAAATATCATATAGGATGTATAACTCATGAATACTTCTTCTGTGACACATTAGGTTTAACTAGGGTCATTCATGATCATTACTAAAACATTTGAATTTGATCTTATAATTAGAGTAATCCCTAGGGTTTGAACTGATGTTATATCATCCTAGTTTACAATGGTTAACTAAACCATTATTTGATACCCACTATATAGATCCATAATTTTAACACATAAAAATATTTTCTTATTATATGATTATCATTTACATAACCTGATGATCAATTAAAATATCAAATATGTCTAGTAAATTTGGATAAATGGACTTATAATGAACTAGTTGATAAATGAAAAAAATAATATCCTGCTTAGTTCTTCATTAGTTACTCCCTTCATAGACATAGTTTACCAAATACAACTATTCACAGCCTTGTAAAAGAAAACATAAGAAATGTTCACCTCTAATGCTCAATATGAGTAAAATATTATATATCGATGATTTTATAATAAAATAATGGTAATATTGGTATGATAACATTAGCATAACTTATAAAAACCATATTATCCATATCAAAGATCATAATTTTGAGTCATTAGATAAATCATAGTAGTTCATATGACATGAATCATAATATAATAAAATAATATGTGTAATGAAAGAACAATAATTGTATAATTCAGGGATTTATTGCATAAAAAATATTAAAAGACTATATATCAATGATTCCTACCAATACATTCATACCATGTTAGTCTTGGGATAACCACCAATGTACATACTTCATGACTGGGATAACCTCTCATATACCTTCTTTTTGGATTGGTATAACCTCTCATGTAACCTTTGAGATCATCTAAAATTAATCATTACCAAATTAATTGGATGGATATATAGGTCCCACCCATCAGATCAAGATAATAATATGTATGTGTGGCACAAGATCATATATTATCTTGATAAATGAAAATAAATAGGTTTCATAAATATTTCATTATTTCATCATAAAATAACCCATAGAAAAATAACTCATCAAATAAACAACACCTCATTGTAAAACATCCATATAATAAGTATGTATAGTATTATATGTTTATATTAATTTGGAAAAATTAGTAAAATTTATGTTTCATTTAATTGTTTAATCAAAATATTTGTTAAAATTTTATACGTAAAATAACCATTCAATTTTGAAATCACTACATTAAAATATAAAAATTGATAAATATTATATAAAACATTTTATTTTACAATAAAAATGTGATATTTTAAAGGAAAATTTATTAATTTATCTACCATGAAAATATATAATTCAATTCATTCAATATAAGTTAAAAAATTTATCTATATTTATTTTTGGAAAAGTCAGAAAGTATCTTGTTTGGAAAATGAAAAAACTATTCCTAACATATCATTTGGTGGAAATTCAAAAAATGGGTAAAATTTAATTTAAAAAACACAGGGATAATAGTAAAAAACATCTTTAAAATATTATTACAAACATAGTAATGAAAGAAAATTTTATTTCAACAAAAGAGATATATGAAATTTATTTTACTTAAAAACATATTTTCGGTCTCTTATATTCTTGTGGCGAGGAACATTAAATGAAAAAATATATTTTCATTAAATAAAAAGTGGTTATTAAAATTCAAATGTTTCATGGAAGGTATATTAAAATAATTCATCATTATAAACATAATCATGAATAATACTGATAAACAATGAGATTGTGAAACCCCTATCGCTTTGGTATCATTTGGATCATAATCTTAATAAAGGAAATAAACCTAGTTTTATATGTTATCATTTTTTTAATTATAAAAATTATAAAATACATTGATGTATTTTTAATAAACCACAAAGGAAGTAAGTGGTGTATATGGCATGTGTCACATAGAAATAAAATTGAGATGAAAATATCTTACATTGATTTCCACATGATTTGAAGGTACCCTATCCCCTTGTATAATAATTTTAAATTAATTAATAGTCTATATAAAAATAATTTTAATACTAATAATATTATATTTATCTATTATATATTTATTTATAATAATTCATAAAAACGTATATATACAAAAAAATAATCACACTGTTCCTAGAGACGGCATGTCGTACATATGCATGAATACTACTTTCAAATTTTTTTGAATGATAGAACTAAATAATATTACAAAATAAATTTAATTTAAATAATAATTTTTATGTCACATATATCATATATATTCAATAAACTCACCCTTACTATAATCCAACTAAAATTAGAATGTAAAATGAATCACATCGCTTTTTAGAGGTGGCAGTCATCGCATACAAATGAATGATGTTTCCATTTTCCAATGGTTTGGATAGTAAGGTGTTTGATATAATATTATAATTCTATAATTATATATATTTAATAATTTTAATATATAAACATTATACCCATCATAATAACCATCCATTAAATATGGTGAAAATAAATGAATTGTATTTCTCTGTTAAGACGACACGCCATATGTAGCCACGGGCAATACTTCCACTTCCCATTCAAAGAATAATGGTTGAATAAATGTGATTTCTTAATCATGAAAACATATAATTATACTTATGAAAAGTAATTTTTTATTTTATGAATAATATAATATACAAATAAGAGGTAAATGATTAATTAAAAATAAGGTGATCTGTTAAGGTGATTACCACTTCATTGGAATGACAAGTTTTGATCTCCTCTAAAGGGCTCGAGGATTGTCCTTATGTGAATATACGAACCTTTATGTTATGAATAAGGATGTATAGAATATAAATTTTTATTTTTTTTTGATCTTGAAGGATAACTGTGGTGTGAAGAAGAGATAAGTGATGCCCCGTTTTATAATTGAGGGGAGGCACACTCTTGGAATTTATTTTATTATCGAATTAATTAAAAATAATTTTAATAAAAAAATGGATTCAAAGAGAAAAAATTCTAATATAATATTAGGTGGAGACAAAATACTATCATAAAATAAAATTCATACAATTTTTAATCATAATTTTTCCCTTATCATTTGGTTTTAACCCTTCATCAACCCTTTGACAATTACCAAAGTATTAAATGTTTCTACAGTATATGGGTCAAAAATGCTACTATGAAATTTCAAAAACCCCAAAAGGATCTTGGATGATAATAAAAACCTTATATAATTCATTTTATTAATATAATTTTTTTTTCATTTGATATATTTTAATAAAATATTTTTATTATTATGAAATTCCATTAATGTCGTTTTCGGCAATATTTTTTTTAATTTGACTTTAAATAAATAAATATAATTGTTTAATTATAATATAATTCTTTAAAATAATATTAATACTTCATATAAATTAATAAAAATGTGTAAAATATTAAATCATCCTAATTATATTAATTCTAATATTATTAATTTCATTTGTTTGATTTTTGTGTCAAATGAATAATTACAACAACAACCTTGTAGAAGCATTTAAGGAAGTTAATTATTAACTAAATGTAAAAAATAATTTAATATGATTAATATAAATAATTTATATTTAAAATTACTATATAAAACCAAAATTATCTTCTATTTTTTCATATGTTAAAAATATTATAGTTATTACAAACAAGAGTGTGAGATTTTTTACTATTCTTTAAATAAAACATTATAAAACTAATAATAATATCCATTTGGAATAAAAATGTCATATATTATAAATTTTAATTAATATTTAAAAGTTTTACACATAAAGTAAAGTTTTTTCATGTGTTACGGTCATTTTATTATCATTTTCATTTTATTTTTAACACTAATTACCCGATTTACCATTTATCATGGTAACAAAATTTATAATGTTATTATTCAAAACATCCCAAAATAAAGGGGATAATTTACCTAATGTAGAAATAATTATTCAATAATTAGAATCCATTTTATCAAATTCAATACCAATAAGTAACACAATATAATTTAAAAGAAAGTCTGAATGACACAATAAAATCTGTTTTTAGATAAATATATTTTCAAGCATAAAACATGGTTTATTATTGTCCCATGATATGAAAAATACTAAAAAATGAGTGTTAAAAAAATTTATTTGTTATATAATTTATAATTTTCATTTCAATAATTCACTTATAAGGATTGATTTTAAATTATTAATATAATAACACATTTTATAGATAAAAAACGTTTTTCAATAAAATATATTTTTTCCTTTGAAATGATTTGTTATTATCATTTATAATAAATTTATAACAAATGAAATATTTTCAAAAATATAAAATCATATATTTTTGATAACTTATATAGTCATATTAATACACTCTAATACAACAGTTAGGCTATGATTGTTAGATAATAATATTTTTGTAGTATATCATTGTTTTTTCAACTCGGAGTTTCTTGTAATGCATGTTAAAAGGAAAATACATTTAATTTTAAAAATATATCACATTAAATCTAGGTTTTTACAGGTAAAAATTTTTGGATTATTTTTTCATAGCCTATTTGGGTAATTTATTTAATGTGTGTTCAATAATTCAATTTGTGATGAAACTGATTAATGGTGAATCAATTACCGAAGTAGGTTGATAAGAGTAACTTAACAACCACTATGACTTCATAGGGACAATAGGTTTTATTTTGTGGAGTATGTAATGAATATTGGTTGTATGGGAGTTTATAATACATAGGACTATTGAATTTTCATTTCTTGGATTGGTCAAATTTTGAATCGGTACATAGAACTGAATTTTGGGATTTGGGAACCCTCAAACATGTGAATTTATAATTTATTTGTGATTTAGAATTTCATAGGGGAGGATTGGTGATCAATTAAGCTATTCAAATGAATATCGAGCAACTGTAGAAAACTATCGTACGCATTTTTGATCCACAATCAAACTATCAACTAGAAGATGTTTGGCCAGTAATAGCCCCTTAATAAGGGTTCCCCATGGCTAGCTGGTGCACTAATACTGATTAGCTAGTGGGGGTATAAAATTTCTAAATGAACCCTCCCCTATCACGAACCAAAAAGGTTCGATGCGAAATTGGTTACTTAAAATGGCCCATGACATTCCAATATCATGTTCATGATCAACTCGGGGTGGTGAAAACACCAATGGTTTCAACGAGAGACAATGGGTCTAATTTAACAGAATATAATTTAACAAAGCAGTGTAAATGATAATTGGAACCCAATATAAAAAAATCACAAGAAAAAGAAATTGAAAATTAATTAAAAATAAAACCAAACCAATAATGGTGACAAAAAAAACTCTGTCTGACAACACATGTAACTCATTAATACAAAAACTCGACATTTCTGTATTGAGAATGATAAAAAATAAGAATAGGTTTGTAAGGATAAAAAAAGAATATAAATATATGTGTGAGTATTAAAACTCAGTAAACATGCCAAATAATCTATTCCCAGTGCATTTACATTAATAAAAAGTTCAATTTATTTGTATATTTAAGTAATATATATAAATATATGTTTTCCACACATTCATGCTTAAAAAATCATATTCCACTAACAAATTTATTTTAAAACAAGTTATTCTTAAAATTGACGGAAAGAAGATTTTAGAGAGAGATATAGAGGATGGAAAATTATTTATGTAATGTGGTGAAAGAGATAAAAAAATCCATAAATTTTTGTCATAAAACCATTCAACACCAAATTCCATGTTTACCAATGAGACACCTCACAAACAAGTAGTATAAACGAAGACAAGAAAATGAGGGAAATTTAATGCACTACACAAGTAACCAAACCAGATAAGGCACTTAGATTATACAACATAGATAACTGAGTGTTGGGGGAACATGGGAATACCTCAGAGATTAGAGGATAATATAATATATACAGTAAAATGTTCCACTATGTTAGTATACCTGATGTAATCAAACGTCCCTTGTACTGAGTCATAACTAACTTGACCTAATCGAGTGGAAACATCCACACAAAGAATATGCACATATTAATGGGAAACTTTCCAAAGCATAATCTTAAAAAAGTGAAACAAGTGTTCTTGTATATTCCACATTATAGTCTAGGTTACCATGTTCTTCCTGAAATGGGAGTAAGCCAAATGATTCCATGAAAAAATCGAGACATATATAACAAGAACATTCCACCATATGCATCACTTATCTATATTTCAAAAATAAATCACAAAAAGGAACAACCCACCATTCCTTCCAACCATAAATTTCCTAGGGATTTCCCATACCAAGGTCCTCAAATTTTCTTTTTATAATGAACAAGGAATGGGATATATATTCCAAGGAGATTTTCCCATGGGATTCCCTTTCCATAAATTTCCAACTAGGCCTCGAGTATTATTTTGGTGTCAAAACATTTCCAAAAAGTACCAAGAATAAAAATTATAATTTTATGATATATTGAAACATATTTCAGAAAGAAAAAAACAATTTATAAAAAAAATAATTTTAATGGGAAACTCAGAATATTATAGAACAAGGTGTGCATGAAAAAATAAAATAATACTACGCTATTTAATTCAAATGAAATTAGATTAATATCAGAATAAATAAAACTTATAAATAATACATATACCCAATTAGTGTCAAAATAATGTTTAGACATCATGAAATACATGTTTTTTAAATTTAAAGTCCATGTGAAAAGGGAAACATACCTCAAACTCAAACACATGGACAATGGAAACCAAAATCATATTCAAGATGTCCTAAAGTGACAACGGAAACCAATATGAACCTTAACAAAATAAAACCCCTAATTTAAAATAATTAAAATATAAAACCTCGAATAAAGAAACCTAGGGACAGAGAGAGACAAGAATAAAATTGAAAAATATGGAAGAGTGAGATAATAATATGGGATAAAATTGAGGGATCAACTTAATAGATGAAGAAATCAGATGGATTAACCCTTTTAATGATGTTGGAGGACGACAGAATATGGTAAGAGTATAACATGATTCACACAGGGAAAGAGGGGAAGAACGAGGGGGTTTAAATCCAATGAAGCAAAAAATGATAAAATGACATTTTTATGAATCAGGGCACAACATACAGTTTGGTCACATGGTTTGGGAAACCATACTTCAACCACACATCCTTTACTAGACTCACATGACACCCACACATTTTGACTGAATGGTTTCAAAGTCTATGAGAAAAATGTATTTTTTGGTCATGTCAAAACTTTCATAACCATTTTCATGTTTCCCTCATGCTTTAGACTTGTTTTGATCAAATAATGTACCCTTATCCAGAGATTCCTATTGACCAATATAGTTACTCTAGATATCCACCTGCTTTGCATAAAAACCAGAAATACCCTTGATACCCAAACTGTGCAAGAGGAATGTGAACTAAAAATCAAATCAATATTTGGAGACCCTAGGGTATTTCCTTAACCATGCACAAAATCCAACAAAAATAAAAAAAACAACCCAAAAACCCATATTTTGATATAAAACACTCTATAATCAAGATAAAATCTGACGAAAAAATTAATCCAAAATAAAAGTGAAAAATAAAAACTAAGATGTGATTGTTCTCCCCACAATAATTCTTTATACCCCCATAAATCCTAAATTCTTCGAATTTATTTTGCAAATGAAAATTGATCAAACACTCACGCGATCCAAAAAATCAAGATGAATAATTCCTCAATCATCACAGGTAAAAACATTCATCCCTACCTAAAATAAATCAATATTCTCCACCCACTTCTAAATGAAAGATAAGGATCTCAAGTTTCAACAAAAACACCTTACTATAAAAAAACATGCTTTCTCAAAGAGTCCAATTTATACCAATGTTGAAGGGAAAATTCAATGATATATAACCCATAATTATAGATAATAACTAGTAGTTACCTACGACGGGGGTTCGAAGAAAAGGTACTATGTTGAAACGAGGGTTTACCTCTAACATATGAGGAAGACCATGGTGGAATACCAATCATATTAGGATTCTAGATGGATTCCAAACCAACACAACCCATTAAACATTGAACCTAAAAATTAGATAAAATATCTATTACTCTATGAAGGAACTTAATTACAAGAATAAGATGTGCAACATAACGTGCTTTCACTCCATGATGTAAAAACTATGAGTTTCCCAAAATGAAATATCTATCAGAATAGATATTCTCTTAAATGATCCCAACATCCTCTCCCATTATAAACAAGGTGACTACATTACAAGATACATCCATTAAAACATAAATATAATATACATCAAAACCATAAATCAATCTCGAAAGAGGGTACTATTCATCCAGCTGAGCCACATTCTATATTGAGGGAGTGGATATGGATCTAATATTCCTTCAAGATACCCGCCTTTAGAGCTACTATAGATTACAAAAATGAATATAAGAATGATATGTCATCAAATAACTTGTATACACATTATTTGTTTGATTGAGATTTCCACATTGATGGTAAAATAGTGTTGTTTTTATATAAGAAGATAATGAAAGATCATAATTCCTCTTAATTCCACCCCTAATATGACCAACATAAGTCATATTTCCCATATATTTTCTAGAATTTCCTCCACAACAAACTAAATTTGATGAAATATTTATGAACTCAATAAATATCTCTGACACGGATTCAACCATCGTGTCTCGATTTAACACATTGGAAAAGGATGTTATATTTAATTTATTCACCTTCAATTGTTGATCAGAATGAAGTCCATAATCAAATTGAGGATCTTTCATAGAATAATATTTATCTCACTCTGGAGGATAGAGAAATAGATCCACAATTCAATAAATGAATTCTAACATCGACGCATCACCCTTCTAAAGGATGAACATATCCATCACCTTCTCCACATTAATATCTATAGAGAAGTACTATTGCATAAAAGAAAACATTAAAGAATTATCTGGAAAGGTCAACATAAATCATAGTCCTAGAAAACCACTTTAACCACTTCCAATATGAACTATTAAACATAAATGAAGTGAAATTAAATTTTAGGGACTCCAGAAACTCATGTAAATTGATGATCACTTAGATTTTTCACATCAGTTTTCTTTTTCAAAAGAATGAAACCGACGATAAAATAGAGCAAGGTTCAACTTTTGAAACTCATGGAAAATGTATTTAGGATACTCAACTGAATGGTCCCTTGATGGTGATCCAATTGTACCTATACTGAGAATATCCATCAAAAATTTAGTGGTGGTTTACTCTAAATAACTAAGATAAAAAACACAATAAAAACAATCTCACTATCAATAGATCATTACAATTTAACAAAAAATATAAAAGTAAAACAACTCAAAAATTTCCAAAAACCTTTATTTATGAAATATGTCTAAACACTACATAGAAGTACAAATATAAATAAACATGAAAATACATTTAGCATTACAATCATTCCTTATTTTTCATCAAGAAATCCATCCCTTTACCATTAAAACTCATTTTCATTTTAAAAGAATCCCATAATACCATTTGAAATATATCACAGAATAGTTTGAAATTGACCAAGAGAAATGAAAACATTTTTCAAAATATGTTCAATAAAAAACCATGTAAAATGTGTATCCATTATCTGTGATTTATTATTAATCAATGTTGAAATCCCAATTTATTTATTTTTAAATCAAAACATACCCATTTGAGATTCTAGTTTCAGAATTTAATTTGATGCTTTCAAAATAGTTTTTAAATTTTAGAATGTCCCAAAATTAATATCCCAGGGGGGAATTTTTTCAAGGGGTGACATGTCCATATGGTTAGTGTCTATATTCCAATAACACCACTCACTTATATAGTCTTTTCGGACCATTTCCCTAGCTCTTCCAATCTTTCTAGGCTCTCCAAGCTCAGAAAAACGTAATCCAAAGTCTAATTTCTTCCTATGTACAAAACCACTCAAAAAAAAATCCAAAAAAACTCCATAAATCAATGCTAAAGAAAATAATTGTTACTGAAAAAGAAAAAATTCAAAATGAAGACAGAAATACCAATTTCCCATAGTATCCTCACGGTGTGACATAGAATATTTTAGCCAAACACCTCTTCATTCCTACACCCCATGCTCAGACAGTACTACAACATCAACCTTGGAATCCTAAATAACCAAGGGACCTCTAATATCTTAGTCCCATAAAGAACATATGCTCTGATACCATTTTATCATGAACCAACATGGGTCAACCCCCAACTCGTCACCCAATTAGGGCTGTGAAAACCCCATGGTTGTTCCCAATCACCATGTGGTGGTGATATGTAGCATGGGAAACAATAATAAATATTGTTAATTATTTAAACCAATATAAATACAATAATATTGAAAGACCATCATGGAGTACAATATAAAAAAATACCATATTAACAAACTACAAATTAACAAAAAATAAAACCAATCCAAACCAAATGATATAACATTGTGTGTCCATAATAAGAGGTCACTAGTGAGAGTGAAATCCTAAACAAGGGAATAATGTGTTCATGAATATTCAAATAGCTATGATAGGTTCCTATATTGTATTTAATATGGGTATGACCCAATCTATTTCATGAAAACAAGAAAAAATATATGAAAATCACAAATAACCACATGAAACACATATATAAACATCACCCCTGAATTACCACAAAGAAAAATAGCCTTTTATTACAACAATTAATTACAAATCTTGTACCCATACCAAATATCCTATTTCATTTAACAATGAACAATTCAATGTGGTGATATTCTAAAGAGTTTTTTCAATGGAGTTCCATTTCAATAAAGTTACCATTGAACCACATGCATTATTCAGGTGAAAAGTATTCCAAAAGGGGCCATAAAAACCAAATATATTTCTTTGAGATATTGAAACAAGTTTTGAATCAAAAACATCTTTTAGGAAAAAACTCCTTTTAAAGGCCTACTTTTCATTTTACCGAACACATGGTGTGCTGGGATAAATAAAAAAATTATAAACAATTTAAATAAAAGTATATTCACTTGATTTCATTCTATATAATACTTATAAATTACACATATCACAAATTAGTATCAAAAGGATGTGTGAACATCAACCAAACATTGTTTGTTAAATATAAAGGCCATGTGCAAGGGTAACATAGAACAAACAGATGTTCTTGGTAAATAGAGACCCAAATAGACTTCAAGATGGTCGAAAGAGATAAGAGAGACTAAGAAGAACCTTAATAGGAAAAAATCCGAAATTTTAAAAATAATAAACATAAACCCTATACTAAATAATAAAACAATAAAGGGAAATTAGAAGAAAATATAAGAATAATGAAGAAGGATAATATTAGAGGGGATTTCCATCATAAATCAATCAAAAATATGAAAGAATCACTTGGTTTCACCCTTTAAAGGAGGTTGGGGAAATGTAGAAAATTGGGGGAGCCTCCATTTAATTTCATAGTAATAGAGGGTAAAAGGATGGTTATATGGTCAAATTTCAAAGATGTAAAGTTGTAATCTGAATTTTTTTAATAAATTATTTAGTACACATAGTTTGGTCATATGGATTTTGAAACCATTCATCCCTTAAAAGACAGACAAGACACCTGCATAGTTTGGATAGGCAGTTTTGGAAATGGTGCCCCAACCATGTGGTTAGGTTCTCAAAAATATTTCAGAACCCTGCGCACAATTCTCACTTGTCTTGGACTAAACAAGCTTATATTGTTTACCCCCATCTAGGGGCACCCCAAGATCCACACGGTTACTCCTGGGATCCACGCATTTTGGATCAAACCATGTGCTTCCCATGAAACCCAAACCATGTAAGTGGAAAATGATCTAAAACAGGGGATCAACATCAGTATTCCATATACTTTACACATAACCCTGCACAAAAACCATGAAACAAAATAAAAACTACTCCAAATTCCAAATTTCATCCTAAATCACACGAGACTGAAGACAAAATACAAATAAACATTTACATGGAAAAATAAAAGTAAAGAATAAATTTCTCTATGTGACATCGTCGCCCCATGTTTAAGGGGTAATACTCCCTATATTATCTTCTTATAGCTTATATGGAATGGGTAATTGCAACAACATTATTCCCCTCATGAACCATTAAGTATGATTTTTTTGGTGACTTTAAAAACTAATTATAGATACATGTTCGACACTATTGTATTCTCCTCATACCATATTTTTTCTCTAATATTGAGATATTTTTATGAATATAATATTGATTACACCAGATCATGGTGCAATAAATAAATTCTCTTTGGTATTTTTTCAGCCACGCTTGAGGATGTCTTTAGATTACCTTTGGGTGAGTTAATTTTTTATTTCATAAAGGGTTAATTGATGTGTATGTTTTTCAATGTATATCACATTAAATAAATTTAAATTTTACATTTAATTTGCATTTAATGTTGTGTTTTTTCTCAATGAATAGTTGTAGACATGAGACGGTCCCTTGGGGAGACGTTGGGTGTTGTTCTATTGTGTCAACAACAATCACTGTTAAAATAGTCAATATAATTTTTTGGTTTAATTAATTAAATTATCTATAAATTGTTTATATTAGTTTTTTATTCTTTAGTGAGGCTTATGCATCAAAAAAATGTGTGGTGACCAATTGAACCAAGGTGATCCTGGTCGAGGCCATGCCATGAGTTCTCCACATATGTAATATTTAAAAAATTGAGTTTCTTATAAGTAAATTGGATTTTTTACACACATTATTTATTATTACCTTGATTATATGCATAGTTTCATGTGATATCACTAGGATTGGGAAATCATCCTCTAAGTTAACTATGTTGTTTAATGATTTAAATCTATAACTAAATAGACAATAAAATTAATAATTAATTTAATTATATGAAATGGCAACTGATGGCCACTAAAAGGTGTCACAGAACACTATGGTCCCCTAAAAACATGCTGGTTGCCTCAGATATAGTGGCCCAACATTTTTATTCCATATTATTATGTCATTTTTATGATAAAGAATTTAGAAATAACTCATTCAACAGTTGAATGGTTTAGAATCATGGGAAACCTATGCACACACATCGCATATACATAATAAAACTGAAATATTATTTAAATCATTCTTATCTATCATCCTAGAAGAGCTATCATTATCCTTAGTATATGTAATCACCAAAGTATATACATCAAATTAAGTGGTGAGATAAAAAACAATATAGTTTTGATTGGGGGACATGATTCAATATTACATGAGTAAGCATAATCAACATCATCATATCATAATCATTACAACTTCATCATAATAATGAGTGAAATATTTGATAAAGGCATGGAATGCGGAATATGCATAATAAGGAAGAATATTAACATAGTGTTAAAATGACACACCTAGTTGTGAATAAATATAACATCTAGTTTACACATAACATATGTCCATATGTCATAGAATTATATCTATGAAATTAATTGGGATCATGTTCATGAATAATACACATATTATCATGATAATATTAAATAGTTCAATGAAATTGATGGATATATAATTTTTAGCTCCCTTGTCAAATAATAAAATACTCATAACCTTGCATGCCAGGTAGAATGAAAGAAAATCATAGTCACGAAATAATCCCACTAATGTAACAGGTTTCATAATGGTTTTGTAAACTGTAATTTGATGAAAAAATTTGGGGTTCCCAAATTAGTATGTAAATTAATATTTTTGAAATATAAAACATAATCATTAAAGAGTAGATATGAAACTACTCAAGGGGATATAATTCAATGTTTTTGGAATAATTGTATTTTTGAAAAATCATTGTAAATGGACTTGAAAAAATTAAAAAATTTAGAAAAATTCATTTCAAAAAACAGTAAATAATATTTGATGTAGATTACTAAGAAAATAGTAGACGATCTATATAGGGGATATGTGAAATTTTAAATCACCTAAAAATAATGAGTTTGGGATCGATAATCCCCTTACATTAAATCCTTATTTATTTCATCAATTGTCCACCAACATTATAATAAATTTAGGATTATTAATATATGTCACCAAAATTGGATTATGTTCAATTATTTCACTATTTATACAATATAATTATTTGATTATATTTTATATCACACTTTTTTACACAATTTTTTATATATAATGTTTTCATTAAATTACATCATATTTTTACGATTTCACTATTTTTTTGGAGGTTATTTGAAAATAATTAAAATTAATTACCGAATATATAAAAATATATTTATAAATTTATATATCCTAAAATATTTTTTTTACCATCCATTTGTCCAGTGATAATAAATGAATTGGAAATTTCCCCATTGGTGGTTAATAGACTATTACCTGGACATTTTTAAAAGAGACGAAAGTGGAGTATAAAATATAAATATGTCCTAAATATTATCATTTCAATAGGAAAATATACTTAATATCTTTTAAAAGTATATATCAATTAATCTGAGAATATTTTGTTCCAAAAGGAATTGAGTAAGAGAGAAAGAAAAGTGAAAAATAGATACAAATTTGATAAAAACCAACACTTTTCTTGTTGTTTCATATCCTATATGACACTTAACATCTTGAAAAAAATGTAATGGGTTCCTTATAAAAGAACCCTATGTATTATAAGGTGATTTATAGAGAATATTTGGACTGATCATTATCATTGATATTCAAGGAAGCCATTTTTTTCATGGGGAGGGATAAATTTTATTTATACATGGGGAGAGAGGTATTTTAAAGACAAAATATTGAATATAATATAATTTCCAAGGTAAACCTATAAATAGTAATAATTTTGACATTACAAAATATATTTGAATGAAATAACAATTTTTTAGGTCTTTTAATCAATTTATTATTTAAATTGTATATTTTAATCAATTGTAAAGGATAAAACTAAAAAAATGTTTATATTAAGGCACAATTCGAACATT
Source organism: Viscum album (assembly GCA_963277665.1). Classification (NCBI taxonomy): domain Eukaryota; kingdom Viridiplantae; phylum Streptophyta; class Magnoliopsida; order Santalales; family Viscaceae; genus Viscum; species Viscum album. The sequence goes on along the minus strand of OY728121.1, from coordinate 573,095,920 downwards.
TAGGATTTTGAAAATAATTTGAAGGTTTAGAATTTATGTATATTATTTTAAAATGATCCATTTATCCAATTATATATGTTTTTATGTTAAATAAATGGTTTATCATTTAATAAGTCATTATTCTGTCATCATCATTTTTTCATTAAGTTTTCAGTATTTGAAACACAATATTTTTACTATTCTCTCAAAAGCTGAAGTATTTTAGAAAATTAGAAAATAAAATTACCCTTTGAAAAATTCAATATGATAATTATAAAATGGATATTTTTTATAAATATAATTTAATATAATTGTTATTTTTAATTTTTAAAATCAAATTTACAATTATTATAAAATAACTTAAAATGCAGTTTATTAAAAATTTGATTATATTTTCACTGACTTTTTAATCATGATATTCATTTTTTTAGTTATAATATTTTTATTTTCTTAAATTAATCATGATAAATATTATTTATATTACATCTTATTATATTGTGGATACATTAGTATTCTCAAAATATCATGTTAATATTCCAATAGTCATGTTAATATTATAATGGTCATATTACATCCTATAAACACCAATTGATTCCTACATTCAACATTCAGTATAATTCCACCCCCGGATCTATATTTTCATTTTCTATTATAATGATTGGTTTAATAAAAATTTTTTCTCTTCTTTAAATTTTTTTATATGGGAAATTATTCTAACAGAATTTAAGGATCTAAATTTTCTCATTTTTAATTTCATATTATCTTTTTCTTTCCAATTATAATGTTTTCAAGTTTGATGGGTTTAGTTTCTGACTTATTATATTGTCTATATTAAGGAAATAATGCTTTTTTATATTATATTTGTTTTCTATGTATATTGTGGTATCTAATAAAATATATCACGCATTTAATAAGGAACACATAAAACTTATAAACTCTAGTTTATTACATTATTCCCTAGTTTGAAAAATACGTCCATGGAATTTCAACTCATATTCCTAGTTGAAAATATAAAAGTGTGCTTATGTTTTATCCCTTACTCCATTTCCGAAGTCACCTCTTAATATTTAATGTTCTCCCACAACTCTTTGATATGGTAAGGTATCTTATTTTAAATAACATTGACTCTACAGTTCTAGATCTTCATTGGATGATCCTCATAAGAGAGGTCATTCTACAGTTATAAGACAACCATATTCAGTACATGTGAGGGATCATGTATGTAGGTAGCGATTCGTAGAATACATCATGAACATGATCTATGTTTGGGGGAAGTGATAATCGTTATTCAACTACTCTTATACAATCAAGGATATCAAAGGGGAATGTATACCAAGATTTAAGCTTCACTTTCATTCTAAATTACATGACTTTCTTCTATTGAGATATTAAAATGAATTTTTTTTCTAACTTAAATCTAGAAGTCCCATTTCAAATTTTAATCATTTATATTATTCCATCTACAAACACATTTTATTTGTTGTTTGAGGTATTTGACCTTCTTGGTCATTTATTACAGAATATTGAGTCCATTTTTCTTCCATTAACCATATTCATCTCAAAAAAATGTGTGTTTTCATCACATACCATATAGAACATCATATTAATACATTTTAATAATCATGTTCCAGCTATTTTTCTATAAAAACAACTAATTGGATATCAGGATCCCATCTTACATCAAATTCCATCTAGTATTATCTATGAATGTCCTTCAGTGTATAAATCATCTATTCATTTTATCCCTCATTTTGGGGGTGATAGGTTTAATAAAATACAATTCAATATTTTGAGAATCATGAAGGCTACTCTTGAATTTTAATTTTGAACATGGATCATGATCAGAGATGATTGAAAGTGGTTCCACATAGTAACCCACCACTTACTTTACTAGTATCTTATCAAATTTTTCAATCTATAAATCATTCCAAATAGAAATTAAGTGGAATGTCTTGGTGAGTCGATCGACCATAATCTATAAAACTTTACATCCTTCAGATTTCTTCAATAAACTATTGGAAATGCCTATGGTGATATTTTACTATTTACATGTAGGTATTGGAATTGGATCCATTATTCCCTTTGAATTATATTATTTTTAATTAACCTACAGACATACCAAGCACGTATAGTTATAATAAACATTAAACTTCATCATGTTTTCCCACCAAAAATTCTATCAATGATCATGTAAAATTTTTATACTTCCATTATTAAAGGGTAAATATAATCTATGAGAATTATCCAATTGATATTTCAGTATCACATGTGATCTAGGTACAAAAATTCTAGTCCAATACCAAAGAAACCATATTAATCGATCTACAATTCATGAATATTATCATCATTTACTTATTCAATCATATTTTAAATATATATATTAAATCATTGTTCCTCCTTTAAATTTTCTTAGATAGATGGTTGGGAAATCATTTTGGAAAGTTATGATGTATTATATTCTATTGTGATTTTTTAGATCCATCCATTACACATCGAAGAAAATATGGTCTTATTCAATCTGCATCATACATTGTTTTGAATGTTCAAAACTTATCCTTCTAGGTGAATTAGCTTCCACGATTTATTCCACAATGGTAGTGAATAGAGAAATCATAATCCCTGATCAACTATAACCATATTTATTAATTCATGTTAATCATATTCTATATGAATATATATTTTAAACTCTTTTGAAATGTATATATGTTACATTTCCCATAATAGTGGTAGTGTTGAAAAATATTCAATGTGAGGATAACATATACTAACCTTGTATTATGTGTCTTTTAGTTCTTCTCCTTTATCTTTATCTATCATTAAGTATATTATATAACCTTATCATTTATCATGAGTAAATAACCAAATACATTCTTTATAGAAACACTAAATATCATGAAACATTCACCAATTATGGGAAATGTGGGTATAAGAGGATTAATTACCCTTTTCATGAGTTCCTTTAATCCTTCCTCACATTCTTCTATCCATGTAGACTTTACCACAATCTGTGTTTACATAGTTAATTGGTTAGAAAATCATGAGAAATTTTTCAAAAACATCAGTATTAATTTTCATAGAAAAGAAAACTATATATATATATAACACTAGTCGGTATAGGTCATTCCCAAATTTCCATTTTCATTGATTATTACATTGAAATTGCATCTCTTATGGTCACATGTCCCAGGAATGTGAAATTCTATTTCAAAATTTACATTAGATAAAAATAGCATACATTTTCGCCTTTATTAATAATACCAAAAAAATCCATAAATTTTCTTCATGTCACTCATTTATCTAGGTGTAAATGATAATATACTCAAAAAATACTACATAATATTTACCGAGGCATCCTCTAAACAAAATATTCATCAGATCAATGATAATTTTTAGGTTATTAAGATGTCCGAAGGGCATTATTATAGGCTCATAGTTAACATACCCTGTACAGAAAGATTTCTGTTTAATATCAACCATCTCCAACCCCAATTGATGATATCCAATACCAATATTAACTATTGATAAGTAATTTTCACACCCCGAATGAAACTTATTTTTAATTTAATTATTTTAAGTCGTGCTTTTGATATGCGATTTGAACCAGTTTTATCTTAGAAAAAAATTCAGATCCTATATGGGTGCGCGACTGTACACGCAACTAGGTGTAGCGCCCATCCTTAATAAGGGAATGTTTTTTGAATAAATTTATTATTACATGGTCGCATGACTGTGCCTGCGATCATGCGTGCATCTGTGCGCGGTGTCCGGGTGAATAATTAATGCAATTATCTTGCAACTGTTTTTTTATTATTTATTACTTTAGATTTATTACGAATATTATCACTATTTAAGTTAATACATTATTCAAGATATTATTATTATTATTATTATTACTATTATTCTTTTAGTTGATACTTTAATATGGTTTTTTTTGGTTTTATTATTATTAGTTTTAATCTTGCATTAAAATTTGTTTTTTTATTAATTATAATTTTGTTGTATTATTTTATTGGTATTTTATTTTATTTTTCTCTTATTATTACTTTTTTTCATTTCTCTCCTTTTCTCTCTCCCTCCTTTCTTTTTTTCCTATTTTCTTTTCTTTTTTTTCTCTCTCACTTGCGCTCCACCCTCCCCACGCGGACTCTCCCCTCCCCTCCTAAACCTACCCAAGCCGCAAGCCCCTCTGCTTCCTGTGTGGCGCGACCTCCCGACCAGGCCCCTACGCTCCAGCGGCGACCTCCCCACATTGCACCCAAGTCGTCGGCCTCCCCTCGCCACACCAGACTCGCCGGAAGTGTCTCCCCCCCCTCTGGTCGGATGCCGCATGCAACCCCCCTTAAACCGGCACGTTGCCCCGCTTCTTCTTGCTCCTTCCGGTCGGCCGCCCTCCATTCTCTCCGACGAGCCACGGCACACCAGACCGCCTTCCTCAAATAGAACCGCACCACCCCCACCCTCAAACCATAGCCGGCTCCTTGCTTCCCTCCGGTGATCCCGTTGTCCGGCGTCCTCCCTTCCTATTCGAAACTGCCGCACGCCTCTCTTCGATGGCTGGGCCTCGTCACTAGCGTCCCGAACTCCTTCGGTGCATGAACCTCCCTCCGGTAATTCCTTCCCACCTTCCATATCGTCCTCTATGGGGTTTCAATTTTTTCTTTTGGTTTGTTGCGGTGTGATTGATCTGATTGTTTGATTATAAGGTTTAATTGTGTTGTTTGCGGCATGATTGTTGTGCGGGAAGAGTTTCACATCAAATTTCTGAAGTTGGTCGACACCGAGGTAGGCGGTCCCTCATTAAATTATTGTCGATAAATTGATTCGTGAATTTTATTAATTTATCATGTTTATTAACCTTTTTGTTTGATGCGATTTCAATTTTACTTGAAGTTTAGTATTTTTTGATGTGTTCTTGAGTTTAGTGGTATGTTTATATGATATGAGTATTTGTTGCTATGAAAATCCATTATTAACAATTTTATATTGCTTTATAAAATGTGTGGTTAATTTATTAGTATGTTAAAAGGGTTCAGTTGATGTTTTAGTGTAGCGTCTGTGTGCGTATAGTCATAAAATAAATTTTGATTAAGCCTTTGTCATTTTGAGTCATTTGACGCATTTTGAAAACTATTTAATAAATTTTTCAGTGGTTTGTTTAATCAACAATATGGTCCTTTTAATTATGTAGTTGGTTATTTGAATTGTGTGGGTGATGCATACGGAGTTTTCAAAGGTTTTTATTGTGCGTCATTTTTTTTAAATGGAATTGGGGTTTGTGTGTGTGTCGTGTTGTGCATCCCTTAACATGTATTGTAAATTCTTTTAAATTATGTATGGTATGTTTTAAAGTATATTTGTTGTAAATTTGGTTTCAAAGTGGCTTCCCAACTTGAAGTTGAGTGTGTCGTTGGTGTGAGTATTTGATGTGTTATTTTGAAATGTTTTGTTAATTGTTCAAGTGTTAGGTTGTTTTATTAAATTGTTTTTGTACTGCGTTGTACCTCGCTACGATGGTTTCAAGTCGTGGGTGTCAGGAACACCTACACGTACATGCATAGGGTAAGGAATATATATATTTTCTCTCTTTGTACATATTCCATCATGGCACGGGGAATATGTGCAATGCAGCTAGGGGTGCTTATATATATATATATGTATGTATGTATAAATTCGTGTGTGTGTGTGTGTATGCACCTAGTGTCGGTTCGAGTGGCCATCGACAGGTAGCGACAAGTCCGAGGTAGGTCCTCTATGCTTATGCCTTTAATTTGAGATTCATAATTTCTGGATTGTTTTAAAAATATATTTTACATTTATGCTATATACAAAAGATATGAAATCAGGTTACGGTTTCTAGAAATGATTATGCATTTGTTTTGAAAATTGAAGTGTATTTCAAATTCTATCGGTTTATAAGTGACCTTTTCTTGAAAAAAAGTTTACTTCCTAAGTGGTTTTGAATTGGTATTGTGTATTTCCAAAGGTGTTTGGCCTTTTGGCCGGTTAATTGTAAAAAGTGTTCCCTTTATGTAATTAAGACCATTTGGCATCTTAAGAATGTTTTATGAAAAAGAAATACCTCTCTTGAGGCACGCCACCTTGGTTTTAGAAAATGATTTGTATTTTGAAAGTATTATGATGTGCCTAACGTTGAAGTTTATGCATTGTGTGATGTGGAAGAGGGGGGAATGCTCTTAAGGGGGAAGAATAGTGGTGAGAGGTTGAATGAGTTTTTGATAAAGAAAATGTTAAGTTCATATATGTTTGCATGATAAAGAAAAACTCACCACCACTTGAAATCGAGCACAATGGGAAACCCGGGTATCTAGGTGGGTGACCAGGACTAGTACGCTAGATGACACTGCAGGAGTTCGTCCCGGTTTGTCTATCAGTATTGACGCAACAACACTAACTAAACATATGAATTTATGAGGGTCTTGGTCTTCTAAGCCACGTTTTCTGAGGGTCGTGGCCTTCTACGCCACTTTTTCTAAGGGTCAAGGTCTTCTAAGCCACGTTTCACAAAGGAACGAGGTCTCTAGGTTCCCACTTGTTCTATATACCTATAGGGATTACCCATAGTGCTCATTTGTGACATGCTACTTGTGAGGTAACCTTCTTTTCAGTTGTTTCATACCTGGTGTCTTGTTTGTAAAAAATCACATTTTGTTCCAAACTGGTTTCTTTTTATATTGAAATGTTAATGCATGCTTGGAACCTATATTAAAAATGAAGTAAGAGTGAAATGCTTTATTTGAAAATGAAAACTCATTACTTGAATTTGAAAAGAAGGGAAAACATTATTTTATTATATCTTATTTTCAAACTTGCATAGTTGGATTTCTTAATAAAGGCGGAGGCATAGGACGTGGTTATATTTTGGCTTTCCTACTGAGGATCTCGGTGCTCACGCCTACTTTACTTTTCAGTTGAAGGTTTCAGTCATGGATCACTTTTAGGAGCGAGTGTGGTTCTCGTACCGTGGTGATCCACGGGGTAACCTGAGGTATGTCACGTTTCTTTGTTTATTCATTTTTCTGCTGCCACGTTGTTCAGTTTATTCTCCTTTATTTATCTTCTTGTCTAGTTTATGTTCATTTATCTTCGTTAAGGGCGAAACTGTTCCCAACTGGTTTATTTTGATGCCTGACACTAGTTGCCTGCCCGTGGGGATCGAGAACGCCCTTCGGGTCTTTCCGCGGACTGGGTCGGGCGCCGGGTCTGATGGAGACCCGGCCTGGTTCGTGACAAAATGGTATCAGAGGCAGGTTGGTTCTTGTTATTTGGGATGTTAGGTAGATCAGATATAGAATTTTCAGTACTTGAGGGATAGGTGCGAGAAGAGCGTCGCGAACTCTTACTTGTTCTGATACTCAAGTAACCAAGGGTAGTCCGAGATTTATGTTTTGGATTTGGTCATTGTGGATGGGGGATGAAAATAGGAGTAAACCGGTACCGCGCATGGTTTCACATGGAGTACCGACCCATATGATGCCTGAGAGTACGGTTCGACACTCCTTGTGGTTGGTGCTTACCTAGGGCATGGTCTGCTAAACCATGTAGCCGGGTTAGACATGACCACTAGTCCTCTGCCCATGTGTTTTAATGTTTGTGATATCGTGCTCCAATTTTGGGATTGGCGCAAGATTTTTTTCCTTTAAAAAGGGAAGTGGACTTTAGTGTTGCTCTTATTTTTTTTTGGTGTGTGTTTTACATGATTTTTGGGGTGCGTTTTTCTTGGACCTTGTTTGTAGAATATTTGGTGTTTGATTTGTTGAAAAATTGAATTCTTAAAATAACATCTTGGCTTATCTGAAATTGAAGTGGGTTGTTTTAGAAATGGAAATCATTTTAAATATTTCTCTTGAATCATTGAAATGATTTTTGAAAAGAAAAAAATGAGTATTTTTGGAATATTGAAATGTTTTATTTTTGAAAGTGGAAGAACCTTGCTTTGTCCTGTGGTATTCCTATGGATGCTCGCGTGGGTATATGGAAGTGATTAATGGATAGTTGGTGGATTGTGTGGATGGGTGCCTGGGTGGAACAGAAATAAAAATCTGCGAGGCATCCAAGGATATCAGTGGTGAGTGACTGATTTTAAAAGCTGTATCTTGTTTCTGGAAATGTGGGATTTTCTCAAAAAGGGGTTTTTGTGCATAAATGGTTTTGGAAATTAAAAATAGTTTCGAGTCTGAAGTGAAAGTGATGGGTTCAAAAGAGTTGTTGGGTTTTATTGTACTGTGTTTGGTTTCTCAAGTGGGTGTTTTTCTTTAAGAATGAATTGATGTTTTAGATTGGAATTATTGATTTTCTGTCTGTAATGTTGGTGTTTGTTTTGTGATGTGTTTGGATTTGTGGAAGGATGTTTGGTGTTTCTTGTTTGGGATATGCCCCTAGAAACGTTCCATGGGTTCCAGCAGGTCTCTCTCAGTTCATGGCCCGACCCAGACTCTTAGTGGAGTGGAAGATTTGGGTTCTGCTCGGTGGCGTCGACTGTTCATAGACATTGACGTTAGCTGGATGTCATTGAGTGATTTGGGAAAGTTTTAAGTGTCTCTAGTTTTTATGGAACTTCAAATATTGTGTGGATGTAATGTTGTCTCGTGTACGTCTGGAGGAGCGAGACTAAACCAACAAACAGTGATAGTTCCGCTTTCGTTGCGAATGGGGATGCCATGAGCAGTCATCAAGACAATCCTCATTTCATGAGTGTACATAAGGAAGTGGAGGTGAAGGAAATTGGTTTCTCTCGCAGGTGGTCGAATAGTCAACATGCGACGAAGGAGGTGTGTTGACCTTTCTGATGAGCTCGTTCCATGTGCCCCAGAAGTAGTGTGGAATCTTCGGTCTAGAAATCGTACAAGTTGTCGGTCCTGTTTATATTGTGGTAAGAGTAGGTCCCTCATCTGATGAAGACTATAAACTAAAGGGACTTGTTCTTGGAGTGCTCATTCCATCAGTTCGTGTTGCGTGTCAGATAGACCGCTCAACCTTCTATCTCTAGTGTGGCCAGTCAGACACTCTAAGTCGTTTGCTGCAACTCTCATTTGGTATGTTAATAGAGTGGCTGCGCGAGACACAAGGAGAAGTATGCAGACTACTTTTCCAGTGGAGGAAGTTCCAGTCAGATGTGGTCAACTTGTGACTGCGAGGCTGGAGATGCTTCAGACATCAGTGCCCCAGCCATAGGTCTTGGGGTGAAGCTTGCGCGCAGTCCAAACTCGTCGGACTTGGGGCGGGCTTGGTCCGACTTAAGTCTGTAATATCGGAATGGGGACAACTTGAATTTCCCTATTGTGGTACCCTCTCTGAAGGCATCATTATTGCCATGAGGGGCATGGATCCCTTGTCTACATGTCATGGTCTTATTTTATGGGAGTTCCTCTTGGTCCTTAAAGAGATTCGGAGAATCCGTATTCTTGTAAAGCTAGTGGGTGTGCTTCGTGAACCTTCTTGTGGTCAGAGATGCTCATGTCTTGTGGAATCGTTGTGCGCCTGTTTGGTTTCATCTTCTGGTTAGGGGTTTCTGCTATCAAAGCTATCTCATGTGGTAGAGTGTAGTCCACTGTAAGAATGATCAGGGCAGGTCGGCCTGTGTGTTGGGTTAACGATGAAGGGTTCAATCAGTATTGCTTAAAGTAAATTTGGAATGCCCGCGCGAGTTTCGTGGTGTTTGGAATTTTAATATGGTGGGGTGACCAAGTGCGGGTCTCGCCGATGTCCCCTCTTGTGTTGGTTAAACATAGGGAGCTTTGAAGGTCAAGATAGTGATAGAGGTTGTATGAGTTGTGTGTTGTTTTGGTTTGAAGAACCAATGTTTTAAGAGAACCCTAATATGGTGGGGAGACCACCATAGGACAAGCTTATGGAAGACTCTGTTTTCAAAGTGCGCTTGGTGGAGCAACCCCTTGATTTTTCTCCGCCCGACCTCCACCATGCTAGTTGGATAGCTTGAGTAGTGGTTCGTTTGTCAAGTGTTCTTGGGGTTCTCGAGCGACCCCGGTGATCCCTAAGTCATGGGTTGGGGTGTTCCATGTTGTAGTTCTGTTTTGAGGTGAATTCCTTGATGTTGGTCATTTTTCTTGGTGATTCTGGTTTTGGGATATTAGGAGTTTTAGGTCATCAGTGTTTGAATGCCCAATCTTTGGGTGATTGAGGTTGTGTTTTAGGTGTCTTCGTGGTCTCACTTGGAACCCTTGGTTGACCCAGTCTTTTTGGGACTTTCTGGGGGCATAAAGTTTCATGGTGGGGAGAATTGTCACACCCTGACTGAAACTTCTTTTTAATTTAATTATTTTAAGTCGTTCTTTTGATATGCGATTTGAACTGGTTTTATCTTAGAAAAAAAATCGGATCTTATATGGATGTGCGACTGTACACGCAATTGGGTTTAGCGCCCAACCTTAATAAGGGAACATTTTATGAATAAATTTATTATTACATGGTCGTACGACTGTTCCTGTGATCATGAGCGCATCTGTGCGTGGTGTCCGGGTGAATAATTAATGCAATTATTTTGCAACAATTTTTTTATTATTTATTACTTTAGATTTATTACTAATATTATCACTATTTAAGTTATTTCTTTAATAAAGATATTATTATTATTCTTCTTATTATTATTATTATTATTATTATTATTATTTTAGTTGATACTTTAATCTGGTTTTTGTTTTGGTTTTATTATTTTTAGTTTTAATAAAGCATTAAAATATGTTTTTTTTATTAATTATAATTTTGTTGCATTATTTTATTGGTATTTTATTTTATTTTATTTTTCTCTTATTATTACTTTTTTTCTGTTCTCTCATTTTCTCTCTCCCTCCTTTCTTTTTTTCCTATTTTCTTTTCTTTTTTTTTCTCCCCCACTTGCGCTCCACCCTCCCCACGCGGACTCTCCCCTCCCCTCCTCACCCTAGCCAAGCCGCAATCCCCCATGCTTCCTGTGTAGCGCAACCTCACGACCAGGCCCCTACGCTCCAGCGGTGGCCTCCCCTCATTGCACCTGAGTTGTCGGCCTCACCTCGCCACACCAGACTCACCGGAAGCGTCCTACTCCCCCTCCGGCCGGATGCAGCATGCAACCCCCCTTAAACCGGCACCCCGCCCCGCTTTTTCTTGCTCCATCCGGCCGTCCGCCCTCCATTCTCTCCGATGAGCCGTGGCACACCAGACCACCTTCCTCAAATCGAACTGCACCGCCCCCACCCTCAAACCCTAGCCGGCTCCTTGCTTCCCTCCAGCGATCACGCTGTCAGGCGTCCTCCCTTCCTATTCGAAACCACCGCACACCTCCCATTGATGGTCGGGCCTCGTCGCCAGCATCCTGAACACCTCTGGTGCACGCACCTCCCTCCGGTAATTCCTTCCCACCTTGCATAGGGTCCTTTATGGGGTTTCAATTTTTGAATTTGGTTTTTTGCGGTTTGATTGATATGATTATTTGATTATAAGGTTTAATTATGTTTTTTGCGGTGTGATTGTTGCGCGGCAGGAGTTTCGCATCAAATTTGTGAAGTTGGTCTACACCGAGGTAGGCAGTCCCTCATTAAATTATTGTTGATAAATTGATTCGTGAATTTAATTTATTTATCATGTTTATTAACCTTTTAGTTTGATGCGATTTCAATTTTACGTGAAGTTTAGTACTTTTTTGATGTGTTCTTGAGTTTAGTGGTATGTTTATATGATATGAGTATTTATTTCTATGAAAAACCATTCTGAGCTATTTAATAGTGCTTTATAAAATGTGCAGTTAATTTATTAATATGTGCAAAGGGTGTAGTTGATGTTTTAGTGTAGCATCTCTGTGCGTATAGTCATAAAATAAATTTTGATTAAGCCTTTGTCATTTTGAGTCATTCGACGCATTTTGAAAACTATTTAATAAATTTCCCAGTGGTTTGTTTAATCAAGGAAATGGTCCTTTTAATTATGCAGTTGGTTATTTGAATTGTGTGGGTGATGCAGACAGAGTTTTCAAAGGTTTTTATTGTGCGTCATTTTTTTAAATGGAATTGGGGTTTATGTGTGTGTCGTGTTGTGCATCCTTCAACATGTATTGTAAATTATTTTAAATTATGTAAGGTATGTTTTAAAGTCTATTTGATGTAAATTTGGTTTCAATGTGGCTTCCAAACTTGAATTTGCGTGTGTCGTTGGCGCGAATCTTTGATGTGTTATTTTGAAATATTATGTAGATTTTTCTAGTGTTAATTTGTTTTATTAAATTGTTTGTATAGTGCGTTGGACCTCGCTACGATGGTTTCAAGTCACGGGTGTCAGGAACGCCTACACATACATGAATAGGGTATGGCATATATATATATATGCCCTCTTTGTACATATCCCCTCATGGCGTGGGGAATATGTGCAATGCCGCTAGGGGTGCGTATATATATATGTATAAATGCATGTGCATGTATGTGACTTGTGTCAGTTCGAGTGGCCATCGACAGATAGCAACAAGTCCGAGGTAGGTCCTCAATGCCTATGCCTTTAATTTGAGATTCATAATTGATTTCTTGTTTTAAAAATATGTTTTACATTTACTGTATATACACATGATATGAAATCAGGTTACGGTTTCTAGAAATGATTGTGCATTTGTTTTGAAAATTGAAGTGTATTTCAAATGCTATCGGTCTTAAGTGACCTTTTCGTGAAAAAAAGTTGACTTCCTAAGTGGTTTTGAATTGGTATTGTGTATTTCCAAAGGTGTTTGGCCTTTTGGTCGGTTAATTGTAAAAAGTGTTCCCTTTATGTAATTAAGCATGTTTGGCATCTTAAGAATGTTTTATGAAAAAGAAAAACCTCTCTTGAGGCACGCCCCCTTGGTTTTAGAAAATGATTTGTATATTGAAAGTATTATGATGTGACTAACGTTGATGTTTATGCATTGTGTGATGTGGAAGAGGGGGGATTGCGCTTACGGGGGAAGAACAATGGTGAGAGGTTGAATGAGTTTTTGATAAAGAAAATGTTACGTTCATATATGTTTGCATGATAAAGAAAAACTCACCACCACTTGAAATAGAGCTCAATGGGAAACCCATGCATCTAGCTGGGTGACCAGGACTAGTACGCTAGATGACACGGCAGGAGTTCGTCCCGGTTTGTCTAGAAGTATTGGCGCAACAACACAAACTAAACATATGTATTTCTGAGGGTCGCGGTCTTCTAAGCCATTTTTTCTGAGGGTCTTGGCCTTCTAAGTCACGTTTTCTGAGGGTCGTGGTCTTCTAAGCCACGTTTCACCGAGGTACGAGGTCTCTACGTTCCCACTTGTTCTATCTAACTATAGGGATTACCCATAGTGCTCATTTGTGACATGATGATTGTGAGGTAACCTTATTTTCAGTTGTTTCATACCTGGTGTCTTGTGTGTAAAAAATCACAGTTTGTTCCAAACTGGTTTCTTTTCATTTTGAAATGTTAATGCATGCTTGGAACCTATTTTGAAAATGTAGTAAGAGTGAAATGCTTTATTTCAAAATGAAAACTCATTACTTGAATTTGAAATGAAGGGAAAACATTATTTTATAATATATTATTTTCAAACTGGCATAGTTTGATTTCTTAATAAAGGCGAAGGCGTAGGACGTGGTTATATTTTGGCTTTCCTACTGAGCATCTCAGTGCTCATGCCTACTTTACTTTTCAGTTGCAGGTCTCAGTCTTGGATCACTTTTGGGAGCGAGTGTGGTTGTCGTATCGTGGTGATCCACGGGGTCACCTGAGGTATGTCATGTTTCTTTGTTTATTCCTTTTTCTACTGCCACGTTGTTCAGTTTATTCTCATTTATTTATCTGCTTGTCCATTTTATGTTCATTTATCTTCATTATGGGCCAAACCTTTCCCAACTGGTTTATTTTGATGCCCGGCACTAGTTGCCAGCCCGTGGGGATTGGGAACACCCTTCGGGTCTTGCCGGAGACCAGGTCGGGCGCCGGGTCAGATGGCGACCCGGCCTGGTTCGTGATAGTAATGGTATCCTTGTAGTTAAATGAAATATTCATCAATCCTATACCAGGGAAACATGATATTTATAGTGATCTTGTTGATATTCAAGTACGTAATTGATACACAATCACATTGATATATCCTTTTTTATACAAAGTGAATTGGTGTAGTATAAGACACTACAAAAAAGTGACCTATACCAACAAAAATTTTGTGTTAGATAATATATCTATTGGTAAAAATGATAAATTCCAATAGATATATTATTCTATTGTTATTTTTTATAAGTTCCAAAAACTCTTTTTACCAACAAATACATTTGTTAGTATTTACTATCTTATTCCAATATATCATTTATTTTCAATTAAATATTTTGATATATCTTACAGACACCAAAAATCATCTTTAAAAAATGAATATATTTTTATTATGTATTTTTAATGACAAATATTTTACTATAATAGAATCAAATTGCAAGAAATTATTCAACATCAACAAATATTTTACTGATAATTTACTATATAAATTTTCTATTTTTTATTACAAATAATTCATCTATAAATAAAAATATGTGCATATATAAGGAATTAAAATACTGATAATTTAATAATGTTTCATGAAATTAATATATATAATAAAAAATTACCATTGAATGAATAAAACATATATTGATTCTATCAAATGAATTTATGAACTTATAAAGTAAAAAAATATAGAATTGGATTTATTAATGATAAGTAATTTATTTTAGAAATATATAATTTATATAATAATCATCATTTTTTATATTTATTAATATCGTCTTATGAATAAATGTGCTCCCATTAAAGATATCATCCTACGAGTAAACATGCACCCCAAATCCAAATTGCAGGAAGTTCATTAAAATATCACATTCCCTGATAAAATTAAATATACTGAGGAAGTCAAGCATATGTTCATCGCCACATCATTCATCCCACTTCGGCTCATTTCTATAGTGTTCATCCCACTTCGGCTTGTTGCCACATGGTACAAACATTTAGTTTTTCTCCACATGGTTCATCTTCATTCGTCACTGCCGGGTTCATCCTTTTTGGTTCGTCACCACATGAATTTGTTTTGAATAATCATCCCATATACACTTGTAAGAGAAGATTCCAACACATCAGTTTCATTTATTATATCACTATGTGATTTTATTGATTTGATTCAATAGTTATATAAGACATGTAGGATGAAAATTAATTATAAATCTAGAATCAAATAAGACATTTTTTATTCTTAAGGAAATAATAAGTGTACAATGTATGACTTCATGTTCATGTTCTACCTCAGTGGTAGTGATTATACAAGAATTCCCTTATCCTATTCTTTTAGTGGTTTCTAAGAATGATGACCATCATATCCCCACAACATAGTTAACTTGATTTCATTGTTCCCTTTCTCCCTATAATTTAATCATGGTACCATGGGTGGTACATTGGAATGTTCCTTCATTTACTCAATCATGATTGATGGATTCATCAGTGTCATTGACAATCATGGACAGTTGGCCTTCTATACCACACATGAAGAATTTCCCTAACCCTTCGATTAAATTCCCATGAATTTTATTTCCACAACATTTACAACTACGTGGTTGGATCTTCATTCATCCTTTGTAATTTTATCCCATGGATAGAAGCTCTATCCTTCATTTTTTATCTCTATTGAAATGGGACAATTATCGAAAGTCCAAATATAGTATGATAGAACAATGAACTATAATATTGTAAATCATAATGTCTTATATAACTAAGTACTTTTAATGTTTGTTTTTAAAAAAGTTGAATAATATATCTTTTAATCTATGATTATTTGTAATAAAACCCAAGGAGCATATTTCATGCCTTCTAAAAGTCACTTTATAAATAATGATAGATTCACCCTCCTCCTACATAAGATCTTATAATTCTCTATATATATTTTATTCAAGATTATAAAGGAAATAATTATTAAGAAATAACTTCTTAATGTCTTCCCACATTATTTCCTCGAATTCATTCTTTATCTATGTATTATTTATTAATTCTCATCTTTGATCAACATTTCTATATAAATGATACAAAACTAATGTGATATTCTCCTTTATATATGAATATATCATATTAGTGATCTTATCCATTTAGTTTTCCCACTATTCCCTGAAAAGTGGATAATAATTTTCCTTAAATGTCTGTGGTTCATTCTATATAAATTTCATCATGGTTGGTTTCTCTATCTTTTGTAAAGGTGGACGTTACACATGTTTTATATTATTGTCTACAGCTTGAGATATCTCAGAAAGCATCACGTTGAATACTTTTTCTCCACCTCCCTTCAAATTGTGGATATAATTCAATAAATCATCCCATTTTGTCTCACATGTGTTGGTGGTATAGTTTCCCTTGGATCCCACCATTTTCTAAAATTGAAAAAGGTTGAAAATAAAATTAGTCCACCAATCATGAATAAATATTTTATTCTTATAAACTAATTAATTATATCTTTTTATCCAATAGGTGAAATATGTTTTTTATTTACCTATAATTATTATTCATGGATTTTTTAAAATAATTCTTTTACTGACATTAATAGGTTTAATTAAATTATTTATTTTCCCTTCAAATTTTTTTTAAAGAGTTTGTGATTAATTGATGATTATCCCTTAAGAGTGTCAAACTAAGTGAGCAAACAAGATTATTTTCTATAAATAGGTAATTATCACGTCAATTCCTAATCAAACCATTTTCATGTTTTTTATCCCTCAATATAATATTTAAAGAGCCACATTCAAATTTTCCCAATAGGGAATTCATTTCTTTGAGTTAACACACTCTTATACTTTACTAGAATATAGAACATCTACCTACACATTGGAATATCCATATAGTATTCACTAATTTTTTATAATCCCTATTCCAAAAATTAAAAATATTATAAATTTCATATAAACTATAGTGACCCAAATTTTTCATACATGACTACTATATCATTATTAATATAAAAATCATAATAGTAATAAATTAAAGGATTTGACAGTTTACTATCTTGGAAAAATTATGCTAATATATCACTTATTCGTAAAAAACATGAACATTATTTTAATCAGTGTTATCTATCATCCAAAAGTCTGTTATATTCTAATTAATACATATGATCACTTGAGGATATACATCAAAGAATGTGGTGAGCTAAAATCCTAAAAAGTTGAGGAATAAGATACATGATTTAATAGTACTTGGGTGGGACTAATCAATATCATCATATTATAATTTTTGGATCATCACCATAATATTGTGGGAAAATTTTGTTAAAGGCATGGAATGTGGAATATGAAAAATAGTGAAACATAATAACATGGTGGTCAAATAACTAACATAGTTGGGAATATTTCTATCATTATGTTCACACATACCATATATGAATAAATCATAACATCATAATAATGAACAAATCAAGAATCATTTTCAAAAATAAAATAAATAATCTCCTGAGACATATCACAAAAACCAATTAATTGTAGGGTTACATAATTATGGCCCCACCAAACACGTCATAAAATTCTCATAATTGTGCATGAAACAAAGAATCTAAATTTGTCATAGTTGTGAAATAAAACCTCAAAAAATAATTTGTTTAATAATGGTTTTGTAAATAATAATTTCATGAATGTAATTTGGTTTTCCCAAATGAATATGGAAAATTTTATTTTGGAAGAAAACATCATCATTCTTAAGTGTGTTAGAAAAAAAATAAGTGGATTCAATAACAATGTTTTAGAAATTACATTATTTTTTAAAGAGATTTGAAAATGTCTTAGAAATCATTTTAATATGTTGTAAACTTAAATATATCCCTAAAAATGAAAGGAATGTATGAGGGAAATGTTAAGGACATTATAATAACTACCATATAGAGAAAATTTGAAATATGATGTAACCCAAAAATCATTTTTTGTTTGAGAATTATCCACCATTAAACAACTCTATATTTTGTCAATTTCTTGATTCCTAAATAAAAAATATAAGAATCCTAAAAAAGGTAACCAGAAGAGTAATAGGTTTATTTATGTGACTATTGAAAAATTATAATTATTTTATTCTATTTTCTATCATTATATTTTAAAATGTAAAAAATTTAAATTAGTTTTTTTTAAATTATCATATCTTGATTCGATTTCACAATTTTTTTTCATGTTTATTAATATATAATTAAAAAATAAATAGGAATAAATATAAATATATGTATAAACTTATATATCATATATATTTTTTCCTTACCATCCATATGTTCACATAAACTAAAACAATTGGAAACATCCTCATTGGCGGCTAACTGAATGTTGATGAGACATTATCAAATGAGGAAGATGAGAATTATAAAATATAAGTACCTACTAAAAATTATCATTACAATTTATTAAAATAATTAGTATTTTTTGAAAATACTTATCAATTAATCATAGAATAGTTTTTTTGAGATAAATTTATGTAAGGATGTTGTGAATAGAAAAATAGATGACAATTTGTTGAAACTTTTCCCTTTTCTCTCTATTGTTTCCCTTATATGTTACATTAATTATTGAAATCCTAGACATGGTTTTCTCTAGAATATTCTAGTTTATTATAAGGTAATTGTTAGAGGGGATTTGGTTAGTTATTTGGATTTCATATGTGAGGATGGTGTGGTTTTCAAAGGGGTGGGGTATTTGGGAACTTTATACTTGGGGAGATGGGTATTTTTAAAATAGAATATTGAATAAAACATAATATCCAAGGTAATCCTTTCAATAGTAACAATTTTGAAATTATGAAATATGTTGGAATAATTATTTTAGAACATTTAATGACATTATTATTATAATTTATAACTTTAATTAAAATGAATGTATAAAAATGAAAAAATGTTTATCTAAAAGGACACTTTAGAAATTTAGGCGTTGGAAATTTATTTTACGTTTAGAAATTATGTGGATTATCATTAAATGACACATTTTTCTAACTAATATGGTTATGGGCTAAGAATAAAATTTATAATTTATTAATTCATTATATCATCATCATTATTTCAAAAACAAATATGTTGTATTTGAAAAACAATAAGTTTACTATCCATGTAAAAATTGATGTATTTTTTAAATTACCAAAAAATAACCCTTTGATAATTTTCATGTGAGGATTCTAAAAATGATTTTTTTTATTAATATAATTTTCAAACATAAATAATTTTCCTTTTAACCTAAAAATTATGATTTTTTTAAATATATTAGAATAATATTTTTCTAAAATGATCTTATATTTTATTTGAGTTTTTAAACATGATTTTTTATGGATATAAAATATAGATATTATATTAAATTTATCATGTTAAATATTACTTATATTTCATATTATTATTTCAAGTTAAAATTATAATTCTTAATGGTGAGGTTACTATTCATAACGACAAGGTTTCTATTCCAACTGTTTGGCTATTATTCCTAAATTCATATTACCTTCTTTTACTACCAATTCAGTAACTCACTCACATTTACTAAAATTACTCTTGAGGTTCTACAATTTCATTTCATAATATTCTTATATATTTAATAAATTTATTTTTTATAATGTTATTCATGGGGGAAATTATTATTATATACTAGAAGGATTCAAATTATCATTTTCTATTTTTCTTATTTTATATTTTTTTTCCAATTCTAATTGTTACTACTTTCATGGGTTTAGTAATTAACTAATATGTAAATACATATTAATGAAATAAATTGTTTTACGTTTCTCTTGGTTTTGTATGTTTAAAATACTATATACTATAATATAACGCGAGTTTATTTTTGGAAAAAATATCACTTATAAACATTGGGTTGTTATATAATCCACTTGTGTCTAAAGGATTAAAAAGATTAAATTATAATAACATATGATTAATATGCCCCTTGCGAGGTTGGACTAGGCATGGTAAGACTCAGTAGAACTTAATAGAAGCATGTGGACATAACTCTATGGAGGTGTGTCGTACCTTTATATGGACAGTCCTAGTGGGATGTGTGGGGACCATTGAGATGTGAAATGTATGAGTTGATAGAAAATAGGTTGTGGGAAAAAATTCATTGACCATACTGACTATAAGATACTGTAAATAGATTGAGATCTCCTATGGGCCATCACTCTTAATCATTTTTAGTGGTGATTTCTTGTGACGGACTAGAAGACAAGGTGTTCTCATGAAATTGATGATGATCATGATGTCGTTTAAGAAATAGGTGATGACCCATGACATGGCTAAGACCATGATACCCACTGAGTGCCCTTGTGGCATGTTGGCCCTAGTGAGAGGGTGTGTTTGAGATATGGATAGTGATAAACAGTTGGGTATTTTTGAAACCTCATTTCCATATTTTATATGTTTGTATGAATTTGTTTACACTTGGGATGTATTTTTGTAAAATGAAAATAATTCATCAGTGTAATATTTTATTTTTTCGAAAAATTTTCTAGGGGTTTAGACTAATTTTTATATACGTGTTACCCCTAGTTGAGAAAACTATAATACAAGAGGTTTGGGATATTTATGAGCTATACCGTTGGATTAGAAAACTCACATAAGGGAGGTATGTGAAACTATTATTGTGGATTCAAGGGATATGAAGTCAGGGTTGATCGGGTGCACTATTTTAGTGCTTCAATTGAATATTATAAAAATTTAGGTTAATCATGGGATTATAGTCAAAATGAGAAAACTCTTATAGGGAGGCCTATCATACATGATTTGTATGTTGGGGAAACTCAGGTCTGTTATATTGGGAGGGGTAGTCATCACAACATTATCATAGACACCCCAACACTAGTCAGAAAACTCATGGTAGGTTGGGTTCATGAACCTAAGGATCAACAAATGTATGATACATAGTATATGGTTTTGCATGGTCAATGTGAAGTGCTCAGAGGCATTCTAGTATCGAGCTGATGTATGTGTTGTCAGTTTTTTAACTCAATATTTTTTTAATTATATTGATCATGTAAAAATAACATATCATAGGATATTATAACTATTTTTGGATCATTTTTGTGATTCCCCCACTATGTTATTTACTCACACCATACATAATCATCCTTTGTACATTAATACCCAAAAATACATTCACATTATACTGGTAATGTTTTGTCCATCGATCATGGATTTAATGTTGTATGTTCAGCTAGATATATATTAAGAAGTCAAGTACATAGGATGTGATATTTATCAAAGACTTAATTTATCATGTGTCTTTATTTCATTTTAATTTAGTTTTTCTGGCCTAGTGGGAGGTCAGTTTTATGTATGGAAATACTATTTGCTTCTCAAATATATTTCATTTATTATAAAAAAAATTATTTACCTTATTCTATTTACTGTTTTTTATAATAAATGATGTTGAGTTATTTTATATTCTATTTAATCTCAAATATAGGGGGTATAGTCTGCCTAGGGTACTATATTAGAACACCAATATTTGTCAGCTACCTCTAGAATACGAGAAGGCATTATTGAAGTATCATGGTGTCTCCTAACAGGTTACTATTCCGAGTTACCCAGAACTGAATGTTTGAACTATCTAAGGATATATATATATATATGAGCTTTATTCTATAAAGTGGATTATAGTCAATCCTTAATTCTGTGAAAAATCATCTTTGATCTTATATTTATCATCCATTTCACCCGATTCTTTCACAAGGAACTATCATTTCATCGGTGATGAGAGGTTCTCTCTTGAGCATCAGGGGATTCAACATAGCCCACAGGTACCTTCAAAGAATGGATGTAGTTTTTAATTCTCTACATTGATCATCATATATAATAGAAAGTTAGATATCATTGAAGTAGTTAGGCAGTGTAAGTCACACATACCATAGTTTCTTATTTTTATATTATCATGATTTATGTTTCATTAATATTAAATCATTGTTTATGTGTTTCTATACTAATTTCATTATGTATAATGAGGGACTCTATATCATTTGAAACCAAAAAGTGGTATCATATCTTTATTATTCTTTTTTATTCATTTCAACGTGTTTAAAATGAAGGTTTTGGAAATAAAAATTCCTGTTCTACTATATATAATATGAATGATGATTCGATTTTAGTAGATTGAGTTGTATCTTACAACATAAGATATGAATCAATTCCAACCCCCATTTTTTATATAGTTACAGAATTCAACATCAATATATTCTATTAAATAATAACATCTTTTTAAATGATCAAAAGAATGTATGGTATCACATTAGTGATATCGATATATAAAATAAAATAAAATAAATATTAATAGGATACAATGCTAATCTAGAAGGGTTAAAGATATGATACATAAAGGTAGAGATATGTATGGTTTTTTTCTCTGTTGTTTATGTTTATAACCATACATATGCTAATTATTATTATTTTAAATATGGTTATTATTCATAAAATACAACAAATATTTCATAATATTTTTAAGTGATGCATCCTATAAATAATATTTTTAGATTCCTTGTGTATCATTAAATTTAAATTGAAAACAAAAATGTTTTTCATATAATGAAATTATGAATGTATTTATATAATTCATAAAATATAGATGAATTATAATAACTGAACTATTGGAATGTATTTTAATTTAAATAATTATTTGTACATTAATTAAATATTGATTTTTATAATTAATTTTTTAAATGTTCATGAAAAATTAATGAATATATATTTTATATTATTAAATTTTATTATTAAAATAAATTTATATAAAATGTATTATAATTTCAATATAAAATGCTTATATGGAAACTATATGTGTTTTTTTAATGTTTTTATAAAACAAAAAAAATAATCTCAAAATGAAAAATATTTATATATATGTTTTGAATTATTCAATACACATAATTTGAATTGACTAAATTAAAATTCTTTATTTGGTGAAGATATTTAAACAACATCAAAATGAATTTTGGTGATTTATTTGATCACGGTTTAAATAATAATAAATAAAGGATATTTGGATTGCATTTTTATTTTATACAATAATAAATGTTTTAAATAGAAATTAGATTATAAAATTTATATAATTCATTTACATAATATATTAAATGTAAAATTTTAAATAATGTGAATGAATTTTTATTTAAATTTGTAAAATTATCTTAAAGTAAAAAATATGGATTCTCAATAAAGTTATATAAAAATATCATGTTTTTATTAGTAGGTTGCATTTGTGAATTTTTCGTGTCTATTTATTTCTTATTTGAATATTTTAATTATTCATTTATATTAATGTTATTATTTAATTTATTCATGAATATATTTATAATAATATTAATTTTTATGTTCTTTTATATAAATTGTAAAACTTTTTATAGATATTATCATATATGCATCTAATGTTTTGTATGATAGTAATGATATTGGATTTATTTTTTTCATCTCTGACATTTTCATTGACTAGGTTGCATTCATAAATTATATAGTTAACTAAAATATATAAATATTAGGAGCTATTTTTTTGAAATTCTTTTCTCTATTTTTTAATATATATATTGGTAAAGAGAATTTGGATTAGACTTCACATTGGCCTGGAATCATATTTCATAATAAATAAATCTTATGGTTGATTATATTTTTCTACAATAATTCCAATATGGGTATTTTTTATTTCATATAATTATAGAACTTTACTTGAATGAGTATTATATAACATAAATATAATATTCATTTGGATGTGTATAAATATAGTTAGATTTTTATTTGGGTTAGTAACACATGATATTAGATGTAAATAGATTTTTATATCTGTATGATTTTAACATATTAATATTGTGGATGGAATAAGATTCAAAAAATAAATCATTATAAGTGATCATACATAAATTTAATATCCATAGATAATATGGTGAGATTAAATACCCATCAATGTAATAAGTGGCAGATTCCTCCAACAGTATAACTTGTTTTGACCTTGATCATCCATCATTGTAGTTTCATACCATAGATGTGTTCCCATGGACTATCTTGTATAAGGAAAGCATGAAATGAGGTAATTATAATGTTTAGGTTCCATGTTCTCAGAATTAAATTTTGGATTCACTAATCCATGACACCTAAATCAGATTAGGATTCCAAAGTAATAGAGTTATGATTATCCACATGTTATATTGGAAAAATTGTTTTCTACTAAACTATCCAAGAATCATATATGATATGTATATGATGATTAAATATTTAAATAATTATGTGGTGATACTACCACTAATAAAGAATCATTACTTTTTGTAATATAGATCTTGGACCACCATTGTATATAATGTATTTAATAGGGGCATCATATTTATTGGATCCTATTTAATGAAAGCCCTTATTACATGTTCACAAAACAAGATAATGATCTAACAGAATATTTTTTTATGGATAAATAACATAATAATAATAAAAATTTCATTTATAATCATTAAATTAAAATTATAATCATAATGGAACCAAAATATTATACTTATAACATAATAAATGTTATAAAATAAATGACAAATTATGTGTGTTATAAAGAACGCTTCCCATGTGAAAAAATATTGATCTTCCGACATCTAAATATGAATTCTAATGAGAATTATATAATCATTCACATCCGGATTAAAATAAATTTTATTTTTTATGTACTATTTAATTTTATTCCCCACTAATTTCATAAATATGATTGACTATGATAATTAATTTGGGAGACTTGAGATGTACTCTAAGGCTCATTCTAGTTTTGGTGTTCATTTTTATCAGCCATGGAAATTTATCAAAAATATGAATGAGTTCATGAAATGAATAGATAATATTATCCAATTATTTAGGATAGTATAACTGGGCATGTAATTTTTGGTTTTGGTGATATATTTATTGAACAATTTAGTAAAAGTTAAAACCAAAAAATGAAAAGTCTATTTAAAAGTCTAAAAACATTCATATACTTAATATGTCAAGGTAATTGGAAAATAATGGATTTATCAATATAAAAGGATTCTTAATTACATATTATAATATTTTCCATGATACCCAAAGGGTTTGGGGAGACCCTAACTGGTGTCTATCATAGTTATCCAAGTTATTCATGAAAATGTTTTAAATTTGAATAGTTTACACTATAAACATTATTTATTAAATGTGTTGAAAATATACAGGATTTGAAAATAAATGTAAATATTGATAGAAAATTTGTGCATTATTAAAGTAATAATTTAAATAGTTTCTAGACAAAATAGTTGAATGTAAAGGAATAAACACATTTTGGATGCATTTTTGTAAAGGATGTGTATCTTCAAACCATTTCTCTTATATGATAAGTGATGTTATTTACTAATAGATTTTTTTGTGAAAAATTTTTGTTTATGAACATGGCTTATGATTTATAATGTTAAAAAAACATGTTTAAATAAGAAGATATAGACAAAATACTCTATATAGGATAATAAGGTATATTTAAATGTTTGTTAAAATAATAGGAATTTTGATTCCCCCAACATTAGATGCATGTTCTAAATCATAATAATCATTTAAAAAAAATTCTCCAAGCACATAAAATTCCATATATAATATTAAAATTATAATTTATTTCTCAAATACTCCTACAATAAGGAAATATCACATATTTCTTATATAATGTAATTTTTGTATCTTATCATGGTATTTTGAGAAAAATATATTATCTAGGAGGATAGTGGGAGTATACTTAATCATTGGGAAGTTAAAATTTAATATATAAAATATTATTCAAGTCAAAATACCTTGTTAATATCACTTAGTATACTAATTGATTTTATGATATAGTGACAAATAAATTTAAAAGAAAAAATTTTAGTTTCCATAATAAATTTAATATATATTTATCTTAAAGGATCTATTGATGTATCAGAAAATGATAATTTAAATAGATACATTAGTAAAAAATAGATATTATGAAATTTTATGATGGGATGGGTTCCTATAATGATGATGATTTACATAGAAAGAGTTATGAGTCGACAATATTGGTAGACATCATAGCATTTAGTGTTATAGAATTAAGGTCTTTCCAAATGCATAAGGAGTTAAACATTAGTAATACAATTTCATAATCTCACCATTATTTATACCATTTTATTTCATAGATGTTATTCATTAATGAATTTAGTTGGAGGGTTTTATCAAGGGGTCATATAAATATTTTGTAGGAATTATAGATATATTTCATAAGTTTGAAAAAACACTTAAAAGTGTAGAAAAAGGTCGATAGAGAATTTTATTATCTATTCCAGGTCTCAGAGGTGTTTATGTATACTTTTATTAAGATTTATAAATGTATTTTAAGAATATTAAATGTATCATATTATACAAATGGAAATATAAACACTATAATTCTATCACATTTTCTAAATATATGTATATACTGATATACATTTCTTTAATTATAATGATAATTGACCTAAAAACTATGACCTTGAGATATCCCTAAATGAAATTCATCTCAATGTATTATGGGTTCTGATGAAATTTTAAGGGTTGTTTGAGTATAATTCTTTTATCGAGGTAAAAAATATGATAATATGGCACAAAATATGTTCTGTTGCTTTTCTAACCTACAAATTACCCCACATATATTGTTATTCCATATGTTTTCAGTATGTTATGGGTGAATTGGTCTTATTAAGATTACCCACTACAATATTTTGTGGATATAACTGTAATGATATCTATCGTACATGGATTCATTACTTTGTAAATCCTTAAATCTTATATAATCGAATGTTTTATCAGGATTTTCTTGATTTTGTCTTTGTTTTGTGTACCACTTTATGGGTTTTTTCACTCTTTTGAGGAGTATGAAATCTTGAAACTCGATTGAGATATACTATGGATGTGTTTGGACACATATTGATAGCACATATGATGTGATTTATCAATTTGTAGGAGGAGAATGTGATGTTCTCATTCATAAGGTGAATGAGATGTGAAGTATTCATCGATCTGTCTAGTCTAAAATAACACAATTGAGAACATATGAATTGGTTATACATGATTGAATAACATCATCTTAAAATGTCATTAAATATCTAGGACAAGGGATCATGTGAGAATAGACACATTAATATTATGTGGGTTGTGGATGTACACATATATATACTTATTTTAATATAGATAACTTCATTTATAGATTTAGTAACAATTATTATTTTCTATAAGCCTATAATTACATTTATGGATCTTGTGATTCATATTTTTAATCAAAGATATAATGTCCCATGGGGCCACACATTCTGGATGACTAAATTTGGATTAATATTTAATTAGATGGATACATGATTTTTTTTTAAAGATTTAATCTAATATAATTTCGGATTAGTATTCACAAGTTATTTCTTATGATGTGATACATAGTAAAGCTAGTGGTAACATTCCAAAAAAATTTAGGAATTCCAAAAGGGGTTATAGATATTTTTTAAGAAATTGGTGTATATGATATAACATAATGTGAAATGTAACAATATCTATGAGTGATTAGAATATTTGTATATTGATTGATATATTCCTTAAATACATCAACACGAGTTATTCTTTTGTGGACACATATTAGTATACGATCAGTTCCTATTGTCTGGAATGACATGTTTGAGATATCATTAAATATGATTTGTTTTATACCATAATAACTTCTCTGGTTTTTAGTTTTATATGAAGGTTGTGCAATTTTTAATTGTTAAATACTCCATTTACTTCCATTTTTATTCATTAATTATGTCATTTTATAAGATGAAAATCATGGGGTATGTTTTCATATGATGAATGAATAATTGGTAAAGTAATTGATCATGTGTTTATTAACAGATGATTAAATTCATATAGTTTATATTTTAGTTACGAAGGATAAATATAGGATCCTACAATCAGATTAAGTTTTAATCTCACTCATGCATTGTTAGATGAAACTCTCTTAATCTCATGGATTAATTCATGTACACCATTTTCACTTTAGATGAACCAATTTTCCATGGGGGTTAAGTTAAACATAATCAAGGATCGAGTGATTTAGTATAGAATATGGATACTTCTAGTGTAGTTATTCCATTTGGCTGCCTCTAAGTGAAAATGATAATGTACATGAAGGTGGGGATTATTGGAAAAGAACTGTAGAGTATGGTATGAAGACAATTGTTTCATAGTATTATATTTTTCATGGTTTTTTCTATCAAGTATTGTGTAACTAGATTTGTTTTTCTAATTTATTTTTTCTACTTAGTATATTTGTTTTATGATCTAATGAAATTAAATAATATAATTACTAATTTTTGATTTATGGAAAATAATATTAATAAATATTTCATAAACCTATAAAAATTGAAATTGAAACTGAGGTTTTAAAAGTCAATGAATTATTTCATCTAGTTTATTATAATATTAATTAGGAACCAAAGAATTTAAAATTTATAACTATTAGTAAAAACATGAATATTATAATGAAAATATAGTAATAATTTTATTAAGGTATTACTTGTGTTTGGGAGATTTCTCTTATGATGTCTAGTTGGGTGAGAAATTTTCTACCCCTACGGAACATAATTACTTTTATCATGTCTTTTATTGGAATTTTATTTTTAATTAATTAACATTATTTTTCAGCATTGAAATTCAGATACAATATAGATAAGATATTGGATAGATCCTTCCCATGTTATTATCTCAAACTTTTTCTATTATAGCTTGGATGATGATTCAGTTTAGGGTCCCAAATAGAGGGGGTAAAACATTTAGTGGATATATTAGGGATTATTTCATAGGTGATTAAGACAACCCAAATAGTAAATGGGATTAAGGAGTTTTATTGGATGAGATATCCTATATTTTATAGAAATCTAGGTCAATATTTTGATAAAGATAAGAACTTTTCAAAATATAAAAGTCTCTTTCATTGATCAAAAAATAAACTTTCAAAAGTCTTAAATAATTCCTTTTATAGTACTCTCATTGGAAGAAAACAAATAACTCATCAATAAGATCAGTGGAAAAAATCATGTCACTTGTGAGAACTACACTATTTTCTAGATAATCGTCCAAAATATTGGCTTCCAAGTATGCATTATTAACAATGAAGTTCATGGAAGAAAGAGTTTTCATTCATTTTCATCAACTATTAGTTCACTTCAATGAAATATCATGGTTTCCATTCTAGGTATCTTACACAATGTTGATCAATTCACATTACAACCACAAATTTATCCTCCATTTTCACAATCCATTTCTACTATATTTATCATACCAGTCATTTCAGAATCAAGATAATGGAAAAATCAATAGGCCCTTTAGAGACAATAGACAATTCCACTTGATAATTTATGATGAAATCTTCAAAGCTAGATGTTCACAGATTCCTTATTGATTTCCCATCCATGTTTCATTCAATTCATTAAAATAATGGGGGAACCAACATGACTTCAATTATTCTAGTGGGGGATGTAAATTTCCAATAATATCAATATTCTTACAAACATAAAAATCATGTGACTAATTTCTTAAATTCCCAAATTTTTTAGAGTTATCATAATTTTACCCTACCAAAATATGGAAAAGGTCCGAAAGCTGGTATAAAGATACATTCTAAATGAACAATTTGTTTTGAAAATTTCATATGATCTAAATCACTTCCAAAATATACACTTGAAGATGGTTGAGTATTTATTGAGATATATTATTCCTTAGATAGGCTTCAAAATTCCACTAATATAATCCGGAATAACATTAAATTAAGGATGATTAGAGTATGTCACATTGGTGTTTTGTATAATGTTGACAAATTTTGACTAGAGGGTTATTTTATTAGAGATTCTATTCAATATGTCATCTATTAGGTGGTTGATTTTGGAACGATATAAATAAGATGAGTACACATTAAAGTTTTGAGAGTTCAAGAGGCTATTTTGCCTTATATATAACCTATTGATGTTTGGGATGGTAATAATTTATGTGCTATTTTTACATCCACGGGAAAAAATTCTATCATCAAGTAAGACAATGTGATAATTAACTTGGTGAGTTTATTCAATAAAATTATATTCGGTTATAAAAAACTTGGATAAGGATCCGATTTTGGGTAATATCTCAATTCCGACATATATCCTATGCATTAGAAGTTGATGGAATTGAAATTTTTTTTTATAAATAGGTTACTTTTTGTTAAACAAGAATTATTATTTCCCATGAATAATGTCTTCTAAAACTACTAACCATCATCATCCATCATGATCATAGGATAAAATATATAGGTAGCGATGATATTTTTCCTAAGGATCATTATAAAAGGATCCCTAAGAATTTATGGAAAGTGGGTAGGCATATGGTATTCTTCTTGTGAATACATTCTTAACCATTAATTAGCATAACTATCAAGGAGATCATGTAAAGTAATACATATAGAAAAAATTAATGGTTGTCACTTATATAGATAACACATAGATTGGGAGCCTCTTGTAGGTGGTCATATCGTATCACTTAGGGTTGAATATGAGAGAACCCTTATTTTAACAATGATTTAATAGGTCTTTAACCCATTCCATCCACTAAAACAACTTTTTAGTCACAAGAAAATTATTTAGGGTCCTTTTTGTTAGAGAACTAATTAAATACGGTATGGAAAACTACCCATCATGCTTGGATTTGATTATATAACTTCTAATGTTATCTCAATTATGTAATGTTCGTTTTTCACTTTATTTAATTTTAATATGGATATAGTATCCATACAGTCTTTTATCATCATATATATTATTTATGATTTGGAGATAATTATCGAGTAAATGTTTAAATTAATTCAAATGATATCTCTTATAGGATACAACAAATATATATCTCACATATTACAGTAACATGAGTTTTTATGTTTGATTATTAGTACAATTACGATAGTTTCATTCAGAATTTGAGTTCTCATAGTGATTTACATGGTATATGTTAGTTTATAGTGATCAAATCAAGTATACACTATAGTAAATGAACAGTAATGTATATCAAGTGTATGCCATTGTTTTTCTTTAAACAAAAGTATGAAATCTATGAAATATTATTCGAAACAATTATTGAGGAGATTCAAACTATTCAATAAAAAATTTAAGGCCTTTTAATTTATAAAATGAAAAGTTAAATTGATCCCCATAGTAGAAGATGGTTATATAAATATCTTATATGGGGACAATCATTGTTTTAACTAGTGATTTGGGATCATGTTCAACATTATGTAACTGTATACAAATTCTCAGATATTGATGATAGAATTAGGAATAAAATAAATTGAGGATATATAGTAGGAGGTTTATTAATGGGAACTTCTAGAGAATTCATTTATCAAACCAATTATCTAACCACGAAGAGTAAAAATGTTGTTTTATGATAATAAATATTAGAGTTTGAGGATATTTATCAACTACAGTCTCCTTATACAAGTGATTGTAATGAATCAATACATACCTTCATGATATAATTATCCTTTATATATTGTAGAAGGTGAAAATTATTATTATTTGATTTATATAAGTTCCATAAATCATTAAATTTTCATTCAGAATTAGGGTGTACAAAACATACGTTTGTGTCTCATTATAGTGACTATATGTTCATAATTATTCCATTAAAGTAAATTTTTACAATTAATGTATTCATGTTCCTTAAAAATAATATATATTTTTACCATTCTTAGTTATAATCATAGTTGGTTTAATTTAATAAATTCTCATATATTATTAAGAATATATAGTCCATTCTAATTAGCTATGGATGAATATTGATTTTATTTTTATAAATAAATTATATTATATTATATTTAAGTTTCATTTATGGATCCATGTGATCCACTTATGGGTTATAGAATATTTAACTAATGATTTATTTGATCCAAAAAATTGATATCAGATAGTATTTTTTGATCCAATGTCAAATTTATTTGAGGTATATAATTTTTCAAGATCAAATATGAATTTTAAATGATTTATTGTTATGATTCTACAATTGGAACACTATTAACATCAATTTTCAAATGGGTTCCCCACTTATATATATTTATTAATGAAATTTATCATTTTTATAACTAAAAAATATTTTTAACATCTCTTCAAATATGATATTTCATGGTTAGGGTGTTATTTATCTAGTAATCTATAATCTATGTTAGACTAGTATGAGATGTGTTTTTATTTAATATTTTTTTATTTATAATGTGTATTAATATTTTCTTTTATTTTATTACAATTAGAGTACACTTTTTTTTAATCCATAAAAATTTTCTTCTCATTGACATTGAGAAAATGTATTAAAATATATATTTTTTTAAAAAAATCAATAAAATAATTTAATAAAAAATTTATTATAGATATTTCAATATTTGGAAATAATGAAGGGATGTGATCCAATAGTTGATCAT
Source organism: Viscum album (assembly GCA_963277665.1). Taxonomy (NCBI): domain Eukaryota; kingdom Viridiplantae; phylum Streptophyta; class Magnoliopsida; order Santalales; family Viscaceae; genus Viscum; species Viscum album. Next base: position 573,063,542 of record OY728121.1, on the reverse strand, counting down.
AATTTACATGTCCCACATCCTTGGGAAAATAAATGTGATTATATTATCCCTTACCAAAATATATAAATGATAATGTGGAAAATTGGGTGGCTTGATGGTGGTGGATAGTGGGAATATTTGAAATGATGAACTTATATATCTGTAATGAGGGGAATTGAATACCTATTTACTAATATAGTTACACCTATACTCTTTTATTGTGTGATTTAATCAAAACTATGACATGTTAATGGTAACTCATGGTGAAATTATATATTCATATATGATGCTCTCGATGGATTGCCTAAACTGTTGAGTATTATATCATCCTCATGGAAAAAAATTTAGTTTGTTATAAGGTTATATAGGTGGTCATACTGAAGATAACATCTTCCATTGAGATGATATCTATTGTTGTAAAAATTATTTAAAAAGTGTTGATACATTAGTATTTTTTAGGTAGATGAGAAGATCGGTGTGAATGGTTTATTAATTATATTTTTACCTTTTAGTACAAGATGATTAACCACTAAGAACAATGGGATATGAGACATCTACTATGAATAACTCAATTATTTTTCGATAAAATAATATTATAATTTTTTATTATATTTCCATGTTTAGTGAAGTTCCACAAAAAATTTTTGGAATGAATTTATATATTGATGATATAAAGTCTCTTGATACCCAGTATTTTAAAGACATTGATGGAGATATTTGGGTTTTCAATTTTATTTTTTGCTATATGAATTTATTGATTGAAATAAAAAATTATATCCAAAAAATAAATATTTATCTCATAATGAAGATAGATCATTCATGAAATAATCCAAATTCCTCTATGTTTAAGAATGACATTTCCCATTGAAGTAGATAAACAGATATATAATACAATAGTGTTTTTTTCAAATATGTTATGGGTTTTGAATTCTGGATTTTTGAATATAGGTCATACCCTATTACATTAATCGTGTTATAATACAATAATAAAAATAACTACATAATAAGAATAATACATTATGAATAAATTTATATAAGATCATACATGAAAACACTATGCTGTAAGTGTATAATATAGCTACCAATGATCAAACACGTTTTTGTTATTGAAACTATATTTAAGGTTTAAATAATCTATGTGGGTATGAAAAGATACATATATCCTCTAAATGTACTATACAGATCATATCCATGTACCCTGTTATTTTATTATTGGAGACCATATATTTTTTTAAGGAAACCTCACTCTGAATTTAGATGTTTCTTGGTAAGGTAATCAAATTTATCTAGATTTTTATTTAATTATTCAAAATCTAATGAAATCCTAGAAATATATACTATTAAAAAAATAATTCATCAAAGAATGAGAGGGTGAAAAAATTTCGTCAACACTTAAAAATATTGGATATTCAAGAAAATTTCAACACATGATATCTATTGAGAATTTATAGACACTGAGTATGAAAAGAAATTTATTCGGGTACCAATAACAAATTAATACAAATGGGTTAGGGTCCTTCATTTGAGAAAAAATCCACTTCAACTTGTCCTTTTAATGTTCTAAGACATCAACTATATAATCTATTAGAATTAGACCAATATGTTTAGGTAATTTCCAAAAAAAAATTCTTAACAATTTCATTTTGGATTGAAAATATTTAAATGTTTGGAAAATATATATGTTTTATATTTTATTGAATTTCATTTATTAAATTATAATAATTCAATACCTTCAAATTTATTTTCTAACTGATTTTATGCTATCAAAATATATAATTATATTTTTATAAAAATAATAATGTAGAATTAATTAATTTTAATTAATAATATTTTCATGAATATTACATCTATTAAGGAAACTGAAAATACCATAAAAATTGGTCCTAGTATAGGAAAACACTAAAAATATTATTTTTTTGATCACAATGCTTCATTGAGAGTTCAAATTTAATAAATTTGTATTTTTGAATGCCTAATAATATTTTTTTATAGAAAGACATTTTTTTCATTTTCCAAAGTGATATGATCTCAATTGATTCATAATAAGTGGAAGAGAATCAATGGAGTTGGGATGGTTAAAAAATTAAATAATTATTATAGGATGACTTATAATATAGTAATGGTTATTAAACATGAAATTTTAATTTTATTATAATTGAAATTATTAATTATATGAATTTAGATAAATTCATGAAGAAGAAAATGGGGTTTTCAAAACCACCCCTCACTCGTCCGTGACTTGAGACTACAAGAAACTCTTTTGGACTAAGTCAATGACAAAAATAAAGTAAAATGAATCAGTAATCAATTATAAAAATATGGAAACATCCTGTAAGTGATAGTGGCCAGTCGTAGAAAAAATTTCCTTCTTCTTACTCTATCACAACAAAAAGGATAATGAACTATAATTATTACAACAAATTTGTTACCATCCAATGATTGAATTATTAATTAATCCAATATTTATTTAAATGAATGTTCATGATTAAAGGGTTTATAAATGGGGCTCCTATATTTCTACCCATCCACATTAAGGGATAAAGAATTCATAATCATCCTATTAAATAAAGGATATTTTTATAGAATATAATATCAATTTAAAATCAATTATAAAATTTTTAATATATACTAGGTTGATCATATAAACATGTTAGTGATTCTAGAGGATATAAGTTTATTGTTGATTTTCTCAAAAAAAAATTAATGAATCACTATATACATTCATTCCTGGATCATTAGATTGTTCCATATAACCCGATGGACACTATTTTTATAGTTTTAAAATAGTATCATATATTGAAATCTTAGACAATTAGTCTCACTATATGGTGTAACCAAGGATACTCATAACCATTTATATACAGTCAATGATATTTTACATAAATAGTGTTGTAATGGGTGGCATGTGTTATCGAATCAATTTAGTGTGTAATCATCATGGTTGTCAAGTATCCCATAGGTTCTAAAACATAATATTCATGACATGGATGAGTCGGGGTACAAGATGGAATCCATTGTCAGTGAATATGACATATAGAATATTGTGGAATTTTCCAAGCCATACAACCACACCTATAAAGATAATATACTTGTGGAAAAGATTATAACATAAAAAAGAGCCATTTATTGATTGTTTATTTATTATAAATAGATGAAATTTATTATGAATATTTTTATATAATAGTATTGAAATAATAGATGTTTAAAAAAATTATAATAATGATATATTACAGAAAAATTACCTAATGGGTCTCATAATCTATAAGATGTGTAATGGTATCCTTTAATCTTGATGAAAATGGATAGTATAAACACGTGATGATTTAATTCTAACAATATTTAATTTATATAGGTTGTTTATTCATAGTATAAGATTACTAGGAAGGAATTTTTAACATGTCTCCCTCCGATGAATGATATGATTAATTTCATGAATGATTTTGGGGTGATGAATCCTTCTGAAAAAGGATTATGATTTATCAAATGATCAAACCCTTATTTTCTGAAAAAATATCATTCTTGATAGGTTAATGTTAAATTGATAATATTTTCATTATAATTCAGTTATTGTTTTATATAAAAAAAATATTTTATTAATTCTTAACATAACCTTAATACTGGAATGGGGGATCTAATGGATATGATAAACGATAGGGTTAACAAATGATTTTAGAGCTACTACGTTGATTATTGCATTCTTTATCTGGTAAGATCCTCTAAATCAGCACCCCTAACTGCGTAAAATGAATTAATTATTATTAATGTAAATAGAGCCAGATACTAGGGTGGATTTGGTTTATATCCAATTATTTTAAATGTGTTAGAGTATCCTCATGGATATGTGTACCTTTTCTTCAGGGACCTTATTTTTATGTAGGTACCATCTCTCATGAGCCTAAATATATTGTGGGTATTAAATGTGATTATATTTGGTAAAATATAATATGATGAGCCTAGATTTTTATATTATTCCTAGGTAGTAATTCCCTTGGTGGTTTTATGTAGAGACATAATGAATTTATACTAGTATCTCACTAGTTTTTTACTATACGTATTTGAATATGAGTATTGTGATATTCAATAATTGTGATATATTTTAGGATATTATAATACTTATACTAACATAATAACATCATAGACAATGAACTTGTGGTTATAAAAGTTATTTTCACATAATATGTGATAATAATGGATTTGGTCTTCTTGTTCACAACTTTAATACGGTGTTGAATGGTAGTGATTTTTTATTGTGATGTTTTCTTCAGTAGAAGAAATTGTTACATTGATATTATAATTCATAATTTCATTAAGGATGTTATTTTAGGCTAAATATCATTATTTTTTTAATAGTTTTGATGGAATTCGATACATTCTTGAATATAATTATATATAACAGCTTAAATATTTTCTTTTGGGTATTACTATATTACTGGATTTATTTAATGTATTTAAAGGTTTTATATTGAAAATTATTATCATGTTTTGTGTATTATATACTAATACTAACCCATAGATTGTGTCCCCATTGAAGATTTTTTAGGAACTCTTGGATTTCATGATGACTTGGGGAGCTTTAAAATGTTTAGATCCTTCCATCCACAAACACATTCTTCCAAATAATAATCAATTATTAACGTAAAGCCTTACTAAACTATCAGAACCTATTTTTTCATTTCCATTTCACCGATGGTATTATCAGTACTCTCAGTGTGAATATTTGAAATTTAAATAAGGAATACAAATAGCTATTGAAATATGTAGATAAAAATATAGGAAAAAATAGATTTGGCATAATGTCCTGACCCACACATACACCTCTAATGTTGAGGTATGTTAAGTGAAAACCACAATATTTCCTCTAATATGCTTGGTTTTATTAACTATAAATGAGTAGGTGTATCATGCATTATGGGTGGCCGTATTATAATGCACTTGTACACCACACACCCTCTAAAAAGACATAATAATGAAGAATAATTGTGTAAAACAAAAAAGAAATGTATTATGAATGTGAAAAACACTATGATCTAGACAAGATAAATCAAAACAGAAAAAATTGTAAACCATGCGAAAGATACCCACCCAATAACTGAAAGGAAAAATTAACTTAAACAGTTGATGTGGAGAGGTCCCCACAATGAGATAACTCTAGCATTGAACATCTCATTCTTATATTACATCATGTTACAACTAATATACACTAACACCATCACCATCATGGTCTCCTCCAACATTTATATCAACTTAAAAAGATATTGATCATTTGGGAGAAGATTCTCATGAAAGGGTGAGTATATACATACATATAAGTATGAATTAAAACCCATAATGAAATAAAATATGTCTATTCAAAAAAAAAATCAATTCCAAAAAAGGAATGACAAAATAGAAGAAACATAAAACCCATATATTCCTAAAATTAGGGAACTCAAGATATAATTGAGTTTCATAATCATTATATCCTAGGAATAGTAAAACTAGAAAGCAGTATAATGAATTTTAATTTCCAACCTAGAAACCCAAATCATAACTCTTAAAATGTAAATGGAAACCCATGTTTTATAGAGTAGATCAAAATAGATAATAGAAGACCTAATACCATAAATAGAGGAACTTAACCCTGTATAACACACATAAATTAATAGGTCATAATTTTATTTGAAATGTGGGGGACACAATCATCAAAAATAATTACACAACACACAAGGAAGTACTGTACCATATGAACACACATATAACTATGCCCAATATATCTTGTCCAACCCATGTATATATAGAGGCTAATAATATCGTATAATTTCTCATCCAACCATTTATACTAAAGAAAAGTTCAACTTCATGTTCCATGAAAAATAAAATAAATTTATTTCACATCGACCTGTGAGAAAGACATAATCACTATGCTTTTGTGTTGGTCAATTAAACATGGCCCAACCTAAAGGGTTTATCATGTCATATAATCTTCCCCTATTGCAATTGAGCCTCCTTATCTCCAAGACATCAAACTATGTAACCCTTCACGCCGTTATGTCATATCAAACATCACCCTAGTAGTCACATCATAGAATCCATACCCATGTTGTGAACGTACAAATAGAACATCACTGGATTGGATAAACCTTATCGCACTATTTCTCAATGTCTGTTTTCACCTCCAACCGACATCCCAACAATACACCATGATACAATATCTTAACACCACTATAATGACCATTAAATATAACACTCTAGAGTGATGGAAAAAAATCAATATACCTTCCCAACTAATCCTAGCTTGGAAAATTCACCCAAAAATTCATAAATCTACCTAGGTAATACCCACATGAGAACTCATACCAATGTACGGGTAACCCTCATTCAACTCTATAATAAACTATCATTATGTCAATCATGTATATCATGTTTCCATTTGGGGAAACACTGTCCAATCATTCATAGTCTATTAATCACCACACATAATGGTAATTAATGGATTTCTCATAGGACCATTAGGTTCATTATCATATCATTGAATATTTACCCATATTGGTCCAAATATTCAATGGAATGTTTTTTGATGAATCTCTCATCTATTGGATGTTGAGGCATAAAACTAGTGGATAGGGACAAAATGGCCAAATGAATTTTCTATATCACTATAAGATTTATTGGGAAGAAATTTATTGTTATATTAATGGTCAATTGACTAAAATTTATGATCCAACAGATCACATTCTATATAATATACATCATCAAAAATAAAGATATGTATAAAGGACTACCGACCACATTTACCATTTCTACCATTATGAAATGCTTGAGAACTGTTTCTCAAATAATTTGAAGACTTAAATCATCTCAAGAACCTAAATCAATCTATAATACCCAATTTATTTATTTATATTAATTATTAATTATTTTTTCCTGTAATATAAATATCAATAAAGTACAAGAATCCCCCCAGCAAACTTCACATTCCAAAAACATGAAAAACTGCACCTTGATGGTCAATGGCATACCCTCGACACGAATATAAGAAAAATCAATCCAATTCATCAACTAATAAATAATGAGTTTTTTCATTTTGTAAATAAAAAATAAATAAATTCACTATGAAATTCAACTTCATTTAAAAGGAGATAAAAAATATATTTTCATCATCACCAAATGTCCTCCATCCATCCCACACAAACACTTCATCTTTTTGGATGATTTAAACCATGATACAAAAGAAATCATCACAAAATACTTAGATAAATCATTATAAATTTGAATATATTGTGGATGAATATGAATGGTGGGATATATGAGATCTCTGATTGAATTTCAACAATAAAACAAAAAAAATAACATCCTAACCATGGGTAATTGAGAGGAAGTGAAGAGGGAGAGATCTTAGGGATCTCGTACTAGCGAGGGTGAGGAAAAAGGGGAGATAGATCAAAATACCAAGGGTAAAATTGAAATTTCGTAATTTTTAAATAAATATAGGTATTTTCCTGGTTAATACATGTTTTTTATAATCATTTCACTAACTTTGGTACTTTCATAATCTCAAGATACACCCTCTAGCATCGTTTTCCTACATGATTTTCTAAACCATGCAACAAACATATGAGTAACTTATAAATAATTAAAAATATTGCATGAATTTTAATATATAGTTCTCTATACCTATAAAAAATTAGTGTTTACCATCCCCATATAATAACAACCCCACACTATTTCATAGAAATCTCTTCATTATTTTCTCTAACTAGGTGGTCATCATGTAGTAGACAGAAACCCCATTTCAAAATTATAAATATAACCCAAAGATATTGAAATTGCTATTAGCACTCAAAACATCTATTGAACCATAATACATATCCAAAAGCACCTATGTGACATTTTACAACTCTAAAAATTCCAATCCAAACCCAAATAATCAAAAATAAACCCTATATAAGGATTAAAATGAAAATTAATTTGAATTTTCACTACATGTAATGACATATGGTTTTACCATCGCCCAAATATTGTACTTATAAACCCCATGAAGTTTCAATTATTATTTAAAAATTGATACACACCTTTCACAATTGTTCATTAATGGTAAACAAAGCATTTTCTTCCTCATATTTTCTAATGAGTAACCACTATAAAATTCCAAACATGAGGACCATTATTCATTAAAACCCAGGCCCCCCATAAGTCACAATTGCCAACACTGAGATGTAATTCACTTGTACCCATGTAAAATGAGAAACTATACTGTCATAAACTAATTCATATTTATTATCATTATTCTCCCCACCATAAGTCATTATACTTAAAATCTAATTAATAATAAAGGGGCTCCCAACTATAGAAATTTCAAAATAAAACACACCTTCAATATTACATCAAAACATTTGATGTAGGTTCTATATCACTTAATCCAATTTGATACAAGAAAGCAAATCAGTTCTCCTCTAGAAATATTTTCTCAAAAACATTCATCCTCACCATCTTCCCCAACATCTCATTACTCAATAACAATGCCAAAATCCACAATGGCATCATGTGATCAGCTATACATCAACCCAGAATTCTAAAAACCACATTCAATATTATTTTATGGTTCATTCCTAAACCAACCAAATTCATCATAATAATATAATCATGTATTCTAGAAGTTATATAATCAAAATCATTCTCATATCCCTTCAAATATGTTCCGATCACAAAATCAACATTAGGAATCCATCTATCTGAGGTTCATTAAGGAACTATGTTAAACATGACTTGTCTACCTATAGATAATATGGGACCATCTTCACCATACATTAGCTATCTCATCAAACCCATAAATGTTAAAATTTGAGATTTATTTCTATATGAATAATAGGAATATTCACATAATGGTATTTTCTTTATCACCACTCCACTAAACTCAATAACTTATATTCATAGCACGTACTCTATTTGATTCCCCAAAAAATGGTTGGATTATATTACACTACTTATACCTACACATTAAAAAAATTACTCGTCACTACCTGTTCCTGACTAACTAGGATAGTCATTATCATCATCCATCATAATTTATATTTTTAATGTATTCAACACCCTCTAATAACAATTAACAAGATCCCTGCCATATAGATATCTTAATACCAGTCCTTGAGTGAAATGACTGAAATGATCTATCATAAATTGTGTGTCACTCCTTCTTAGACAAACTCAATTATATTTTTAATTCATAACATAATTCATCCATTATTTTACAATTTATTACCGAGGAAATGAATTTTATACTCCTCTTAACCTTATGAAACTAACCCATCAATTTTTTAGTAAATTCATCTGTCCTCATTCAACCTATTTCCACTCACTAATCCTTAAACCAAAAGTATCTATCCATAACCAATCCGTATGAAACCCCAATCTCTTCCAACTATAAAAAATGTATAATAAAATATATCACAGTCAGACATCCTAATTTATGATTTCATGAGTTCACTATTATCACACTTATGTCCACACATATTAATAACTAACATTTCTTCTTTCACATTTCAATCTCAGCCATATAGGCAAGTTTCTGATTCTATGTTATACAAAACCTGATATAAAACTCATTATATCGTCTAAATAATCATCTTCTACTTTTAAAATGTTATAAATTAAAAATATTCTACCTATGATTCTTTAACCTATAAGTTAACTATACAATAACACAGTTCTCGGTATCATTAGGAACCAAAACTATGATTAGTAGGTCTAGGTACCCTACTCATCCATCCCTCTAAAAGTGACTTTCTTACCAATTTGTAATGCGCATATATTGGACAACTCCAAAGATATTGAAGAATTGACATCCCATTTCCCATATTATATTTGGTAAGACCACTCATCCAACTGGCAAAAAATCAACCCATGTTGTTCCCACTTGGTTACTCATGTTGCATAGGTTGAGGAACATATTCATTGTTATTTAGTCATCTTGTATAAAGGTTATAAGGTATATCATGGTTTCATCATAGACTACTCTGGCTAATCATTATTTGTCTATCACCCACCCCTACATAACATAACATGGGACCCATATCAACCACACTATAATCACTCTCATCTCATTAAATATATAAATATCTATTTCAATATACTCAAATGGACATGTTTTTTTATTAATATCATGGCCTTTTATGGAAGAGGAATCAAATTAGTATAGAAATACCAACATAACATAAGATATTTTAGTTATCCTTCTAGAATTTAATGGGAAATAATTTATTTTTTAATTAATGGTATATCATCTAAAAGTGGTGAGACTACATATCACATGATACATAAAAAACGTCGATCATCTTAGTGAGTGATTAAAATGACCATCTTCCTCATTCAATTTTTATCCCTTTAAGGAAATGAAAAAAAAATCACCCAATCTCATCGAAACTTCTCATCATATCAATCATCTACCTAAAGCAAAAAAAAATTAAATTCATTTAAAAATAATAATTAATAATTAATTTTATATCTTAATTTAAATATGTATAAAAATTATAATATACACTACAATAGAACTCCAACCAGTAAAACCATGACCAGCATCACTCAAAAAGTCCATGGAATATCCCCATAACATCCATTGGAAAATCACTAGTATTCCACACCTAATAAATATACAATTATATTAAAATTATAAAAAAACAACAAATGAATTTTTTGGTAATCATAACTTAATTCAAATAGAGATAAAAGAATTTTTTTGTCAATATAGAACATCCTCTAGACATTGTACAAAAAATATGTATTGTATTGAATGAATGCAACCATGATTCAATGGAAATCATCATAGAATAACTAACAAGATCCTAAAAATAAATTTTCATAAAGGCGGTATAATAATGTATTGAAAGAAGAGGTTATCACCATGAATCATCGATAAAAATGACCCTAAAAACACTGTACACCAAGGGGAATCGATATAAAGAAAATAATGGCAGGTCTTTTTACATGGTCCTGTATATGGGAGAATAAGAGTGGGGGAGGTATTAAAATCACAATGATGAAAATTCTTATTCCTTAGTCTTCTATGAAATCCCAAAAGTCTCACAATTACTCCATGGTTCTCCAATCAATAAACTAACAATTCATCTTACACTATCTCATGACACACGCCATCAAACATTTTAGTTGAATGGGTGTATAAGATGTGCAATAATCTAGTGGATTGATCAAAAATATTTCAACACTATACAAGTTTTTCATGATATCATTCTCTAAAACTATTAAAGAGTTTTATACATCAACCTAAAGTCTAAAACATCCCCGTATGTCTTCCCCTCACTCATCTCATAGTTTTCATAAATAGTGTGATGACTGTGTCATGGAGGAGAACCCATGTTCAAATTTTTAACTACAACCTAAAACTCTTTACCTTCACCCATGAATATAAAAACTCTCTTATTCTATGATTCTTATCAAAATACACCTCCTTAATATGCTCTAAATATCAAAATTCAAACCCAAACCCCAGTTCCAAAGCCTACACCAACTATGGGACTAAATATTCGAATTATTCATTAATTTATATCTTATATCAACATGAGGGTTTAAAAACATATCCATGTTTATTCAAATTACTACCAATGTACCTTAATTTCCAAAACATTGTGAAAGAACCCACTATAATGGGAACTCACTACTTTTATGATACTACACAATTCCAAACCCCTATGACCAACACATCATTCCAAGACACAAATTATACACTATGTACCAACTCCTAATAGTGTTTTAAAAAGTAGATACCATGAGATAATGTAACACCCCAAGCTTCCACGGTACGTTTTCCTTCGAAAAATGCGATAGCGTGTGTTGTACGCAACCTCGAGTTCTAACACACACCACAACTAATTAAACTAGCCGTTGTGAATAGTTAGACCTACTTTTTGAAATTATATATATTTTATATTTGAAAATGGACTTCATTTTTGGATTCGGAATATCGAAATTATCCTAGGGTGAAATTTTGGTACTTTTCGGATAACTTTTATATTTTGATGAATAGTGAAAATTACTAAATTTTAATTAAAAACAAATTTTTTAATCAAAATAATTAATAGTGATATATTATGAATTTTAGTAGTTTTAATGTATATTTAGAATATATTTTTACCATTTAATATAATGTTGGTCATTGGACATAATTTTACAATTAAACCGAACATAAACAAGTGTCAATCTTTTGATAGTTATTATCTCTTAAAATCACGCTTTTTGTTTTGACAGCGGGAATTAATTTTAAATTAATTTCTTCCACTTCTGTGTTTTGAATTTAGGAAAATGGATTCCATATTTGGAATCAGGATGTTCAAATTGTGTAAATAGGTAACTTTTATTTTTAGACATTTTGAATAATTACTGCGGTAAATATTTTATTTACCATGGTTAAGGGTAAATCCGGTAAATAAGGGTTAAAAAAATAATATTATAATAATACTAAATTACCCTAAAACGTGTCTTAACCCTATTGGTTGATACATGGTCGACCATGGGCATCTTTGGGTCTATTTTGGGACCCCATGGATCCACTTGTAAGTGATAATGACAAATTATATTAATAAAGCTAAAATAAAAATAAAAATGGCATAAGCTTACATCTTTTAGAAGGACAATTTTTACATAGGGTTATACATTTTGGATTTTCGATTATAAATATTCATTAGAAAGCTAACAAGATTTCCTACATAATGATATTTTATTTATAATTTTTAGACATTAAATAATTTATTTTATTTATGACACAATGATGATGCAGTAATTACTAAAATAGTAGAAAATTTACATAATTGATATTATAAATACCCAAATAAATATAATATGAAACTTTTAATGAATTACACTAATTTTCTAGGATAATATGATATATTAGGATTGATTTAATTGACTTTTTTCGAAGTAATCAATCTGTTATTAGTTTCACAAAAATCAACTATTGAATAGTGTCAAAATTGACATAAAAGAGTTCTTAAAACAAATATTATATTATTAATTGATATTAAATTCCTAAAAATCTAAGGTTCGGCCAAGAGACTTATATTATGATAGGTTAATCATTAATGGACCACTTGGGGGTCGATTGTATGTATATGGTAAGTATATTAACCATATAATATAAAAATACAAAGAGACATTGTAAAAGTGAAACTAATTAACTTAGAGTTAATACTTAAAGATAAGGTTAATATAAGTACCCAAACCTGTCTAAATTCTATTGGATGAGTTGTTTTAGACCTATCCCCACATCATACTTTGAATAGTCAACTTTGGAGCCTTTGTAAACCGAATATGAATTTATTATAAATTAACATTTCTAACTTTTCCAAAGGTGCCCCTCACCCCTCTTATAAAAGGGCACTCCTCCTTCTCATTTATTCACACCTTCAAAGCCTTTTTGTTCGGCCAAACTCTGCCCAAATACTCTCCCAACATCCCTCACTACAACCTAGAGGCCTTAGTTCGATCAGAAAGCCAACCTAAGGAGCCCTTTTGATCAAATCAAAAGGAAGAACCCGAAGAAGAGGTAATGATTTCACCACCCTTTTCTAAGTTCATTTCTTCTTCCACTTCTTCTTCCTTTGTTCTTACCATTCTGAAATAATAACTCCAGTATCTCACATATACTGTGATGTTATTATAAATATGGTACAATCATATTCAGTATTCTATCCACCCTTTGAATAACATGTCACCATACGTGCGTACGTACGGCTTACCGTCTCCACGTCGTGGTGTAATTGTTATTCAATATAATATTATTTGGATGGGTATAATAATGATGTGTAACTCATGTAAATAATAAATATAACATGTTAATGATTCTGTATATATGATATACCATCCATTTATATATTATTTTAATATCAAAAGAATGATATTGTCGCTCGTGCGTACGTACGGACTACCGTCTCCACGAACGCGATGAGATTCATTCTCCATCGTATCCATTCAAGTATAATTATCATTTGATGATTTAAAAATGATGTTTAAGGACTGTATATCATTCTGGATATGAATAAGATACAACAACCATGGCTTATTTAACAAAACATATAAAAGAAAATGAGTAAGTTAACTCCTGAAACGACGATAATTCTAAGATATTATTAACAAATCAATGTTAAAAGATCATATATGATATCATATTAATATATATGATTCTTGTATAATTTAATAACAACTATTTCACCATTATACAGGAGGTTAACCTACCCCAACCAAGGAAAAGTACAAGGTAAGGGTTTACTTTACAACCTCTTCATTATCCAAGGTTGTTTATACGTAATAATCTACTGGGATCTCTTTATCATCCACATCCATGTTTGTTAAAAATGAATTTCAAAACATTTTTACTATTTACTAGAATATGAGTTAAAGTCATTTATACCCTTTTTGACTTTTATAAGTGGTTTATAAAGGAATCTTTCGGTCGATTTCAAAACAAGGTCCTTTTTAACCTTTTCGACAGAATTAAGGTAAGAATGTTTTTTTAACTTATACGGCGGGTGCGGTTAATTTACGCCGTTATAAAATCTTCAAAGCTTTCCTTACAAGCTTATAAGAATATTTTCAAAGAAAATGTTTTATTTTATATGGATCTTAAATGATTTCAAAATAAAAGGAGATATTTCTTTAAAAAGAATTTTGATTTCATCTATGTCAACATCCTTTGATGGATTTTAAGATTATTTGAAGTTGATTTATTATGATACAAAACTTCTTTATTGTATTGAAGGTTTTGTGATATGTTTGACTGTGGATGTGCTATTTTTATACCATTCATAGTTTATGGTGAAAGTATTGACATTTCGTATGCTAGTTTTAATACGAATGTTTATGTTATGTTTAAACCTTTTCATATGGGAATGCATTGGACTTAATAAGTGACGGGTGGAGCCCGCTATAGCTCCTCGATGCATCGGTAGGTCTCATGAGACAAACTAGTGTGTTGGCACAAGGCCTTGACAAAATCTTATTTGTAGTCTTGGCACGAGGCCTTGGCTATGTGGTTATGATAGTCTGGCATTATGCATTCCAACATTATGAAAGTGGTTATTGATTTTTTCATGTGATTATTCGATTAGTAGAATATCCATGTGAATAAGTAAATGGAATTATTTCATTTTATTATGCCATACCATGTTGAAAGTTCATGTTTGAAAGGCTTTTGTTTTAGTTATACATTGCCTTAAAAGTTTATTCTTATTTATGAAAGTTTCCGCTATTTTGTTATCCTTACTGGGCATTTGAGCTCACCCCTTTTCTATGTTTTATTTTTCCCAGGTAGTGAAGAAGTAAATTATGAATGACTTGAAGGGATATTATGAGGGGTTAATAGTGTGGATATGAAGACTTTATTGTTGTAGTAGTTTTTCACTTTGAAATGTAATGTAAAACTTTATGATTATATCTAGTGTTTCCAAGGCTACTAAACTAATCGGTCTTTCGGGATTTGATCTTTCTTGTGATCATGCCAATGTTACGAAGTAATGCACCGACTCTGGGTAGCTGGGGTCGGGGCGTTACAGTTGGTATCAGAGGAAGTTTAGTACAAACCTTGGAAGCTAGATTTAGATAAACTCTGATTAGAGCACATAGACCTAAGATGAACTTTGAGGATTAGTATAGAAGAACTTCCTAGAATTTTGGTATTGTAGAGACTTTGTGAGTTTTCCGAGAAATACATCCCTGTCTAGATACGAGCAGGTAGAGGCGGCTCTGGCACAGATGTACCTAGGGGTAATCCCCGAAAACACCGCTTTGAGCTAGACTCGAACGGGAACTGGTGCACGACAACGGGCCTTGCTGCACTCTTGGTTACGACACTCCCGGGGGATATGCTTAGGATAACTCTCACTTTCTTTACAAATCATTATGAAGGGTTTATGAGTATATACTTTCTCAAAGAAAACATATTTATGATTATGGATTATATCCATAGATAGTTCAATTTATGTTTAGTGTTTTATAAGTATATGATTATGTATTTTGATTCATAAACTGATCTAGTTTATGCCATTGTTTAGAAATGGCGCCTAGTGGAAGAAATGGAAACTGTATCAATGCACGCACTCCATGTAGGGATTTCCCTCCTGCTCAAGATAATTATAGTGGGGCTGGTGATGCAACTGGTGCTGATCAGCTAATCACCGTACTGGGACAACTTACTCAGGTTATGAATAATAACCTTACCCGTATGGAGCACCCTGATCCGCAGCGTGGAGGATCAATGTTAGATCGATTCATGAGACAACAACCACCAACGTTCAATGGGAGTACAAATCCCTTAGTAGCTGAGCAATGGATATTTTCCCTAGAGAAAATATTTCAGGCTTTGGGGAGTAGTGAAAGGGAAAAAGTTACCATGGCAGTTTACCGCCTCACTGGAGATGCTGATCAATGGTGGTCATTGATTCAAAACATGAAGGAAGATGATGAGGTATCAAACATGGAATGGAGGGAGTTCAAAGATCTGTTTTTAGAAAAATACTTTCCTCACGACCATCGAGCAGATATGGAAAGACAATTTCTGAGTCTGAGACAAAAGGAGGATGAGAATGTCACAAAGTATGAGGCTAACATTACAAGGTTTGAGAGGTACGCTGGTGATTATATTCACAACCCAAGAAGTAAGATTGATCGTTTCTTTGATGGGTTAAAACCATTTCTCCGTCGAGCATTAGTCTCACAATCCTTTTCATCGTACGAAGACATTGTCTCATGTGCTATCAAGACCGAAAAGGAATTCTCTAAGTCTTATGACTTTAAAGCAAAGCAAGAGAAGAAGAGACCAGCTGATCAATCTGGGAATGGAAATAAGGGGAAGAAGGGAAAGGTTGAATATCCATCTTGTGGTAAGTGCGGGAAGAAACACCCCGGTGCTTGCCTGAAGGGAATGGGAGTCTGTTACAAGTGTGGTGAAAAAGGCCACCAAGCTCATGATTGCAAGGGGAAGAAGGAAGCTACCAACGTTCAGTGCTACAATTGCAGGGAGATGGGGGATTATGCAAATGCATGTCCTAAGCGTCATGAGAACTTACCTCAGAAAAGGCCAAGGGATCAAGGCCAGGCTTATTCTATCACTACTGCTGAGGTAGAAGCTCCGAAAGACGTGGTGGCAGGTAATTTAATGGTTTCCTCAAGTTTAGCAAATGCATTATTTGATTCTGGATCATCGCATTGTTTCATATCTTCCCAGTTTCCTAAGAAAATTAGATATTTCCAATTTGATTTAATAAGGGAGCTGTCAGTTAAAACTCCTAAGGGAAGTATCGTTGCAACAAAGTTTTGTGAATCAGTCCCCATTAGAGCACATAAATTTTCTTTATCTGCTGATCTCATCGTCATACCTATGATTGAGTTTGATATAATCCTCGGTATGGACTGGCTTTCGGACTATGATGCGAAGATTTATTGTAAGAAGAAAGAGGTTACGATTCTTGATGATAATGATAAGGAACACCTTATTTTTAGAGCAGAATCGTCACCACCTAATTCTTATTTAGATCCACCCACAATAGCTCAACTAAATTCAATTATTGGGGAGGAAGAGAATGAAATAACTGCGGGTGAGGAAAGGAATGTTCAAATAGAGGATGTACCTGTTGTGAAAGAATTTGTAGATGTATTTCTAGAAGATTTACCTGGACATCCTCCAGAACGAGAAGTTGAGTTTTCTATTGATTTGATTCCTGGATCAAGGCCTATATCGAAGACCCCTTATAGAATGTCCACTGTAGAGTTAGTCGAACTAAAGAAACAACTAGAGGAATTGAGTAATAAGGGATTTATTCGCCCTAGTGTTTCTCCATGGGGAGCCCCTGTTCTTTTTGTTAAAAAGAAAGATGGATCTATGAGGTTATGTATCGACTACAGGGAGATCAATGCTATAACAATAAAGAACAAGTATCCCCTACCTCGTATTGATGATTTATTTGACCAACTGCATGGAGCTCAATACTTTTCAAAGATTGACCTTCGATCTGGATACCATCAGTTGTGTGTGAAGAAGGAAGACATTCCAAAAACAGCATTTCGAACCAGGTACGGGCATTACGAGTTTACTGTAATGCCGTTTGGATTGACTAATGCACCCTCTGTATTCATGGATCTAATGAATAGAGTTTTCAAGGAGTATCTTGATGAATTTGTGGTGGTATTTATTGATGATATCTTGGTATACTCCAAAACCTACGACGATCATGAAAATCACTTGCGCATTATCTTGAAGACTCTGAGGAGGCATGAATTATATGGGAAGTTTAGCAAGTGTGAATTCTGGCTTCAGGAGATTTCTTTTCTTGGCCATATTGTCTCAAAAGATGGAATCTCTGTTGATCCTTCTAAGACCAAGGCAATCCAAGAATGGCCAGCACCTACGAGTATAACTGAGGTACGCAGTTTTATTGGTTTGGCAGGTTATTATCGACGTTTCGTCCAGAATTTTCCCCGATTGGCTAACCCATTAACGAAGCTCACACGTAAAGGGGTTAAATTTGTTTGGACAAAAGAGTGTGAAGAATGTTTCGAAGAACTGAAGAGAATATTAGTCAATGCTCCTATATTGACTTTACCATCGGGGAATGATGGGTTCGTTATTTATAGTGATGCATCAAAGAAAGGACTTGGTTGTGTCCTTATGCAGAATGATAGAGTTATTGCCTATGCATCACGACAGTTGAAAATTCATGAACAAAACTATCCTACTCATGATCTTGATTTAGCAGCTGTGATCTTTGCTTTGAAGATATGGAGGCACTACCTCTATGGTGAAAAATGTGAGATTTATACTGATCACAAGAGTCTGAAGTATATTTTCTCACAAAAAGAACTCAACATGAGGCAAAGGAGATGGCTTGAATTACTCAAGGATTATGATTGCACGATACACTACCACCGGGGAAAGCAAACAAAGTAGCAGATGCTTTGAGCAGAAAAGACCATGGAGTTCTGAACATGATGAGAATTGAAAGGGATCCAATTTTCATGGATCTAGAGAAGATGGACATGGGAATAACCAGGGAAGGTGAAACATCAATTCTTTTTCAAATAGTTGCCAAACCATCTTTACTAGAAAGGATTAAGAGTTCCCAGACCGATGATGAAGAATTTCAGAAGAAGATTAAAGCTGGGAATGATGGGAGATTGAGAGACTTTGTGTATGAAGATGGAATTTTGAAATTCGGGAAGAGACTTTGTGTTCCCAATATACCTGATCTAAAAAGGGAATTGCTGGATGACGCTCATAGTTCCAATTTCTCTATACACCCTGGGAGCACCAAAATGTATAGAGATTTGAAGGAACATTTTTGGTGGGACAACATGAAGAGGGAGATTGCTGATTTTGTGTCAAGATGTATGGTTTGTCAACAAGTGAAAGCTGGAAGGCAACAGCCTGGAGGAGTCATGCAACCTCTTCCCATACCGGAGTGGAAATGGGACAATATTACGATGGACTTTGTCATGGGGCTACCAAAGACTCCTAGAAGGAACGATGCAATATGGGTTATTGTTGATCGTCTTACCAAGTCAGCACATTTTCTTGCTATAAGAGAAGATCTACCCCTGGAACGTCTAGAAAGACTATACATTAATGAAGTTGTGAGACTTCATGGAGTACCCCTATCGATTGTTTCTGATCGTGATCCCCGTTTTACTTCAAGATTTTGGAAAAGTCTTCAGAAATCCCTGGATACTGAACTTCATTTGAGCACTGCTTACCACCCTCAGACAGACGGACAATCAGAACGGACTATTCGGACCTTAGAAGACATGTTGAGATCTTGCTCACTTGATTTTCAGGGTATGTGGGATCAATATTTACCACTAGTAGAATTTTCCTATAACAATAGCTTCCATTCGAGTATTCAGATGGCACCATATGAAGCGTTATACGGAAAGAGATGTCGTACACCAACCTGTTGGGATGACGTTGGTGAAAGAAAACTTGTAGGCCCAGAACTGGTGGAGGAAACGGTGGAAAAGGTGAAGGTAATCCAAAATCACATTAAAGCAGCTCAAAGTAGGCAGAAGAGCTATGCCGATAATCGAAGGAAGGATTTGGAATTTCAAGTCGGTGATCATGTTTTCCTGAAGGTATCTTCGTGGAAGGGAGTCATACGTTTTGGTAAGAAAGGTAAAATGAGTCCCAGGTAAATCAGACCTTTCGAAATTCTAGAACGAATTGGGGCTGTAGCTTACCGATTGGCAATGCCTCCAAGTCTCTCCAAAGTTCACAATGTGTTCCACGTATCTCTGTTGAGGAAATACATGCCTGACCCAACGCATGTACTCACCTATGAAGATTTAGAACTGGAACCCGATCTGTCTTATTGCGAAGAGCCCATCAAGATTCTTGATACGAGAGAACAAGTGCTGAGAAACCGGATGACGCGTCTGGTAAAGGTTTTGTGGATAAATCATAAGATGGAAGAGGCAACGCGGGAACCCGAGGAACTTATGATAAAGAACCACCCGAGTCTTTTTATGCAGTAATACCCTAGAAATTGCGAGGACGCAATTATTTGAAGGAGGGGAGAATGTAACACCCCAAGCTTCCACGGTACGTTTTCCTTCGAATAATGCGATAGCGTGTGTTGTACGCAACCTCGAGTTCTTACACACACCACAACTAATTAAACTAGCCGTTGTGAATAGTTAGACCTACTTTTTGAAATTATATATATTTTATATTTGAAAATGGACTTCATTTTTGGATTCGGAATATCGAAATTATCCTAGGGTGAAATTTTGGTACTTTTCGGATAACTTTTATATTTTGATGAATAGTGAAAATTACTAAATTTTAATTAAAAACAACTTTTTTAATCAAAATAATTAATAGTGATAAATTATGAATTTTAGTACTTTTCAAGTATATTTAGAATATATTTTTACCATTTAATATAATGTTGGTCATTGGACATAATTTTACAATTAAACCGAACATAAACAAGTGTCAATCTTTTGATAGTTATTATCTCTTAAAAACACGCTTTTTGTTTTGACAGCGGGAATTAATTTTAAATTAATTTCTGCCACTTCTGTGATTTGAATTTAGGAAAATGGATTCCATATTTGGAATCAGGATGTTCAAATTGTGTAAATAGGTAACTTTTATTTTTAGACATTTTGAATAATTACTGCGGTAAATATTTTATTTACCATGGTTAAGGGTAAATCCGGTAAATAAGGGTTAAAAAAATAATATTATAATAATACTAAATTACCCTAAAACGTGTCTTAACCCTATTGGTTGATACATGGTCGACCATGGGCATCTTTGGGTCTATTTTGGGACCCCATGGATCCACTTGTAAGTGATAATGACACATTATATTAATAAAGCTAAAATAAAAATAAAAATGGCATAAGCTTACATCTTTTAGAAGGACAATTTTTACATAGGGTAATACATGTTGGATTTCGATTATAAATATTCATTAGAAATATAAAAAGATTTCCTACATAATGATATTTTATTTATAATTTTTAGACATTAAATAATTTATTTTATTTATGACACAATGATGATGCAGTAATTACTAAAATAGTAGAAAATTAACATAATTGATATTATAAATACCCAAATAAATATAATATGAAACTTTTAATGAATTACACTAATTTTCTAGGATAATATGATATATTAGGATTGATTTAATTGACTTTGTTCGATGTAATCAATCTGTTATGAGTTTCACAAAAATCAACTATTGAATAGTGTCAAAATTGACATAAAAGAGTTCTTAAAACAAATATTATATTATTAATTGATATTAAATTCCTAAAAATCTAAGGTTCGTCCAAGAGACTTATATTATGATAGTTTAATCATTAATGGACCACTTGGGGGTCGCTTGTATGTATATGGTAAGTATATTAACCATATAATATAAAAATACAAAGAGACATTGTAAAAGTGAAACTAATTAACTTAGAGTTAATACTTAAAGATAAGGTTAATATAAGTACCCAAACCTGTCTAAATTCTATTGGATGAGTTGTTTTCGACCTATCCCCACCTCATCCTTTGAATAGTCAACTTTGGAGCCTTTGTAAACCGAATATGAATTTATTATAAATTAATATTTCTAACTTTTCCAAAGGTGCCCCTCACCCCTCTTATAAAAGGGCACTCCTCCTTCTCATTTCTTCACACCTTAAAAGCCTTTTGGTTCGGCCGAACTCTGCCCAAATACTCTCCCAACATCCCTCACTACAACCTAGAGGCCTTAGTTCGATCAGAAAGCCAACCTAAGGAGCCCTTTTGATCAAATCAAAAGGAAGAACCCGAAGAAGAGGTAATGATTTCACCACCCTTTTCTAAGTTCATTTCTTCTTCCACTTCTTCTTCCTTTGTTCTTACCATTCTGAAATAATAACTCCAGTATCTCACATATACTGTGATTTTATTATAAATATGGTACAATCATATTCAGTATTCTATCCACCCTTTGAATAACATGTCACCATACGTGCGTACGTACGGCTTACCGTCTCCACGTCGTGGTGTAATTGTTATTCAATATAATATTATTTGGATGGGTATAATAATGATGTGTAACTCATGTAAATAATAAATATAACATGTTAATGATTCTGTATATATGATATACCATCCATTTATATATTATTTTAATATCAAAAGAATGATATTGTCGCTCGTGCGTACGTACGGACTACCGTCTCCACGAACGCGATGAGATTCATTCTCCATCGTATCCATTCAAGTATAATTATCATTTGATGATTTAAAAATGATGTTTAAGGACTGTATATCATTCTGGATATGAATAAGATACAACAACCATGGCTTATGTAACAAAACATATAAAAGAAAATGAGTAAGTTAACTCCCGAAACGACGATAATTCTAAGATATTATTAACAAATCAATGTTAAAAGATCATATATGATATCATATTAATATATATGATTCTTGTATAATTTAATAACAACTATTTCACCATTATACAGGAGGTTAACCTACCCCAACCAAGGAAAAGTACAAGGTAAGGGTTTACTTTACAACCTCTTCATTATCCAAGGTTGTTTATACGTAATAATCTACTGGGATCTCTTTATCATCCACATCCATGTTTCTTAAAAATGCATTTCAAAACATTTTTACTATTTACTAGAATATGAGTTAAAGTCATTTATACCCTTTTTGACTTTTATAAGTGGTTTATAAAGGAATATTTCGGTCGATTTCAAAACAAGGTCCTTTTTAACCTTTTCGACAGAATTAAGGTAAGAATGTTTTTTTAACTTATACGGCGGGTGCGGTTAATTTACGCCGTTATAAAATCTTCAAAGCTTTCCTTACAAGCTTATAAGAATATTTTCAAAGAAAATGTTTTATTTTATATGGATCTTAAATGATTTCAAAATAAAAGGAGATATTTCTTTAAAAAGAATTTTGATTTCATCTATGTCAACATCCTTTGATGGATTTTAAGATTATTTGAAGTTGATTTATTATGATACAAAACTTCTTTATTGTATTGAAGGTTTTGTGATATGTTTGACTGTGGATGTGCTATTTTTATACCATTCATAGTTTATGGTGAAAGTATTGACATTTCGTATGCTAGTTTTAATACGAATGTTTATGTTATGTTTAAACCTTTTCATATGGGAATGCATTGGACTTAATAAGTGACGGGTGGAGCCCGCTATAGCTCCTCGATGCATCGGTAGGTCTCATGAGACAAACTAGTGTCTTGGCACAAGGCCTTGACAAAATCTTATTTGTAGTCTTGGCACGAGGCCTTGGCTATGTGGTTATGATAGTCTGGCATTATGCATTCCAACATTATGAAAGTGGTTATTGATTTTTGCATGTGATTATTCGATTAGTAGAATATCCATGTGAATAAGTAAATGGAATTATTTCATTTTATTATTCCATACCATGTTGAAAGTTCATGTTTGAAAGGATTTTGTTTTAGTTATACATTGCCTTAAAAGTTTATTCTTATTTATGAAAGTTTCCGCTATTTTTTTATCCTTACTGGGCATTTGAGCTCACCCCTTTTCTATGTATTATATTTCCCAGGTAGTGAAGAAGTAAATTATGAATGACTTGCAGGGATATTATGAGGGGTTAATAGTGTGGATATGAAGACTTTATTGTTGTAGTAGTTTTTCACTTTGAAATGTAATGTAAAACTTTATGATTATATCTAGTGTTTCCAAGGCTACTAAACTAATCGGTCTTTCGGGATTTGATCTTTCTTGTGATCATGCCAATGTTACGAAGTAATGCACCGACTCTGGGTAGCTGGGGTCGGGGCGTTACAGATAACCCATCCTGGATCGAATAAACCACTTATATGAAACTAAACAATGAATAAAACCAACTATGCACCAAGAATATATCATCATCATCACCCCAACGATCCTCTGTTGCCTGTTGTTGATAATTCAAAACTAGATCCTTTCCACAGAGTTCAAATCCATAAATTGTAACACCCATATCTGAAATTATCATTGATTCATACAAAATCTATCCAAAACCTGGCTATTAAAATGGATATTGGAAATCCAATGAATTAAAATAGTTACCAAAAAAAGAATAATCTTTAATAGATTATTTTTATAAGGTCATAGGTCCTTGAACCATTAATCGTGGACAAATACACAGACATTGAATAATAGAGGTAAAACAACAAAAACTAATAAATATGATGTGGGAAAAGATATATACTATTACTTGAATTAGATTTATAAATCCAATAAAAAATAATACTTTCTCTAATTCATAAAAGAATATATTAAGAAAGAATTTGTAAACAACAAATTTAGAAACCCCTAAATCTGATAACCTTGGGGAAAGGGAAAAATAATGGGTGAGGCCACACAATTCTGAATGGGCCTATGAACGTGGTTCTATTGGAATGGTTGGAAGAAAAATGTATATAGGGTAGCCCAAAACAACAGTTGTAGTTAAACAATGTTAATTGAGCTTATTGTGTCGGCCTATAACCACGGTATATTGAGATCGTTATTCTAGGCCCGTATACTACCATGTTTATATGGAATAGTGGCTATATGTGGATGCATGAACAGTAAAAAATTCATTCTATGTAGAATGTATAGGCCTATGACCATGGTTTCCCAAGAATCATGGAATTATAAGGGATAAAGAGGTCAATGGAAATGTTTTTCTAAAAACTATTTTGTTAGGGATGACCGATAGCCATTGTTTTGCAAAATGGTGTCTATAGAGCTAAAAACAAAAACATGCGTCCATAGTTCTACAATATCCATGTATATTGAGAGTCTATATAGAAATGTATTTTATAACCATTTTCATTGATATGATTCTAAAAACCATTGAAAATAGTTTCAAAAATATTGTGGTGGGAATGATGATCTCCATCCATGGATTACGAAATCCATGGAAATATGGATTTAAAAAACACCATAAATAAAAATTTCCAAATTCCATGGAAATAGGCCTATGTCAAAATATATACAACTATGGTCTACAAAAACTAGGTTTGTATTATGTTAGACCAATATTTTTTGATTTTTTAAAATACTAACAATTATAATTATATAAATTTATATATTATTATATATATGTGTGTGTGTGTATGTATGCATATATATATAAATATAGATAGTCAGTCTTAGAATAGTGGTAGTATTTTTTGGAATAATTTTAGACCGAGTCATTGGATCGAACCTTGATTGATTGATTTCATTTTTCAAAGGATAAAACAATGGATTAGTAAACTGTGGAAATTAGTAGCTTTGGAATGTGGATTGTAGCTAATAACCATGGTCTATGTGAACCATGTTCATTTAGAAACTAAATCCATATTATGAAATTGTGGCTATATCTTAGAAATTATTATAATGATAATAGGTTCTATGGTTTATGTAAACCATGAACTTAAGCTACAACCATGGTTTTTAGGCCCGTTTTTTATGATTTTGTGTCATGGAAAGAGGAAAATTTTCTAATTCTACCAAATTTTTAGTAAGGGAACGTATAAAACATATGTAATCTTGGAATTAATAATGTGTAAATAATATATATTATATAAAAGTTGTCAAAAATACCATAAAACTAATTTCAGAAATGGTGAATGTAACCATCAATGAAATAAAAACATAAATAATGACACTATTAAAAATAACAACATTATTAATGACTTAAGGAAAAATTTTGGGCCTCTTAATCTGATAGTCAATGCCTTGTTCCAATAAATAACAAAAAACCTTAATCCTTGACTCCGTTATATGGTGCAAAAAACTTAAAAATTAAATTTATGACATCGATGAAAATGAAGGTGTCTCGATTTTCATCATCCAAAATATTCACCATCAAAAGGAAATATTGTATCATTTAAAATATCAAGACCCTGTTAGGTTTAGAGTTTTAAATAATTAGGTAAAAATCCTTAATAAAAAATCCTCATGTCATTAAATAAGAATTTATTCAACTTACCAACTTTTCCTATTTCACATTAATTAATCACCATCTTTTACATGAAACCCATATAAAATAATTAATTCAACATCATTCATGGTAACCCAGGGAAAAAAACGAAGGGTGAGATAAAATTATCAAAAAGGTAAAACATATAAATTATCAATTTAATGTCATTATGGATCATAAGGGGATCATAAGTTTAAGATGACAAAATTATATTGCATGAGCATGACATAATAATATGAATACCCATAAATACAAGGATAATTAAACACAAAAGAATGTAACAGGTATTTTATAAAGGTAAGAGTCATCAGAACCATTAATCATGAGCCATATGATATCAATCTTGAACTCATGAATCATTAAAACCCAAAAAAAATTGTAATAAAATTTGTTGGTATCTTGGTAGATTATCTGTATATCACCCTTAAAAATGGAACAACCAATATGGTAAACTTCCATAAACTAAGTATACAATGCATTGGTGTCCTATAATAGACCCACCCATACTTTCTTATCATAGAAACACTCTTCCTTTGTTTATCACCGAACAACTCATTGTTGGTTTATCATGAAACCACCCATCCTTTGTTAATACCATAACCACCCATCTTCAGTTATTAATGTAAACACTCATCATCATCAATTTCCAAGAACTGTTTCATGAATAAATAATATTGTGAATCCATTTCATCATAACACTCAAAAAACAACCTTACTTTCATAAATTGATTCACGCATGGAAAAGAAACAGGTTTATAAAATTATATTTTCAACAAGATTATTCCCTAGAAAAGCTAGTTGCTTGAAAATTTCATTGAAACATGGTTTACCCCTGTAAATGAAACGAGTTCCTTTATAATATATTTAAGAAATTATTAATCTGTGAAAAAAAGGGTTCTATGAATATGTAATCCAAACAAAAATAACATATACATATAAATAATGAGTATGTTATCATTAAAAATTATCACTAATAGAGCTGGAGTAACATCAAGTGTTTTTTATTTTGATTAAATAAATTACCAATAAATTATTATTAAAAACATTCTGGAGGAAAATACTTATTTCTCAATGAAAAAAAAATTTAAACTGAAAACATCACAAATATTAATGACAACATTTTATTTGAAAATAACATTGTAAATATATATTAGAAGATTTTATGTATTGAGGTTTCAGGATGGTGTCGAAAATATCTCATGTCGTAAACGTGAGAAATATTCATTATTTTCAATCATTTTTTGTAAAAATTGAATCATAAGTGACCCATTAGGAAAACATTAACATTTACAATTAAAACGATTTAAAATAACTTGAAAGGCCATGTATATATATTTATGAAATCATTTCATTTTATAAAATTACATTTCTGAAGAAAAAAAATTACAAAACATGGGTATGAAATAGAAGGATTCCTGATTTTGAAGAAGATACAAGATTAGTGTCATTTAGAAATGAAAATCTTGATATTTATTCAATAAATAAGGAATGAAATGGGAATATAACATTTCACAAAACTTATTATTCAGATGATAATAAAATACATGTGGATAAAGAATATAAAAGCACAGGATTTCCTACAAATGAACCTTGATCACAAATAATCCGTTGATAAATATGATTGTAATGTAAATACTTTTCCACTTTGGAAACTCATAAATCATTATCCCTAATAAAGAATAACATAAAATTAAAGTTCAAGTATCATGAGAATAATGAGATCCATGATTTAATCTTTAATAATGGAAGTATACAAACCTAGAAAATTAATATAATAGCATATCATAAATTTATGTCTCAAAGAAAGATAATTTGACATGAATAACCAATTAAAAAATCATAATGATGAAGTGAGTATTAATAAATTAATAAATTATGTGTATCACATTTAAATCCAAATAAAATAATTTTAATTATATTAAAAGATAATAAAATGTGACTATTTTCAAAATCTTAACATATTAATTCCAATGAAGATGTAATATAACTCCACGAAAAGAAATTGAGTATCAAAATTATTTACCACTTGCTAACATTCATGTCAAATCCCCTTCATTGAAATAATTCAAATTAAAATTTAAAATATCATAAAATATATTAGATTAATTATATTACATTTGAAATAGTTCTTATATACAAAAAACCATAAAAAAGTTGTGTATATAGAATATTTCTCAATGAAATAAAAAGTTATATAAGAAAGTCCTTATCTCAAGTGTATACATTTCTTGTGTTTCCTTTAACTTCTACATAACAAGAATATTTAAATTATTTGATATCTTAATAAAATTTTCCAATTCTAATCACTTATAATTATTACATTTATTTAATTTAATTCTAATTACATTTTAAATACATAATTAGTTAATACTACATTGGGTTTTTTGAGGGCGTTTGGTTTAATATTTCAAAAAAATTTTGAGGTGTTGAACATGGTAAAAGAGTAAATTATTTAAACATCTATAGAATATAATAATTTTTTCATTATAATAATTATACATAATTTATATTGTATGAAAAAATACAGAAATATGGTAATTAAAAATGAGTTATGTTATGAATAAATAAACAGTAGATCATACGCACGCATGAGTAACGTTTCCATTTTTCGATGATCGTTATGGAAATAAGTTATGTAATATATTATATTCAAATAATTATCATCATATCATAAATACCATGTTATATAATTTCAAAATAATTTAAATTCATTTTTATAAAAATCACTAATATATGGTGATGGAAAAATAATGATATTGGTTCATGAGGTGGTAGTCTATCATTCACACGAATCTAGATTTTTTATCCCATTTGACAGAATAAGAGATGAGTTTTAGTTATTACATTTAAAAAATAACAAGTAATTATATTTTATTAATAGTTTATATTATCTCATAATAATTTAAAAATATTCTATGTAGTTGGAATAAGAAATAAAATAAAAATGCTTTCTTAAGAACGATATATCATCTTCGTATATCATCCTTATATTAGCACCAAATTCAATCTTAAGATGGATTTATGATAAAAAAAAATTCTCTAGTTAATGTGTATGGATGATAGGAACGTATTTGGGTTGGCCTTGTCTGATCCTAATGTCTATTTAAGTGTTAATAGGAAACAAAAGGGGGTGTTATTTTATAAGTGAGGTGATTGGAACACTTGTAATGTTTTAAAATAAAAAGGTATACACATGTTTATTCATATGAACTAACGTTAAAAAATGTACTATTATAGAGAATTATATATTATAAGATCTAAATAATCTCATAAAAATATACTTTATGTAATTATTAAGACATTTTCACCCATACCGTTTTTAACCCGTGGTAAACACATTTTCACCATAACTGTGGTAATTAATTTTTACAGTTTCTACTCATTATTATGGTCAAAAATTACATTTATCATGTTATATAATATAAATAGATAATATTTCAAGTATTTAATCCATTTTCAAAAATTTAATTCACATTATTGGAAAATGTTAATTTAAAATTAAGCCCACATACCAAAGCAAAAAATCTGGTTTTCAAGAAGTACTATTTCATGAGAAAGATGATTTTATATTAACTCAATAAATAATAATTATCATTTTATAAATTTAAGTTCAAATTTAAATATATAAAATTTATAAATATATAATAAATTATATCTCATTTTTTGTTTTTTAATAATTAAAATGTAGAAAAATTAATGACAATGAAGTTCATGGAAGAAAGAGTTTTCATTCATTTTCATCAACTATCAGTTCACTTCAATGAAATATCATGGTTTTCATTCTAGGTAGCTTACACAATGGTGATCGATTCACATTACAACCACAAATTTATCCATCCATTTTCACAATTAATTTCTACTATATTTATCATACAAATCATTTCAGAATCAAGTTAAAGGAAAAATCAATATGTCATTTAGAGACATTAGATAATTCCAATTGATAATTTATGATGAAATATTTAACGTTATATGTTCCCAGATTCCCTGTTGATTCCCCATCTATGTTTCAATCAATCCATTAAAACAATTGGGGAACCAAAATGACTTCAATTGTTCTAGTGGGGGATGTAAATTTCCAATAATATCAATATTCCTACAAACATAAAAATCATTTGACTAATTTTTTCAATTCCCATATTTTTTACAGTTTTCATATTTTTACCCAACCAAGATATGGAAAAGGGCTGACAGCTGGTATAAAGACTCATTCTAAATGGTCAATTTTTTTTGACAATTCCATATGATCTGGATCACTTCCAAACTATACACATGAATATGGTTGAGTAGTTATTGAGATATAGTCTGACTTAGATAGGCTTCGAAATTACACTGATGTAATCTAGAATAACATGAAATTAAGGATGATCAAAGTATGTCACATTGGTGTTTTGTATAGTGTTGAAATTTTTTTACAAGAGGGTTATTGTATTAGATAATGTGTTAAATATTTCATCCATTAGGTGGTTTATTTTGGAACGATATAAATAAGATGAGTGCACATTAAAATTTTGGGATTTTAAGAGGCTATTTTGGATTATGTATAACCAATTGATGTTTGGGGTGGTAATGATTTATGTGCTATTTTTATATCCCTGGGAAAAAAATTCTATCATCAAGTATGAAACTACGATAATGAAATTAGTGAGGTTATACAATAAAATTATATTCGGTTATAAAAAATTTGGATAAGGATCTGATTGTGAGTAATATCTCAATTCCTACATCTATCCTATGCATTAGAAGTTAATGGACCAAAAAATTATTTTTATAAATAGGTCATTTTTTGTTAAACTATATTTATTATTTCACATTAATAGTGTCATCAAAAACTACTAACCATCATCATCAATCATTATCTTAGGATAAAATATATAGGTAGTGATGATATTTGTTCTAAGGATCATTATAAGAGGGTCCCTAATAATTTTTGGAAAGTGGGTAGGCATATGGTATTCTTCTTGTGAATACATTGGTAACCATTCATTATCATATCAATCATGGAGATCATCTAAAGTTATACATACACAAAAAATTAATGGTCCTCACTTCTAGAGATAATACATAGATTGGGAACCTTTTGTAGGTGGTCATATCGTATCACTTAGGGTTGAATATCCGAGAAAACTTATTATAATAATGATTTAATAGGGTTTTAACCCATTCCATCCACTAAAACAACTTTTTGGTCACATTAAAATTAATTAGGGTCAACTAATTAAATATGGCATGAAAAACTACCCATTATGCTGGGATTTGATTATATCACTTCTAATGTTATCTTAATTATGTAATGTTCTTTTTTCACATTATTTAATTTTAATATTGACACAGTATCCCTACAGTCTTTTATCATCACATCTATTATTTATTATTTGGAGATAATTATCAAGTAAATGGGTAAATTAATTCAAATGGTATCTCTTATAGGATATAACTAACATTTATCTCACATATTCCAGTAACATGAGTTTTTATCATTGATTATTAGTATAATTGTGATAGTTGCATTGTGAATTTGAGTCCTTTTAGTGATTTAAATGGTATGTGTTATTTTATAGTGATCAAATCAAGTATACACTATAATAAATTAACAGTAATGTATATCAAGTTTATGACATTGTTTTTGTTTAAACCAAAGTATGAAATATAAGAAATATTATTTGAAACAATTATTTTGGAGATTCAAAATATTCAATAAAAAATATAAGGCCTATTAATTTATAAAATTAAAAGTTAAATTGATCCCCATATTAGAAGATGGTTATATAAATATCTTATATGAGTAAAATATTTGTTTTAACTATTATCATGTGATCATGTTCAATATTATGTAACTCAATACAAATTCTATGATATTGATGATCGAATTTGGGATAACATTAATTGAGGATATATAGTAGGAGGTGTATCTATGGGAACTTTTAGATAATTCATTTATCAAACCAATTATATATCCACGAAGAGTAAAAATGTTTTTTATGAAAATTAATATTAGAGTTTGAGGATATTTATCAACTACAATTTGCTTATACAAGTGATTGTAATGAATCAATGCATACCTCCATGATTTAATTATCCTTTATATATTTTAAAAGGAGAAAATTATTATTATTTTAATTATATCAGCTCCATAAATCATTAAATTTTCATTCAGAATTATGGTGTACAAAAGATACATTTGTGTCTCATTATTGTCACTATATGTTCATAATTATTCTATTAAAGTGAATTTTTACACTTAATGTATTCATGTTCCTCAAGAATAATATATATTTTTACAATTCATAGTTATAATCATAGTTGGCTTAATTTAATAAATTCTCATATATTATTAAGAATATATAGTCCATTCTAATCAGCTAAGGATGAATATGGATTTTATTTTTATAAATAAATTATATTGTATGCTATTTATGATTTATTTATAGATCCATGTGATCCACTAATAGGTTATATAATACTTCACTAATTATTTATTTGATCCCAAAATTGATATGAGATAGTTATCTTTGATCCAATGACAAATATATTTGAGGTATATAATTTTATGAGATCAACTAAGAATTTTAATTATTTTTTTGGGTAAGATTCTACGATTGGAACACTAATAACATCCATTTTCAAATGGGTTCCCCACTTATATTGATTTATGAATGAAATCTATCACTTTTATAACAAAAAAATATTTTTATAATCTCTTCAAATATGATATTGCATGGTTACAATGTTATTTATCTAGTAATATATAATCTAGGTTAGACTAGTATGAGATATGTTTTTATTTAAGATTTTTTTATTTCTAATGTGTATTAAAATATTATATTATTTTATTACAATTAGAGTACACATTTTTTAAATCCATAATAATAGTCTTCAGATTGACATTAAGAAAATGTATTAGAAGGCATATTTTTAAAAAAATCAAAAAAATCATTAAATAAACATTTCGTTATAATTATTTCAATATGTGGATATAATTAAGGGATGTGATCCTATATTTGATCATAATTTACATTTTCCACAACCTTGGGAAAATAAATGTGATTATATAATCCATTACCAAAATATGTATATATGATAATGTGGAAAAATGGGGTGGCATGATGGTGGTGGATAGTGGGGATGTTTGAAATGATGCACTTGTATTTCTGTAATGAGGGGAATTGAATACCTATTTACTGATATAGTTACACCCATAATCATTTATTGTGTGATTTAATCAAAACTATGATATTTTAATGGTAACTCATGGTGAAATGATATATTCATATATGATGCTCTAGATGGGTTGCCTAAAGTGTAGAGTATTATATCATCCACATGGAAATTTTTTTAGTTTTTTTATAAGCTTATAGAGGAGGTCATACTAAAGTTAACATCTTCCATTGTGATGATATCTATTGTTGTAAAAATTATTTAAAAAGTGTTGATACATTAGTATTTTTCAGGTAGATGAGAAGATCGGTGTGAATGGATTATTAATTTTATTTGTTACCTTTTAGTACATGACGATTAACCATTATGAACTATGGGATATGAGACATGTAATTTGAATAACTCAATTATTTTGAGATAAAATAATATTATAATTTTTTATTATATTTCCATTTTTATTGAAGTTCCGCAACATAATTTTGGAATGAATTTATATATTGATGATATAAAGTCTCTTGATACCCAATATTTTAAAGAAATTGATGGACATATTTGGGATTTCATAATAATTTTTGGTTATATAAATTTATTGATTGAAATAAAAAATTATATAAAAAAATCAATATTTATCTCATAATTAAGATATATCATTCATGAAAAAATCCAAATTCCTCCATTTTTAAGAATGACATTCTCTATTGAAGTAGATAAATGAATATATCATACAATAGTGTTTTTTTCAAATATGATGTGGGTTTTTCATTCTGGATTTTGGGGATATAGGTCATACCCTATTACATTAATTGTGTTCTAATACAATAATACAAATAACTACATAATAAGAATAATACATTATGAATCATTTTATAGAAGATCATACATGAAAATACTATATTTTAGGTGTATAATATAGCTACCAATGATCAAACATGTGTTGGTTATTGAAACAATATTTAAGGTTTAAATAATCTATGAGGGTATGAAAAAAACTTATATCCTCTAAATGTACTATATAGATCATATCCATGTACCCTGTTATTTTATTATTGGAGACCATATATTTCTTAAGGAAACCTCACTCTGAATTTATATGTATCTTGGTTAGGTAGTCAAATTTATATAATTTTTTTAATTATTCAAAATCTAATGAAATCCTAGAAATACATACTATCAAAAAATCATCAAAGAATGAGAGGGTGAAAAAATTTCTTCAACAATATAAAATAGAGGATATTCAAGAAAATATTCACACATGATATCTATTGGTAATTGATATACATTGAGTATGAAAAACAATTTATTCAGGTACTAATATCAAATTAATAAATATGGGTTATGGTCCTTTATTTGAGAAACAATCCACTTATACTAGTTCTTTTAATGTTCTAAGACATCAAAAATATAATCTATTAGAATTAGACCAATATGTTTAGGTAACTTCCAAAAAAAATCATTACAATTTCAATTTTGATTGAAAAAATTTAAATTTTTGGAAAATATAGATTTTTTATATATTCTTGAATTTTAATTATTTAATTATAATAATTCAATCCCTTTACATTTAATTTCTAATTGGTTTTATGCTATCTGAATATATAATTATATTTTTATAAATTAATTATGTAGAATTTATTAATTTTAATAAATAATATTTTCATTAATATTACTTCTATTAAGGAAACTGAAAATACCATAAAAAATGGTCCTAGTATAGGAAAACGCTAAAAATGATATTTTTTTATCATAATGTTTCATTGATAGTTTAAATTTAATAAATTTGAATTTTTGAACACCTAATATGATTTTTTTATAGAACAAAATTTTTTCATTAAATTGATATGATCCAAATATATTCATAATAAGTAGAAGAGAATCAATGGAGTTGGGATGGTAAAAAAATTAAATAATCCTTATAGCATGACATATAATATAGTAATGGTTATTAAACATGACATTTTAATTTTATTATAATTTAAATTATTAATTATATGAATATAGATAAATTCATGAAGAAGAAAATGTGGTTTTCAAAACCACCCCTCACTCCTCTATGACTTGAAACTACAAAAACCTCCTTTGGACCAAGTAAATGATACTAATAACGTAAAATGAATCAGTAATCCACTATAAAAATATAGAAGCATCCTGTAAGAGATAATGGTCTGTATTTTAGACTGAATTCATTATCAGAGTTCATAGAAAAAATTTCTTTCTTCTTACTCTATCACAACAACAAGGATAAATATCTATTATTATTACCCCAAATTTTTTTACCATCCAATGAATTATTTATTAATTAATCCACCATTTATGTAAATTAATGTTCATTATTAATGGGTTTATAAATGGGGCTCCTACATTTCTAACCATCCACTTTAAGGGATAAATAATTCATAATCATCCTATTAAATAAAGGATATTTTCATATCACATAATATCAATGAAAAGTAAATTATAAAATTTATAATATATGGTAGGTTGATCATATAAACATATAGGTGATTCTAGAGGATATAGGTTTACCTATGATTTTCCGGAATGAAAATTAATGAATCTCTATATACATTCATTCCACAATCATTAGATTGTTCCATATAACCTGATCGACACTATTTTTATAGTTATAAAACATTATCATATGTTGAAATCATGGACACTTAGTCTCACTATATGGTGTAACCAAGGATACTCTTAACCATTTCCATAGAGTCAATGAAATTTTACTTCAATAGTGTTGTAATGTGTGGCATGTGTTATCGAATCAATGTTGTGTGTAATCATCACGGTTGACAAGTATCCCATAGATTCTAAAACATAATATTCATGATATGGATGAATATGGGTATAACATGGAAGCCTTTTTTAGTGAAGATGACATATATAATAGTTTGGAACGTTCCAAGACATACAACCACCCCTAAAATGATAATATAATTGTAAAAAATATATAACATAAAAAAGAGACATTTATTGATTGTTTAGTTATTATAAATAGACAAAATTTATTTTTAATATTTTTATGTAATACTATTTAAATGATAGATGTTTGATAAAAATTATAATAATGATATATTAAAGAAAAAATCTCTTAATGGGTCCCATAATCTATAAGATGTGTAATGGTGTCCTTTAATCCTGTTGGAAATGGATGGTATAAACACGTGTTGATTTAATTCTAACAATATTTAATTTATATAGGGTGTTTGTTCATAGTATAAGATTACTAAGAAGGAATTTTTATCATGTCTCCCTCTGATCTATGATATTATTAATTGCATGAATGATTATGGGGTGATGAATCCTTCTGAAAAAGGATTATGATTTATCAAATGATCTACCCTTTATTTTCTGGGAAAATTTCCTTCTTGATAGGTTAATGTTAAATTCATAATACTTTCTAGAAAATTAAGTTACTGTGTTATATAACAACAATATTCTATTAATTCATAACATAACCTTAATACTGGAATGGTGGTTCCTATGGATATGATAAATGATTGGGTTAAAAAAATGATTTTTGTGCTACTACGTTGATTATTGCATTCTTAAGTAGGGTAAGATCCTCTAAATCAACACCCCTCATTGCGTACAATGAATTAATTATTATGAATGTAACTAGAGCCAAATACTTAGGAGGATTTGGTTTATATCCAATTATATTAAATGTGTTAGAGTATCATCATGGATATGTGTACTTTTCCTTCAGGGAAATTATTTTTATGTAGGTTCCATCTCTCATGAGCCTTAATATATAGTGGGTATTAAATGTGATTATCACTAGGAAAGTATAATATGATGAGACTAGATTTTTATATTATTCCAAGGTTGTAATTTCCTTGGTGGTTTTATGTAGAGATATAATGAATTTATACTACTCTCTCACTAGTTTTTTACTATACATATTTGAATATGAGTATTGGGATATTCAATACTTGTGATATATTTTAGGATATTATAATACTTATACTAACATAATAACTTCAGAGACAATGCACTTGTGGTCATAAAAGTGATTTTCACATAATAGGTGATAATAATGGATTAGGTTTTCTTGTTCATAAGTTTAATACGGTGTTGAATGATAGTGATTTTTTATTGTGATGTTTTCTTCAGTCGAAGAGATTGTTACATTAATATTATAATTCATAATTTCATTAAAGATGTCATTATAGGCTAAATATCAATATTTTTATAATATTTTTTATGGAATTTGATACATTCTTGATTATAATTATATATAACAGCTTAAATATTTTTTTGGGTTTTACTATATTAGTGGATTTATTAAATGTATTTTAAGGTTTTATATTGAAAATGATTATCATGTTTTGTGTATTATAAACTAATACTAACCCATAGATTGTGTCCCCATTGAAGATGTTTTTTAAGAACTCTTGGATTTCATGATGACTTGGGGAGCTTTAAAAATTTTAGATCCTTCCATCCATAAACAATTTCTTGGAACTAATAATAAATTATTAATGTATATCCATACTAAACAATCTGAACCAAATTTTCAATTTCCATTTCACCCATGGTATTATCAATACTCTCTGTGTGAATATTTAAAATTTAAATAATGAATACAAATAGATATTGAAATCTATAGATAATAATATAGGAAAAAATAGATTTTTCATAATGTCTTGACCCACACATACCCCTCTAATGTTGAGGTACGTTAAGTGAAAACCATAATATTTCCTCTAATAGGCTAGGTGTCATTAACTATAAATGAGTATGTGTATCATGCATTATGGGAGGTCGTATTATAATGCAGTTGTACACCACACACCCTATAAAAGGAAATAATAATGAAGAATAATTGTGTAAAACAATAAAGAAATGTATTATGAATGTGAAAAACACTATGATCTAGAAAAGATAAATCAAAACAAAAAAAAATTGTAAACCATGTGGAAGATACCCACCCAACAACTGAAAGGAAAAATTAACTTAAACAGTTGATGTGGAGAGGTCCCCACAATGAGATAACTCTAGAAATGGACATCACATTCTTATATTACCTCATGTTAGAACTAATATCCACTAACAACATCACCATCATGGTATCCTCCAACATTTATTTCATCTTCAAAAGACATTGAACATTTGGGTGAAGATTCTCATGAATGGGTTATTATATACGTACATAGAAGTATGAATTAAAACCCATAATGAAATAAAATATTTCCATTCAAAAAAAATAATCAATTCCAAAAAGGAATGACAAAATAGAAGAAAAATATAACCCATATAATCCTAATATCAGGGAACTCAAGATATAAGAGAGTTCTATAATCATTAGATCCAAGTCATAGTAAAACAAGAAATCAATATAATTATTTTTAATTACCAACCTAGAAACTCAAATCACCACTCTAAAACTCTAAAAAGAAACCCAAGTTGTATAGAGTAGATCAAAATAGATAATGGAAGACCTAATCCCATAAATATAGGAACTTAACCCCATATTACACACATAAATTATGGGAGGACATAATATTATCTGTAATGTGGTGGACACAAACATCACAAATAAGTAAACAACACACAAGGAAGTACTGGACCCTATGAACACACTTATAACTATTCCCAATGTATCTTTTCCCACCCATGGATCTATGGAGGCTATGAATATTTTATAATTTCTAATCTCACCATGTAGAATGATGAAAACAGCACCTTCATGTTCCATGAAAAATAAAATAAAATTATTTCACATCGACCTGTGAGAAAGACACAATCACTATGTTTTTATGTTGGACTATGAAACATGGCCCAACCTAAATGGTTTCTCATGACATATACTCTTCCCCTGCTGCAAGTGAGCCTTCTTGTCTCCAAGACATCAAACTATGTAACCCTTCACGACGTTATGTCGTTTCAAACATCACCCTAGTAGTCACATCATGGAATCCATCCCTACGTTGTGGTCGTGAAAATAGAACATCACTGGATTGGATAAACCTTATCACACTATGTCTCAATGTGTGTTTTCACCTCCAACCGACATCCTACCAATGCACCATGATACAATATCTTAGAACCACTATAATTACCATTCCATATAACACTCTATAGTGATAGAAAAAAATAAATATCCTTTCCAAACTAATCCTAGGTTTGAAAATTCACCCAAAATTTTATAAATCTACCTAGGTAATGTCCACATCAGTACTCATACAAAAGTAAGGGGAAAACTCACTCAAATATCTAATAGACTATCATTATGTCAATAATGTATATCATGTTTCCATTAGGGGAAACATTGTCCAATCATTCATAGTCTATCACTCACCACACATAAAGTTAATTAATGGATTTGTCTTAGGACCATTTGGTTCATTAGCATCTCATTCAATATATACCCTTATTAGTTCAAATATTCAATGGAATTTGTTTTTTATGAAGATCTCATCTATTGGAAGCCGAGGCCTAAAACTAGTAGAGAGGGAAAAAATGGCCAAATGAATTTTATATATCACTATAAGATTTATTGGGATGGAATTTATTGTTATATTAACGATCAATTGAATAAAATTTGTGATACAACAGATCACATTTTATTTAATCTACATCATAAAAAATACGGATATGTATAAAGGACTACCGACCACATTTACTGTTTCAACCATTATGAAATTCTTGAAAAGGGTTTCTCAAATAATTTGAAGACATAAATCATCTCAAAAACCTAAATCAATCTATACTACACAATTTATTTAATTATATTAATTATTAATTATTTTTTCCCTTTAATATAAATATCAATAAAGTCCAAGAATCCCACCAAGAAAACTTCACATTCCAAAAAGATGATAAACTGCATCTTGATGGTCAATGGTGTTCCCTCGACATGAATATAATAAAAATCTATCAAATTCATCAACTAATAAATAATGAATTTTTTCAATTTATAAATAAAAATTAAATAAATTCACTATGAAATTAAACTTCTTTTAAAAGGAGATTAAAAATATATTTTCATCATCACCAAACGTCCTCCATACATCCCACACAAACACTTCATCTTTTTGGATGATTTAAACCATGATACAAAAGAAATCATCACAAAATCCTTAGTTAAATCATTATAAATTTGAAGTTATTGTGGATAAATATGAATGGTGGGAAATATGAGATCTCACATTGAATTTCAACAATAAAACCCCAAAAAAGAACATCCTAACCATAGATAATTAAGAGTAACTGAAGTGGGAGAGATCCTAGGGATCTCGCACTCGTGAGGGTGAAGAAAAGGGGGAGATGGATCAGAATACCAACAGTAAAATTGAAATTTCGTAATTTATAAATAAATATAGGTATTTTCCTGGTTAATACATGTTTTTTTAATAATTTCACTAACTTTGGTACTTTCATAGTCTCAAGCTACACCCAAAATCAGAGTTTTCCTGCATGCTTTTCTAAACCATGAAACAAACATATGAGTAACTCAGAAATAATTCAAAATATTGCATGAATTTTACTATATAGTTCTTTATAACTCTAAAAAAATAGTATTTACC
Source organism: Viscum album (assembly GCA_963277665.1). Lineage (NCBI taxonomy): Eukaryota > Viridiplantae > Streptophyta > Magnoliopsida > Santalales > Viscaceae > Viscum > Viscum album. Next base: position 573,022,412 of record OY728121.1, on the reverse strand, counting down.
ATCCCCTTATAATAAAAACCTCACACAATTTCCTAGAAATCTCTTCATTATTTTCTCTAACTATGTGGTCATCATGTAGTAGACAAAAACCCCATTTCAAAATTATAAATCTAACCCCAAAATATTAAAATTACCATTAGCACTAAAAAAATCTATTGAACCGTAATACATATCCAAAAACACAACTGTGATATATTACAACTCTAAAAATTCCTATCCATACAAAAATATTCAAAAATAAACCCTATATATGGATTAAAATTAAAATTCATTGGAATTTTCACTACATGTAATGACATATGGTTTTACCATATCCCAAAAATTGTATATATAAACCCCATTAAGTATAAATTAATATTTAAATATTGAGACATACCTTTCACAATAGCTATATATTGGTAAAAATAACATTTTCTTCCTGATAATTTCTAATGAGTAACCACTATAAAATTCCAAACATGAGGACCATTATTTATTATAACCTAGGCCACCCATAATACATCATTTCCAACATTGAGATGTAACTCACTTGTACCCATATATAATGAGAAACTATAATCTCATAAACTAATTCATATTTATTATCATTATTCTCCTCACCATAAGTCATTATACTTAAAATAAAAATAATAATCATGGGGCTACCACCTATAGAAATTTCAAAATAAAACACACCTTCAATATTCCATCAAAACATTTGATGTAGCTTCTATATCACTACATCCAATTTGATACAAAAAAACTAATCAGTTCTCCTCTAGAAATAATTTCTCAAAAACATTCATCTACAACATCTCCCCCACTATCTCATTACTGAATCACAACGCCAAAATCCACAATGGCATCAAGTGATCAGCTATACATCAACCATGAATTCTAAAAACCACATTCAATTTTATTTTATGGTTCATTACTCAACCAACAAAATTCATCATAATAATATAATCATGAATTTTGGAGGGTATATAATCAGAATCATTCTCATATCCCATCAAATCTGTTCTGATCACAATATCAACATTAGGACTCCATCTATCTGAGGTTCATTAAGGAACTAGGTAAAACATGACCTGTATACTTAGAGATAATATGGGACCATCTTCACCATACATTAACCATCTCATCACACCCATAAATATTAAAATTTGATATTTATTGATCTATGAATAATAAGAATATTCACATAATGGGATTTTCCTTATCATCGCTCCACTAAACTCAATAACTGTTATTCATAGCCCATGCTCCATTTTTTCCCTCAAAAAAATGGTTAGATTATTTTAAACCACTTATAACTACACATTAACCAAAATTACACTTCACTACATGTTCCCGACTAACTAGGATAGTCATTATCATCATCCATCATAATTTATACTTTCAGTGTAGTCAATACCATCTAATAACCAATGATAAGCTCCCTGCCATATATATATCTTAATACTATTCCATGAGTGAAATGACTAACATGATCTATCATGAATTTTGTGTCACTCCTTCTAAGACAAACTCATTTATCATTTTAATTTATAACATAATTCATCCATTATTTCACCATTTATTACTGAAGAGATTCATTTTATACTCCTCTAAACCTTAAGAAACTAACCCATCAATTTTTTTAGTAAATCCATCTATCCTCATTCCACCTATTTCCACTCATCGATCCTTAAACCAAAAGTATCTATCCATAGCCAATCCGTATGAAACCCCAATCTCTTCCAATTATAAAAAAATTATAATTTAATATATCCCAGTAAGACATCCTAATTTATGCTTTCATGAGTTTATTATTGTCACACTTATGTCCACACATATAAATAACTAACCTTTCTTCTGTCACATTTCAATATCATCCATATAGGCAAATTTCTGATTCAATGTTATACAAAATCTAATATCCAACTCATTATATCATCTAAATAATCATCTTCTAATTTTAAAATGTTATAAAATAAAAAGATTCTACCTATGATCTTTTCACCTATATGTTAACAATAAATTTCCACAGTTCTCTATATCCTTAAGAACGTCAACTAATACTAGTAGGTCTAGGTACCCTACTCATCCATCCCTCTAAAAGATACTTTCATACCACTTTGTAATGCACATATGTTGGACTACTTCAGAGATATTGAAGAATTAACATCTCATCTCCTATATTATCTTAGTTAAGAGAGCTCATCCAACATGAAAAAAATCAACCCAGGTCATTCCCACTTGGTTACTCATTTTCTAGTGGTAGAGGAACACATTCATTGTTATTTATTCAACTTTTATAAAGGTTATAAGGTATATCATGGTTTCATCATAGACTACTCTTGCTAATAATTATTATTCTATCACTAACCCCTACATAAAAGAACCATGGGACCCATATCAACCACTCTATAATCACTCTCATCTCATTAAATCCATAAATATTTATTTCTATATACTCAAATGGACATGTTTTTTATTAATCTCATGACCTTTTGTCGAAGAGGCATCAAACTAGTAAAGAAAGGCCATCATAACATAAGATATTTCAGTTCTCCTCCTAGAATTTAATGGGAATCACTTTATTTTTTAATTAATGGTCTATCAAACAAAATTGGTGAGACTACATATTGCATGATACATAAAAAATGGGCATCATCTTAGTGAGTGATTAAAATAACCATCTTCCTCATTCAATTTTTATCCCTTTAAAGAAATAAAAAAAATCACCCAATCTCATCGAAGCTTCTCATCATCTCAATCACCTACCTGAAGAAAAAAATAATAAATTCATTTAACTATAATAATTAATAATTAATTTTATCTCTTAATTTAAATATGCATAAAAATTAAAAATTACACTACAATAGAACTCCAACCAGTAAAACCATGACCAACACCACTCGAAAAGTCCATGGAATATCCACATAACTTCTATTGAAAAATCACTAATATTCCACATCTAATAAATATAAAATTATATTGAAATTAGAAAAAAAACACTAAATAAATTTTTTTGGAATCTTAACTTAACTCAAATAGTGATAAAAGAATTTTTTTCAATATAGAAATTCTTCTAGACATTGTAAAAAAAATATGTATTATATTGAATGAATTCAACCATGATTCAATGGAAATCATCATAGAATAACTAACTAAATCCTAAAAATAAATTTTTCTAAAGTAGGGATAATAATGCATTGAAATTAGTGGTTCTCACCCTGAATCATCGATAAAAATGCCTCTGAAATCACTGTAAACAAGTGGAATTGATATTAAGAAAATAATGGCAGGTCTTTTGACATGGTCCTGCATATGGGAGAATAAGAGTAGGGGAGGTATTAAAATCACAATAATGAAAATGATTATTCCATAATCATTTATGAAATCCCAAAATTATCATAATTACTCCATAGTTCTTTAATCAATAATCTAACAATTCATCTTACATTATTTCATGACACACACCATAACACATTTTAGTTGAATTGTTTCATAAGATGTGCAATAATCTAGTGGATTGATCTGAAATATTTTAATACTATACAAGGTTTGCATGATATCATTCTCTAAAACTATTCAAAAGTTTTACACATCAGCCTGAAGTCAAAACCAACCACATATGGTTTCCCCTCACTCATCGCATTGTTTTCATAAACAGTGTGATGACTGTATAATGGAGGAGAACCCATGTTCAAATTCTTAAATACAACCTAAAACTCTTTTCCATAACCCAAGAATATAAAACCTCTCTTATTATATGATTCTTATCAAAATACACCTCCTTAATATGTTCTAAATATCATAATTCAAACCAACACTCAGTTCCAAAACCAACACCAACTATGGGACTAAATATTCGAATTCTTCATTAATTTATATCTTATAACAACATGAGGTTTTAAAAACATTACCATGTTTATTCAAATTATTACCAATGTTCTTTAATGTCCAAAACATTGTGAAAGAACCCACTATAATGGGACTTCACTACTTTTTTGATACTAAACAATTCTAAACCCCTATGACTAACACCTCATTCCAAGACACAAATTATACACTATGTACCAACTTCTTATAGTGTTGTAAAAAGTAGATAACATGAGATAACCCATCATGGATCGAATAAACCACTTATAAGAAACTAAACAATGCATCAACCCAACTATTCACAAAGAATCTATCATCATCATCACCCCCAAGGATTATCTATTGCACATTGTTGATAATTCAAAACTAGATCCTTGATGTAGTGTTGAAATTCATCAATTGAAACACCCATATTTGAAATTATCATTGATTCATACCCAATATATCAAACCCATGGATATTAAAATGTATATTTGAAAACCCATGAATAAAAATAGATACCAAACAAAAAATAATAATCATTAATTGATTTGTTTTTGACAAGGTCATAGGTCCTTGAACCGTTCATCGTGGAAAAATCCACAAACAATGAATAATAGAGGTAAACAATGAAAATTAATAAATATAATGTGGGAAAAAATATATAATATTCCTTGAATTAGAGATATAAATCCAATCAAAAATAATACTTTTTCAAATACATGAAAGAATATAGTAAGGAAGAATTTGTAAACACCAACTTTAGAAACCCCTAAATCTGAAAACCCTGTGGTTGAGGGAACACTAAACATTTCATTCTATGTAGAATTTATAGGCTTATGACCATGGTTTCCCCAGAATCATGGTAGTATAATGTATATAGAGGTTAATGGAAATTTTTTTCCAAAAACTATTATGTTATGGGTGGCCTATAGCCATTGTTTTGGGAAATGGTGTCTATAGAGCTAAGAACAAACACATGCGTCCATAGTTCTACAATATCAATGTTTATTGAGAGGATATATAGAAATATATTTTATAACCATTTTCATTGATATTATTCTAAAAATCAACAAAAATAGTTTAAAAAATATTGTGGTGGGAAGGATGATCTGCATCCATGGATTTTGAAATCCATGGAAGTTTTGATTTGAAAAACACCTTAAATCACATTTTCCAAATTCCGTGGAAATAGGCCTATGTAAAAATCTATACAACTATGGTCTACAAAAACTAGGTTTGTATTATGTTAGACCAATATTTGTTGATTTTTTAAAATACTAAGAAATATAACTATATAAATTTATATATTCATATATATATATATATGTGTGTGTGTGTGTGTGTAAGAATATATATATATAAATATAAATAGTCAGTCTTAGAATAGTGGTAGTATTTTTTGGAATAGTTTTAGACTGAGTCATTGGATCGAACCTGGATTTATTGATTTCATTTTTCAAAGGATAAAAAAATGGATTTGTAAACTATGGAAATAAGTAGCATTGGTATATGGATTGTAGCAAATAACCATGGTCTATGTGAACCATTGTCATTTAGAATCTAAATCCAAATTAAGAAATTGTGGCTATAGCTTGGACATTATTATAATGAAAATAGCTCATATGGTCTATGTAAATCAAGAACTTAAGCTACAATCATAGTTTTAGGCCCATTTTTTATGATTTTGTGTCATGGAATGAGGAAAATTTTCTACTTCTTCTAAATTTTCAGTAAGGGAAAGTATACAACATATGAAATCATGGAATTAATAAGGCGTAAATAATATTTAATATATAAAATTCTGTCAAAAATACCATAAAAATGACTTCATAAATGGGAAATGTAACCATAAATGAAATACAAACATAAATAATAACACTATTAAAAATAAACACTTTCTTAATGACATTAGGAAAAATATTAGGCCCCTTTAATCTGATAGTCAATTCCTTGTTCCAATAAATCACAAAAAACCTTAATCCTTCACTCCATTAAATGGTGCAAAAAACATAAAAATTAAATTTATGACATCGATGCAAATGATGGTGTCTTGATTTTCATCATCCAAAATATACATCATCAAAAGGAAATATTGTATTAATTACATTCTCAAGACACTTTTAGGTTTAGAGTTTTAAATAATTAGGTAAAAATCATAAATAAAAAATTCTCATGCTATTAAATAAAAATTTCTTCAACTTACCAACTTTTCATATTTCACATTAATTAATCACCATATTTTACCTGAAACCCATATAAAATAATTAATTCAACATCATTCATAATAAACCTAGGAAAAAAATAATAATAAGGGTGAGATAAAATGATCAATAAGGGAAAACATATAAATTAACAATTTGATGACATTATGGATCCTAAGGGGATCATAAGTTTATGATGACATAATTATAGTGCATGGGAATAACATAATAATAATCAGACCCATAAATACAAGGACAATTAAACTCAAAAGAAAGTAATAGGTATTTTATAAAGGCAAGAGTCATCAAAACCATTAATCATGAGCCATATGATATCAATCTTGAACTCATGAATCATTAAAACCCAAAAAAAAGTGTAAATAAATTTTTTTTGGTATCTTGGAAGACTATCTCTATATCACCCTTACAAATGGAACAACCCATATGGTCGACATCCATAAACTAAGTACAAAATACATTGGTGTGATTTAACAGACCCTCCAATACTTTTTTATCATAGAATCACTATTCCTTTATTTATCACAAAACAACTCATTTTTTGTTTATCATGAAACCATCCATCCATTGTTAATAGCATAGCCACCAATCTTCGGTTATTAATGTAAACATTCATCAACATCAATGTCGAATAACTTTTTCATGATTAAAAAATATAGTGAATTCATTTCATCATAAAACTCAAAAAAAATTCATTCCTTTCATAAATTGATTCACTCATGGAAAAGAAACAGGTTCCATAAAATTCTATTTTAAACAAGATTAATCCATATAAAAATTAGTTTCAGGAAAATTCCATTGAAACATGGTTTACCCCTATAAATGAAATGAGTTCCTTTACAATCTATTTAAGACATTATTAATCCATGGAAAGGAAATGGGTTCTATGAATACGTAATTCAAACAATCCTAATTTATAAATATAATGAATGAGGATGGTATCGTTAAAAAGTATCACCAATGGAGCTGGAGTAACATCAAGTATTTTTTATTTTGATGAAATAAATTACCATTATATTATTTGTAAAAAAATTCTTGAGGAAAATATCTATTTTGTAATGAAAATAATTTTTTTAAACTAACAACTTCAAAAATATTAATAACAACATTTTTTTGGAAAATAACATTGTAAATGTATATTGGAAGATTTGATGTATTGAGGTTTCAGGATGGTGTGTAAAATATCTCATGTCGTAAACATGAGAAATATTCATTATTTTCAATCATTTTTTTAAAAAATGGAATCGTAAGTTACCCATTAGGAAAACATTAACATTTACACTTAAAATGAATTAAAATAAGCTGAAAGACCATGTATATTGATTTAATAAATCATTTCATTTTATAAAAGTTCATTTCTAAAGAATAAAAATTTACAAAACATGGGTATGAAATAGAAGGATTCCTGATTTTAATGAACATACAAGATTAGTGTCATTTAAAAATGACAATATTGACATTTATTCAATCAATAAGGAATGAAATGGGAATATAACTTGTCACAAAACTTCTTATTCAGATGTCAATAAAATAAATGTGGATCATGAAAATAAAAGAATATTATTTCCTACAAATGATCCTTGATCACAAATAATCCTTAGAGAAATAAGATTGTAATTTAAATACTTTTCCACTTTGGAAACTCATAAATCATTATCCCCAATAAAGAATAACATAAAATGAAAGTTCAAGTATCCTGAGAATAATGAGATCCATGATTTAATCTTTAATAATGGAAGTATACACACCAAGAAAATTAATATATGAGCATATCATAAATGTATGTCTCAATAAAAGATAATTTCAGATGAATAACCGATTAAAAAATCATAATGATGAAGTGAGTAGTAATAAATGAATAAATTATGTGTATTGAATGTAAATCCAAATAAAATAAGTGTAAATAATGTACAATATAATAAAATGTGACTATATTCAAAATCTGAAAATATTAATTACAATGAAGAAGTACTATAACTCTACGAAAAGAAATTGAGTATCAAAATTATTTACCACTTACTAACATTCATGTCAAATCCCCTTCCACTAAATATTTCAAATTGAAATTTAAAATATCATAAAATATATAGTATTAATGATATTACATTTAAAATAGATCCTATATACACCAAACAATAAAAAATTTGTGTATATATAATATTTCTCAAAGAAATAAAAAGTTATATAATAAAGCCATTATCTTGAGTGTAGACATTTCATGTGTTTCCTTTAACTTCTACATGACAAGAATATATAAATTATTTGATATCTTAATAAAATATTCCAATTCTAATTACTTATAATTATTACATTTATTAAATTTGATTCTAATTACATTTTAAATATATAATTAGTTAATACCATATTGTGTGATTTGAGGACGTTTGGTTCAATATTTCAAAAATATTTTAAGGTGTTGAACATGGTAATATATGAAATTATTTAAACATATCTAGAATAATAATGAATTTTTAATTATAATAATTATAAATAAATTATATTTTCTGAAAAAATATAGAAATATGGTAATTAAAAATGAGTTATGTTATGAATAATGAAACAGTATGTCATACGTACGCATGAGTAACGCTTCCATTTTTCGATTATCATTATGGAAATCAGTTATGTAATATTTTACATTCATATAATTATCATAATATCATAAACACCATATTTTATAATTTCTTTATAATTTACATGCATTTTTATAAAAATCACTAATAGGTGATGATGGAAAAACAATGATATTGGTTCATGAGGTGGTAGTCTATCATTCACACAAATCAGGATTTTGTATCCCATTTGATGGAATATAAGATGAGTTTCAGTTATTACATTAAAAAAATAACAAGTAATTATATTTTATTAACATTTTTTATTATCTCATACTAATTTAAAAATATTCTATGTAGGTGGAATAATAAATAAATAAGATGCTTTATTAAGAACGATATATCATCTTCGGACATCATCCTTCTGTTAGCACCAAAATCCATCTTAAGATTGATTTATGATAAAAAATGGTCTCTAGTTAATGTGTATGGATGATAGGAACTTATTTGGGTTGGTCTTTTCTGATCCTAATGTCTATTTAAGTGTTAATAAGAAACAAAAGGGGGTGTTATTTTATAAGTGAGGTGAGTGGAACACTTGTAATGTTTTAAAATAAAAAGGTATACACATGTTTCTTCATATGAACTAAGGTTACAAAATATACTATTATAGAGAATAAAATATTTTTAGAACTAAATAATCTCTTAAAATATATATTATATATTTATTAATTCATTTTTACCCATGTCATTTTTTAACCCTTGGTAAACAAATTGTCACCTTAACCGTGGTAATTAATTTTTACTGTTTCCACTCATTATTATGGTCAAAAATTACATTTATCATGTTATATAATATAAAAAATTAATATTACAAGTTTTTAATCCATTTTCCCGAATTTAATTCACATTATTGGATAATATTATTTTAAAATTAAACCGACATACCAAAGGAAAAAGCTAGTTTTTAAGAAGTTCTTTTTCATGAGGAAGATGATTTTATATTAACTCTATAACTAATAATTATCATTGCATAAATTTAAATTCAAATTTAAATGTATAAAAATTATAAATACATAATAAATTATATCTCATTATGTGATTTTTAATAATTAAAATATAGAAACATTATGCACATTCAAAAAAAATTCAGATGAAATCACTATTTAATCCCAAAAATATACTTATAATAAAATTCAATATCAAGACAGTCAGAAAGTAATTATGTTGATTAAATATAACTAAATAATTATTATGAAACATTAAATAATATTTCAAACATAATGGGGATATTATATTACCAAATGTTTTCAATAAAGTTCTATTTTTTAAAAAATCATTATTTTTCAGTATTCACTGAAAAGATGATATTTTCTAAAAAAATCCCACAGTTTCACCCTATGATATACTTCATATTATGATTTAAAATATTATTTTTATTTTATAAAAAAATTTCAAAAATATTACAATAATTATTTTTAATATTTTCTCATAAAAAGAAATAAAATTAAATTTTGAAAAACACATATTTTTTAAGAAAAAATTTACTTTACAAAATATTGATATATTATTTACTAAATATCCAAAAATAATTAATATTTAATAGTGAATTTATGTATAATTATATATATATCATAATATTTTTATTATTCTTCATACCAACATATTTAACGTATATGTTACTACAATTATATATTTCACCGGTCATTTAAGATCAATTTTCCATATTGAATACTCAATCGAATGTTAATTTTTATAAAGTCCCATGCTGTTGTATATTTCCCCATTTTAATATATTTCATTCTAAAAATTTCAACATTATCATGATAATAAATAGTTTTTACATTTTAAAATACATTTATTGAAAACTCAAATACTAAAAACGGTTACTAAATTCTATTCACGACAATATAGAAAAGAAAGTATGAGGGTCATCTGGAATAACACATAAGAGATATCCAAGTAGGAGAAATGTAATACCCTATGTATTTTTTGAAAAATATTTTCAATACAAATATTATATATATGATTGTTTTAATTTCATGAAACACCGAGTTTATCTTTCATTACACATAACACTTATTTTATCTTATGTTATAAGAAACACTTGTTTTAGCTTGTGTCCCATGAAACATTCAGTTTAAATGAAATGTGACATTCTATTAAAATTTTATTATTTAATGTTATAGTTATAAAATATTTATTCTAATGGAAGATATGAGGATGATTAACTAAATTATGAAAATATATGGTATGCACATGTATAAACAACGAACTCTTTGGGGACAAAATAATGAGGAAAAAACAATTTGACAATAAATGAAATATATTTTTGAAAAACTATTATTATGAACAAAAATGAAATCTACCTCAATAAATTAAACAAATGACTTTTCAAATTAGTTTTATTAAATTAATATATTATATTTTCAAAAAAAATTAATATCCATCTTATTTGTTTCTATACAATTGTTAAGAGTAAAACTAATTTTATGATTAAAAATTGTATTCTTCAAAAATCAGTATTGTCATATCTTCTACACTTATTTTTTGAATTTTTTTCAAACATTATGAATAAAATATGAAAAAATGGAATTCAAATTTTGAATCAGAATAATTTATATTATCTATCAAGAAGAACATTAGATTTATCCATAATGAGTAGTAACACCCATAAAACTTATTTACCGTGGTTAAGTTAAAAATGGATTTACTGGGGTTCAAATTGAAATAATAAGGGTTAAGAATGACACACAACATTTAAAACACAAATTTTATGTAAATATTTAGACTTTATATCTTCTAGGATCGATAATGACTCATTTTCTAGCCTTGTAACTTTAGAAAAATGTGTGCATAACTTTTTCTTTCTAGAAAATTAAGTGTGTTCAAATCTGCTCACTTATAAAAGGCCAACCCATATCCATTACCCATAAAACATCAAAAACTACTATATTTTCTAATTAAAAACCAAATATATTCCCCAATTCATTCCTAACATCCTATATTCATTATTTCTTTCATAAATCCCTAATATGTATTTTGGTTCAAACTAAAAGAAATCATTCATAGAAGATATAAAAAAAATATTCAAGAAATTAATTATATTTTTCCTCCACTTTCTCCAATTATTATTATTCCATGATGATATTACAACCTCAGTTTGTTCCAAATGTTTATTTGTTTCAATTTTTATTGAATTATAAAAAACCAAGTCAACTTTCATCAAATGTTATACAAAATCATTATTCATGACTTCGGTGGACTTCTGTGTCACGAACATTGGATGTGTTTTCCATTTATCTTTTTCGTGGATGGTAATAAGTTTACATATAATGATAATATATGATATTTTTAACATAATAATGCTTATATAATTATTATATCACATATACCTTCTTACTTTTCATTGCATGGGGATACGATAAGGTCGTTCATGTGTGAGGATGACTACCTCATCCTGAAGTGATGTGATTCATTTTTCACTAACACTTTGAATGAAATGTAATTAGGATAAATTTAATGAATATATTTGATACATATGACATATAAATTTGTCTTAAAATTCTAATATAATATTTACCTTCATTTTTTTATCTATAAAAAATCGAAACAATGTTCATGCGTGTGTAAATCCTACCATCTCCATGAACTATATTTTTTATTTTTTGTCTCTGAATTTAAAGGATCACTATAAATACATATAAAAATATATATTTGTTATATTTATATAATTTTTAAAACTCTATATATTAAAGAACCATGATTAAATAAAAAGGACCAAAAAAACATCTACAAAAAACAATGTAGTTATTGCTCAAATGTGATTTTAACATTGAATTTGTTATAAATGGGAAATAAATGGTCATTAATAAATAATATTGGGTATTAAATATGTTTTTCTAGTTAATTAAAATATTTATAATAAAATAAAATTTTTTACATATGGGTATCTAATATGTATCAATTATGTTGACTAAAAATGTATGGGATTTACAGTCTCTCTTTTACTTCTCGAGGAAATATAAAAATTCACAACATATTTATTTTTTGTGGTGTATATACATCCCTTTGAAATGATATAACGTGAAACACCATATTTATATGATATTTAAATGTTTTATTTGATTTTATTATTTATTGGTTCTTAGGATCCAAAATATTACGAATGCAGTAAGGGATTTATGTCTCATTATAATTTTATGTCAAACATAGCACATATTAACCAAGTATTTCTTTGATGTGGTGTATATAAATCTGGTGAATGTATTTTATGATTATTATCATGAATATTATTTTAATTACATATCCATTTGGGGATATATATTTTTTGGGGACTATGTTTCAAATTTTAGCACTTTGGTAATGGTTTTATGTTACAATCTCATACTTTATCAGCATTGTTTATTATTAAGTCTCTATTGTTAAAATCTTATTATCTACCTATCACTAATTATCATGAAATTTATTTTAATCTATTTAATCATGATATTTTTAGGTAATAGTTGCTTTTTCCAACTATTTGGTACTAAAATTATTATAATTTTTTTTAATATGACTTTATGCCTCACTTCAGGCATAAATCAACTTTCTTGCAAAATTATGCATTCTATAATGGTTTTCAAAAAACATTATTATTATGTTATGATTTTTAGAAGAAATTATTTATTTTATATAATTTTATTTAAAAATTAATATTCATTTATCATTCTAGCCAATGTATTTTTTGATTTTATCGAATATTTGAAAAGAATATTTTTTTAACATCCACATCATGAATAATATTTCACATTTTCATGATCACTAATTGATTTAGTTATTCCATTAAAAGTTTAAAAAATTAATTTCAAATTTTTTTTCCTTATAATTTTGAAATATATTCTATTTTAAAAAGAAATTAAAATTGAAAATGATTTTTAAAATATTTTATGTTTTAAAAATTAATTTTCAAAGTTGAAATTGTATTTTCCTCAATAAATTATCAAAGTGTTCTTTCAAAATCATTTTCCATATATGAAAACATCATTTGATGCAACATTTTCTTTAGTGGGGATAATATTTAATGATACCATCTTATTCTTTCTCTGGTTAGTTAAGGTTCTCTTGATGAAATTTTTATGAAACCGATTTTTTCCATTGCTTATACTAAAGTGAATTGATAAAATTTTTATAAAATCAATTTTATTTACCTGAGTTATGATTTGAAGTTTTGATGAATATTTTATGATTATTATGGAATACATAAGTTTTAATTTCATTATAAGATGGGCGGGGGATATATCTACATCCAATTGATTTGGTAAATATTTATATCTCTTGAGATAATGATGGTAAAAAGTTGATGAGAATGATCCACTAGGGTTAATAGGAACATCCAGATCCACTATAGTACACATGTACATCTATATCAACTAATCAAAATAGATACAACCCAATCAAATATGGGAAATATGTGTGTCCTAGTCCACTATGATGATAGAAATGGTAGTTAAACTCGACATATAAAATGGACCTGATATTAATGATGGTACAAATCTTTTATGACATGTGCTTTAGGTTCGTGACTGATTTGTGACAATTTCTCATTATTATGGCCTAGGCTTTCTAAAATGATAAATTTTGATGCCATGTGCGTTGTGTATATTATATGAAGGGTTTGGTATAAAACACATAAGCGATGTTCATGATCACATAACTTTATGTTTATCTTAGGATTTCATGTAATCATTGAATTATATCTCTAATTTTTACCATTACTCAGCATCTAAGCTCATCCAGTTTATGTTACATTTTCCCAGGTTATGAAGAATGGTTTTAAGTAGGGTATCCTTATTAAGAGTACTAAAGGGGAATTTAATTATGGGAGATATAGAATATCATTCACCAAATATAAAAATTGTGATTCTATTATATATATAAAAATACAATTACAATCCTAATATATGTGTTTATGTAATATATTGATCATTAATCTAAAATTATGTGATATTTATGTATAAAAATCATGGGTCGTTAAAATATCATATTAATGGAAAAGATTATTTAAAATTTGTAAAATAGGATGAAAAAAATTTAGTGTGATTCATAGGGTATATTTTTAAGGATATCTGATGCGTTGGTGTTCTTCTTTTTCTTCGTCTTAAACAGATTCTCTTTGCACCCTGGCCTGGATCATATGTGTTTGGTTTAACGACTTGGTTTTTCACCAAGTTCATAAACCTCTAGAATTCTGGATTGAATGAGCCATCTTATGGATTGAGGTCTGGAAGGACCACAAAGGACACTTTATTCCAAGTGTAACCCCCTCCTGTACCCCTCATTGGAACCCCCAACAAAAGGGAGTCTTAAGCATATCATGGATTCATCTCACCCTAAGTATGGGCTTGTTTCTCTCAGTATCCTGGCCCAAAATCATCTGGGATAGATCATTGTAGCAAAACATGAATCACATCATACCTTCTGAGAACCGGCAGTTGCTGAGGCCTCTACCATCCTTGCAGGCATGATGCTCACTGTGGAACATGGCTGGGCTGATATCATTATTGAGTCTGACTACCATACCATAATCGATGCTATTAACCACAATGATTCCAGACTCTAGTCTTTCAGCTTCATCATCAGGAGAATTCACTCGCTTCGCCAAGGCTTCTCTTGCTGCACCTTCTCATTTTGCAAAAGGGGAGGAAACAATGTATCCCATCAGCAGGTGACCTCAGGCCCCTTCAATGTTAACCATCTCTAGCTGGAAAATTTACCTTTGTGGCTCTGCTTATGTACGACTTCTGATCTTTGTCATTAAATTTATCTATCCTTCTTTTCAAAAGAATTTCTAATGATTATTTAAATATAGAAACAATTCCAATAATTTTGGAAAATCATATAGTGAGTGGTTTTCATGAAATTTCATCTGATTCTAGATATTTTAATTGGATGTCGCTCTGGAATAGAGGTAATTAGGTGTAATAACTCTAAAAATGCTACATTGAACTGGACTGAATTTTCACATGGTGCACTATAATATTCCTTGTTCCACACATAGTTTGACACTCCTAGCAGATATACTTTGTAAATTAATGAACTCTGTATGAATCATAATGAGAGACTAAAATATTTAACATGAATTACCTATTTTAATCCAAAAGATTCATTGATTGAAAATAGTGTGTTCTGATTTAAGCATCATATAAGTCATCTTTCATGATAATGTGGTTCCCCAAAATGATTAATATTTCTCCCAAATTTCTTTTGTGTTTTCGTAAATAGAAGGTACTAGAATGAACTATATCTAAAATGAATGTGATAGAAAATTAGTTGACGAGAAAATAAATAGGTTGATAGATTGAGTTAATCATATCTTGATTATTCCAAATTGGTTATGATAAACTATTATTTTCAACATACAACATAATTAAATCTCAAAATCAAAAAATAAAATAATGATTGTTTTTGTTTAACGTTCAAGAGGTTGAGATCATAGAGGAAAGAAGATTTTGTTTTCAATATATCTATAATGTGGGAAGAATCAGACAATTGAATGTATTAAAGGAAAGAGAAGATATCTTCAATATTGGAAACAAAGAAAAAATCAACTAGTTGTAAAGGAAAAAAATTAAATTTAAGTTAATTCATTGGATATGAATAATGGTATCCCTATGATATTATAGATGTATGAATGTTTCAAATGTAGATAGTATGGGTATTTTGAAAATAAATTCCCTAAGGAGAAATATCATGATATGAATCCAGAAGTTGTTACATGTAATGGTTATACTGTGAATGATGTGGTTTGAAAAAATAACCTATAAATGGTTTCTTTTGTTCTAATAGTACTTTTTTTGTTGAACGTGTGAATCATGATTAAATTATAATCAATGTATGTCAATAAATGACTCATATTTCATTTTATAGATTAGATTTCTTAAGGAATAATGTTATGATTCTAAATTAATGTTATCATAGCTATATTTCCCATTTACATATTTTATTTTTTTCTATATTTTTGTATTTTTATTTCATTTTGAGAATCAGGTGTTTTAGATTTAAATTTTGAGTTTTTGGTTGTTTTCCTTCTATTGCACGGTTTCTGTGAACGGTTAATGGGAAATTGTGCTGCCTCTTAATGTTTTGTCCCCTTTCAATTTATTTTTTTCATACATGGTTTGGGTTTCAAGGGTAGCACATGGGGTAATATAAACCATTTAGATCCATGGGTTAATCATGTGGGTATTGGGTATCCCTAGACGAGGGCATACGATGTGATCACATTCAGTCCAAACCATGTTAGAAGAATTCACATGGATCTGTAGTTTTTGAATTAACCAAACCACATGGTTGGTGCACAGTTTCCCAAACCATGCATCCAAACTTTGTGGCTTTCCCATGAGTCTATTTAGGGACTCATGGTTAGTGAATATTTTCCCAAACCATGTGAATCTACTGTGTGTAGTTCCCAAATTTAGTAAAATGGAATTTTATCTTTCTACTCCTCTTGGTTGTTAATCCCAAGACACCTTATTCTCCCCCATTTAACTTATTCTCCTTAAAGGAGTTCCGTACCTTCATCCTCAGGACAATTACATCCTTCCCATTGGTATTTTAAAATATCCCTTCAGATTTTGATGTTATTTCTCAAGGTAATCCCTTATGCTCTTCCTTCACCTCATTTTTCATTCAATTTCTTCTTGGATTATCCTCTCTGTTGTCAATATAGGTCTACAGTTCATTTATAACTGTAGTTTCTTGTATCATTGAAATGGTTTTCCACCTAAAGAATGTATGAGGACTAATTGGAACATTCAAAATGAGTTTTCTCTCAAAAACTCTAAATGGGATGTGCATTTTTTTCTATTCTAATTACTAAAGGGTATTGAAGGTCTGGGAATTAGAATTCTATCATCTATTTTTAGTTCAATGTAAAAGTGACTCTCACTTGGGTTGATTCAAGTGTTATGTTTGATTGTGTGATTCATGTGGTTTGTTGTCCGTATCATATATATATTATTGATTTTTTAACATTTCTTGGCTGACAAAAAATTTCTTAAAATCATGGGAACCTAGAATATCAAGAAGAATATATGAGAACACTTTCTACACTTTTTTAGGATTCCACTCAAGCTAGTGGCCCCTAAGTGTGGACAAAAATATTTTTGGGGTTGTTTCCCCTCGGTTAGGCCATATAGGGTATGGATGATCATTAGTGTTGTTTGATTACATTAGGTGTACTAATAGGATGGATCAGGTTATAGTATGTTCCATATCTTCCCCTGAACCCCTAGGTAATATCATTCTGGCACTTATTTATCTATGGGAAATAATTTTGGTTCCTCATCTTGAATGTTTATATGGGTGTAGATTTTATATTTCCCTCAGTTCACTATCATTACTACTGCTCAATATCATTGGAATTTCTTTTTTGTTAATTTAAATGGTTGGTTTTGAAATGAAACATGGTGAATTTATTTGAAAATAAATTTACTACATCCCTCCTGCATTCTAGCTTTTTCTCTAAAACCCCTAAATATAATCATTTAAGAATAGACAACTATTTAAATAAAAAGGGAAATGGACCATGATTTGATTTAAAAATAAATGTATAAAAAATCTATTTTTAAATGTTTTATTTAAATATAGTTGTTAATAAATATTTTATTTAAATGAAATTTATTGGGAATATTGTACTTGGGAACACCTACTGATATTTAATACTCAATAATATACTTTTATTCCTATTTTAAGCATTAGTTTTAGGTTTCCATATCGTATTGATCCTCAGGGAGAGATATTGGGAAATGGGTTCAGTGATTGAACCATGTTGTCACACAAATATCTGTTTGATGTTAGGTTTTGTTTGGTTTGGTTTTATTTTTATTTATTTCCTATTTTTGTCGTTGTATTTTTTTAATTAAATTGGGTCTCTCATTTATGTATCTACATATTTTTATTATTAATTTTATGAAAAATCATTCCCACAATTCTCTTTTAGGATCGTTGTTCTTTTACACACCCTGAGGAGATCTGAAACACACCTCGGTGAAGTCACAGGGCGGCCTTGGGGACCATATTGTGTTTGACTAGGGTTAGTTATTGAAAACATTGTATTAAATCATATGTTCATTAGAGTACATGGATTTCAAAGTTCCATTTTTTATTTGTTCATTCAATATAGAAGGAGAAGTACATTCATAACATATGGTGTATGTATAAGGGAGTTAATGGCAAAAAATATCTATGTCGAACCTTGGGTTACCATGGGATGTTAGGTTTTTAGTTTTTCTCTTTCGACTTTACCTATCATTCGAGAATGAAATATGACTTGGGATATTGGTTTCTAGTTTGATAATTGGTCCTAGAAAGCTCTGTATTGTCAAAGGATGTGGCCCTTAAAGTATAACTTTGATAGTTTTGTGATTTTCATATGGTCATTAACCATGCAGCATAGTCACCCATTTCTAGTGTGTGGTATCTTAAAAGGAATATTTCCCTTTTTTCAATTTTAAAACCATGTGTGTGGTATCTTAATGGAATTTTAAAATATTACTTTTCAATTCAAAATTCTCTTTAATAAGAGTTATTATTATTATTTTTATAATTGAAGGGATTTTTCGTATAACGAAATCGATTGGAAAGTGGAATTTTAAAAAGGTATTAAAATTCACCGTTAGTGTGATTTTTTAAATAGTTTTGTGGAATTTTTGGGTATATTTCCTTTTTTTCATTTTCTAATTAGGGTGAGTTCTTAATGGTGAGTTTTTTGGATTGACTTTTTCATACCTTGTTATTTAGATCACACCCCCACCATATATTCAATTTATATTCGAGGTGTAACCATAGTTGGTTCACCTTTAAGAGACCCTCCAGTTGATTAACCTAAAGAATTCCTCCTTCAGTTTTAGAAGTTGAACCCTCGTCATTTTTATTTTCAAACAATTTTTTTTGAAGAAGAATATTGGATGTGAAATATTTAAAGGATTGTTAGTTTCCTTTTGTTTCTTGAGTCTATAAAGGCTATGTTCAATAACTTTATTCATTAAGGTCCTATTTGGAAGTGGGGAAGGTTATTATTGGATTGATGTCACTAGATGGAAGAAGGTTAATTTAAATATGGTGAGTACACCACTCTAGCCTCCAACATCTATAAAAAGTAATCCCTTGTTTCTACTCGGTACTTTTTCTTTTCATTACCCTTGTAAAGGATTCCAATAGTTATCCATAAACCACTTGGGTTATCAAACCTCAAATTTTTCTTCTCTTTTGGTAAATATTGGTCTCTTGGATGAGGCCTGATGACATTGTTCGTGGTAAGGTTTTTGGTTTGAGTTATAGTATTTTTATAATTGTTCAATATGTTTTTTGAGTTCGATAATTTGTTTCGGGTGGTAATGAATTTCGTGTCCTGGTAGTTCTGAAGGTGTTTTTTGGTATTGGGAGTTGAATCATGTGATTTTGTTAACCTATTAATTTTTTATAATGAACTAAAAACATTAATTGTTTATAGGTTAAAAAAATGAAATAGTGGATACTTTCCTAAAAGGGTTACTAAATTGATATTTGGATTTGTAAATGTGGTGGAATCTCTCTTTGAAAAGGTTTTTCTCCTAATGAACTTGTATGGTCTGGTTGTAACTTTTGAAGTGGTTTCCCCCTATAAAACACTCTAGTGTATGGAATCTCATTAATTTTTTATTTCTAAAGGGAATGGGAAGACTTGTGCTTGAGACATACCTCATGTATTATTCGTTCAAACAAAAACAAACTATTTCTTCGGTTTATTCACGTGTGATACTTTCTTTTGTGATTCCAATGGTGAATTTTATATATAATATATATATATGGTTGATGGTTTGTAATTTCATTATCACCCCTTATTTAGTCACATTATTGGAACCTAGAATAGCTAGTGGATTATCTGATAAAACATGTTTCACTAGTTTAGTATAATGCTCTAATTAGTGCCCCATGACATGGACACTCACTCATTTGGGGATTTTTCTCGCTCATTTTGGCTACGTAGGGTGTGACCAAGTGTGAGAGCTATTTTAATACATCATGTACACCAAAAGGATGGACCATTCTACATTATGTTCAAGATTTTAACTTGAACTCGTATGTAATTCCATGCTTTCATGAACTTATTTATCATCAATGGATAATTTATGTGTCTCATTTGGTGTATTTAATTATGTTTAGATTATCCATTATCCTCAATTATCATTCATTTATCTTGTTCCCAAATTGTAATGCCTCTTTGGTTAAATATAATGTTTGGATTTGAAATACTTCATACAATTTATTTTTGAAATATGTTTCATAATCCATCATCCATTCTATCACAATTTTTCTCTAAAATCATCAAATATTCCCTATTTAAAAAAACCAAGTTTTAATGATGATTTAAATTGGATATTATTTTCCTAAAATATAAATGAATGAAAAAACTATGTTTATTTGTTGTATTTCAACATTACAGTAAATGGATATTTAATTTATAGTAAATGAATTGAGAGTGGTTTTCTTGGGCATAGGTACTGAGTTTTAACATATAAGAATATACTTCCATTGTTGTTTTTAGCCTTAGGTGCAATTTATAGGATGTTCTCAATATTTATGGATATATTTTTGGTTTTGGGTTTGGTGAGGGAACTTTTGGTTCATAATGATATCAACTGGTTGTTACATTTGGTTTGGTTTTATTTTAAATTTTTTCTTGTCATTCTCCATAGTTGTTTTATTTACATTAGGATTCTTTTTTATATTTCCCGAAAATTGGTTCATTTATCTTGATATAAATCATTCCCATTGTTTCTCATTGATTCCCTTGGTGCTTGTCACAACCTTGGGAAATTAAGAACATGCCTCAAGGATGTCATGTGCCTTCTCAGGTGACCGGTTTGTGGTCAACCTATGATTGTTCAAGACAAATGGTTTGAGAATGAATTTAGATGATTGAAGATTTTATATATTGAAATTAAAGAGTTATTTTATATTAATCATAATATATATAATGATTGTTCAATATTTTTTTTCATTAATTATTTTGAAAAATATATTGATTAATGCAGATGAACTAAAATTTTGATTTAAAGGTAAGGTGATATTTTGATTAAAAGGATATAACCATTAAGAGATACCAAATGATGATAAAATGGAGTATATTTTTGGTAAACAACATAATTATATGAATAGCGAAAATTGGATAATATTTATGACCATGGAATTGATTTATTTTTAGTGGAAATAATGGTTTATGTTATCATTGATATAGTTTATAACAATATTTGATTTATAGAATATATTAAATAATAAGTGGAATTATTCAATGAATGAAGAAGTGTGTGTGTTTTTATTAAGGATTTATAGTTCTTCTTTGTATTACCAAGAGTCATGAAAATATATGACTATGGTATTAACATACTTCGTTTGCAATAATCAAGAACTAATTTATGATAAATTGGGGATTAATGTTATGTGGGTTTTGAGAAATTCATAAACCTTCATTTTAATTTTTAAATTTTTGGAGGGTTATATGGTTAAACATTTATAGAGTTGTGTAAGTGGAATTTCATCTGAGGGTTTAGTGATTGATTTAGTATTTCAAAATATAATGATTTATGTGTAATGTTTTCTAAAAATTTCTTTTTGGTAAAAACTTAATAATGGTGGAATGACTTATAAATTTATTATGGATTTTATTTAGTTCTTAAGAAATTAATAATTATCCTCTTTGTGTAAAAAATGAAGTGGAAATTGATCAAGCCACAACAAAAGGAGGATTTTGTTCTTATAAAATAGGATGGAGTCAAGTATGTATATAATCCCACCAATGTTCTCTTATTTAAAAACATAGAACGTGTTATTCTGGATAACCTTGGAACATCTCGTTCTCTATATTAAAATAGAATTTTGACTAAATATTGTTATAATTTTTATTTCGCAAAATTGGACTTTGAAATATTAATGTTTTTTTTACAAAGAACGACATCAAATTTTGAGGATGAAATTTATTTAAGGTGGTCGAATGGAACACACAGACATTTTGAGGGAATATTTTTTTGGAAAAAATAATTCTATTTCGATATTATTCCATATATATAATTTAATATTTAGTTTATTTACACCACTATTTTTATATTATGTCACACACAACACTAGGTGTATCATTCATTACACATGACACTGAGTTTATGATAAATGAGACATACTATTAAAATATAATTATTTAATATTATATTTATCACCTAACTATTTGAATGGAGGTTATGAATATGAATAAATATAATAAGAAAATATATGGTTTACATATGTATATACACTTATTTCATTGGTGACCAATTAAATGGAAATGAAAATTAAAAATATTAGAAAATAAAGGAATGTTTTTTCGAAAAACAATTTTGCCACAAAAACACATTTTTCATTAATAAATTACACCAATCAATTTATTTTATGATTTAAATAAAATATATCTTATATATACATTAAAGTGTTTAACATATATCTTATGAGTTTTTCAGTCAAAAGATAAGAATAAATCTAATTTTACTCTAAAAATGTAATCATCTAAAAAGTAGTTTTGTCATATTTTATTGTAGTTATTTTTAAAATTAATTTTTGAAACATTTATGAATTAATTTAGAAAAATGTATTATATATTAGGAATAAGAATAATTTTTTATATCTAATATTTTTTAAGTAATTTCTATTAATAATTAATAGTAAAAATACAAGAAATTATTTAGGATGATGATGTTAAGAATGGATTTATCGGGGTTTAAAATAAGAATACATGGGATAAAAATGTCCTAAATCGTTTTTAACACTAATTGAATTGAATTACTTAAACCTTATTTCATCTAGGTCAAATAATATACCATTCTAGACCCGTTTATTCATGAGACAAATGTGGCTACACATTTTTCTTCTAAACAATTACAATTTTTCAACACACCCCACTAACAAAAGGTCGTCGCTTCTACTCTCAACATCATACTTCCAAAACACATTGGATTGGTCAAGACCATATTGGAAAAATTTGTTAATTTCATCTTTCCATATGATATTCCATTGTTTTTACATAAATCTATCCTAAGAAACCTTTCGGTGAAAACCAAAATAAGTCATTTGAAGAACAGGTAACTCCTTAAACCACATATTTTATATTATTTCTTCCTCTACCACATTAAATTAGTATTAAAACGTGATGATATAATAAAATCAGTATATTACAAATAATTATATTTTTTGTTAAGTTCATTACATATATACCTCTCCACATCCTCTAAATGGGATATGAAATCTTAATTCTTTTATATGGCAGATTATGTCCTAACAAACCAATGTAATTCACTTTCCATCACCTCCTCTCAATTTTGGATATTGCAATTTTTTGATGTTAATATATTATATTTATGATATTACTATGCCGATGTAATTATAATAACTTATCTATATTCTTACCTCCCAACCCATAAGAAAACATTAACATCGCTCGTGTGTACAATAGACTACCGCATCGCGAACCGATGTGATGTGATTTCCATTTTTGATTTATAGGGCTGGTAAGAAGAAAATATTAATTAATATATATTATATTTTTTACATAAATATATTTATATAATTATTATATTAAATATATCAACTTACATTCTATTTTGTGGGGGATATGATAATGGCATTCGTGTGTGTAGTAGAATACCTCCTCAGGAAGCAATGTGATTCATTATTCACAAACGGTTTACATTTATGGTGATTTGGATAAATTTAGTGAATATATGTGATATATATAGCATAAAAATTATATTTTAAAATATAATATATTAATTAAATTTCTTTCATTTCAATAATTGAAAAAATAGAAACAACATTAATGCGTATGTGCATCCTACCGTTTCTTTCAACGATATATTTCATTTTATATTATTAAATTTTATAGATTACAATAAATGCATATATACTGAATATATATCATTTTTTTATCATGGTGAATATAATTGATGTTATTTAAGCGTGATCAATGTAATAGGATAAAAAAAAATAACAAATCCAAACATATACAAAAATCAAAGAAGTTATTTTCCAAACATGACTTTAACATTGAATTGTTATTAAAAAGGAAATAAATTGTCATAAGTACATAATATAAGTTATCATATATATAATTATGGTTATTTATTATATGTATAATAAAGTTATATTTATTATATAATAGGTTTTAACTTTTACGAAGGAAGTTCAAACATATGTTAATAGATTTCTAGTCTCTCTTTTATTTCAAAGAGACATAAAATTTTACAACTCATTTCGTTTGGGTTGTGTATATACTACTAATTTGATATGTTATATCATTAATATCATAATTTTAATTATATATAATGTTTATTTTATATTATTATTAATTTGGTATTATGATAAAAATTTATTTCTAAGGTGGTAATGGTTTTCTATCTCACTATTATTTTCTATGAGACACAATCCACATTCACAACAAATTTTATTGATGTAGATTATATAAAAATCAGGAAATAATTTTATGAAACGTTTCTTGAAAATTATGGGGACTCGATGTCAATTTTAGGTCACTATTTGTTTAGGGAATATTTTTTAAATATTACGAAATTGGTTGTGGTTTTAGGTTACAATCTCATAATTTATCGAAATTATTTATGATTTAGTCTCTAATATAGAAATATAATGATTTTCCTATCAATAATTCGCATTAATATTCTCCTCCTCCGGTCACTCATGATATTTCCAAGTAATAGATCAATTATTAAACTCTTTTGCACTTAAAATAATTTTGGTTTTTTAAAAAAATCTTAAAAATTTCTATCTTCAGTCGAAAATCTACATTTTTCCAAACCCATGTTTTTTAAAAAATTCATTAATATTTTATTATTATCCAATAATATTTAGAATTCTTTTTTGATTTTTTTTTTAAAAAAATTAAAAACGTAAACTTCATTATTATATCCAGACAACACCTATTTTTCTTTTACAAAATATCTAAATATATTGTTTGTTATTATCATGCACAGTATGAAGAGTAGTTCCGGATATCCTGACCACACAATGATTTCCAGAATTCCTTAAATGTTTTAAAATTTATTTTCAAGGAATTTTTTTTTCATTATTATCTAGGATAAAATTATTTTTTAAATAAATAATATCAATGTGAAATGGATATTGAAAAGTAAAAGTAACAA
This sequence comes from Viscum album, assembly GCA_963277665.1. NCBI lineage: Eukaryota > Viridiplantae > Streptophyta > Magnoliopsida > Santalales > Viscaceae > Viscum > Viscum album. Next base: position 572,996,612 of record OY728121.1, on the reverse strand, counting down.
AATAAAATTCCAAAATAGAAAGGTTATTTTCCCCAAGAAATGTTCCAAGTGATATATCAAAATCATTTTCCATCCATGATAACATAAATTTATTTTACTTATGATTTAATAGATATAATATTGAATTGTTACATCCTTAATATATAATTTGATGGTTATTGTGTATGTTTATGACCTGTCTATGAATCCCATTTATTTTTCATGGGTTGTGTTATAGTGTGTTGATGAAATTTTTATGAAACCCATTTTCTTTAAACAAGTTATTATGTGATGATGTGATGAATGTTTTATGTCATTATATCACACACAAACACATATATATATATATATATATCATTAATTTATTGTTTGTATGAATATCTCACTCTAATTCAATATTTAATTATTTATATCTCATTATATAATGATGGGAATCTAGTCTGTGGGATTTATCCACTAGGGGAAATATTTGTATCCTGATCCACTATGTGAAATAATGACATCTTGATAAACAATGGATAAAAGGTGTATTTGATCCACTATGAGAAATTGGTACATCATGATCCACTATGTTGAATTTATTGGTATTTATCCTTTAAATTTGAATTTATTTTTATATTAAAGATGGTTTCACTCATTGATTACATGAACTTGATGTTTATGATAGATTGAGGATGATTTCTCACTACTACTGACTAATTTTTCATATATGATAAGCTTTAATGCATTGAATCTTGCTTATCATCTTTGGTAGATTTGGTATAAACCCCATAAGTTAATTTCAAAATCAAATTACTTTATTCTTATATTATTATTTCATATGATCGTTGAATCCTATATCATATTGTAACCCTTATAGATCATCTGACCACACACTTTATTATATTCCCTTTCCTATGTTTATAAATAATGGTTTTATGTAGTTTATGTTTATGAAAAGTACAAAAGGGGTAGATATTTATGGGTTATTATGAATAACTTTTACCAAATAAGAAATTTTAGAATCTAATCCACAAAGACTCTAAATTATTAAGGTCCTCAGGCATGTGTTTTTGTTTTGTATTAAATATTCATCTAACAATATGTGATATTAATGCATATAAATCCTATTGTTTATATTAACATAGGTGGGTCGTGTTGATTTGGACGTGTAAGAAAAGCATAATTTCCAAATAATTATGAATAATGAGAGATATAATTTATCAGAGGGAAGTAAATGATTATAATAAAATCAATAACCACAAAACCAAAAACCAAAGAGGTGATAAAAAAACATTATTGATTTCATCTTAAATGATGGTTACAGGGGAAGAAATTCAATGTCCATTTCTTGGAGTTGAGGAATTAATTTTCTATATAGAATATGATCATAAAGAAATATACTAAGTTTATGAGTATAATTTAATAACTTTATCAATTTCCTCCACAATCACATCTATTTATTTAAATAATGAGTATTCAAGATGTTTTTTCATGCATAAATTACTAAAATAAAATTTTAAATGGCCACATAACCATTGAAGGGATAATTAAGAATTCCCCTCAATCTCTAAACATTAATCAAATACAAAATGATTATAAAATTTTATAAAAATTCCATAAAATGAATAATCCTACATGTGATGAAATAATAAATTAATCACTTAAATTCACCAGTAATTGTAACATCCCAGGTAATTAATGAATAATACATTTTCTTATTTATTAATATTTACAAATTAAATATTAATTTTAATTAAAAGGGGTTTCTACATTCGATAGCGTACTCGATACGCAACGATGAGTTTCTTTGAAATCTTACGTTGCACACTAGTAATATAATAATATTATTTTAAATGTTAGTTAACACGTAGTCGTTGTACTAGAGGGAATGGATAGAAATAACTAAAATATGATTATATAGGTTTCTTAAATGTTTTTACATTTATCTAATAAAGGATAAAGGCTTAAAATACGAAAATAATTCAATTTTAGGCTTATATACTCTAATTTTCACAAAAGGTCCACTTATCACCTTTTGACGGCGAACCGTCCTTAAATATAGTTTTGATCAATCTTATAAATTCTATTGGACCAAATATAACTCTTCTTTAGAATCGGGACATCAAAATTTACTTTGTGTAAATTTTTGGTATCTTTCCGATAAAGTTCATTTTTTAATGAATAATGTAAAATGTTGTGTTTTAATTCAAAACCACTTTTTAATATAATTTATTAAGATGATTAGATTATCTTTTGAATCGGTTTTAAAGTGAAATTATAATATATTTTTACCATTAAATCCAATATTGGTGGTTGGAATTAGTTTCACTTTGAAATTGGACTTAAACTAGTGTCAATATTTTGATACTTATTGTTTCATAAAAACACGCTATTTGCTCTGACAGGTGGAATTAATTATTAAATTAATTAATGCAACTTATATGTTGTGAATTTTTTAACATATACTTCATTTTTGAATTCGGAATATCAAATATAGCTTAGGTTGAATTTTTGGTATTTTTCTCAAAAACATTAATTTTTGATGAATAGTGAAACCACTAAGTGGTACTTATAAAAACTGATTTTTTGTTTAAATGAAATTTTACCACTTCTGTGTTTTTTATTTCAAAAATCTGACATACATGGTTTTCATTAATACGTAAAATTTGGTTCAATGAGATTAAAATAATTTTTTGGTGAATAGTAACTCTTAAGTTCTTAATCGCGATTAGAGGTAATTAGTGTAGTTTAAGGTAAGAATAATGTTTCAATAAAATGAAATGACCTAGACACATGTCCTACCCTCATTGGATGTATCATGGCCGACCAAGAAAATCCATGGGTCAACTTGGGGACCCCATGGAGCCACCTTGTTTGTAAAATGACATAAATACTTTTTAATTAATGTTAAAGTAAAAAATAACACAAACATAAAATGTTTAGTAAAACAATTTTTACATGGGGTTATACAAGTAATATTTATGACTATAAATAGTCATTAGAAAGATAAAAATATTTCCTACATCATGATATTTGTTTTATAATTTTTATACATTAAATAAATTAAATTATTTATGACATCATAATGATGCAGCGATGACCTCATTATTTAACGATTTAAATAAAATTGAAAGATAATGTAAAATCTAAGACCTAAACATGTCAAAAACCGATTTTATGAGTTTATTTCGAACCCTAATCACCTTATCTTCGAAATACCTCAATGTGGGACCTTTAAAATCCGAAACTCTTTTGAAAATAAAGTAACATTTTGTAACGTTCCAAGAGTGCCCCTCCTCTCCTCTTATAAAAGGCCCCCACCTCTACCACCATACCCACACTCCCAAAGCCTTTTGCTTGGCCAACCTCTTCCCATTTTTTCTCTCCACTTCCCACTATTACTCCATGAAGCATCACATTGGGCAGAAGTGTTCCCAAGGAATCCTTTGAGATCAAACCAAAGGGAGTTACCCGATTTTAAGGTAATGCCTTCTTTTGAGTCCTTTTGTTTTATTTATCTTATCCAACCCCTAAACTCTTTTTATTAATATATTTTGTAACAACTCCAGTATCTTCAATATACTAGGATGTTGTTATAAGAAGATTTTGAGCTACACTTACAGACATCTACATCTAATGGTTAAAGAACATATTGTTTTTGTGGATGGAGAATTTCTGCCTCCCGAAACGATGATTGTTCAACATTATTTTAACACCTTCAAAGGTGGCCATTAAGATGACACTATATTTATATATGATATATAATATGTTTATTTTTTTCTTAAGCTTCTGTATTTTTTATTTTGGGCATTCCATTATGGTTTCCATTATGGGTAAACGCGATATCTTCATTTAAGGAAGTGCGGACTACCGCCCCCTCAAAGTGATTTGATTCGTTAATGCCATATGTGGGATGCATAAAGGATGGATTTAAAGTTATTATATATGATGTAATACTAGAATTATAATATAACTCTATATAATTATTATTTCTTTCCATTAATGTATGAGATAGAAATGAAAGTAGCGTTCATGCGTACGTACGGCTTACCGTCTCCATGAACAGTGCATTTCATTTCTTATCCCCAAATGTAATGTACTATTATAAGTACATATATATAATGGATATATATGATGAATGATACATATAAATGATGAATATAATTCTGGAATTAAAATATACATACCTCTCATTTAGTTTTAATTCCATTAATATGACAAAGAAATGAAAGTAGCGTTCATGCGTACGTACGGCTTACCGTCTCCCTGAACGGTGCATTTCTTTTCTTACCTATAAATGATTATGTAATATTATAAATACATGTACATGCTGGATATATATGATATATATTCTATCCAAATCAGGAATGTCATTCTGGATATAAATAACCTTTGACCACACGAACAACATGTAATTGTAAGATGTCCACTTTCGACTTAAGAACCAAATATCGAAAAAACAAACATTATTAACTTAAATGGTTACATAATGTTTATAACATGTCAATAAGTGATATAAAAGGAATAATGAACTTGAAAAAGGTTCTTAAGAAAATATAAATTAACTCATGTTTATTATTCAGGTCGTTAAAGAACGATCGAGTCAAGTCGGACCCGATGTAAGGGACTTCGTCTCAATCTCCTTTCATTGAGGCATATTTAATTTTATACACAACTTTCTTTTTATATGGTTTATAAAACCCTTTGAATTTTACTTTTATACAAAAGGAATATTTTTCTACGAAGTGTTTTACTAAACGACAAAAAGGAATGTTTTTTTAACGTACGTGGTGAGAACGACCTTTTCCGCCGCCGCGAGTATTAATTGGTCTTTGGCTTCCTGAACAAGCCATAATGTTTTTTTAAAATGAAATAAATACAATATACTATTTTATGTATTTTCTTATTGAAAATGGTTTTTTATAATGGATTTGTTATGTCAATATATTTATGTGATATATTGTGATCAAAGTGTGGAAATGTTTTCTTTCCATTATCTTTGTTTTATGTCTTATGATTTTATAATGGTACTTGGACATTTGACGGGTGGTTACGTGATGAACCATATGACGGGTGGTGCCGTGAATACCAGAATGGGTGGTTATGTTATAACCTCCAATGCATTGGGTATGTAAGTCGGCTGTATGGCGATTCCATTAAGTATGTATTGAAGTTGGCCTTATGGCTATTCCATTAAGTGATATGTGTGGATGTCGACCGTATGGTTATTCCACTTAAGTATGTTTATGTCCCAAGTTACCTTTATATGTTATGTGTTCTTTATATGGGTTTTATGGTAATCCTTTGGTTACAAAAAGGTATGTAATGATATTTTATTCAGTGAAGAGTGTTTTACTACTTCATGAAGGTGATGGTATTACTTTGATAAAGTATACATGGTTTACTTGATGTTTGAAAAACTAACAGTTTTCATTCTTTGTGTATCCCTTACTGAGCTTTTTATGCTCACCCCATGTTTTTTTGAAATTTTTTTCGCAGGACATAATGTGGAATAAGTTCAAGGATGGGATCAAGGGAATGTCATGCTATATAAAACATGGATGTAGACATGTTACTTTTTAAGAGGTTTTTATTCTATTGAAACTTGGTAGATGTGTCTACTTTTTAAATCTTTTGAAATGTAATAGTTATGTTCTAATTCACTAAAACTCTAAACCTGAAAAGATCCTCAATGTGAATTATTCATTTAATTCAATATTAAGTAATGTTTAAGGCTGGGTCCTTATAGTAATATCCAAGGATGAAGCTATATATTTCTATAAATGAATAACCATATATCTCAAATAACCTTAGTAACTTCAGTAACCACTATATTAAATAGATTATTTTCAAAAATGGTTATATCATACCTTTCACCATACAAGACCAATAATATATCTATAATTTTCTAAAATAACATTAATTAATTAGTCACCAAATTACATTCCAATCCCATGGTCATATATATGATAAATCATTTTCCCCAGAATTACCTCAATATCCAAGATCAAATAAACCCTAAATGTTATCAATAAGATAAATCTTTTTTCTATGAAATATAAATTCATAATTATAATTTAACCACATCTTTGGATATACATAAACTCAATAAAATGTATCCTAAAATTTCATTAATAAATTTTATATTTCATCACATAAAACCTCAAAAGGGGTGTGTAAGACTATTTAAATTATTATTATCCTTAATATCATAGACCTGTAATAGTATCTATGAATCCTAATAAAATAGTCATTTGAATACATCATACTCTCCAATGTCATCTAAATCTTTCTTTGATATCAACTATAACAATCCACAGCATGTAATCCTTTATCTCAAGATAAAAAAATAAACATTAAATTTCTATATTTCCTACCACTGAAGGGGAAAAAAATTTCAATAAAATACATATAATATGAAAAAAAATATTTGATCACAAATATTATCAAAGAAATTATAAGTTTATAATTTAATTGAATTTCGAAAAAATATTGCACAAACAATACCAATGTCTTTAAATGATCATTTATTCTACTTAACCATGTTTTTACTATTTATCACTATGTCATCCTCACCATCCTTATGAAACCCTTCTGAAGATAATTCATTCAACAAGATTATTGAAATCTAAGGAAAAATGAGTCATAGGAATAGTAAACTAAAATGATCCGTAAGGGAAAACATATTCTTTTACAATGGGATGTAATCAATGAGCAGATGAAGAGAATAAGGGTATAATGACATAACAAAAGTGTATAATCAATACATAAGAATATTCATACCAATAAATATATAAATAATCAAAAAAAATCATGTGATAAGGATTTTATTAAATAATGAATAATTATAGTTTGTAATCATGAGAAATAATATATTAATATTGACAACACAAATCCCAAAAAACACATAGAAATTTAAATAAAATGAGTTAGTATCTTGGAACGGTATCATTATAGCACTCTTACAAATGGATAAACTAATATGATCAAATTCCATCTCTGGATAACCTAATAATGTTTAGGGATATCATTGACCCATCCATCCCTAGGTTTTCATCGAACCACTCGTCCTTGGTTAATCACCTAACAACTATCCATGGTTTATGATGGAACAACCAATCACTATTTTATAATAGAAACATCACTGAATTGTTTATAACAGATCAACACAACATTATAAATAATTTTCATGTATCATACCATAAATAATGTAAATAGAGTATTTCTTTCATCATTAATTAATTTTAAAAATATTTATTATTTACTGAACATTATTAACCAATGGAAAATAAACTAGTTCCATAATAATTTCTTTGGAACATGATTAAAACATGGAAAATAAATGGGTACTATGTCAATATCTTTGAAACAATATTCAGTAATCCATATTACAGATGAGTATGGTATTATTAAAAAATATCTGAATTTTATCATAATTGACAATAAGGTTTTTGGCATGGATGACTACAAATATCATGGGAATATCATTAATAATTTTTTTAGGAAAATAAACATTTCATTTTTAACCTCACTTATTAAAACTAAAAACTCAAAAAATATTATGACAATAATTTTCATTGAAAAAAACACTGGAAAAATATAAAATAATCATCAAGGAAAATAATGGAAATGATGGAAGATTTTTTTTTCAATTTATAAATTCGAAAAAACATTCATTTCAATAAAATTTTAATAAGTGAGTCAAATGTTGTCCATTTGGAGAATATTAATAAATTCATTTTTAATGCATTTTACAAGAAAGTGGAAGAACGTGTAAAATGTATTTAAGGAATAATTTATTTTTAGAAAAGAAAATATATTGAAAGAAAAATTATAAATTATATATATGAAATAGAATTTTCCCCAATATAAAACAAAATACCAGATCAGTATCACTTACAAATGATTTTTTTTGGAATTTATACAATCATTAAATAAGTGGAAATAAAAAATATTAAAAACAGTTTTAAATTGTAGATAAGAATGATCTTTTTTCAAAGGATATAATATCATTTAATTGACTCGAAATGAATAGTCAAAAAAATATATAATGTAAGGATATTATAACATAAATTCAATCCAATTTTGTAACTCTATAATCGTTGCCTCCATTAAATAATAATTTCAAATGAAATGTTATATACCCTGATAATAAAGAGATAAAATATATAAAATGTAAATATATCATTATATACACCTCAATAATGAATAGTGGTTCATATCATATACATATGTCCAAATGAAATTATATTTGAGATGAATAACCCTTACAAAAATATTAATGTTGAAATGAGAATTAATCAATGAATACGTTTTTTGTATCAAATGTAAACTCACATTAAACTAGTTTCAATAAAAAATAACATATGATAAATTTATTATACACATAATCATAGAATATTGAAAATAGTGAAGAATTAATATAACTCAAAGAATAGTAATTGAGTTATTATATCATTCACTACTTGGTAACATTCGATTCAATTTCTGTTTGATGAAATAATTGAAATTTATACTTATAACATAATTATTCATTAATTATTCATGATATTAAACATTAATTGGTAATTATATACATAAGAAACATATAAATATTCTGAATATTGAATATGTATCATAAAATTAAAATATGGATGTGAAACCTTTACCTCATGTTGAGACCTCCCATGTGTGTCCTTTAACATTCGTTTAATGAGACTATATCAATTATTTTATTTCTTAAGAAAATTTTCAATGTTCAATACTATATACTTAAATAATTTATTTTATTTATTTCAAATTATATATTTATATACATAATCAGTTAATTCTATGTCGGGTGTTTTTAGGATGTTAATTTCATTATTTCAAAACAAATTTAGTGTATTCACCTTATTTAAAGAGTTAATTGTGTAAACATATACAGAATAATAATCATGTCATAATTTTCAAATTTATAAATCAATTATATTTTTTAGACAAATAATAAATGATTTTTTTAAAAAATGAAATATGTTATGATCATGGAGATGGTAGGTTATAATACACATGAGTAATATTTCCATTTTTCGATTATCAGTATGGAAAATGGCAAGTAATATTTTATACTTACATAATTATAGTAGTATAATAATTTCTATATTATTTTATTAAATATAATTTTATATTTTATCTATGTTTTTTTGTCAGGAAAAAATATTCACATTACTTCATGGAGGTGGTCGTCCACACATGTGCATGTACAACATTATCAATTTTTAGAGTAAGAAATAAAATAAAATATTATATTTTAAAAATAATAAATATAAAATTAATATAATAATTATTTCATTTTTTAACATATATTCATTGACATTATCTGTGTCACATTCTATATAAAAAGTTAGTGCAAAAAAAATTGCATCCCTTCATAAGGTGGAAATCTATCTTACAAATGAGTAATGTTATTTTATCCCCCATGAATGGAATTTAACAAGGTATATGTGAAATAATAAATATATAAGTATAAATATTTTAAAAATATGATATATATATATATATGTATTAAATCCATCGTTAGAATAATACGTGAGAGGCGATTCTGGAAAATGAATGATATTGTTTTGGTGGTGGTAGTCCACTTTTCTCATGAATGATGAATTGATATAATATTTGATGGAATTTGAGATTTATTTATATTATTAAATTTAAAAACTAATATATCATTATATGGTAGATATTGGTTTTATTATATCAATATAATTTAAAAATATTTTACGGATGTGTAAAAATGAAATAAAATAAATAAATCGATTCAGAATGATACATTTTCTTTTGGAAACCTCCATAAGTTAGCACCAAAAGCCTTCATAGTATAGATTTATGTTAAAAACATTACTTTATACCTTGGGGAGTTAATTTATTAAAAACATTGTACAGTTATTGGCATATCTAAATGGCTTTGAAGGTTTGCATAGGAGGGAAGAGGGGGTGTCATTTTATATGTGAGGTGAGTGGAACACTTTTAATTTTTGAATAGAAAAATGTGTACGTGTGTCTTTCACATTTCAAAAGGATTCAAGATGGGCTGATATAAATAATTAGAAATTATAACGTCTTAATATTAATGTAAAATATATTTCATACAAGTTTCTAGTCCATTTTTTCCCAAATTTTTTAGTTTGACCTATAGTTAGCCCAATTTCACCATAACTACATAAATTAATTTTTACTGTTTTCATTATTCATTATCATAAAAAATGAAGCATAAAATTTAGATAATATAAATTATTTTGATTCCAAATAAGTAATCTATTTTAAAAAATTTAATTACCATTACTAGAAAATTTTAATTTAAAATTAAACATGCTCACATGTTTAAAAAGTGGGTGTTCCATATGTGTATTTGTCAAGAAAAATATGATTTTATATTAAATCTATAATTATTAATATTGATTATATTAATTTAAAGTCATATTTAAGTATATTTAAAATATAAATTACATTTAAATCACATCTAATTATGTTTCTTTTAATTTATTAAAATGCAAAAACATTATGCACCTTAAAATAGTTTTTATAAAAATACAATTTTTGAACCACAAACTAAACTTACAATAAAATAAAATATAATGATGATTAAAATTTAATTATTTTGAAAAAATATACCAATATAATATTTATGTTACTCTAAATTATATTTTAGACATAATGAGACTATTAAATTACTTAATATACAGAAAATAATTTGCAATTTTATAAAAATCGTTATTTTTTGTTATTCAATGAGAAATAAATATTTTCCAAAAAAATACCAAAATTTAATCCAAAGATAAATTTGAAATTATAAAATAAAAATGAATTTAAAATTTTTAAATAATTTTTCTAATATTTCAAAATTTTAATTATTATATTTTCCCAAAAAACAAAATAAAAATCTATTTTGAAGATAATATATTCTTAATGAATAAAATTTCATTAAAAAATATTGAACGATTATTTAGTAAGAATTTATTCATAATTAAAATTTATCAATAAATTCGTATATATATATATATATCATAATGCAGTTAATACAATTCTTACCCACCAATTTAATGGAAATGTTATAATAGTTATATTTACAGTTCGTTTAAGCTTGGTGATGTGTTTCAATTATGAAATTGAATATAATTTTATTTTCAAAATCATCTGTTTGTAACATCTACTAATGAATGATAATATTGAATGGATTAAAACAAGGATGAAAAATACCATTATAACTATGTTATAAATTCAATATGGATGTTAGAAAAATATTATTTCTTAATAAAATAGTAAAACATCAAATTCCCATGATAATAGGAATAATATTTTCTATAAAAAAATATATAGTATTGTATTGTATTCTTTATCATGAATAATGGATATGAATTTCGTAAAATAGTGATCATGTGATTAGTGTTATGAAATTATTTTTCTCCCACTTTTGAAAAATGTGAAAAATGAATTGTATAGAAAATAATAAAATGAATTATTCTAAAAATTTAAATAGAAATTAATTATCTAATAAAATTTACCTTCCCAAATTATTAATATATATTAAATAAAAAAATAGATTAAAATAGTTAATATGGATTAGGAAGACAAATATTCTAATAAAAAAAGGATAAATAAGCTCAGATTTACTTAAAACATTCTTTTGGTGGGTTTGATTATCCAAAATGTTTAGAATGGAACGAATAATTAAAAATTCATGAAATTAATAGAGAATAATTAAATATAAAGGTTTTAGAGAGAAATTTTTCATAATATCATAAATATAAATATAAACATAATCATTATAACACCCCAAGGATTTGGAATATATTTTTCTATGTCAAATCTAATTACTTTGATAGCATCTGAGGCATCAAACTATAAACATATTCTAATTTATATTATATATTATAAAAAAGAAACAAATTATATGGAATTTAAATGAGATATAATTGTTTAATCAAATTTTATAGAAAATATTATTGAATATAAGGAGTTTTTTTTGAAATAATTTGTTTATGAGAATTTGTTTTGTCGTATTTGTTTTATTAAAAATTTAATTCCCAATATTAAACATATAAAAAATTGTTTTTAAAAAAATTATAAATTTAATTAATTAATTATCAATTTTTATTAAAAAACAAATAATTTTTTGGTAAGAAGTAATGCTTTTGGAAAACATGGTTTTATGCCTATAAAATGTTTTTAACATAATAAATTAAATTCATAATAATTAAAAAATTATTTTATGTAGGTTCAAATAATATATTCAATTAAATATGTTTTCATTATTATAATGTTTTATAATAGGCTTGGAATTGGATTTAATTCAGTTTTATAATTAAAATTGATTTCTCTAATTATGGTTTATCTGTGTTTTGCGCACATATATTAGAATTAATATATACCCCTTATAAGAATTTAATATTCTCTAATTGATTCTATATTTCGAATCATCATAATTAATATTAATTAATTAGATAAAATTATTTCTTGTTTATAATATATTTTTACCTTGGTAAAAATATCATTCCAATGGTAAAGGTTAAAATGGATTAATGTGGGATTAATTCAAGAGATAAGGTGTAAAATATCCTAAAAGCATGACTAAATCATATTAAAATATTATATTTTTATCCAATACCATACCATATATTTTTTTCTAATTTATAGCCACATTCTAAAAATAATGAATTTATTATATATTAATATTCAAAATAATTAGATGTGTGTTACTCCCCTCACTTATAAAAATGAACCAATAATCCTCTCATGTTAACACCACTTGATTGGTTTGGATCAACCGTGATCTTCTCATGTATTCTCACAATATTCTTATATATAACCATATGTTTTTTATTCAAAAAATTCTAACTCATGAAATATTAAGGGGAATTTCAAAGGAGGATACCCACAAAAGTGGATTTTTAAATGCATATGAAGAAATTTGGGACCAGAGTTGGTTGTAATTAATCTCAAAATTGTTTCAACCTCACATGATTCATGTTATCCTCCTATTTGTATTTTTATAGTTTATATACTACCACATTGATATATTATATAATGAATCTATTTATATTCAACGTTTTTAATGTTCTATTTCTTGTTAATTTTTTATTAGGTTAATGATTCAAATGATACCGTAGTAGTAAGTTTTTGTGTTATAATTTCATTTATTTTCATGATTTTATGTTTCAAATTTATATATAACGTAATTATTTGATACTTTTACTTTAAACCCATAAATTTTCTTCTCATATTATTATTCTTAGAATTTGTTTTGTTCAAAATCTATTATTCCGCTTTTTGTACTTAAAAGAGTCAAGAATATTTTTTTAAGCTAATTCAATCGTATATCCTCTTTTGTTGAAAAAACTTTTCATCCATGTCCATGTTATTTTAAATATTTTATGGATGTTTATATTTATAAATAAATTTTTGAGAAATATTATTTTTAATTTTCGTTATAGCATATTTAAATGAATCTAGTTAATTTTTTTATGTATTAATCACATTTTATTTTCACATAAATTTGAAAGACCAAGTTTCCTTCTAAATATATGTCATGAATTACTTTTAAAAAAATTAGGTTAATTATTTTCCTTGAAGCTTCTCTCACACGTTTCTATGGTTATTTCATAAGAAATTATTTTTCTCAATATTTTGGGATTATTAAAATTTTAAAGATAGCAATGTTAAAGTGAAATTTACCTATTTTCAATGAAATATTAATATTAGATTTCAAGTAATTTTCTAATTATTTCAACATATTTTTAATGAACTTTATGATTCACTGGGGATATTTTATTATGATTCCATTCACTTAGTTGTTCTATTTATCTTATGATGATAGGTTTTAAAAATGATTTTAGTAAGCCTATTTCTTTCTATAGGTTAATTTTGTTGTGATAATATATTTTTTAAACCCATTTCTTTTCAATTGTTATTTATATGATGAATTGAAGATTAACTTTATGACCTTATTGCGCACGTTTGTATGGTTTTAATTATTTTATGGATGGTTCAAGAGTTATATTGACCTCCAATTAATTGGGTAAATAATGATATTATAACGCCCCAACCCCAGAATGCCAGAAGTCAGTGTCATGGTACCATTAAATTGATATAAGAAAAAATTAAATCATGAACCAAAAGGACTGATGATTTAGTAGTCTTGAAAAACTAGATACATTCACGGGTCTTTTATTATATATAAATTAACTAATAAAAACATTATTTTATTTCATTTAACTATCATATATTTATTATATCAAGATTATAATTGAATATAATTCTTAGTAAGGTTCTGGGTATCTTGGGTAAAGGAATAAAAATAAGGGTGAGCTCAAATGATCATTATAGTTAAGTATAGTGGAATAAATAATGAATCAATGATAATAATAAATATAGAAATGTAAATAACTGAGAACACGTGAAATGTTATCAATAAATGGTAATGAAGTGAATAAATAATATATAAATATAAATTACTAAAAACTCATTCCATTTAATCAATAAACTCAAAATGAAATGAATATATAGATATGTTGAATAAAAATATCATGGATGAATATTTAATGAGCCTAAATGGGTGAAATACCTAATTATTAGATATTATGATTCCTATGTATATGGTACATTTACAATCATGTCCTTTCACAAGAAGGATTTTCATACTGGGTGAAAAGCCATCAAATTGTTTCCAACTGACTTGTCTCATAAGACAATCGATGCTTATATGAGCTATTTATAACTGGGCCTCACCCATGTTATATATATCCAAACAATTCATATATTGAATAATCAATTTAACAATGTGCCGTATCAAATATACATATGTTGTAGAACATACAGATTTATCAATATTTCCCCTTTTAATCAAGTAACATTCATGTACACACCATTTATAAAAATTGTTTATGATTTTGTAAACAATCATGTTCAAGATAAATTATATACATATTTATGGGAAAAATAATGTACAATGATCACTAGAAATGGAATATTTCAAGGGTACTAATAATGGAATCAAGTAATTGAATTTCAATTATATCCTTATCCAAAACTATCAATAATATTCTAGACAAAGTATAAGTATGGTAAAATATTACACATACCCAATATATTAATAAATAGGGTTGTTTTCATTGAATAAATTGAATAAAAACATTAAAACTCATTCTTGTTGAAAATATCAATTTTTTTTTAAATTCATTTCTTATAAAATAACATACAAAAAAATTTTATTTTAAAATTAACATTTTAAATTTTCAAAGGATGCTTCAAAGGAACTATTATGTGTAAATATGTACATTTCATAAAATGTAAAAAATAACATTCATTTGGAAAGAAATAATGTAAAAAAAGTTCTTTTATCAGAAAGATAAAAGATGATTTATTTGAAAAAATTTATAAAACATAAAAATGGTAAAAATTATTTTAATAAATAATTTCTTAAAGGTTAAAAACATTTGTTAAAAACTTCTTTTAAAACAATTTTTTTAGATGAAAATAGATTACTTGACTGAAAGTAAAAATTGATGTATGTCTTTCTTAAAAACATTTTATAAAACATTTTATATACCAAAGAGTTGAAAATGGTACAATTAAATTAAAAATTTCATGAATAAACATACGAGAAAAAAACTAAATGGTTCATTAAAAATGAACAAATTATTTTTTCTAAGGTAAATTCAGCTGTTAAGAATCCCAAATAAAATGATATTGTGAAGGAAACCCTTCAAAACACAATATCATTGATGCCAGAATTATTCAATGAATAGATTATATGTGGGAAATTAAATTCCACATAAAACAAGTTTAAATAAAACAATAGATAGTAAAAACTTATTACATGCATAAAATAAAAATATTAATGATAAGAGGGACTAATATAACCCAATGAAATGAAATTGGGTTATAAATTCACTTCCACTTGGTAACTTTTATGTCAAACCCAAAAGAAAGAAATAATTAAAATTTAAAACAAAAATAATATGAATAAAAAATAATTTATGGTAATATATATCAAAATGATAAATATATGCTACAAAAAAATTAAATAAGTTGTGATAATGGTGTATGCCTCATAGAAAGAAAATCGATATGAGAATCCCTTACCTTTTGTTTCCTTTTGTGTGAACATCCTTTAACATTTGTTATGATGTTTTTAAACATGTCACTATATTTTAAAATCATCATATTAATAACTAAAATTTAAAATATTATCTTCTTAAAATATCTCATTGCGCTTTTGTAATTAATCAATCATTATTTTCACTCTTTCAGGAGTTAATTGACTAGTTTTTTGAGTAAGTTTTGACTCATTATTTTTTAATTATTATGTTGATCAGGATTAATTATCTCTATAAGGTAAACCAAAATTTAAATATAATATATATTCACTATATATATATATTTAAAATAAAACATAATATTTGTAGATAGAAAACAGAATTCACTGTTCACAGAGATGGTTTGTTGTATGTACATGTGAAAGATACTATACATTCGTTTTCATATTTCAAATAATTAAAATTAAATAATATATATTTATATTATAATTACATTATCATATATATTTCACATATATTACAATGTTTTATTAAAAAATATTTAATAAATTCTATGTATAGTGTGAACGAATCACATCACTTTGAGGAGGTGGTAGTCCACACATCCACAAATAATGCTTTCCTATTTAATCAAAACGGAAAGCATAAAGGATTATTTTATATTTAAAGTACATAAGAATAAATAAATTATATAAATTATATATAATATATATAAATTTATTTTCCATCATAATTCTTTACTAGGAATGGCAGTAAATGAAAAATAAACAATCATAATTTTGAGAGGTGGTAATTCACCATACACATAAATGGTAAGTTGTTACCCATTTCATGGAAGTGTGTCTAATTGTAGGTATATATAATAAAAACATCTCAATATATTTATTAAAATTATATTATTATATAATAAATGAATATTAGTATTTTATTGGGTGGAGAAATAAAATTAAACAAAAGTTCTTGTGGAAGGATGTTACCTCTTTTTCAGGTAACACCATTTGGTTTATCGAAGAACACTTTCTTGGATAAATTTATTACCAAATTTAAAATAATAGTGTGAGTTTAGGGATGTCGGTAGATTATTTTGGAATATTTTGTGTGGGAAAAATTTCATTACAGTTGCGAATAAGTGGGAGGGGATAGTTCCATTTTATAGTGTAGGTGGAGTGGTATTCTTGTAAAATTTTTAAAACAGAATTACTTTATTGTTTTTCATAAGAAATGTGGCTCCAATAATATAATTCATTATATATAAGGTATTATAATTTCAAAATAATAAAATGAAATTTATTTTTGAAATGTTTTTGGTCATTTTGTCCCTTAATATTAAGGTTTAGTCACTTGTTAAGAAGCTTTTTCCCTTGATTTCTTTAACTAATTTTAATTATTTTCCATAATATATTTTTGTAAAAAATTAATTTGACCTTATTATCCATATTAAATTTTTCTGATTCAAAATATGAAACCCATTTTTTATATTTTTAATCACAAAAATGATGGAAATCAATTTAAATTTTATTCAAAAGACTACATGATAATGTGGGTTTGTAATGTACAATCTTCAAATGTTTTCTATATTTTCATATAAAATTTCAAATTTAAATTGACTCCAATAACCTATATTTTGGTAATTGATATAAATTTTTTGAACTAATTATTAAAACCAACCAAAAATATAATTTTACATTTTAAATAAATTAGAAAAAAATTATTTTTGAATTAAATTTTGTTAATTTTCACTTTTAAGCGTAAGACGATACTTCATAGAAAAATATTAAAAATTCATCCCAACCTAATTTTGTTGATTAATTTTAAAAATTATTTTTTTTTTGAAAAATAAAATTCAAAAATAATCCAACAAATTAATGGAAAAACTCTATGTCCAAATATAGTATTGAAGAGTCTCACCCACATTTCTTAATCCTTACAATTCCATAATAATCATGGTTGAATCAAGAATATTCCTAACATTAATATGTAGTTCCACATCTTCCATTATCACCTCATTAATCCATTCCTCGATAGATGGTTTAAATTTCATGTGATCAATATTTTATTTATCTCATTTCCTCATGATTTTAGGATTTGTCTTCTAAAAACCAGTATGCAATGCATCTATTTTATTCTATAACCTTAAATAGCTAGAATCTTCCATCTAAATCAGTGCATGATCCACTTTTTTTCCTTCCCATGGTGTTATTGATTTGAAAAGTCATAATTTTTAATCAACTCTAACAAAATCCATTGGTGTATATTAAATACTTTCTACAAGAATATATACATCCAGATTTTATGATCAATATATATTTCACAGCATTCTCAATATAAATAATTCCTCAATATCATTAATTTTTTGTCTCTCCCAAACCATTTTATATAAGTACCACTCAGGAATATTTTTATGGCCCATATAATTAATGTAATTTCCATTTTAAGATCATATTAGTTTTCACACCTATATAAGATCATATAATGACTTATAATATCTAATTTTGCCTCTACTCCTAGACATTGGATTTTGCATCTATATAATGAGAAAAAATTACTTCTAAAAAACACATCTAAATCATGTAAATGAAGAATAAACTTATATTCATAGAAATCATTAATATAACATTAACATGATACATCCAAATCTAGAGTAGAGGATAAGTGTGCATCCACTAAAGTGATTTGCATAACATGGAACCTTCCGTCCACTATTTTTCTAGATGTTATCCCTTTGATTAGAGAATTTACATGGATAATTTCCATGGTCCCACATTTATGACATTGAAATTCAAGTGGTTCCTTAGGATTAACTATATTAATCTTTATAAAAATCATTATTTTACCTTCAAAATTATATTATTTATCCCATTTTTATCCACATAAAAAGAATCTTCTCATTTATTTGAGAAATATCTCATTGTAATTCTTCCAAAAATTTTAAACAATGGAAATTGAATATTCTTCCCTCTATTTTCATCATCAATAGAGCTCCCATAAAACTACAATTTTCTCTTATTAGGTTTGTTAGGAAACTCACCCAAAATCAAGTTGTTAATAATAAATATAGATATTAGGTTAGGCATAACCAAAATATACTATACTCGATATACATTCATTATAGGTTTCTAATTTTTAAAACCATCACATATTCCTTCATATCAATAGTTTACATTGTACATCTTTCTTTCCACCTTATAATAAAACTAAAAATCATTGTGTGATCATCAACAGTCATTAATAAAACTCATCAACCATTTGATTATGAAAACCATTCTTATAATGTCAAAAAATACGACACCTTATTTTAAAACATGAAACATTATATTCATTAGATGTCACTATGGAATATAATAGATTTTTATTGAATCTAGCCTCTCACTCATCATTTTGGTTTAAAAAAATAATACGAGTTAACAAAATAATTTCCATTAGGACTATCAAAACAGTTCTGAAATTAAGTCTCTTATTCATTATTTAGGGGACGATCAAGTTTATACTCTATAATAACTTTCATTTTTATTACCCCTAGGTGAATAAATTTCGATGAAATCATCCACATCTTTTATCTATATAGGTATTAAATTTCTAGAAATCAAAAAATAGTTACATTACCTAAACAACATGATTTTATCTTCCACATGAACTTATCATCTGGGTCTTTTTCAATTTTTTCTAATAATAATCTCTCAAAATAACTAAAACATTTTCTTACTCCAATTAAGGAATAACATGAATTAAATAGAAAAATAATACATCAATTTATATGAGTAACCAACTAATTTAATAATAATACACCACCTATATCGATAGTTTTTTTTGTTTTTAAAGAGTATAATCATTATCAACATATTTTATGAATAGTTATCAACATCTTCCACATAGTTCTTTCCATATAGTGCCCTTAGTATTAAAACACTATATAAAACCATTAAATATAACTTCAAAAAATAGAATTATTAAAAGGTGTTAACTTATATTCTCACTTAGGGTAGACGTATAAGATATCAAGCTATTATCATAATTTTTCTTAAGATAAGCATAAGTATATAAGAACATGATCATGAAATATGAAATCCATACACAATTTGTCCAATATCATGAATAATGAGTACGAGAATAAGGCTTTGTCAAAACAAATGCATTAATTCATAAGGGTTCCAAATGAAAAAAAATCATGACCCATGATAACATATAACATGAACAAGACAGAAATTTTAGGTTGAATCATATGGATAAAAAGTCATATATTTAGTATATATCAAATCCCTAGACTATTTCAATGGACAAATTCCCATAGTCGATTTGGTTCACCGCCAATTTTATTATTTCATTAGTCAAGGTTCACTCCAAGGAAATCATAATGGATAGATGCCCTTACTCAACCTTGTTCTCTCCCAATTCTATTTCATATTATCTTATGATATCTGATTCATTACACAGTTCCTCTTATAGATATATAATTTCATGCACATCCATCAATTAATGAAAAACATACATAATTGTTCCAAAATATTATAAATATATTCATAATATCATCATAGTATATACCCTAAAAATGATAACCATTTCATAAACATTTTCTCATCATATGATCTTATTTCATTTACAAAAATAAAGTGGATTATATCATAAAAATTCATTATTTCGTAAAATCTTTATTCCCCCCTGAGAATATAACGGGATTCCAAGAATTATAAATAATATTTAATCATTTAATCTATATAGGGAAAGTAAGTGGGTGGAATCATAATAAAATATCACTATTTAAGAATAATATTCTTGAAAGTATTTTAAAATAGATGAAAAAAACATTAAATGATCATTTTAATATTTCATTTAAAATATGGAAAACATCCCTTCATTTAAATATTATTAAAAAATAAAAAATATAAAAATAATTAGGAAAAAAATTATTAGAAGATAAGTGTGGAATATTTTATAAGAAGCATAATCATAAATAATGGTTCTGATTGTGGGAAAATCGTTTCATTCAGTAGACATTAAAATAATGATTTATTTTACAAATTTTGTAAAAATTCATAAAGGGAATGTTATAAAAATATTTTAAAAAATCCTATATTAATACATTGAAAATATAATAAAATATAGTTTAAAAATTCTACAAATAATCACTTTATCATAAAAAATAATATTATTGTAATCATTTTAAAGAACATTTATATGGGAGCAAATAATGAAACATATATATCATCCCATCTTAGGTTCCACACATAGGTGCTCTAAACCAACCGGTCAAATGACCTCAAGTGCATCTCCCTGTATGCAATAGGTTGCTGACCAGCAGTGAGAGTCTCGTAAGTTGATCATGGTGAGATTATACCCTCTTTTTAACATTTATTAGAGTAATACACAAAAGGAAATAAAGAAACAATTGAAAAAGAATATATATTACCATAGGAAAAATTAATGAGACAAGATAACAAAAACTGGAAATACATAAAAAACTAAAAGTAGATTTGTCATTATATGTATGTGCCATAGGTCAAATGTAGACACAAATATAAGGACGGTAACAACACCCATGCATGTCTGAAAAATGTTTTGATCACCCATCCATGCTCCATCCCAACACATTTATTGAACACATGGATTTTTTCTATAAACTATATAGAAAAGAAAAGGTCTATTCGTATGCCGATCAGGAAGCCGGAGTATGGTGTGAATACTACTTAATAGGACACCACCAACGTTGTCTAAAACAATTCAAGTTAGAAATAGATTATATAATTTTAATAATAATATATATAATGCGTAAATAAATAGTTTGTCACATTATTATGTATTCTTTATTTAGGAATATAAAACCTCAGGTTCCCGTAAACACTCGAACCTCAATGACCACATCGGCCCATGTTAGAATTTGAACTATCTTGGAGGGATACCATGTGCCTAAATTTTCATGTTACCATCATTATTTCACAAATTTAAAACCATTTTACTATTTATTAAATGGAACTACAAAATGGCCATTTTAAAATTCTTTATTTCTCATAAATGAATGACCTGGTTACCATCATTAAATTACACTATTGAATAACAATTTTACCATTCGTTGTTAACAAATAAAGAATGACCATGTTTCCATTAATTAGATCACACAATTTAATGATCATGTTTCCATTACACAATAAATAATTAATTTAACAATTAATTATCCACCCCAGTTCCATTACTAATTTAATATGTTGAACACAAAAATTAGATTAGATAACTCAAGAATTTAAAAACTATAATAATAACATAATCAATTCAACAATTAATTAATCACATCAATTTCATTATTTAATTCAAAAATTAACTAATAAAATAAGATATTATAGTTAACTCATCAATTAACTATTCATATCAATAATATTAAATAATTATGAAATTAATAAATAACATAATATACATTAATTAATTCAATAATTAGTTAATCACTTCAATCCTATTAGTCAATAAAAAATATAAATAAACACAAGGTTTACTCTAGTTAACTAATAAATTAAATAACTACATCAATAACCCTAGTTAATTTATCAACTAACCAATCACATAAATAATTCTACAAAATTAAAAAACTAACGGATCAAAACAATAATTCTAGTTAATTCATAAACTAACTAAAAAAATCAATAACTCTTGTTAATTAAACTAATACCTAATCTCATCGATAATATTAATTAATTAGACAATTAATTAATCACATCAAATTCATTATTTTATTCAATAATTAATTTTCCACTCACATAAATCCAATAATTTGATTCAAACATTAAATAGTAACATTAATTCTGTTAATTAATTCATAAATTAATAAATCCCATGAATCCCATTAATTAATTAATCATCTCAATCTGTTTACTAATTCAACAATTAGTTTGTCACATAATTTCCCTTAAAATTTCAGGTTATTATAATCTACGCACTAAAATTTCAGAATCTTTGGGAATCATAGTTCTATATGTCTCCATAAAATTTCAGGTTATTATAATCTACGTACTATATAGCAGCTCATCCTCGAGCTGCACTGTCATGCTTTCCAAAGATTCTGATTCAAAAAGACCATACCATTGATCCCTCACATCCATTTCTTCATTCCATGATTACTCTATACTCATATATGTTTCCATAGTACATACACTAACAATACAATCATTCCCATCAACACCTTCTCATTGTGATCCAAAACATTTATAAGATGCTTCTGAAGGACGTATCATCCTCAAGAACATCATCATCATGAATATACCAAGAATGTTTCCCAACATAATATGCCCAACAGAGACAAAACACTATCCAATTGGATATCAGTCTTGACATCAAATACTTCCTCAAAAAATTTATATCCATTACCAATATGGCCAACTTGGAACTTCCTCGAGGAATTTATACATGCTCCTGGAAGATCCCTTATTGGCATTTTGATACCTCCACTTTTAACCCCTTATTCTTCTTCGTGCACCCAATACTGACACATAGCTCCCCACCTTAGGAGCTTTATTAACAATGATTCTCTCAGAAAGAACTAAACAACTATTTCCCATGGCTCACAATATTCATTGACCTCAAGTCCCTCATAAGAACCTCATCTATAAATGGAAGATGGTGTAATTATCACCATCCATCTCCACACACATAACAGTTTATAAGAAAAAATCACCAAGGGGACACAAATCCAAAAAACAAAATTATATAGTTAGGATTAAAGCCATATCTTTCTCAATGTACCTGAGATGATGTCAGAGTAGGAGAAATTTTCTTCACAAATTCAAGTCACACTATGAATTCGTTAATGAATACCACAACCAATCCTCTATCATGAATTTTACCTTTCATTTCAGAAACACCAAAACCTATATAAATTCATCAGCTTCCTTGACCACCAACATCTTACCACACAATCAAAAAACAGATGGTCCCTCACACAACTCCCAACTTTGTTCTCAAAGTATGCCTTTTTCAATACTCAAACCACCCACATCAAGGGTCAATTAAGAAAAACAAGGGATTATCATTTTATAACATTAAAAAATTATCTATAGGGATTTACAAAAATCTATATCAAGTCTTCCCATTTTTTTATACCACATGGTTAAAAATAAGGCACTACCACTACACTTAACCATCATACACCTAGGTATTGGTTGACAAGGTTAAACACAATATCATTATTAAATTATCTCATTTAGTCACCCATTTTTTCTTCTCTTGCATCATTTTACAATCTTTCTAAATTTGTTTAGGAACTATTTATAATTAAATTTCAAAAGCAATGAAAAATAGTTCATATTCAATAACGTACCCATAAACCAATTTCCGAAGTTTGAATAAAATGACGCATGTTCCAAAAATAATCCTGAGTGCCTTGAATGATGCATGTACACTCAACACTCTTTCCATTCAGGGATACGAGTAAATCTCAACCCATCAAAAAAACAACCACAACATCAAAAACAAGTTTTCCACCCAATGTGATAAAATATTAAACTATAATAACAAAATATAAAAATTACCACCCCCCCCCCCCAAGTAATTAGGTCCTCTCACATACATGGGGTAACTACTCTCATACATGAGCTCATAACCATTCCCAGACTCTTCCTAGTATATTATTTGCCTTTACCAAATACTAATAATAAATAAGAAGAAAAGAAACTTTTCCTCGGATACCACTTTGTAATGTCTCAGCCCTGGTGTCATAGAACAGTTCCTCAAACTGGTCGGTCATATGATCTCAAGCGCGCCTCCCCATATGCTAGAGGCTATCAACTATTGGCGATGGTCTAGTAAGTCGATCATGGGGAGACAATACCGTATTTTTTTGTCAGAGTAATACACCATTGTAAATAAATACACAATATTGAAACAATATATATTACAGTTGACGAAACCAATGACATAAGATAACCAAAACTAGAAATACATAATCAAAATTGAACAGTAGATAATCCATGTTATATATGTGTCAATTGTAAAACAAAAACACAAATGTAAGGACACTGAAAACACTTATGTGGTTCTGAATCTTGTTTGGCACCCTCATTCAGGATCCATACTAACTCATCCATTTAAAAAGGGATTGTTCAATTAACCTATCAGGAAAACACATGGTTTATTCAACTACTAATTAGATAGCCCGAGTAGGGTGTAAGTGAAACTGAGTAGGCCAACACAAATGTTGTCTAAAAAAATTACGGTCAAATATAGTGTATGTAATTTTAATATGAATATTTATAATTTCCAAATAAATATTTAATCATATTGTTAAGTATTCTCTATTTATGTACATAAAACTCTTGTTTCCCCTAGACACCAGAACCTCAATACTTGCTTCATCCATGATAGAAATTAAACTATCGCTGAGGGATACCACATATCTGAATTTCCATGTTATCATTATTATTTTACAAATTAATGACCTTGTTATCATTCATTAAATCACACAATTGAATTATCATGATACCATTCTTTATTTAACACAAATTATTGACCATGTTACCATTCATTACGTCACAATATTGAATGACCTTGTTACCATTCATTTTTCATGAAAATTAATGAACATATTACCATTCATTAAATCACACAATTGAATGGTATTGTTACCATTAAACAACACATAATTAATTAAAAAATTAATTATCCACAAAAACCATATTAATATTTGAAAAATTAGGTAAATAAAAAAATCTATTATTTAACATAACAATTTACTAATCACTACAAAAAATTATTAAACTAAAAAATTAGCTAACATTTTAGTTTCTATAGTTAATTCAACATTTAACTGATCACATCAACTACTCTTGTTAACTAAATAATTATCCAATCACATTAATAATATTAATTAATTTTACAATTAATTAATCAGATCAAATAAATTAATTATTTTAAAAATTTATTAATCACATCAATCATATTCTCCAATTCCAAAACTAACTAAACATGATAATTGCTATACTTAATTACATAATTGACTAACCACATTAATAACTCTAGTAAATTCATCATTTTAATAATCAAATAAATAACTATAGTAAATTCAACTCTTAACTAATAAAAACAATAACTCTAATTAATTCATCAGTTAACAAAACACATAAGTAAATCTAGTTAATTAAAAAAAATATCCATTCTCATAAAAAAATTAATAAATTTTATAATTTATTAATCACATCAAATACATTATTTTTTTCAATAATTAATTACTTACTCACATAAATCCAATTATTTAATTCAACCATTAAATAATAAAATTGCTTCCCTTAATTAATTATTCAATTAATATATCCCATGAATCTAATTAATTAATTACAAATTTAATTAATCATATCAATACCATTACTAATTATACAATTAGTTTATCACAAAATTACCATTAACAAATTCCACGATTAATTAAGCATGTAAATTATATTAATTATTTCATCAATTTAGTAGTCAATATCCATATCTCATTATGTAAAATTAATTCAAAAAATAATTATTAAAATAAAAAATCTAATTATCTCATTATTAGATCTGTAATTATTATTCTCAATTATTATACCATGACATGTAATAATTAATTCTTTAATTAATTATCTTAACACATATATCTACTCATATAATAATTAATCTATTTTTAATCATATGAACTCATATATCTATATATCTCAAAATTAATCTACCATTAATTATAATAAATCATATATAAATACATCAGATATTTAATTCATCAATTAATTATGTAACACCCCAAGCTTCAACGGTATGTTTCCCTTCGAATAATGCAATAGCGTGTGTTGTACGCAACCTCGAGCTCTAACACACACCACAACTAATTAAACTAGCCATTGTGAATAGTAATACCTAATTTTTGAAATTTTATAAATTTTATTTATCAAAATGGACTTTATTTTTGAATTCAGAATATCGAAATTAGCCTACGTTGAATTTTTTGTATTTTTCTATGAACTTCTAATTTTTTATGAATAGTGAAAAATACTTAAAAACAACTTTTTTAATAAATATAATTTATAGTGATAAATTATAATATTTAGTGATTTTATTGTATAATTAGTATATATTTTTACCATTTTATCCAATGGTGGTCATTAGAATTTATTTCACTTTGAAATTGGACATAAACAATTGTCAATCTTTTGATATATATATTGTTTCTTAAAAACACACTATTTGTTGTGACAGCGGGAATTAATTATAAAATTAATTAATGCAACTTATATGTTTGGAATTTTGTAAAATAGACATCATTTTTGAATTTGGAATATCAATTATAGCTTAGGGTGAAATTTTGGCATTGTTCTGAAAAATTTCAATTTTTGATGAATAGTGAAACCACTAAGTGGTAGTTAAATAACTGATTTGTCGTTTAAATGAAATATTACGACTTCTGTGTTTTGAATTTCAAAATCCGACATACATGGTTGTCATTAGGATGTAAAATGTGGTTCAATGGGATTAAAATAATTTTTTGGTAAACAGTAACTTTTAAGTTTAATTAATCTCGATTAATGGTAATTAGTGAAATTTAAGGAAAAAATGATATTATAAAAATATTTAAATACACTTACACTTGTCCTACCCATATTGGATGAGTAATGGCCGACCAAGAAAATCCATGGGTCAACTTGGGGACCCCATGGAGCCACTTTAGTTGGAAAATGACATAAATACCTTTTATTTAATGTTAAAGTAAAAAAACGACACAAACATGAAATGTTTTACTAAAACAATTTTTACAAGGGGTTATACAAGTCATATTTTTGACTATAAATAGTCATTGGAAAGCTACAAAGATTTCCTACATCATAGTAGTTTTTTTATAATTTTTAGACATTAAATAAACTAAATTATTTATGATATCATTATGATGCAGCGATGAACTCATTATTTAACGATTTTAATAAAATGAAAAGATAATGTAAAATACAAGGCTTACACTTGTCAAAAGACTATTGGATGGGTAGATTTCGAACCCTTATCACCTTATCCACTAATTATATATGTTTGGGACCTTTAGAACCCGAAAAGCATTGTATAATAATGTAACATTTCAATCTTTCCAAAAGATCCCCTCCTCCCCTCTTATAAAAGGCCCCCACCTCTACCACCTTATTCACAGTTTCAAGCCTTTTGTTTCTGCCAACCTCTGCCCATATACTCTCCCAACTTCTCTCCCTTCATCCTAGAAGCTTTACTTTAGTCAGAAATCCATTCTAAGGAGTCCTTTTGATCAAATCAAAAGGAAGAACCTGAAGAAGAGGTAACGTTTTCATCACCCTCTTTCAAGTTTCTTTCTTCTTCTAATCCCTCTTTGTTTATTATTTCAATTATAAAATTATAACTCCAGTATCTTCTATATACTGTGATGTTATTATAAATATGGAACAACCATATTTAGTATTCTACCCATCATTTGAATGACATGTCACCATACGTGCGTATGTACGGCTTACCGTCTCCACGTCGTGGTGTAATTGTTATTCAATATATTATTATTTATATGGATATAATAATGATATGTAATTCATGTAAATAATAAATATAACATGATAATGATTCTGTAAATATGATATAATATCCAATTATATATTATTTTAATATCAAAATAATGATATTGTCGCTCGTGCGTACGTACGGACTACCGTCTCCACGAACGCGATGAGATTCATTCTCCGTCGTATCCATTCAAGTATAATTATCATTTGATGATTTAAAAATAATTTTTAAGGACATGATATCATTCTGGATATGAATAATATAAAACCTATCCATGAAAAACATGACTTATGTAACAAAACATATAAAATAAAATGAGTAAGTTAACACCCGAAACAACGATAAATCTAAGATATTATTAACAAAGCAATGTTAAAAGATCATATATGATATCATATGAATGTATATGATTCTTGAATAATTTACAACAATTATTTAACCATTATACAGGAGGTTAAACTACCCCAACCAAGGAAAAGTACAAGGTAAGGGTTTACTTCACAACCTCTTCATTATCCAAGGTTGTTTATACATAATTATCTACTGGGACCTCGTTATCATCCACATCCATGTTTCTTAAAAATGTCTTTCAAAACATTTTTACTATTAAATTGAAAATGTGTTAAAGTCATTTATACCCTTATACGTATTTGAAAGGAATCTTACCGTCTTTTTCCAAACAATGTACTTTTTGACCTTTTTGACAAATTTAAGGTAAGAATGTTTTTTTAACTTATACAGCGGGTGCAGCTACTTTACGCCATTATAACTTCGTCAAAGCTTCCCTTACAAGATTATAAGAATATTTTCAAAGTAAATGTATTATTTTATAATTATGGGACTTTTAAATGATTTTAAAAAAAGAGTGATATTTCTCTCAATTAGCTTTGATTTAATCGATGTCAACATCCTTTGATGGGTTTTAAGTTTAATTGAAATTGATTTATGATAAAAAAAACTTCCATTGAACATTTTTTGAAATATTTGACTGTGGATGTATTATTTTTATACCATCCATAGTTTATGGAGAAATTGTTGACATTTCGTATGCTAGTTTTAATACGAATATTTATGTTATGTTTAAACCTATTCATATGAGGAATGTATTGGACTTAATAAGTGACGGGTGGAGCCCGCTATAGCTCCTCGATGCATCGGTAGGTCTCATGAGACAACTAGACGTGGAATTGTCCAAGGCCCTTTCCCAATTTGATTTATGGTTTTGGCCGAGGCCTTAATCATTTTAGACGTCTTGGCCGAGGCCTTGACAAAATGTTTCAGAATGTCTGGCATTATACATTCCCTCATTATGAAAGTGGTTATTGATATTTCATGTGATTATTCGTCTAGTAGAATATCCATGTGAGTAATTAATGGCATTATTTTATTTTACTTTTTCCATATTTTGCTGAAGTTCAAGTTCAATAAGGCCTTTGTCTTAGTTATACAATGCCTTAAATGCTTATTTTTTCTTATGAAAGTTTCCGCTATATTGTTATCCTTATGGAGCATTTGAGCTCACCCCTTTCAATGTTTTATTTTTCCCAGGATGTGAAGAAGTGTATTATGACTGACTTGCAAGAATATTCAGTGAGGATATGAGTGCGGACTAAGGAGACCATGTTATTGTAGTTTTCATTTTTATGATGTAATGTAATGTTTATGAATGTATCTAGTGTTTCCAAGGATACTAAACTAATCAGTCTTTCGAGACTTGATCTTTTGTGATCATGAAAATGTTATGTAATAATTCACCGACTCTAGGTAACTGGGGTCGGGGCGTTACAGTTGGTATCAGAGGACGTTTAGTACAAACCGTGGAAGCTAGATTTAGACAAACACTGATAAGAGCATGTAGACATAAGATGAACTTTGAGGATTAGTATAGAAGAACTTCCTAAAATTTTGGTATTGTAGAGATTTTGTGAGTTTTCCGAGCAATACATCCCTGTCTGGATACGAGCAGGTAGAAGCAGCTCTGGCACAGATGTACCTAGGGGTAAAACCCGAAAACACCGCTTTGAGCTAGACTCGAACGAGAACTGGTGCACGACAATGGGCCTTGCTGCACTCTTGATTAAGACACTCCTGGGGGATATGCTTAGGATAATTCCCATTTTCATTACAAACCACTATGAAGGGTTACGAGTATATACTTCCTCAAAGAAAACATTTTTATAATTATGGATTATATCCATAATTAGTTCAATTTATGTTAAGTGTTTTACAAGTATGGAATAATGTATTTTGATTCATAAACTTATCTAGTTTATGCCATTATTTTTAAATGGATCCTAGTGGAAGTAATGGAAACCGTATCAATGCACACACTCCATGTAGGGATTTCCCTCCTGCTCAAGATAATTATGGTGGAGCTAGTGATACAACTGGTGGTGATCAGCTTCTCACCGTACTGGGACAACTCACGCAGGTTATGAATAATAACCTTACTCGTATGGAGCACCCTGATCCGCAATGTGGAGGATCAATGCTAGACCGTTTCTTGAGGCAAAAACCACCAACCTTCAATTGGAGTACAAATCCTATAGTAGCTGAGCAATGGATAAATTACTTAGAGAAAATATTCCATGCCTTGGGGAGTAGTGAAATGGAGAAAGTTTTCATGGCAGTTTACCGCCTCACTGGAGATGCAGATCAATGGTGGTCACTAATTCAATACACAAAAGATGATGATGAATTAACAAACATGGAATGGCAGGAGTTCAAAGAGCTTTTCTTAGAAAAATACTTTCCTCGAGACCATCGAGAGGATATGGAAAGGCAATTTCTGAGTCGGAGACAGAAGGAGGATGAGAATGTCGCAAAGTATGAGGCTAACATTACAAGGTTAGCGAGGTATGTTGCAGATTACATACGTAACCCAGGAAGTAAGACTGATCGTTTATTTGATGGGTTAAAACCATTTATCCGTCGAGCTTTAGTATCACAAACCTTCTCTTCATACGAAGGTATTGTCTCGTGCGCTATCAAGACGGAATAGGAATTCTCTAAGTCTTATTACTTTAAATCAAAGCAAGATAATAATAGATCTGCTAAAAACTCTGGGAAAGAAAATAAGGAAACAGGGAAGAAGGGTAGAAATGAATTTCCACCCTGTGATAATTGTGGTAGGAAGCAACCTGGTGCCTGTCTAAAAGGAAAAGGAGTATGTTACAAGTGTGGTGAAAAAGGCCACCAAGCTCATGAATGCAAGGGAAAGAAAGCGGTTGTCAACGTGGAATTCTATAATTGTAGATAGAAGGGACATTATGCAAATGAATGTCTTAAGCGTCAGGGGAACTTACCTCCGAAGAGGCCGAGGGATCAGGGCCAGGCTTATGATATCACTACTGCTGAGGTGGAAGCTCTGAAAGACGTGGTGGTAGGTAATTTAACGGTTTCCTCAAGTTTAGCAAATGCATTATTTGATTCTGGATCATCGCATTGTTTCATATCTTCCCAGTTTTCTATGAAAATTAGATATTTCCAATTTGATTTAACAAGGGATTTGTCGGTCAAAACCCCTAAGGGAAGTATTGTTGCAACAAAGTTTTGTCGATTAGTTCCCATTAGATCACCTAAATTTTCTTTACCTGCTGATCTCATCGTCATACCCATGATTGAATTTGATATAATCCTTGGTATGGATTGGCTTTCGGACCATGATGAAAAAATTTATTGTAAGAGGAAAGAGGTTACGATTCTTGATGATGATGATAAAGAACACCTTATCTTTAGAGCAGAATCGTCGCCACATAATTCTTATCTAGATCCACCCCCAGTAGCATAACTAAATTCAATTATTGGGGAGGAAGAGAAGGAAATTACTGAGGGTGAGTAAATGAATATTCAAATAGAGGATGTACCTATTGTGAGAGAATATGTTGATGTGTTTCCGAAAGATTTACATAGACATCCTCCAGAACGAGAAGTTGAGTTTTCCATTGATTTAATTCCTAGATCAAGGCCCATATCGAAGACCCCTTATAGAATGGCCATTGTGGAATTTGTTGAACTAAAGAAACAACTAGAGGAATTGAGTAATAAGGGATTTATTCACCCTAGTGTTTCTCCTTGGGGAGCCCCTGTTCTTTTTATTATGAAGAAAGATGGATCTATGAGGTTGTGCATCGACTATAGGGAGATCATTGCTATAATAATAAAGAACAAGTATCCCCTACCTCACATTGATGATTTGTTTGAACAACTGCATGGAGCTCAACACTTTTCAAATATTGACCTTTGGTCTGGATACCATCAGTTGTGTGTGAAGAAGGAAGACGTTCCAAAGACAACATTTCGAACAAGGTACGGGCATTACGAGTTTACATTAATGCCTTTTGGATTGACTAATGCACCCTTTGTTTTCATAGATCTAATGAATAGAGTTTTCAAGGAATATCTTGATGACATTGTAGTGGTATTTATTGATGATATCTTGGTACACTCCAAAAGCCACGAAGATCTTGAAAATCACTTACACATTATCCTGAAGACTCTTAGAAGACGTGAATTATATGGGAAATTTAGCATGTGTGAATTCTGGCTTCAAGAGATTTCTTTTCTTGGCCATATTGTCTCTAAGGAAGGAATTTCCATTGATCCTTCTAAAACCAAGGCAATCCAAGAATGGCCAGCACCGACAAGTATAACTGAGGTACACAGTTTTATTGGTTTAGCAAGTTATTATCGACGTTTCGTCCAGAATTTTGCCAGATTGGCTAACCCATTGACAAAGCTCACACGTAAAGGGATTAAATTTGTCTGGACAAAAGAGTGTGAAGACTGTTTTGAATAACTGAAGAGAAGATTAGTCAACGCCCCTGTATTGACTCTACCATCGGGGAATGATGGGTTTGTTATTTATAGTGATGCATCGAAGAAAGGACTTGGTTGTGTCCTTATGCAGAATGATAAGGTTATTGCCTATGCATCACGAAAGCTAAAAATTCATGAGCAAAATTATCCTACTCATGATCTTGAGTTAGCATTTGTGATCTTTTCTTTAAAGATATGGAGTTATTACCTCTATGGTGAAAAATGTGAGATTTATACTGATCACAAGAGTTTGAAGTATATTTTCTCATAAAAATAACTCAACATGAGGCAAAGGCGATGGCTTGAACTACTCAAGGATTATGATTGAACGATACATTACCACCCCGGGAAGGAAAAAAAGGTGGCAGATGCTTTGAGCAGAAAAGACCATGGAGTTTTGAATGTGATGAGAATTGAAAGGGATCCAATTTTCATGGATCTAGTGAAGATGGACATGGGAATAACTAGGGGAGGTGAAACATCAATGCTTTTTCAAATGGTTGACAAACCATCATTACTAGAAAGGATTAAGAGTCCTCAGACCGATGATGAAGAATTTCAGAAGAAGATTAATGATGTGAATGATGGATGATTGAGGGACTTTGTGTATAAGGATGGAATTTTGAAATTCGGGAAGAGACTTTGTGTTCCCGATATACCTGATATAAAAAGGGAATTGCTGGATGATGCTCATAGTTCCAATTTTTCTATACACCCTGGGAGCACCAAAATGTATAGAGATTTTAAGGAACATTTTTGGTGGGACAATATGAAGAGGGAGATTGCTGATTTTGTGTCGAGGTGTATGGTTTGTCAACAAGTGAAAGCTGGAAGGCAACATCGTGGTGGAGTATTGCAACCTCTTCCCATACCTAAGTGGAAATGGGATAATATTACAATGGACTTTGTCATGGGACTACCAAAGACTCCTAGAAGGAATGATGCAATATGGGTCATTGTTGATCGTATTACTAAGTCAGCACATTTTCTGGCTATACGGGAGAATCTACCACTTGAACGTCTAGCAAGATTATATATTGATGAAGTTGTAAGACTTCATGGAGTACCCCTATCGATTGTTTCTGATCGTGATCCTCGTTTTACTTCAAGATTCTAGAAGAGTCTTCAAATGGCCTTGGATACTGAACTTCGTTTGAGCACTTCCTATCACCCTCAAACAGATGGACAATCAGAACGGACTATTCAAACCTTAGAAGACATGTTGAGATCATGCTCTCTTGACTTTCAGGGTATGTGGGATCAATATTTACCACTTGTAGAATTTTTCTATAACAATAGCTTCCATTCAAGCATTCAGATGGCACCTTATGAAGCATTATACGGAAAGGGATGTCGTACACCAACCTGTTGGGATGACGTTGGTGAAAGAAAACTTGTGGGACCAGACTTGGTGGAAGAAACAATGGAAAAGGTGAAGGTAATCCAAAACCACATCAAAGCAGCTCAAAGTAGGCAGAAGAGCTATGCCGATAACAGAAGAAAGGTTTTGGAATTTCAGGTGGGATATCATGTTTTCTTAAAGGTATCTCCATGGAAGGGAGTTATACGTTTTGGTAAGAAGGGTATGTTGAGTCCCAGGTACATCGGACCTTTCGAAATTCTAGATCGTATTGGGGCTGTAGCTTATCGTTTGGCGATGCCGCCAAATCTCTCCAAAGTTCACGATGTTTTCCACATATCGCTATTGAGAAAATACATGCCCGACCCAATACATGTACTTACCTATGAGGAATTAGAACTGGAACCCGATATATCTTATTGCGAAGAGCCATCAGAATTCTTGATGTGAGGGAGCATGTGGTGAGAAACCGGACGACTCGTCTGGTAAAGGTTTTGTGGAGAAATCATAAAATGGAAGAGGCAACATGGGAACCTGAGAACATATGATGAAGAACCACCCGAGTCTTTTTATGCAGTAATACCCTAGAAATTGCGAGGACGCAATTATTTGAAGGAGGGGAGAATGTAACACCCCAAGCTTCCACGGTACGTTTCCCTTCGAATAATGTAATAGCGTGGGTTGTACGCAACCTCGAGCTCTAACACACACCACAAATAATTAAACTAGCCGTTGTGAATAGTAATACCTACTTTTTGAAATTTTATAAATTTTATTTATCAAAATGGACTTCATTTTTGAATTCGGAATATCTAAATTAGCCTATGTTGAATTTTTGGTATTTTTCTGAGAACTTCTGATTTTTTATGAATAGTGAAAAATACTTAAAAACAACTTTTTTAATAAAAGTAATTTATAGTGATAAATTATACTATTTTTGGTTTTAGAGTATAATTAGTATATATTTTTACCATTTTATCCAATGGTGGTCATTATAATTAATTTCACTTTGAAATTGGACATAAACAATTGTCAATCTTTTAATATATATATTGTTTCTTAAAAACACGCTATTTGTTGTGACAGCGGGAATTAATTATAAAATAAATTAATGCAACTTATATGTTTGGAATTTTGTAAAATAGACATCATTTTTGAATTCTGAATATCAATTATAGCTTAGGGTGAAATTTTGGCATTGTTCTGAAAAACTTCAATTTTTGATGAATAGTGAAACCACTAAGTGGTAGTTAAATAACTGATTTTTCGTTTAAATGAAATATTACCACTTTTGTGTTTTGAATTTCAAAAATCCGACATACATGGTTGTCATTAGGATGTAAAATGTGGTTCAATGGGATTAAAATAATTTTTTGGTGAATAGTAACTTTTATGTTTAATTAATCGTGATTAAAGGTAATTAGTGAAATTTAAGGTAAAAATGATATTATAAAAATATGAAAATACCCTTACACTTGTCCTACCCCTATTGTATGAGTAATGGCCGACCAATACAATTCATGGGTCAACTTGGGGACCCCATGGAGCCACTTTAGTTGGAAAATGACATAAATACCTTTTATTTAATGTTAAAGTAAAAAATATGACACAAACATGAAATGTTTTACTAAACCAATTTTTACATGGGGTTATACAAGTCATATTTTTGACTATAAATTTTCATTTGAAAGATAAAAATATTTCCTACATAATAGTATTTTTTTTATAATTTCTAGACCTTAAATAAAGTAAATTATTTATGACATCATTATGATGCAGCGATGACCTCATTATTTAAGGATTTTAATAAAATGAAATGATAATGTAAAATCCAAGGCATACACTTGTCCAAAGACTATTGTATGGGTATATTTCGAACCCTTATCACCTTATCCACGAATTATATAAGTGTGGGACCTTTAGAACCTGACAATCATTGTATAATAATGTAACATTTCAATCTTTCCAAAAGAGCCCCTCCTCTCCTCTTATAAAAGGCCCCCAACTTTACCACCTTATTCACACTTTAAAGCCTTTTGGTTCGGCCAACCTCTGCCCAAATACTCTCCCAACTTCTCTCCCTTCATCCTAGAAGATTTACTTTATTCAGAAATCCATCCTATGGAGTCCTTTTGATCAAATGAAAAGGAAGAACCCAAAGAAGAGGTAACGTTTTTATCACCCTCTTTCAAGTTTCTTTCTTCTTCCACTCCCTCTTTGTTTATTATTTCAATTCTAAAATTATAAATCCAGTATCTTCTATATACTGTGATGTTATTATAAATATGGAACAACCATATTCAGTATTCTACCCATCATTTGAATGACATGTCACCATACGTGCGTACGTACGGCTTACCGTCTCCACGTCGTGGTGTAATTGTTATTCAATATATTATTATTTAGATGGGTATAATAATGATATTTAATTCATGTAAATAATAAATATTACATGATAATTATTATTTATATATGATATACTATCCAATTATATATTATTTTAATATCAAAATAATTATATTGTCGCTCGTGCGTACGTACGGACTACCGTCTCCACGAACGCGATGAGATTCATTCTCCGTCGTATCCATTCAAGTATAATTATCATTTGATGATTTAAAAATAATGTTTAAGGACATGATATCATTCTGGATATGAATAAGATACAACCTATCCATGAACAATGCGACTTACGTAACAAAACCTATAAAAGAAAACGAGTAAGTTAACACCCGAAACAACGATAAATCTAAGATATTGTTTACAAAGCAATGTTAAAAGATCATATATGATATCATATGATTGTATATTATTCTTGTATAATTTAACAACAATTATTTTCACCATTATACAGGAGGTTAACCTACCCCAACCAAGCAAAAGTACAAGGTAAGGGTTTACTTCACAACCTCTTCAATATCCAAGGTTGTTTATACATAATTATCTATTGGGACCTCGTTATCATCCACATCCATGTTTCTTAAAAAAGTCTTTAAAAAAAATTTACTATTAAATGGAAAATGGGTTAAAGTCATTTATACCCTTATATGTTTTTGAAAGAAATCATACCGTCGTTTTCCAAACAATGTACTTTTTTGACCTTTTTGACAAATTTAAGGTAAAAATGTTTTTTTAACTTATACGGCGGATGCAGCTATTTTCCGCCATTATAACTTCGTTGAAGCTTCCCTTACAAGATTATAAGAATATTTTCAAAGTAAATGTATTATTTTATAATTATGGGACATTTAAATGATTTCAAAAAAAGAGAGATATTTCTCTCAAATAGCTTTGATTTCATCCATGTCAACATCCTTTGATGGGTTTTAAGTTTAATTGAAATTGATTTATGATTCAAAACGTCCATTGATCATTTTTTGAAATATTTTACTGTGGATGTGTTATTTTTATACCATCCATAGTTTATGGAGAAATTGTTGACATTTCGTATGCTAGTTTTAATACGAATATTTATGTTATGTTTAAACCTATTCATATGAGGAATGTATTGG
The DNA here is from genome assembly GCA_963277665.1 of Viscum album. Lineage (NCBI taxonomy): Eukaryota > Viridiplantae > Streptophyta > Magnoliopsida > Santalales > Viscaceae > Viscum > Viscum album. The sequence goes on along the minus strand of OY728121.1, from coordinate 572,958,414 downwards.
ACTTAATAAGTGACGGGTGGAGCCCGCTATAGCTCCTGGATGCATCGGTAGGTCTCATGAGACAACTAGACGTGGAATTGGCCGAGGCCCTTTCCCAATTTGATTTATGGTTTTGGCTGAGGCCTTAATCATTTTAGACGTCTTGGCCGAGGCCTTGACAAAATGTTTCAGAATGTCTGGAATTATACATTCCCTCATTATGAAAGTGGTTATTGATATTTCATGTGATTATTCGTCTAGTAGAATATCCATGTGAGTAAGTAATGGAATTATTTTATTTTACTTTTTCCATATTATGCTGAAGTTCAAGTTCAATAAGGCTTGTTTTTAGTTATACATTTCCTTAAATGCTTATGTTTTCTTATGAATGTTTCCTCTATATTGTTATCCTTACGGAGCATTTGAGCTCACCCCTTTCAATGTTTTATTTTTCCCAGGATGTGAAGAAGTGTATTATGACTGACTTGCAAGAATAGTCAGTGAGGATATGAGTGTGGACTAAGGAGACCATGTTATTGTAGTTTTCATTTTTATGATGTAATGTAATGTTTACGAATGTATCTAGTGTTTCCAAGGATAATAAACTAATCGGTCTTTCGAGACTTGATCTTTTGTGATCATGAAAATGTTATGTAATAATGCACCGACTCTAGGTAACTGGAGTCAGGGCGTTACAAATTATCTTAAACCAATTATCTCAATATCTCATAATCAATTCCCTGAATAATTTTCTAAATCGTATATCTCATATTATCATTACTAATACTACCTTTAATTATCTAAATAATAATCACATATATACCCTTATTAATCCAATAATTAACTATCTAAATGGGTAGACCCCTAGTCTTGTAATCAACTCTCCAATTAGTAATTTCTTTCAACTATATTCCAATTAAAGTAATTGGACATTATCTAAATCAAAAATCCTTAAATATCATTATTAATAAAAACACTAATTATCTAATTTATCATCCCATAATTCCATAAATTAATTTCCCGATTAATTTGGTAAATGTATAGAAACGTAATCCCATGATTAAGTCCCTAATTAATCATCAATTTCACTAAGAATCTATTTAAATCAATTGGACATTATTTAAATCACAAATCCCTAAATATCATAAATAATTCATCAATTAATTATATATTTTGATATAACCTAAGCATCCTAATTAATTCCATAATTATTTATCAAAATGTTCCACCCCTTAGTTTCATAGTCAACTCCCTTATTAGTCATAAATATCAACAATTTATCCAATTAATTAATTGGTCATTATCAAAATCACAAATTCTTAAATATAAAAATTAATTCCTCAATTAATTATATAATTGGATAGTCCCAATATCTTATAAGTAATTCTAAAATTAATAATCTAATTGATCATACCCATAGTTTTATAATCAACTCAAAAATTAGTAAAAAATTTCAAAAATTTCTCCAATTAATAAATATGTCATTTTCAAAATCCAAAATTCCTAAATCTCAGAATAAATTACTCAATTAATTATCTAATTGAACATCACATAAATATCATGTTTACATTGAAAATAAATTATCAAAATTATCATCCCCTTAGTCTCGTCATTAAATCACCCATTAATCATCAATTATAATAAAAAACCAATTAATCAATTGTCCACATTAATTAACCCAATTTATCAATTAAAATTTCTAAAGAACACTAGAAATTAAAAAATTACAAACACATAATAACAATCATGACTACATGAAAATAATATTAGACCACATACCGCAATTTTTTGATGATTAATCACCCAATGGAAATCCCAGAATGTTGAGTGGCATAATGACATAGATTTAGATCTGAATCTCAAAACCCTAAAATAAAGATTCAAGAAAATCAATATCTTGAATGATTATATCTAGATCTAAAATCATGTATCCAGATTTTAACACCCCAAGAATTTATAAATAAATTTAATATAAGATAAATGAAATTTTGAGTCTCCAAATAACACCACTTTGTTATAACCTAGCCATGTAAATAAAATTTTTCCAACTCTGTGATTTGAATATCGAAAAACTGACATACACAGTTGTGTTCAGTATGATATTTAGAGTCAGATAAGGAAAAAATAATTTTTGGTGAATAGAGACATACCCAAATGAATAGTAACATACCCTTATGAATATTAATGAATATTAATGAATAGTAAATATTCCATCAAAATAAAAACTTCACACATTAAGGTACAAATATAATTTAGACATCTTAAAAGTGAAAAACAATCACAGTATATGTGTTGGTATTTTTGTATGTGATAAATATTTTAATTACAATTTTATTTTTAATTTAATAATCTAAAATGGGAATTTATTTTCATACAATTTAATCAAAAATTGTTAGGTTATTGTCTAATGGTTATAAGATAATATTATGGGACCCTGATTAATACCACAGGGTGTTATAAAACGAGTTATAGTTTTAATTTTGTTCTTTTCTAATAAATTATGATTTTATTTAAAAATTTAATAGAAAATATTTAAAATATTATTTCCAAAAAATGGAGTTTTTTTTAATTATACACTTAGAATAATGGTTAGTGTGAGTTTTTGTTATTTTTTCAAAAAAACATGATTTTTTTAAGAATAGTGAAATGTGGTAAATTACTATATATAGAAATTATCAGTTAAATACCCAATTTATGACATCATTAGTTTAGTAAGGCCACTTGGTTCGAAATCACATAAAATTATTACTACTATGGGTCACATCAAACAACACTATTGGTTGTCCTGATGGAATTAATAAAATAATTAATAAAATATTCAAAATTTACTCCTCTCCTCTACTATACAAACACCCCATCACTCCCACATCTCTTCACTATTATTAGCCTTGATGCTTCTAAATGTTTTTCCCAAATACCCTTCTCCAATCACTCTATGCATCCATGAATCTATTTTACTTTCCAAAAGGCCAAAACCCCTTCCCTTTAAGAGAATATCAAGATGGTGGATTCAAGATGTAAATTCACGTTTTATTTCATTCATTTTCATTTCAAGTTATTTTCTACTGTTATCTTCTCATCACCTTTTCTGTAAACATTTACCATTATAAATCATGTATCATTTATATAGTGTAATTATATCTGGTGAATGGAAGAACCACAAAAAATATTCATACTCCCTCTCTTTTATTTTATAAATGAAATTATCATCTATGAGGTACCATTTTACATCATTTTTGGACGACGAAGTTTCGGTCTTAAGTATCTCCTTCATTACTCATCATGAAACCATTTTGATTGTTGAAATAGTCTATAATATATTTATTATAACCTATTTAACATTATAGAACCAGTAAACTTACATATTATTAAATCATATGCCCAAACAATTTCTTAACAACCAAAATACCATAAAATAATCTAAATGATTGTCATTAATATTTAACCTAATGATTTATCCTCATTCCATGTAAAAAATGATATCAAAGACCATTAAAACATCTTTATTTTCATAAAGAACATGTAATTTAAATTTTGTATATTTAAATCCATTCCAAATGAACATCCATATTAAATTGAAAATATAATTATCATGAAGACCAAGGAAATGAACACTGCGAAATGACTGAATTCAATATTATAACATATCAATAAAGACATAATGAAATTAATAAAATTATTATAAAATAAATACATTCCTAATAGATTCTTAATTATGTTATTAATAAGTCTAATTTATTATACTAGGACCTTATGTTCATGATCAGAACACATTCAGACTTAAGGTATGGGATTATTCATCTCACATCCATTTTTTGAGAAATTCCGTAATCACTTATATTACTTGTATATGGTATATGTGTACTTACCATTGATTTTTCATATCATAAATATATTTGTTTTCATTATATTCAATGTATCAGTTTTGATCGTAAATTTTGGGGCATACAATTTAATTGATTACAAAATTGTATGGGTTTTCCAACAGAACCTCAATTTTCATTCAGGTAACATTTATTTTCTACTTACCTCAATAAAATTCTTATTTATTTTTTGTAATCCTAATAAATTTTATGTGAGTGAACTAAATTTTTAAATAACTATAATCCTTCTTTATTTTATGTGGAGTTACACATTTTAAAAGGAACTTACACAATTCATTCTAAAACACAAGCCTGATTTAAGGAAATTTCTCAAATTCTTACCTACATTCAATGTAACATTATAATATTTTTTTATCAACCATTGTATTTCTAAAATCACTGATTTTATTTTGAAAATATTATCTTACTTCAATTAAGTATTTATACAATTACTTTCCCAAAATAACTCTTCTTGTCCACGTAAAAGTGTTTTAATAAGAAGAGTTACTCGGTGATTTTAAAAGATTATTTTCTCCATTTAAACACACTTATTGATTCTTATGTTTAAAAGGGGGTAAATGGTTTATGATATAATCCCCTATTTTTTTACTATAGATGTTCTAAATTAAAATTATTCACCAATTTACTCTGAATGGTTGGTGTATGTGCTTAATATTTGGGAAAAGTTATTTCTATTTCATATATTAGTTTCAATAGGAATATAAATGTTTTTCATCCCATTAATATGAATAATTCATGGGAAATAGAAATTTTTGGGTGGGGCATTCTACAACCCCTCGGTGCATCAATTGGTCCCATTAGATAATCTATGGTATTGGCACAAGCCCTTGAAAAAATGATTATTTATAGTCTGGGCACGAGGACTTGACGTTATGGTTATGATGTCATGAATTATGAATTACCTCATTATGAAAATCTTATTTATAGTTCATGTGGATATTATACTAGTATAATACTCATTTATATGTTTTTATTGAATTATTTACTCAACTCATATTCTTACTATAATGTGTTCATGTTTATTATTTGTAATGGCATGTGTTTTCAATTATTCATCATGCCTAATGTTTATGTTATCTTCTATTTTATTTCCTACTATTAATGAGCATTTGAACTCACCCCTTTATTAGTATTCATTTTCATAGCACATGAATAATTTTATTATGAATGACAATCTTAAAAATCCAAGGAGTTATGGATGTTGTCGAAGAGGATTCTATATTTTTTTTCATTTCATGTTGTAATTATGAACTTATATAGGTGTATTTTTTCTAATTATACTAATATACTAAGTAGTTAAGGATTAATATTCATTGTTTATATGGAAATGTAATCAAATAAGGCACCAAATCTGGGAAACTATAGTCGGGTCCTTACTGTTGGTATCAAATGATGTTTAGTAGAAAACATGGAAACTGAATGTAGAAAAAGTAGATTATTAAACAAAACCCTAAGATAGACTTTGGGGATATGAATACAAGGACAACCTTGAATTTTGTTAAGGAGTAGATTTTTTGGTTCATCAAAAATTTAATCCTTTTCTAGATACGAACAAGTAGAGGTGGCTCTAGCACAGATGTATCTAGGGGTAAAACCTGAAAACACTTCTTGGAGCTAAACTCAAACGGGAACTGGTGCACAAAAATGAGCCTTGCTACACTCTTGGTTTTACACTAACATGAGATATTATTTGCTAATATAATAATCTTATTACAAATAATTATGAAGGATTTATGCCCCAAAAGTAACCAAAGTATATGGTTCTAGGATTTATGATCCATAAATATATGTTATGTGATAACCCATGTTTAGAGATATAGAGAGTTCATAATTTATGAGCTAATATATAATATGGAATTGATTATAAATGGTTCCTAGATGAAGGAACAAGACCGTCACTGATTCACATGATTTAATGAGTAAGAATGGTCATATCTATAATGGTACCAAGCCATAATTTCAATGAATTTTTCTCCCATGTATCCTCATCATTTGAGTAAATAGTCTCATGTGACGATATGGTATTTAAAGACTTACTTAAGGAATATGGCTTTAAAGGGACGAAAACGAAGAAGAGAATGGAAGGGAAAAACATGTACAAATGGGAGAAGGGAAAGATGTATTTTCCCACATGTGATAATTGTGGAAGGAAACACATTGGTATATGATTGAGAGGAAAAGGAGTTTTCTTTAAGTGTCGAGAAAAAGGCCACCACACTCATAATTTCAGGGTAGAAAAATAATTTTCCTATATTCAATGCTTCAATTGCAAGGATATGGGACATTATGCAAAGATATATCCCATGAATCAAATAAATATAGCCAAAATAATGATTTTGGATAATGATAATGTTATTACACTACTGAAGAAGACGTAGAATGATTAATAAGCCTACTCACGAATAATGCCATTGAAATATTTTTTTGGTGATTTATTGGTTTTAGGAATTATGATATATATAAGAATTGTACTGCAGTACTCTTAAATTAAGGATCTGTGGTTGTATAATGTATGGTACAAAGGAAAAGTGATTAAGTTGAAATTTAAACATTTTTAAAAAAAATATAATTCTACAAAAGGAAACCCTTAATATAAATATGATATTGAGATAATGATGATGAAATGACTAATTTATAAAATATTGTATACCTTGGAACTGATTATTGACTTGTTAATAAGTGTTAAATGCTATCATCAATAGAGTTTGTATTAATTGTGGATTTAATGAAAATATCCAATAACATTTTTCTTACTTAAGGAATACAGAATAATTTAAATTTCCAATATTGTTTTTAGGGTAATTCAAGTTATTACCATATTTGAAGAGGATACAAGTTGATGTTTGTCACATGTTTGGAAAGTGAAATTTACAACTGATTCTTGTTGATTAAGGGTTTATGATATATTCATCATAGAAATTTAGAGAGCTTCATTTTTGTGTTTTTAATCATAATATTTTGAAATTTTATGTATTTACTAAATGGTTTACATTGATCATGGTATGGGTTTTTAGAGTTTAATGTCCGTACATGATGGATTGATTATTCTTCCGTAACCATGTTGTCAAATTGAAATGTGTTGTTTTGTAGAAACTGATGAATTTATCATTCCTCTTATTAATAGGATATTTTTACCATATTCTTGTTGTTGGATTCCAACAAGGTAATTTTCAAGTATCGACCGTTAGCATTCAAAGATAAATTTAAAATTTTGAGGAAGAATTTTTTGTAAGGAAGGGATAATGTAACACCCCAAAAATTTATAAATAGATTAATTATTGAATGCACGAAATATTCAGTCCCCAAAAATACTAATTTGTCATAACCTAGAAAAGGAAACATATGTTTTCCACTTCTATGATTTGAATTTTGAAAAACTGACATTCACTATTATATTCAATAAGATAATTAGAGTCTTATAAGAGAAACATAATTTTTGGTGAATAGTAACATACAATAATGAATATTAACATACCCTTTTGAATAGTAATGAATAGTAAATCAGCCATTAAAATATAAACTTCACACAAGAATGTATAAATAAAATTTAGATATCATAAAATGCAAAAAATGATCATAGTATAAGTATAGGTATTTTGTTATGTCATTTATATTTAATTTAAAATTTTTTATTTAATTTAATAATTAAAAATGTAAATGTATTTTCATAAAATATAATATTAAATTTTAAATCTATATTATAATTTTTTAAAGATAATTTTATGGGACCCTGATTAACTTCACAAGGTGTTAGAAAATGAGTTATAGTTTTAATGATTCTTTTTCAAAAAAAAATGATTTAATGTAAAAATTAAATTAAAAGTATTTTGAAAATTATTTTAAAAAAATGGAGTTCATATTTGAATTATTTATGTTGAATAATGGTAAGGGTGAATTTATTTTTTATGAAAAACATGAATTTTGGATGAATAATGTAATATGCTAAATTACTGTATATAAAAATTATCCGTTAAATACACTATTTTTGAAATCATTAGTGATGTAAGGCCACTTGGTTGGAACCCACATGAAAGCATTACTATTAGGGGTCTCATGAAATAACAATATTGGTTTCCTTGATGGAATTAACAAGATAATGAATAAAATATTCAAAATTTACTCCTCTCCCCCACTATAAACCCCTCTCCCACCCCCTCTTCTCTTCACTCATATTCACCTTAAAGATCATCGGTGTTCTTCAAAAATACCCATACCTAGTCAATCCCACTATTATTAAGCTCTTTTTATTCCCAAAATTCCAAAACCTCTTCCCTTTAAGTGGTTGTCAAGGAGGTGGATTCAAGAGGTAAATTCAAATTTTATTTCTTTCATTTTCATTTCAAGTACCTTTATATTGTTATCTTATCCTAACCAACATTGTCCAAATTCCCATGATAACTCTATTATAATATATATACAATAATTATATCATGTTAATGGCAGAACCATCATCAATATTCTTACACTCTCTCTATTTTATTTTATAAATGAAATTATCATCCGTAGGGTTCTAATTTACTACCTTCATGGACGATGAAGTATCATTATTCAATTTATCTTTCATTACAGGTCATGAAACCATTTTCATTGTTAAACATGACTATAATATATGTATTATGACCTATTTAATATTTAGTAACCAGTCCACATAAATATTTTTAAATCATATGACCAAACTAGTTCCTAATAATCAAAATACTGCTAAAATAATCTTAGTGAATGTCATTTATATATCACCAAATGAATCATACTCATTATTTGTAACTAAATTATATAAATTAACATTGAAACTTATGTATTTTCATAAATAATATTTAATTCCCATTCAGTATATTTACATCCAATCGACATGACCATCCATATTCATATACAAATATACCGATCTTGAAAACCATGGAAACGAACACCCTAAAATGATGTAATTCAATATTATAACATATCAATAATGGAATAATGAAAGTAATAAAATAATGATAAACTAAATAAATTTCTAAGAGATTCTGAATTATGTTATTAATATGTTTGATTTTGTATTCTAGGACCTTATGTTCAAGAGCGGAACACATTCAGACTTTAGGTAAGAGTTTATTCATCTCACTTCCATTTTTTTGTGATATTCCGTAATCACTACTATTACTTTTGTATGGTATATGTATACTTCCTGTGGATTTTTAAAATCATGAATCTATTTATTTTCATGATATTAAATATATCATTTGATGATCAATAATTTTGGGGAATACGATTTAATTGATTAAAAAGTAGTAAGGATTTTCCACCTGAACCACCATTTTAATTCAAGTTACTTTTATTGGATAATTAACTCAATGAAATTCTTATGTATTATTATGTAATACTAAAAAATTATATTTTAGTGGACTATATATGTTTACTAACAAGAATACTTCTTTATTGTATGGTTTATTTAACGTTTTAGAAGGAATATACCCAATTCATTCCTAAATACAAACCCTATTCAAGGAAATTTCTCAAATTCTTACCTACATTCAGGGGAAAAAATTAATTTTTTTTAACAACCATTACCTTTCAAAAATAAATTATTTAATTATATAAATACTATATTACTTCAATCCTAGTTTTATATAAAGACATTTCTAAAGGAACTTTTCTTTTCCATGTAAAAGGGTTTTTTATATCGAGAATTACTCTTTGATATTAAAAGAGTATTTTCACCCTTTTCAACACTCGTTTTGATCCTTATGTTTAAATATGATTAATTTTTATGATATAATTCCCTATTTTTTGACTATGGATGTGATATCATAAAACCATTCACCAATTTACTATGAATGGTTAGTGTATGTGCTTAATATTTGAGGAATGTTATTTACATTTCATATATTAGTTTCAATATGAATGTACTTGTTGTTTATATTTACCCCATTCATCTGAGGAATGAATTTTCAATAGTATGTGTTGTGTGGGGGCCAATATAGCCCCTCGGGGCATTGTTAGGTATTTGGAGAAAAACTAGGGTCTTGTCATAATACCTTGACAAAATGATTATTTGTGGTCTTGGCATGAGGCCTTGATGTTATGGTAATGATGACATTCATCATGTATTTTCTCATTATGAAAATAGTATTGATGGTTCATGTGGTTATTTGACTAGTAGAATATCCTTGATTATGTTTTTTATGGCATGAATTACTCACATCATATTCCTTCCATAAAGTGTTCAAGTTAATTTTTTGTAAATCCATGTGTTTTAAATTATTCATTATGCCTATTTTTTATCATCCTCTATATTTCTTACTCTTACTAAGCATTTGAGATCTCACCTTCGTATGATTCCTTTACTCATAACTAAAAACAATTAATTATGAATGACATTCTGAAATAACATAGAAGTTATGGATATTTTTTATGAAATTTCTATGTTGTTTTATTATTCATGTTCTAATTATGAACTTATATATGTATGTTTTTTCCAATAATCATAAACTACTCGGTCCTTCAGGATTTTAATTCCTTTTTATATGGTAATGTAATCAAATAAAGTACCGTATTTGGGAAGAAGAGGTCCCGTCCTTACAAATATCTCCTAGTATATATAAATATATATAATATAATGGTTTACATCATTAAAAGAAAGTTGAATGGATGGAGGAATAACAAATGAATAATTTGAGAAGAAGTCAGTAATCAGGAGAGAAACGCCCTTTGGTCCGGGTTTCAATTCACTAAAAACGAAGGTTGGTAGGGGATGAAATTATCATGGAGTTCTCGAAAAACATTAATGATGACCTGAAGATAAATTTGGGTCAATTTATGGTTAATTAGGGGGGTTTGGGAAATTTTAAAATTAATTTTCGGACTTAATTAATTCTCATGCACAAATCCTTTCATAAGGGTGCACTATCTACCCTATCTCCACCAATTTTTTTCAAACTTCACACAAAACATCCCAAACTAAAACCCAATTGAAATTTAATCAATTAAATTTAATAAATTACCTATAAATTAGTTCTATATGTTTCCATAAATGTTTGGATTTTTATAACCTAAGTGGAAATAAGATTGACTTTTTAAAAAAAAATTATAATTTTAAGCACTAAAGTGGGGATAATAAATGGAATAAAAATAAAAAACCTAGAAATAATCCTAGTTTAATAAATTATATGTTCTTTATTATAAAAATATATATCATATAATTTCCCCACTGTAGATTCAAGCATAAACAATCCCGATTAAAAATAACATTGAAACATAAACACTAACCACTTTGATAAATTTGATTCATAATTCCATATAATGAAATAACATAAAATGAAACATTATGTAACATTAATAAAAATAAATTCAAGATATAACATATCAAATGGGAAATGTATACAGCAGAAAAACAAATTAGTAAAAGAATATTGTGATAAAGAACACTTATAGCTTTGGTAGTCTCTATAAAAAACCGAGTAAATGGTATAAACCTAGATGAACATTTAAATAAAAAAAATTCTCTAAAATAATTATATATATATATTGAGTTTTTGAATATTTGAAAAATATGTTAATATTGGATATGTCTCAGAAAAAAAAATATAAGACGAGAAACCCTTACCTCAGGTCTTATCTTGATTCAAAAAAAATCAAAAATATTTTTTAGTAACAATATATTTATTTAGAAACTATTATTGAAAAATATTTATAAATATATTACAATATATCATTCATTTTAATTTACAATTACCCATTTATAAACAATTCATAATTTAAATTAAAATTTACATGAAAATTGGTTTCTTTTCCAGGCATGTATCAATTTTATTGTTCTAGTCCGTGCAGCATGGTCATGGTTTCATCATATTAAGAATATTAATAATTTCATAATTATCATATTTATTCATCATTTTTAATTCTATAAACATTAATATAATTTTTTTAAAAAAATTGAATTACATCACTTTCAGAAGAAATAAGTATGTGTGTACGCACATGAGGTGTCTTCAGTTTATAAAGGATGAAATGAAAAAAAGTACATAATAATTAAATTTTAGGAATGAAAATTATATCATGAAGAAAATATATATTTATTAGATTCATATTTATTAGTAACCTTATAATTTGTAATTTAAAAATCAATCACACCTCTTTTTATTGTTTTTTACCAACATGTATGCATGAGCAATGTTATCATTTTCCAATGGATTGGTAGAAGATAGAGTGTTATTGTTGAAATAAAAAAACAACAAATTAGTATTTTAATGATTCATATTACATCATGTTAATATAATTATCAAAGAAAATTATAATTTATAAGAATAAATAATCTTTAAAATGATTGGTAAAATTATATACCTCTCTTTGGGAATCTTCATTTAAAAATCACATTATGGATTATCGAATGGGTATTTTTGAAATAATAGAAACTAAAGGTAATGTACAAGGATATTGGGAGAGTATTTGGATATATATTATTGGAGATAATTATCTCAATTTATGTGAAAACAATAGGAGAGTTTTTTACATTTTATAAGTGAGGGAACTAACACACTTATTGAGAATATTAATATAAAATAAAGTCTCCCTCTTGGGAAGGTGGCTTTAAATTGGTCCAATTTTGAATATTGAATGAGACAAATTATAAAAACATTAATTCAATAGTATTTAGCCCTTTTTTAGATTGTTTAAAAGAATTTATATTTAGTATAATCCCTCATTAAATATTATAACCTTTATCGTAGTAAAGAACTTTTTCCTCAGTTTCTATTCATAGTTCCCAAAAATGAAATTGAACTTGTTAATAATTATGGATATAATGGTTCCAAATACAAAGAAACTTTTAGAATATTAAATCTACATAAGTTTTATAATTTCATTTTTAATAAATTACATAAAACACAATGAAAGTCATTTCATATAAAATGGATTTTAATTACAAAAATAAATTTATTCTAATTCTTTACCTAGTAAAAAGAATGATAAGAATAAAGAGAAATTTAATAAATTTATTATCCCCTACATTAATTAAAATCATTAAAAATGATTATTTATCAAAAAAATTATGCTAAAATACATTACACATGATTAAAATAAATTTCTAATAAAATATCACTTTTTCCCTTCAAATTCTATTATCTTAATTTCTAAAATATTGATAATCATTTAATGAATGATTATTCATTTCATCAAATTAAATACAGGTATAAGTTTTCCAAATACTATTTCATTAGTGATGAATACACTTAATATAAATAAAACTTCAATTTATTAATAAATTAATGTTCTAGCATAAAAAAAATTATTTTCAACATTTAAAATTCGGTAGCCATTTTGTATGAATTTATCAATAATTTTTCATTATGTAAACTAAATGTACATACTTTTAAAAATTTAGTTAGTTATATTCATACCCACCAATCCAACATCTAGATGATAACATCACATTTAGTAATAATATTTGAACAGAATATCAGGGTTTGTTTATGCTCTGTGATGAGTGTAATGAGATCTATCAAAATGATTATAAATATTTGCAGATAAATATATAATAAAATCATAGGGTGTTACAATATTATTATATATTTAAATAATAAATGCAAGACGATAATTTGAGGATTGTGTAGAACACGTTGAGGAAGGATAAGTTTAATGAAATGCTTAGAAAGTGTAAATTATGCTTACAAAATGTTTCATTCATAGGTCATATATTTAAATATACATATATAGACCTGAAAATTTTAAACATATTATTACATTATTATTAAACATAAATATCCATAAATAAAATATTATGATTTTAAAGGAATAGTATTTCTATAAAACTAGGTTTATGTTACATCAAAATGAACATAAAACATGGAATCCTTAATTTATTATCTATAGTGAGATATTAAAGTCAATTTGATCTCCTAAAATTTAATTTAATAACCTAGGGAATACATAAATAAATAAATGAACTAAAAATTTTAGGAATGGAATAAAATGATAGGAATGAACCATGATTTAAAGGTACTGCCTCATATCATAAAAGAGAAGGTACATGCATAATTAAGTGAAATCATAACATAAAAAGAATGATATCATAAGATCTGGGAAAAAATATTAAATATTTTAATAACATATTACATGAAATAAAAATGATTCAAGGAAATGTTCAATAAAATATCACATGGAAGAAGGCCTCCCTTGAGGGATTTGGTTTACTCCCTAATCTCATGGATCCCACCTCTTGATACTATGGTTTTTTCCAATACATTAAAGTGATATCTGGGTGAACCCATTATAACATGTTCATGATCTATGTGTGGAACATAATGAAACTAAATAATAAGATATATAATAATAATTACCCACCGAATGAAAATGGGTTACATATTCTTGCTTTATATCTTAATCAAAGGTAATATCATAATGAACGAATTTGAGAAATGGTAATAAGGAATATATGGACTATAAGAAATAGTATTAATATTATAGTTATATATATTACACACATATATAAAATTTTTTGAATCATTCAACAACATTAAACTGAGATCTAAAGTTATTAAGGGGGAGAAATTTCATATCCCCAGGAATAGGTGGTTTAGAGAGATCCCAAACCGTGAGCCTGATTTTTAAGGTCTGTTATATATATTTTTGAATAATAAAATTATGTTTTTTTTATTATTATGTAAATTTTAATATTTATTATTACATTTATTTTAATTATTTCTATTTCTAAATAATCGTAACCCATTAATATCACATCAAAGGTTTTAATGATAAATGTCTCATATGTCAAGAATCAATTTGGTAAGTTTAATAAGGTCAAATGTAATATAATTCATCATGTTAATAATTTTAACCATTTAATAATTTTCAATTACAAGAATATATTAGATTTTTGAACCTTACCATGAAAAAAGGTTATGAAAAATGATCTACGTTAGAACCATAGAGATAGTTGTCCATACGTAAGAATAAATTATGTTTCCCTTCTTCAAATATTAGGATATAAGTAATGTAAGTGTTGTTTTATATTTTCAAGATTATAATTATATCATAAATATTATATTATATATTTAAATACCCTTACAAACACCATCCATGTGATAAGGTAATAAAAATGAATCACGTTGCATCTCTAGGTGGTAGTCTGTTGTACACACAAATGATGTAATAATTTATTTAATGAATGATAATGGAATAATTTATATGATATATTTTTTTTAAAAAATAATAACTAATTATTTCCTTATATGATCCTAAAATTAATCTTTATTATCTTTCATGAAAAGATAAAGAAAAAAAGTAGTCACATATCTTTGTGATCTTATATTCTATTGTACACACAAGTGACATTATTGTATTATTTATACAATTAAATATAGGAACTTATATATAATATTATAATTATAATAGTATAATTATATCCTAAAAATGTATTAACATTAGAAACATTATTATATTATGTTAGGAGAAGGAGTGATAGAAGATGAAATTTGTGATTTGGTGATGAGTTAGTCCATCATACAGATGATCAACAGTTTTGTTTCACATCTGAGGGGGGATGATATGGTATTAGTTAATTACCTTAAAAAATATATTATTATATTTAAGATACTAATTTTATCATCTCATTATTATTTTATAGTATTTTAATTAGGTTTAATAATAAATAAAATAAAATTCTCGTTTAAGGATGTATACTCTTCTTCGAACAAATTAATTTCGTTTAAACCAAAAAACCAACCTAGGATGGATTTATAACTAAATAAATTATACTAGGAATAGGGATTATAATTAGGGTATTTATTTTTTAATTTATTGGTCAAATAAGGGTTTTTATGTGTGTAATGTATAAGAGAGTGGTTTGGTTTTTATATGCAGGGGAGAGGACACACTTAGAATTATTGAAAACAAATAATTCTACAAAAGTTTTTCAAATGGATTTTTTTTTCTAAAATAGACCATTATCAATAATTATAAAGTATAAGGTAAATAAAATTTATAAATAATAATTATGAATTTTTTTCATAATTTTTAATTCTTATCTCGTCAGCTTAACCCCTTGTAAACCTGTTTTACCATAACCGTGGGAAATATTTTTTACTATTTTAACTATTCATTTTTGTCAAACATGAATTTGAACGTATTGTATGATATATATTATTATTATTACAAATACGGAATAAATTTTTACAGGTTCATTTCAAATAAGGTTCATATTTTAGTTTAATATTAAATTCATAGACATGTCGAAAAAATGGTTTTCTCGAAGAAAATTATTCAAAATTTGAAAAAAATTTATAAAAAAATAAATGTGAACATGATTAAAATAAAATAAAATGTATTAAATAATATATAATTGAAATAATTTTATTTTTAAAACCACATAAAATTAAAATGGGGCTTGTAAGTGCTTTAAACGAAACAGAAACTTTTAATAGAAATAAGTATTTTTAACAACTCTTTGAAAAATATAGAATATAATAAAATATAAAAAATTTATATTAAGATAATATTAATATTATGATTTAAAAAATTAATTTTATATTTTAGATAATTTGTTTTTAAATTGTAACGTTTTTTTAATTTAAGTGTGAAAACACGACAAATCCACCTTTAAAAAAAATATTTTTTTCACAAATCATTTATTTTTCATTAAAATGGTACTTCCTTTACTGAAAATAAATATATAACCATTGAATTATTTTTATAAAATTGTAATACATAAGTTTCATAATTTATTTATTCAAATACAAACCCTCAAATTTAATGTCCAGGTTATAATAGTAAGGTTTTAAAAACAACATTTTAATATAGTATCTTGTTTTGTTTAAACCCAGTGTTTCATGAATCACAAGATATCCATGTGATTATTTTTATTTAAAAATACATATATTTTAATGCCTTGGGGTGTTACACTCTTATCAACTTAAATAATGTCACCCTATAAATTTCAAATTATTTGAAAATTGAAAATTTTTGGGGTACTTCACCTCATCCTTTTCCCATGTTTCTTCTTCAACCATGTGGATTTTACGTAACACTTTGACCATGTTTGTTTCATAAATCATTTTCCTATTTGATCTAATATATTTTCCAAATACTCCTTGTATAATTTTTCTCTCTCCAATATTATTATCTTTGAATTTAGTATTTGCAAGGTTTCTTCTATATACATCCTCAATAAAGATACATGTAACACATCATGTACTTAAGATAGGATAGGTGTGAGTGATGGTTACTAAGACATCACTATTTTTTGATCAAGAATATAAAATGGGGACATGTATCTATGACTAATCATTCCATTATTCTTGAACTTCAAGAATTTATTCTATGGTCACATATAGAGGAACACCTTATCTATGAACTCAAACTAGAAGTCTCTTAGAGGATTTTATACAAATATATTCTATTGATTTAGTATGAATTTTATGTGATGATGAAAGGTTTGGACCTTCTCTATCATCTCTTCATAAATATCAGGACCCATTAGTTTCTTCTCTACAACATCACCCCAACATGTATTTGTTCGACACTACATCCCATAAAAAGCCTCATAAGTGTCCATCTAACAAATAGAGTGGAAACATATTTCATATATAACTATAATAGACAAAGGTGTTGATAAAAATAACCTTTTGAATCTATTAATCAATACCTCATGACATCGTCGAGAGTTTGGATTATTCTCTAAAACTAACCATCCATCTGATGGGGTAAAGAAGTGATGAAACTTGGATCTATACCCAATGCTCAGGGAAGTCTTCTTCAAAAGCATTAGGTGACCCATAGATCTTGATCAGATACAATAGAGACTATCACTCTAGGAGATATTACCACTTGAATTATATATAACATATTTGTTGGGTGAGGATTGAAAAATTTCTTGGTGGAAATTTAATGTTCTGACATTATATGGTGATTCACTACCACCTAGATAGAGTTATTTCCTTTAAGTTTTCCGGGTGTCCTATAATGAAATCTAAGGGAATGTTTTCCCAATTCCGTACTTTTATTTGGAGTAATTGTATCCTACCCTTAAACTTTTGTTTCTGACGTTGTCACCAGGGTGTGAGCGTTTTTCTTGTAGGAGGACATCGGCACTGTTTGTTGCCCCAAATTCCCACTTTCCAAAGGCGGGTGGAATCTGTTCCTTGTTCAGGGATGTTTGCTCCTTCATCAAAAATGGATGATGGGATGTCAGTTTTATCTTCCAAGGATTCCTCTGCGGAACAGATCACCTATTCCTGGTCTCCATTATAGATTTAAGATGATGTTCATGAAATTCTTCCCAGTGCCATATCTTCATGAACACTACTTAATTACACTTCTTCACTCGGGACATTCCAAAGTGTCTTGTCAGGGTAGAAACCTTCAGTCATGGGAGTAGTCATACTAGACATCACTGGATTTTTTGGATACTGGAACACTGGCACGTCAGGGTTTCTTCCTATTATTATATGGATTTTCAAGGGCGTGGAAGCCCAAGGCATCCCACATCGAACGCGAGAAATATAATTCCATAGGAATGTATCAAAGGTTTTCCTTAGCTTCCCATGTTTAACACGGGGTATGCCACGAGTTTAATGCCAAGTGGAGATGGATCGAACTGATCAGAACAGTGATTAGAGTGGATCAGATGGTTGAAACCCCTAGAGGAAACACTAATGTTGGGGCCAACGTGTGGTTATATTGTCGGTTGTTATTAAGGGGAATGGGGAATGAGGTGGAATGATCCCACCAGCATGTGGTGGTCCGAGTAATAATCACGATGGATGATGGAGGTTTTAATGAAGTAGGTGGACAATGAGATGGAGTCGACTCAAAGATGATGGTGATGTTGGGCTTGAGTCTCAAATAGTCCTCTTATGTATCCTTTTGCAGGGAATTGAAGTCCTCATAGTTCATCTGATGATGACTTACCACCGATTGGGCATTTTAATGGATTACTGTCGGATGGTGGATCTTAATGGATTAGCGTTGGATGGGGTCACAACAACTTACTTCTAGATGGGGTCGCAACGGCTTACCACTGGATGGGGTCACAACGAATTACTGTTGGATGGGGTCAATTCTCAGGGAGGATTGCTACATACCTTGTCTAGGAGAGAAGGATCAAACCCATGTAATTCCTATGGGATGGGGGTCGGTGAACCGATGTGGAGGAGGACATGGGTTCCAATGGTTGTTGGGTTGAACCTCAGGGAGGTGTCCTACATACCTTGCCTGGGAAAGGATCAAAGTCCATGTTTTTTGCGTGGGTGCAACGGCTTACCGCTGACTGGGGGAACAAAAAATTCCCACTGATTGAGGTCCATACTTTAACGTCATGCCGGATGGGGGTGAACCAACATGAAGGAGGAAATGGGGCCTAGATAAACGGTGGGGTTGAACCTCGTGGAGGATTTCTACGTAACATTCCTTGGCAAGGATCAAATACGACATAGTTCAGAAGAAGTGGGTGAACCGATGAGAAGCGTTCAGGACCAATGGGTGTTGGGCTTGAACCTCATAGATTCTTCCTACGTACCTTTCCATGGATAAGATCAATGTCCTTGTCATTCAAGAGGTGTGGTATCTGACGTGAAGGGGGGTCAGAGTGACCGGTGTGTTGGGCTTGAACCTCAGAAAGGATTCCTAGATACCTCTCCTGGGAAAATATAATAAATATCGTAGTTCAGGTTGGTTTTGGGGCTTACACTCTAGGATGGATGGATGGGATTTCATTGTCGATGCTTAATCTATGTCCACTTGAGTCATGCTCGTTGTGAGAAACAAGAGGTATCAAATACCTAACGATCACATTGCGAAAGGTGCTTTAGTGGGAAGTAGATTGGGGCTACACGTAGTTGGCGGTCCAAAGAGGAAATAGGGGCATACACGTGGTTATCATCCCTGGGAGATGGATATTGGGACTTACTCTAGAATGGAGGCATGGGTGGTGACAAAGCCCAGTGAGGGAGGGATTATTCCCCCAGGAAGAGAGGAGGAGCATGGGTGTTGCCTCCTATAAGAAAAGCTAGGGGCTTACACCATGGTGGTTGCCCTTTCCCTGTGTAAAAACACCGCTCTGATAATGAGGATGTCGTTCCATTTGAAGAATGGTCTCACTCCTGTAGAGACCAGTGGGAATAGATAATGTTTGAGATGGGGCACCCTGCATGCAAGGCATGGGGTGAGGTTACAGTTTAACATCATGTTCAGAGGACGATGGCGCTTGGCAGTTTAACATCCTGGAGCTCGGACAGGGGGGGTGTGCTCTGCACTCCTAGGACTAACAAAACCAATACCCATCCACCCTTGAGGGAAGGAAGTCATCCACAATTTCATAGCTGGGGGTGTAGAGAGATGATCCCATTGGGGCTCCACGTTAGCGTGGATATGTGAAGAACCAATAGCCGTTAGCGTGCCTATGCAAAGAAGAATGACGAAAAGTAACGAAAAGGGTAGTATCATCCATTGGACATTGAAATTACTTAATGTAAACCTAAATGGCCTCACAGGAAAATGAGTTACAGAGAAAAGGTATTCATAGGTGGAAGCCTTGTGAGGATCTGGTGCTCTATGAAGTGGATGGGCTTCATGAAGGGATTTGCATCGCGAAGTGAAGTTGCATATGCTAGGCATATGGAATACCTGCATATTGGGGGAGATTTGCGAAGTGGAAAGTCGTTTGTGAAGAAATTCCTCATGAATAAAATGTCCCTCACAAAGCATGGAGTTATGAAGCAATGTGCTTTGTAAAGCCCAGGGACCCTGCATTTGCATGTAGGTCGCTTGTGGTTGGAGGGTGTTTTGTGATGCATAAATTCTTTGTGACAACCTGAGTCCCTGTGGGGATCTCCTTCCTTTGCGAAGGCCCATGGGATTCATGAAAGGCAACCCTCTCAGAAGATGGGTTCAATTAAATCAATGGGTGAGGCACTTCGTAATGAAAAAGTACCCTAAGGAGCTCATGGTTAGCAGAGAAAAAAGTTCTTCGTGATATGAGAGCTGAGAAGGGGAAATGTCATATGATTAATCCTTTGTCCTTGAGGGGAGCCATGTATTTATAGTCAAGAGGAACCGCCAAGTAGAGATCGCTCAGTGTGATTATAGAGTTTGCTCCGCGGC
This sequence comes from Viscum album, assembly GCA_963277665.1. Classification (NCBI taxonomy): domain Eukaryota; kingdom Viridiplantae; phylum Streptophyta; class Magnoliopsida; order Santalales; family Viscaceae; genus Viscum; species Viscum album. The sequence goes on along the minus strand of OY728121.1, from coordinate 572,937,484 downwards.
GGGTCATGAACGTCAAATCGTCTCACAGAGCATCCCGCCTCCTTGCTCTGCAGGGGATGGAAAATTACAAAGGGGTTCGCGGAGCCTCCCACCTCCTTGCCCCATGGCGGGCTTGCGGACTTCAAATTCATTGCAGATCCTCCTGCATCCTTTCTCTTTGGTGGGCTCACGAATGTCAAATTGGTTCACGGAGCCTCTCGCCTCCATACACCACGGCGGGCGCGAGGCCATGGGGCTCCACAAAAGGTTTTCACAAGGCAGCCTCAAAGTCCTCCTTCTTTTTCTTATTCTTCCCATCTTTTAGAGTCAAAAAATTCTCCCCCTCATACATGGAGCTGAGGATAAATCAATGGTCAATGTTTGAGGTTCAATCCCCAAAATCCATCATCCGTCCATGATGATATTTCACGAAGAGGGCTTGCGAGGTGGATAGGTGGCATGTAGGCTGAGCGCGCCGCAAATCTCGGTGCGGTATGGAGGCACCACAAAGATCTGAAGGTCATTGTCTAAAAATAAAGGAGTTAACCTATCATTTTTCATTTATTTTCTCCATGACTTCAGCTTATAGCTCTCTAGATTCGTAAAGATCTGTGTAATCTATGCTAGCTCTCAGTGAATCGGGCCTTCTGCTTTGTGGGGCATAGATAGTCTTCAACTCCACGACAGTTCTTAGGGACATTCTTTAGAAGGTCGGGGCACGACTCTGTGAACATTATTTCCGAATGAACTTCGCGAAAGGGCTTCATGAACCGAACATAGGAAACACCCCAACTTAAAATTGAATTTCTCATCAAGAGGCTACCATGGGGTCCTCACGGACGCTACCTGAAGGGAGGATATGGAAAGTAGCTTGGGCCTAGGGGAGTTAATAAGGAGCCATTCTTACCACGGTTCATTAGTGGAGCTTCTTTCTAAGAGCCAGGGGAACAATCCACTATGCAATAGGCTTCCTTTTCACGGCTTCATTATGAGGGATGAATTATTTATTTCTAAAGCTAGTTGTGACTATCTAGCTTACTAGTTCAAGAGTACGTCATGTCAGCGCCAATGGTTCCGGGCGGCTGACAGCCATGCCCGAGAGGACACCAAACTCGTCGATACTGACTGGTTGTGTAACCACCTGAACAACGTGGATGGGATGGCGTTGCAGCCTAAGATGTCTCCCCTTTATACCAGCCAATCTTGAAGGCAGCCTTCATGAACCCAGGGAAGGGAGCTCTGAGGAGTGGGACCTGCGCTAGGGCGGCAACTTCACAGATGATTAGGCCTCAGCCTACTGGGAAGGTGCCTCATGTAAAGAGTTTGTGGCTGAGTTGAGGAGTGGTGGCCTATATGAGGCGGCTTAGGCCTCCTAGTTTCACATATATTAGCCTACGAATATAAGTCCAGAGTTGCTGAGTAGGTGGTTATCGAGGACCAATACCTTCCGCCTACACCACAGAGAGGTTAGTATCAAATTGTGGGACGTGCACCTGATATTATGGGTCTTGATATTGGGGGAGATGTATGATTAATTCATCCCCATCATGGGTGTGTGGGAGGATCCAGTGAAAATACCATAGCTAGGGATGGTGTTGGTGGAGCTAGTGACAGGAGAGGAAAAAGAAGCCATAAGGGATGTCCAATTAAGGCGGTGGTTCAAGTGGTTTTTGAACTACCCGGAAGACAGGCAGTTCCTGGTGAGGCCTGAGACATGCATGAAGGGGGGTCTATGAGGAAAGGATCACTCCTACTGGTGGTTCTTGGAGGGTAGTCAGTGAACACATGGGGATTTAGCATCAGCACCAACCAGTAGCCGATAGTCAGGCTAGTGGAATTCATCGCGACTCTCATTTTCGGTTGGATCCTGCCGGTGCAAGATAAAAACATGGGCATTCGACCCACCACATTCATCATGTCTTCCATGTTGGCGACAGGAAGGGGAGTCAACCTCAGGATCCCGATGCTCCCCAATCTATACAAGATGTTGTGGCACATCAGTGAGTGGAAGAGGCCATAGAGGATATGTGCGCCATTCCACCTCCTGTATGGGTGGATAGCGGCGCATGTTAGGTTGGTTTTATGAGTACCTAAACCCCATATCGCCTCCAGGGTCGAACTTCCGCCTCTCTATTCTGAACGCCACAGGATGCTTTCCTACCAATCTGACCACACCGTTGCTACTGAACCAGCTCTGGAAGGTGGAGGAATTCATCTTTCACCTGTTTCTATTTCTAACGGGTGCTTTTACTGACGATGACCAAGGATAGGAAGAGCACCATTCCAATATCCTAGCCTTTCGAGTTGGATTCCTAGTGGAAACTGTGGACTGTGATTTCCTCTTCTGTTCGTACACCCTGTACTGATTTGTCGGGAAATTTCGATGTATGGAGGGACTAACCCCGCGGGTGTATCTTGGGGTTCTCCACGAGGAACACTCGTGTTTGATTAGAAAGATGTGTCTCATATTCACACGGGAAGATGGGAAGAGGCGGAATGAGTTGCCTTCGCCTACTGGTGTCTTTGGGTTGGTAAAGAAGTATGTTCAAAGATGGGAGGTAGCCTACTTGGGGGAGATGCTAAAGCAGCCAACCATTCGGGTCGGTGAGAGTTATCCTCCCCAACCTCAAGGTCATGGCCAGAAGGTGGAAAGGGCATCTCGCGGTGGCAGGGCTTCCATGGAGGCATGACCCGTACTAGTTAAGGTTGAGGTAGCATCGATAGATCCAACAACGATACCGGTCCTGGAAGTTCTAGAAGAACAGAGTCATCCAAAGGGGAGCCCACCGAGAGGATTCCGTAGGATACCCACCCAGGATCCGAGGAAGAGGTTGCACCATATAAACATGCCACATAATGTTGTCTTCCCAGAGGTCTAGGTAATCTAGGAAGTCAACCGGAAATTCCTTGGACCCTCTGAGATGTGGCAACACCTGAACCATCTCGGGATGAATTTTCCAGGGATAGGCCTTGTCAGTGCTGGCTTTGTGGTGTCTTAGGTGGAGGTGTAGCAATACCTGGTAGAGCTAGAGGACTTTCTGCATCTCAGGGTGCCTCGAGTACAATGATAGACCGTGTCATGGTGCTGTTAGATTGTATGGTCCCTCCGCAATTGTCGGCCGCTAAACCGAGAGAGAGCTTCCCACTGCCAGATGAATCGGATGAGTCCTCCTGGGGGGATAAGGAATATAGAGGGGTTCCATTGGAGGAGGGTGAAGTCAGTGATCAAGCCTCATACTTTGAAGAGTTCAAAATGACCCTTGAGGTAAAATACCGAGCACCCTCCTCAGGGTCTGCATCCATGTCATTCCAGACTCCTTAATAACATTTGATCTGTGAAAGAGGACCTTATACACATATCCCATTCTTATCCCCCAGTGGATGCAGATGTGGGGCCTTCAATATCCACACCTATGGCTGCACCAATTTTTACGTCTAGTGGGGCCAGGACACCTATGGTTACCCTTTCAGAGTTTTCATATATTCCAATAATATAAGGGGGACGACGCCTCGGGGTCCCGATAACATAATCCCAAGAACGAGACCAAGAATTCAATCTATGTACGTTTCATCTACCAAATTCATGGATGTCACCAATTGACCATTTCAACTAACTTCCGTGACCCTTTATGGTGTGTGCAATTCTTCTATTGGCATGGGCTACTGCAATGAGGTTGGTTGGGACTTTTGGCAGCACCTTTACTTGGGTAATGTCGGTGATCGTAGAGGCGGATATCTAGACTGACCGAACTCTGTTGCTCTCAATTGCTGGAGGGACATCCAGCGGGGCTGTGCCTAAGATTATTTAGGTGGGATCTGATGATGAGGATTTATCAAATATCCTAGGCCCCACCGTGCCAGATCAAACGCCAGATGCGGAACCTGCTGACGAGTTCGTGAGGTCGTTCCCCGCATATGAGCCTGCCAACTGTGATGACTGGTAATAGACATCATTTGATGAAGGGGACATCAAAATATTATGTCACATATCATGGAAGCTGATCAATATGTTCATTTATGACACCCCCAAGAACTATGGCGGAATGGTATGGATATACATCGCTTGGGAGTGCGTGAACTGTGTTCTTGGGGAGTGGACGCCAAACATCCTCACATGGTTGTCTGAGATCACGTGGCATAGATGATTTGGGAGTATTACTATGGCCTTGGTGTGGGTTGGTAGTGGAGGAAAGATGAAAATATCAAGAATCTCCAGGAGGCTGAAAATGAAGTTCAGTGGCTGCAGGTCTGGATGGATGAGCACTCATCCACCCTTAACGCCCAATTAGAGCTGATATTGCGATTGGAGACCCAGTTGGTAGAGGATGAAGAGGTCATGAAGCAAGCCTCTGAGGAGATGACCATTAATTAAACCAACCTATAGTGGGCCTAGATTTTGGCCGGTGAATTTATCCCCATCACTGCCAAGGAGGAGCGGGAACTGAACAGGCATCAACAAATCTTGGACGCCACAATCCAGAGGGTGGTGGAGCTACATCATTATTTTGATAGGATTAACCTATCCATGGGAGGGATAGAGCCTCGGGTGCTATAGAGATCACAAACCCTCAAATTTAATTTAATGAATTGATTATTTGATTCCATATCATTCATGAGTCCTATTATTAATGTTGGTTTTACAGGCATATGTTATATTTTTGAAACTCCCAGTGATCAGTCCTTAAGCTCACACGGGTTGAGCCCAATGTGAGAAACAAGGGATGATCGCTATTTTATTCTGTCTAAACATAAGAGTGATGACCATGTTCTGGGAATCATGGGTTTGAACAACCAACCCATATTTACAGGAAGAGAAGGGGGAGACCTAACTGGAGAATAAAGCTCTCAGAATGGTTGAAATACCATTTTCCCTGTGTGCTCTTATGCACGAATGGGGTAACTCCAGGGGCGATAGAATAAATCAGAACTGGGGGGGGGATGGAAGGTTTTAATAACAATACCAAAGATTCGGAACACTGTAGTGACGGAATGCCAATTAAGAGTGACTATTGACCATGTTCGAAACATAGTATCCTTTTTGCGTTAGCCTGAAATGGGGATATCAAATGAGGGTCGACCACTGACCATGTTTGAAACATGGGGCCTGACACCTAATTCCATCCATTAGACTTCCGAACATTAGCCCCGAATAGTAGGCGAGACATAGGCTGTGCATCCATACAATTAGGGGGTTCATTCAGACATGAAAGAGGTTGAGAGTCTGAATAAAGGTCATGCAAAGCGTGGAGAGTGGAGTGATGGGTTGTTTGAATGGAGTCCAAATCTCTTGAAATAATACCATCATGGTGAAAACACATTAGGTGGGTATATCGGTCTGATCTGAGATCAATCATACATCCGAAAAGGATCTCTCTAGTAAGGACCAGGAAGGACCAGTAGTTTTACGTTATACGGAAAAGACGGTGCACAGAGTTTAAAGGTCATAATACATGGACATGGTTAATAGTTTAAAGTCATGTTACATGGACTATAGGCTCTGAGTTTAAGGTCATAGAGAGTCGGTGGTGATTAGTACCAAGGGTCTAAAAGGGTTTATAACCCCTGGGGTTGGGCCTAAGGAAAAATTCCTAGGCGTCCCTATGTATCCCATAAAGATGAGAATCTATCCAATCATAGTTCTTAGGGAACAGTGTGGTCAGAGACCAACACTCATAGGGAGAATCCTCTCTGGAGAAGAAACCGACACATCCCATGATTAACATAGGGAATCATGAACTTGTTTAGGGTAGAACCATAGTTTAGTGTCACGCATTAGGGACAAAAGGACTCGTGCTATTTAAAGTCATGTGGTAGGCTGAATAGTGAAAGGGAAGATCCCTGGAAGGGAGTATGTGGTGTGGTGGCTATAAACCTGACATGAATGAGGACGTGGAGTCCGGATCACATCACACATCCATACAGAAAGCCCTTCAGGTCAAGGGACCAAAAGTAAAAATTATGTTGGGCCAAAGGAAAAATGCCTGGACATTCCTACGTACCCCATTAAGATGGGATTCAAGTTACAAGTAGTTCTAAGAGTGCAATTTAACATCATGCGGAATGATGAAAGGCATGCATTGCATGGCTGTTCCAGTACACGTCCTACCAAAACTACTAAGCCCATGTGAGTCGTGCTTGATGTTGGAATCAAGGAGTAGTGAAGGGACATTCCTAGAATAAGAAGGTACATGTCAGGGGTGATGTGACACTTGATTTAGGACCTCCCAGTGATGTTGATCCGCTAATATAATGCACCAAGATGTGCGGAGTAATGATGAGTATGTTGGAATTCCACTTGAACATAAGAAAGTAGAAATATTTGAATCATGATGCTCGATATCTGGACCACAATGATAGTGGCATGATGATAGGGGATAGTTGTTGACCATGTTCGAAAAACAATATCCCTATCGCATTTTCCTAGAATAGGGATACACAAATGAGGGTCAACTGATGACCGTGCTCGAAACACATGACATGTCACAAATGTCGTCTGAGATCTTCAAGTATGTTGGCCTAGAAGGATAGGTGAGCCAGTGTGACATGAGACTAGGATGCAAAGGGGGTCCCTTCCGACATGGAAGAAGATGAGTATCCAAATAACGGGCTCGCGAAGCTAGGACATGGAACGAGGTGAATATCCCCATGAAAATTACAAACATCGGGCTCTTTGTAAAATGCATCTGAATATGACTTTAAGACATATCACGTACAGGGAATCGAGTCCCTTCCTTCTAATGAAAAGGGTCTCGGGGTCGCATGCTTTCTACTTAAGGTCCTATGGTGGACCATTAAGGTTGCATGTTTTAATGTACTGTGAATAGGGTGGGGAAACATCCAAACGTGAAGCGTAGTTCCCATAGAGAGATCTTATAATTGGGTCATAAAACTCGGACCACGCTAGGAATAGATATAGGAATCACATGGTGCAGCTATTGAAAAACCCAACGTGAACCAGAACCTAATAGATACTCACCACACCACATGTTCCCAAATGAGTTCGGGCCTAGGGGACGAAAAATAAGGGACATTATTTGATGATTCATGGGGGTGGACCCAGAGAAAAAAATTTCGGGGCATTCCCACATATCCCATGAGGATGGGAATCAAGCCAAATGTACTTCTGGAAGATGTCGTGTAGTTTAACGTCTTGCGGTAAGGACGTGGAGTGGTGTTAGTTTATGGTCATAGAGAATGGACCACAAATGGTAGGAAATGAGATACACGTGACAATTTAATTACAAGACCTGATGTAAATGAGGACCTGGTCCAGATCACCATGCGCTTCTTGGTGGAGGTTTCAAGTCGAGGGACTGAAAAAGAGACTTAGGCTGATCCCGAGATAGGGTGCACAGATGTTCCTATGTACCCCATGAGGATGGGGATCAATTCTCATGTAGTTATAAGGATGGAACAATATGATACAGGTTCTAGGAATAATAAGGTTGTGTGGGTTTGGCCCTTGCACAAAAATAAGTGGTATTTGATATATCTTGTATGTCTTTTAGGATGAATGGATTTTTTTGTGATGCGAAGGGCCTGGGATATAATGTCCAGGAATAAACACAAGAATCAAGTCATATGAAGGTGTTGAAAAATCGTATGGAAAGTGACCGATACCAAACATGATGCCCCCTCGAGTGAGGATATCATGGTGTAGTGCCATTTTTCGTCGTGTGGCCAGGACAATAATGTCATAGTTTAGGGTCATGTGATTGGACCAACCATGCATTTTTAACATCGTACAGGACAGATGCAACAGATAAATGTCCTGTGGGATGTATTTCCATTTCTGAATGCATGATGTCGCTGAGTGTGTGGGATGAAAATGGCATTAGTGGGGGAATTTGGTTTCTCGTGCACCTCCGGTGTTAGATCTTCTGGTAAGAGGCCGGCTGAGATGACGATGCAGAAGGGGTGGCTATAGATTCTGAAGGCTCTGGCCGATTCATGCACACCCATATGAAACCATGGGAATGAGTGAATATTTTTCGAGCTATCTAGTTGTCATAATTCTAGGATCTATGACTAGAAAACTGATTCCACTCACCCTCACTATCGCGGTTGTTGTCTAGCCTCACAAAGACCCATGATACCTGCGCTGGGGTTGGGCCCAGCTTGACTATGTTGTTGTTCACCTGGTCTTGGAGCTAGTCTTTGAACACATAGTACTTCTTGAGACTGTTCTCCATGGTCTGGTGATAGGGGCATTAATTAGGTGGATCGGTATGGTTTGCCTCTTCCAGTCTTCTACACTCATGAAAATGCACAATCCCCTATTCCAGGGAACTACGGAAGTAACCGGGGATGTGTGTCTCGTTGAAATAGTATGTATAATTTACCCTATCCAAAAATAGGGCCCTTGAAGCCTGAACCTGACCGGGGTTGGAGGAGCCTGTCTAGGAGGTGGAAATCAGTTATCTTGCATGGGTGGTGGAAACACAATTCAGGGGGGCACCTGCCCATTTTGAGGCAACCGCTGCTGGGCAGGAGGTTGCACCTGTTGTGGCGGGACTCTGCGATGTTGCGGAGGTAGTTAACTGGAAACAACTCTAATCACTTTGGGGCCTTTATTTAGGCCAATGCAGTGGGCTTGGCCCTGGAGGACCTCCTTGTTGGAACTGTAGGAGGAAACGAACATTCCTGAGTGGCCTGTTGTAGGGATTCCTTTAGGAACTAGGCCTTATCAAAGAAGTATCGAAATCCACCATGGTAGTTCTGGGTGAAAATAGAAGGAACCAGTTCTGTATTAACATTTCTCACACACAACACCAATAATTTCTCCTGAGTTAGTGGCATGTCGAGGGAATATGTGAGTCCTTTCCACTGGGTGACAAAGTTGGTGATATGGTCATCACAACTCTTCTTGCACTTGAAGAGTTCCGCGATACACGTTTTCCACATGGTGGATCTAAAATGGTAGAGGAATTTACTATTGAGGTCCACCCATTTGGTCACTGATCCGATGGGGAGCTGGCTATACCAGACTAACGCATGGGCCTTTAAATGTACACAAAACACCATAGTTTGGCGGCTTCCTACTGCGCTGGAGTTTCCAACATGGGGCCACACCATGAGGTAAAGAGGTCCAGGTGTTGTGGTGGGTCCCATGTCCTATTAAAGGGGGAAAATGTAGGATTCCCAAAACCCAAGGGTGCTGGAATATCATCCACCCATGGAAGATATGGATTGAAATCAAGTGGGAGTTCCACCTGTCATGTTTCCAATGCCTCAAGGCAGGCAATGAGTGATGCCATTGGATCATCTAGGTGGGGGACCTTGTCTAGATGGGGATCCCTAAACACGAGTGCATTGACAGGTTTCTAAACATGGTTTGTAGGAACAGTGACTTATGGAGCGGCTGGTGGAATGACCCTCGGGGTAGCCGGGTCCCTTGGATTTTCACATAATTCTGGAGGTTTTGGAGAGACATAAAATACCCTCTTGTCGTAAGTTCTGGCTCCAACCTTGTCCGTGGGGGTAGGATGGTCAGGGTCACTTAGAGGAAGCTCACCGAAGGGAAGTTTTTCCTACTCCTACTGACCTGGATGAGGATTTTTGTTGTCTTGTCGTTGCTCTGATGCGCGTTCAGTGAGGATTTGTTCGACCAAATTATTCTATTCGGCATGTTGCTGATGCAATGGAGCTTTTTTGGGGTCTTCCTTGGCCTTTTTTACTGAGCCATATGGGTCTAAGGGTTTGGAATGTCCATGATTCTATTTACCCTTACCGTGATTTTGGCTAAGGAATAATTCCTCAGTTGGCATAGGGAGACCCATTAGGCATCTTTGTTTACAGGTAACCCTCCTCGAGGGGTCCCGTAGCTATGGAATGTCTTCAGGCGGAGGTCCCTATCTAGGAGTTCCAGCTAATTTTCCTCTCCTGATAGGGTGTCCATGTTGACCACGACTCTACCAGGAGTAATGTCCTCAATGTCACCTAGAGATTCGGGTTTTCGTCGAATATGACTAAAGGGAGGGAAGCATATTTCCCCCATCCACGGATCTACTAGTGGGGGGAACCCTCCTTGATAATATTGCAGAGTAACTTGAAACTCTGAACTTATTGTTATTGGATAGACATATGGAGACCTGTTGACTCATGGAGCTAGGCCATATGGAGTGCGGCTAAATCAGTTAGATGGAATTTCTCACCAATTTCTTTAAAACGTGCATGGCTTCTGGGATAAACCACTCCATGATGATGAAGGAGACCCAGATGGTTTGATGAAAACACTCAACTTCCTCTAGGGTGAGGGATTCAAGTGCACAAAAATTTGGTGCTACAATAGGCTAAAACATCTCAGGGAAGTGGTCTTCTATGAGGATATTCCATAAGCTCCTTAACTCAGATTGAGGGTCTGGCCCTTCATTACCCTAGTCATGAACTGGAGGCGGCTGAGGAACAGATAGCGGTACTGAAGCAGACCGATGGGACGGTAGGCTGGCCGGTGGAGAGTATGGTGGGAGAGGAAACAAACCACCACATCATGGGCTATCCTCTGAAGAATGTACTGGATTAACCACCACATCGCTGTAGGATAGGCTGATGGCCAAAACTCCTAGTGCAGGGGCTAGGGCTACTGACGATTGACCGCACTACTGCTCGCCTTCCATTAGTCCCCAGAATAGCTCTTTGTGATCTCTTGTCGAGGAAGAGAGTGCTTCTAGTGACGACGGTGCTGATTTCCCGACCGTAACCTGTGGGGTTGCCAAATTTTCTTTCTCCTAGGTATACTTGTGGAGGGAGGCGGGAATACGATGGACCTTGCATTTTGGGAGTACTAGGCCGATGTGCCTCATTCCTACCCCATCCCGTGACATGGAGGAGCGAGGGGAGGGTTCACGTGCTATGTTTTACTAAGCTTCGTAATCTGATAAGTGGACTAGTTTGATCTCTGTCCGTACCTTCCCAGAGTTCTTCTTATGGAGGTGATGACCCACCGTCCTACCTCTGGACGGATCTTCGGGACAGAGTAGATTCTGACACGAGGAGGACCACCACTGGAACCGATAATAGCATGGGGAGGACCTCCATGCTTGTTTCCCCTTGTGAAATCAGTATGATTAGGGTCCTCGTACTATTCTAGATGATCACGGGTAGGACCTCCATGCTGGGCACTGGTGAAGAGATGTCGGCCCTCACTCCTCTAAGTACTTGGTTGAGGGGGACATTCACCAGTTTCTACAAGGACACGGGGAGGTTCACCACGTTGGAGAGTGACCAGATGTGCACTGTCCCCATACCAATGGTCTATGGAAGGAGGAATGACTCCATATCCCGTGTAGTGGGCACGAGAGATACTTCCGTACTGAGCATCACCTCCACGGGGAGGACCCTCAATTGGATTACAGGTGGCATGGGGAGGACCTCCATGCCGATCCTGGAATCGGGGAAGGCCCGCTTTCTCCATGGTAGCAGTACATGGAGGACCTCCGTACCGGGTTTCATCGCTGCGGGTTGGTCCATAGTATCCACTACCTGTGCAGAAGACCAAGAGAATCGACCCAGCCATCCCTTGGGGTAGTTGGGGCCTCAATCCAGGTTGGGCGTATGAATATACCTACTCATCATATACAGGGAGTTGATGATATGTGTCAACGATGGCTTGGGCCACATTAGCCGCTGACGTTGATACCCCTTGGCGGATGTCCTCTTCGGCTTGCGCCTGACGTTGGCATTGGGTTAGATGGATTGGAGCCGGTAGTGAAGCTATGTGTATTACTTGCTCCTCGACTAGTAAGACTGGGTGGCGGCACTGATGTGGCCCAGTGGGAGTCCTTGCTGGGAGCCCCAGGAATGGGATCCTGGCATGGCTAACCCAGATATCCACTGCCTTGTCATCATAGGGTCGGGATCCATCGAGACATTCTAGGGAGAGGCCCCTGAAATGGTTATATATTGGAGTGGGGAGAAGTGGCTCCCAACATGGCCCTTGGGGATAGAGTTGGCGAAGAGTATTAGGTGCCTATAAATCTAGATGGGCCATGTCCCGAGTCATGATAATACCCTCTTCCACATACCAGAATACAAGGGCATTGATCACCCTTCGTTGGATGAAGTCTGAGGGGGAGATGGGTCGGGGGAACTCAGTGGTCGTGGTAGTTGAGACTGTCATAGAAGAGGTGGAACTTTACGGGGATTCCGCGATGGTACACCCCCTTCCCCTGCGTTGGTTTGTAGGTGGTGATCGAGTTCAGGGTGCAGCAACTTGGTTTCTGAAAGCAGGGAGATTAACTCATTAGTGCTGAAGGAAAAATGGAATCGACGAAAATTTCCCCAAAGCCATTATATCTTCCATGGCTACTATGATGAATCCACACTGGCAACATCGCAGACTGGGACATCCAACGTTTTGACTACCATAGCTTCTGGTGAGTTTCACGCTAGGACCGCTATTTGCTTGGCAGGACCTAGTACTGGATAGCTAGATCGAGTGACATGATAGCACACTAATTTCTTGAACACTAATAGTATACATTTTTAAGAGAATATCTTCACATTTGGTTCAGCATTACTGTTTCTGATGCATTTGATGGGGTATTCTCTTTCTCCTTGTTGAAGGATGGCGGCACTGTTTGTTGCCCTGCATTCCCGCTTTACCAAGGCGGGCGACATTCATTCCTTTTTCAGTGACCTTTTCTCCTTGATTGAAATAGGATAATGGGATGTTGGTTCTTCCATCTAAGGATTCCTCCTTAGAACTCATCACCTAGTCTGGGTCTCCCTTATATATTTAAGATGTTATTTGTGAAACTCTTCCTAGTTTCATATCTTCATGTACATTAGTTAATTACACTAATTCTATCGGGACATTCAAAAGGGTCCGGTCAGGGCAGCAACCTTCGGTCAAGGGTGTAGTCACGTTGGACCTCAATGGCATGTCTGGACGTTGGAACACTGTTGTGTCTGGGTTTCTTCACCTTATTAAAGGGCTTATGGAGGGCATGGAACCCCATTACATACCACGTCGAATGTGGGAATGTTTATTCCATAGGCATGTGTCAGAGGTTTTCCTCAGCATCCTTTGTTTAACACAGGGTATGCCATTAGGTTAATGTCTAAAGGAGAAGGATAGGACAGACCAGAATAGTGATTAGAGTTGATCAGATGTGTGAAACACCTGGAGGGAACACTGATGATGGGGCCTCCATGTGGTTATCTTACCAGTTGTTGTTAAGGGGAATGTGGAATGTGGTAGAATGATCCCACTGGGATGTGGCATCCCTGGTAAGAATCAAGATGGATGATGGAGGGGTTAATTATGTAGGATGAGAAAGAGATGTAGTCGACTCGAGGATGACAGTGATGTTGGGCTTGAGTCTCTAAGAAACCTCCTACATATCCCTGTAGAAGGGAATCAAAGTCCACGTAGTTCATCTGATGACGTCTTATTGGTAATTTGGGATTTCCACAGCTTACCACCGGATGGTGGATCGCAATGGTTTACCACTGGATGGGGTACCAATGCCTTACTGCTGGATGGGGTCACAAAATATTACCACTAGATGGGGTCACAACAGCTTAATGACGGATGGGTTCAAACATCAGGGAAGCTTCCTACGCTCTTTATCAAGGAGACAAGGATCAAACTCACGTATTTTTGGTGGGATGGGGGTCAGTGAACCAATGGGGAGGAGGACCTGGGGTCCAATGGTTGTTGGGATTGAACCTCAGGGAGGTTTCATACGTACCTTTCCTTGGCAAGGATCAATGTTCACATTGTTTAGGTGGGTGAAAAGATTTACCGCTAATAGGGGGAACAACGGCTTACAACTTATTGAGGTCCAAAGTTTAACGTCAGGTAGGACGGGGGTGAACCGATGTGAAAGTGGACTTAGGGCCCAGATATATGGTGGGATGGAACCTCATGGAGGAATTCTATATACCTTTCCTTGGCATGGATCAAAGACTACATAGTTCAGAAGGAGTGGGTAAATCGGTGTGAAGTGGTCGGGACCAATGGGTGTCAGGCTTGAACCTCATGGATTCTTTATGCGAAACATGACATGGATAAGATCAAATACCTTGTAGTTCAGGTTGTGTGGTAATCAACATGAGGGGGGGGGGGGGGGCTGGGTTGGAGTGACCTGTGTGTTTTTCTTGAACCTAAGAGAGGCTTCCTACGTACCTCTCCATGGTATATTTCAATGACCTCGTAGTTCAGGTAGTTTTTGGGGCATACACTCTAGGCTGCATTGAGAGGATGACATGGTCGATGTTTACTCTAAGCCCATGTGATTCATGTTCAGTGTGAGAAACAAGAGGCCACAAAGACATGACAATGAAGTTATGAATGATGCATCTATGGGAAGAACACTGGGGCTACACATAGTTGGCGGCCCAAAAGGGAAATAGGGGCTTACACGTACTTAGTAGCCCAGGGTGTTGGAGATTGGGACATACTCCAGGATGGAGTCTCGGGTAGTGAAAAAGCCCAGTGGGAGAGGGATTTGGCACCGAGGAAGAGAGGTGGATCAGGGGCGCTTTCTCATGAAATGAAAACTAGGGGCTCACACCAAGGTGGTTGCCCTTTCCCCACATAATAATCTCACACCAATAAAGAGGATGTTATTCCATGTGAGAAATGATCTCAGTCCTGTGGAGACTAGTGGGCGTATAGAATGACTCAGACGGGGCACCCTCCATGAAAGGCATGGGAATATGTTACAGTTGAACTTCTTATGCTGAGGACGATGGTGCTTGGCATTTCAACGTCCTGTTGCTCAGACGAGGTGGGTGTGCTCCACAGCCCTAGGACATACTTAACCCATACCCGCCCACCCTTGAGGGAAGGAAGGCCTCGAAAATTTCATAACTCAGGGTGTCGAGAGATGATCCCATTGGGGTTCCATGTTAGTGTGGCTATGCAAATAATCAATAGTAGTTAGTGTGCCTATGAGAAGAATCATGAGGCGAAACAATGCAATGGGAAGTATTTCCCAGAGGACTTTGAAATTTCTTCATGTAAACCTGAAGGGCCACATGAGAAAAGGAGTTGCAAAGCAAAGGGGTTCATAGGTAGAAGCCTTGTGAGGCTCTGGTGCTCTATGAAGTGGAGGGGCTTCATGAAGAGATGTGATTCATGATGTTTAGTTGCCTATGCCAGGCATAGGGAATAGGTGCATATGGGAGGAGCTTCACAAAGTGGAATGGAATTCGCGAAGATATGTCTCATGAAGAAAAAGTGCCTCGAGAAGTAAGGTGTTGTGAAGCAATGTGCTTCGCGAAGCACAATGACCCTTCCTTAGAATGTGGTTCGCGTGTGTATGGAGGGTGTTTCATGATGCATAAATGCTTCGTGATGACCCAAGTCCCCATATGGATCTCCATCCTTCAGGAAGGCACATGGCCTTCATGAAAGGAATCCCTCTCGGAAGAGGGGTTAAATTAATGAAAAGGGGGAGGCACTTCGCAAAGAAAAAGTACCTTGAGGACTTTATGGTTTGCAGAGCAAGAAGTGATTCATGATTTGATTGTCGATATGGGGAATGGTCAGATTATCATTACTTTAGGCTTGAGGGGAGCCCTGTATTTATAGGTAAGAGCTACCTCAAATAAGATATTGCTCGGCGCGGGGAAAGAGTAAGCTCTGTGGTGGGTGGCGACCATCAAATCAACTCGCGGAGCATCCCGCCTCCTTTCTCCATGGAAGGCTTGAGAATCTCAAAGGGGTTCGGTGATCCTCCCGCTTCCTTTCTCTGTGGTGGGCTCGTGAACGTCAAAGGGATTAACAGAGCCTCCTGCCTCCTTTCTCCACAGAGCGCGTGGGGCTATGGGGCTCCACAAATGGTCTTCGCGAGGCAGCCTCGAAGACCTCCCTCTTATTATTCTTCTTCCAAACATTTTTCTCCAACATCTTTATTCATTTGTTCTTTACTGTTTGGAATACCAATCATCGAGATAAAAATTTTGTAATCTATCTTTTCATGTTATTTTTCATGATGTTTTGCATCAGATGTCTATATATCATAGTTCTTCATAGATGAATAAAAAAGGGAGATCTATGTGAATCCTCAAGAAGCTCACTCTTAAACTCTAGTTTTCATTGAACAAATATGTAGTTACCAAAATATATAAATCCATATTTAGAAATGGTGAACTATAGTGTGTTCTATACCTTTTTCTTAGATCACAACATCATATATTTTTTGGAATTCATGACCCTATCAAGAATGGTTGGTTGATCCACTATTTCATCAAGGTAGAAATAATATCATTTTAAAATTATAATATTTATCCTTTAAAAATATAAGATGACCGGATCCTTATAAATGCTCATCAATGATAAAATTTTCACTAGTGAAAAAAAGGTTTTTGCGTCGGTTATTTTGCATTTTTACATCATTTGTTGGCTGACATTATTGTAGGGGATAGTATAAATAAAGTTTTTTACATCGGTTATTTTAAAACTGATGTAAAACACATAAATACGAAGCCATTTTCACATCAGTTCATAAATAACTGACGTGGAAAATGGTTTTTAGTCATGATTTATTATGTCAGTTTTTAAATAATCGATGTAATATGTTATTTATTTCATCGGTTATTAAAGAACCAACTCAATAAACAACCCCTCTAATGCATTTATCACATCATTAATTAGAAAAACCACATGAAAAAAAGTTATCAGGTTAGTTATTTTCATAACCGACATGATAAACTAGTATAAAAATCGGTTTTTCAAGTCGGTTAAAAATAACCAACGTGAAAACATATATATTATGTTGGTTCTTTAATAACTAATATAAAAAACCATTCTCATTCATTTATTACGTTGGTTATAAAACAAATGACGTAATTTTTCATTTAAAAAAATATAGCTCAACCGTTATAATGTTCTTAAAATAATGACCATAAAAAGAAAAAAACAAACCAAAACCATAACAAAACCACTAGACAACCCCCCCTCGGACACCCTTACCCCTTGGACACCCCTACCTCGTAGACACCCTCCCACCCCGGGAAACCCCCCCATAGATAGCCCCCCTAACACCCCCTACACCCTTGGACACCCCCAACCCCCCAGGACTCCCCCATCCCCTGGACACCCCCACCCCTAGACACACCCACCCCCTAGACACCCCAACCCTGGAACCCCCCTAGAAACACCTACCCCTTTGAACATCCCCCACCACCTAGACAGCCCCAACCCCCTAGACAGACTCCCACCCACTGGACACCAGCCCACCCCACTGGAAACCCCCCCTGAACTCCCTCCTACACCACTAGATACCGCCCTCCCACTAGACACCACCCCACCCCACTGGACAACCCCCCCTAGACACCACCTACCCCCTAGACAACGTCACACACCCTAAAAAGCCCCCCTCCACTGGACACCCTCCCACCCATTGGATACCACACCACAACACTGGACATCCCCCCAACCCCTAGACACATGCCCACCCCCTGGACACCCTCACCCCTTGGAGAATCCCCACCCTCTAGACAGCTGCCACCCCTAAAAACCCCCACCCCCACGAAACCCCCACCCCCTTAGACACCATCCTACCAACTGGACAACCCCCACCCCCTAGAGACCACTGAACCCCTTAAACTACCCCCTCTAACCTGGGAACCCTTCCACCCATTAGATAGCACCCCCCCCCCACCCCCACCCCACCCTGGAAACCCCTACCTCCTTGGACATCCCCCCACACCGGACACCCCCACTCCCTGGATAGCCCCCACCAAACCCTCCCACCCCCATGGATAGCCCTAGTACCTCTTTTAGACACCCCTCCCCCAGGACACCGCCAACTCTTTTGGCAGCCCCACTTGGACACCCCCACCTACCATGAAACCATTACTATGCTCTAGCAAAGTATGGAACAAGAAGAAACCAGACCCAAAGAAGATCAAAACCGAACCAGAATCCAAACCAGAAAAACATCAAAAAAGGTCTAAAGAAAGAATAACTAGAGTAAAATTTATCATTCATATGTATAACATTCAAAACCTACAATGAAAACTCAAAAAACCTAAATCCAACCAAAAAAACTACCAAATAAACAATTATAATTAAAATATTCAAAATTACATTTTACACTACAAACAAACTAAAATCCAAAAAAACTTGTAAAATAATTTGACCATTCCACTTATAAGTGTTTGGCCTCTTGAGCACTATTGGGTTGAGGTTCATCAAATATTTACAAATTAAAATGATCTTAGTTGACATGTGTAATTAATAAAAAAAATGAAATATTATGGAAATGATTATAAGTAAATCGTACATGGTCAAAATTTGAAAGTGTTCCAGTTGTAATCATTTCATACATAAATCGTAACATATAATATCCACATTAGAAAATTAATTGTTTTTCATGAAAATTCTGTTTAAATGAGTGTCAATTCAGAATATCATTTTTATGTAATACATAGAAAAGTACAAATTATAAATGTATATTTCCATTTACATTTACATATTGGATCTTCACACTATTTTTTGTTGTTTTTTTGAATGTAAACTCATCCCCTCTTAGAAAATAATATGAATGAGATAAATTTAAAATTCATTATAATATAAACCACTTTAAGAAATTGAATGTTACATTTCAAACATATTCTAAAAACATCCCCGCACATCTCCAAGGACTGCGTATATCAAATAAAGTGTTTTCTCCTTTGGATAAAAAATACCTAACATCCAATGATCACTGATATAAAAGAAAATTTAAGGTTAGTGTGTTTTTATGATAAAAGAGAATGAACACTTTTCCAGATATATGTTTCCCCCTCCCATTATAAAAAGGCATCATCCAACACTATGTAATTATATTATATTCAAATCATTCAGTAATAAAAAGTGTTATTTGTTCCTCATCCAGTGCACGTCCCTCAGGGGAAATCAATTATGGGTCTACGAATCTACATACATCTGTTTGTTCATTATTCTCACACTTGTTATAAAGATACCCAATACAAAACAAACATAAATATACATTTTTAGTAAGTATAACACTGGGAAAAGTGTTAAATCATACATGAAAAAAATCTTCACCACATTGATTCCCAACTTATTTCTAGTAACAAGATCCCTGATATCATTTTTCACAATCCCCGCATTGATTGCACGTCCACAAACATGATCTTCCATTGGAGACTCATAATGATCCACCAAAAAATTTGAATATCTTGACAATCTGTCAAGACTATTAGAATCTATGTCTAATTTCATAGCCATTTTTCTTTTTTGTTACATATACATTATTTCTTTACCATAAAATTATTCATGTAAGCATAAATAGATAAATATATTAGTTTTAAAATGGTAAAATGTTAATAAAAAATATATTAAATGATAAAACATACATACCTCTCTGGTAATGAGTCTTAGATGTCTGGATGGCCAAACTAAAATGTGTTCGATACTATGTCCAACTGTCATCAACTCATCTATAGGTAATAGTAGTTGAGCTGATCTATCTATAATATCATGTACAGTGACCCTACGAAGCTCTACCTCTAACTGTTGATGATGAACTTGTATCTTCTATACAATATACCAAACCATATGAAAATATATCATGGGGTGGATCATCAACAAAAACTCACAATAAGTAGGAAGTTGTGGTGGTGGAGTAGAATAAAAAATGGGGTTCTAAGGCTATGGTGGGGGAGTAGGGAGCTACTATACAAGTTAAAGGATAAATAATGGGGTTTGTAGGGGGCGGTGGAAGGGTGGGAGTTGCAGTCTAATATTTTCATTGCATGTCAGTAAATACAGACTATACCGACGCTCTAATATTTTCCTCCATCGTCACATTAACATTATGAAATACATCCTCCAAGGATTCTATTTTTTTATAATCACCCACAATAGAAGTAGTTTAAATAATCATCATTACTTTTCTTACTGATACACTCGTCGGATATCCTCATACACGACTGGGGTGTTTGGGAATTCCCAATGCTGTAGATAAAATATCATGCCTCCCAGTAGCTTTAAAAAACACTGTGAGCTTGGCTCCTCGTGAAAATCATGTATAAATTAATTGAAAATGTATTTAATTATTCAAATTATATAAAGGATACAATTAACTTAAATAAATATCAAAAATATATTACAAACCTCTCATCTATGATTTTCAATTCTTCCAGAAGATATTGTCCCTTTCTTATCATCCAAGATCTCTTCCTTTTTTCATATCTAAATAGAGGGGATAGAGGGGAAACTTCTCTAGGGTTTGAAGACTCATCTCTCTGTTTTTGTAATATTTCTGCCATCATTTGTTCTTCCAATAATGTATACCCTCCCTGAGATAAACTATAAGGGTATGCATTTTAAGATTAGATCTCCGGATGAGATTTCCTTGTCTGCTATAAATTTAGAATAAAATATCATTGACAAAACATTAATAAGATCATTTATATAATAAGTATTAGAAAAGTTTACATTTCCCTTACCAAAAATGTATCTTTTCTTCTACTTTCAAAAAATTTCCTCTTTGTTTCATCATCTATAAAAGGATATATATGGCAAGGATTGTCATGATTTCAATGAACAAAAATTAAATCATAAGAGAGGGTTGATTTCTAATCCCTCTATCTCCTGGCATCCATCGATAGCCATTTCATCCAAACTCTTCCAGTGTCTGGAATATCGATTTTCATCTGATAAAGAAGAGGTAAAACATTTTATACTAGAAAAATTTAGAAATTTGTCAAAAAATAACAAAAGATCTTAACAAAATCTTCTCCCACAATGGAGATATTATCATCTTGTCTAAACATATATAATCATCAATAAAATGTGTTCTGTGATTTTACCCTGAGATGATACATGAATCTTAAAATCTTCTGTATTTGGACCTCTTGGAATATCATTCTTATCAAACTCTACCAGCCAACTCTTGAACTCTTATTTTTCGTTATGGGGGCACATGAGAAAAAATATGGGAACATAAAGAGGAGAATGTGAATGTTCCTCCCTAGAGGATTGATCATAATGCTCCTCTCTAGAATCATGTGCTTGATCGACTTATTTATCTTTCATTGTCCATCAATTCAAAAAAAAATATTTGTTCACAAATATAAAAATTCAAATATTATAATACTAATGTAACCAAAAAATGGAAAACTGAACTATGTTATGTAAGAGTAAAATGGTAAATTTGGTAAGCATGATAAACAATGGTAATGGTGGTTAATTTGGTGAAAATGGTATTGTATTTTTCATTCAACAAAATCAATAAATATATATGTTACTTAAAGGTAAACTATGGTAAATTGTGGTAATAATGGTAAACATGGTAAAAATGGTAATGTAATTGTCATTCAACAAAATCAATATTCATATATGTTACGTAATGGTAAATATGATAATCTAAACTAAAAAAAATTAAAATAAACATAATTTTCAAATTATTTTTTTAATACGTGTTTTAATAATTAAAAAAAATTAATATATATATCATTTTATGAAAATAATAAGTGTAAATAAGAAATAAATACACGTTACTTGTGATATTATGAATGTAAAAATGGATTTTTTTTTCCCAAATTAAATCCTCCTGATCGTTCCTTATGGAAGAAAACATGTCTTCAACATGGTCATCATTATTTTCTTCTAATCATTCCATTGAAGTAGGTATCTCACATAAATCAGAATCTTAATCAAGTTGATCCTAAATAATATATTGTTTTTCCCTTGTAAAAAAACCACTGCATATATGATTTATCAAATACATTGAAAATCAATTTTTCATGTGATTCCATTATAAAATAATCTGTTGTGTCTTCTAATCTACTCAGATTCACAACTGTCATTCCAAATTCATCGTGTCTGAAACTATTGTTAGTGATAAAGAATTTGTTGTTAGAAATAGAATTCTAATTTTAATGTAATCAGACTCCCATATTTTTTCAATGACTCCATAATAAACACTTGATGTAGAAATTGGGGTTTTGTCTTTAGAACATGAAAATTGCATTGCTTCTCCAAACAACAATACACAACTTTTCTGAACTTCACTCCTGTTGTCTTGAGATTTTGTATTAAATGTATAGCTGTTAATTTCATACTCGGACCATGTTGTCACATTTAAACTTAGACCACATACATACCATCTTAAGCTCCCTGATACAACTGATCTACCGAGCAAGGTCATTTTAAACCATGGAAAAAATGTTTTGTTGTGCTCATTACAATTCCACAGTTATTTAATCTTTAGATGACATTGTTTAAAATCATTAATATGCAAATTGACATATGGTTGAGCACCATCTATGTTATTAAAGATGTATAATTCTAATTTCTTCATCCGTTTAGCTGACAATGATTTGACTTTCAAGACACGAATCCTCCTAAACTCATTATTAACTCATTCATGGTGAGATGGAGGGAAACTTATGTGCTCCCCCACAACCATGTATCTCATAAAAAATTTCAAATCATCAATCAATGGAGACAAGAAAACATCAATATCATTTATGTGTTTCTTTCGATAGGAGATCATTATACTCAACAGGACATATTTTTTCTTCATACAAACATCAGGAGAGAGGTTGTAAATTACCCATAAAATAGGCCATGTACTATATGTGCTACTGAGGTTATCTAATGATTCATTCCATATGTGCTCAACCCAAGGATGATATTTCTAATTTTATTTCCAAATATAGGATACTACTCATACATTTTATTCCATTCGAGACAATCAGATGGATGTTGTATTTTTCTGTCACATATCCACGCATCAGCATTCCATTATAACCTTTTTACATCATTTGAATTAGAAAATAAAAGTTTAAAATAATTAATTATAGTAAGATAACAAAATACTATGGTAGGGATCCTTCTAATCTCTACATAAGCCAATGGTTTTTCTTTCAACTTATACCGTGATGTCCCAAATTTAGGACACTCTGACCAAAGTTCATATTCCTTAAAATATATCATACATTCATTCTGATAGACATGTATTTTCTTGTATTCAAATCAAATAGGACATAATATATTCTTGGCCTTATAATGTGAATCTAGAAGATCGTTGTCTTTTGGAAGAATGACTTTCAACAATTGAAGCAACTCTGTAAAACTTCTCTCACTCCATCCATGTTTTTCCTTTAGGTCAATCATTCTTAACATCACAAAAAATCATAAAATCCAAAAAGCAAGTATATAAAGGTTTTTTAGAATCACCTTATATTCATTGAACTATCAGTTACATCTCAATTTTTTCTACTACAACATCACAAATCATTTCATCATTTCTATTGGAATTTCCATCTTGAAAATCTGCATCATCAGTAGAACTAACATTTAGTTCTATATCACCATGCCAAATCCAAGGGCTATAACTCGGATTAAAACCATAAAAAATTAGATGATATTTGGTATATATACTTCTCAGCTTATTCATATTCAAACATATCAGGCATGGATAGAAAAACATGTCACTACATGGAATAGTTCGTTTAAAAAATTAAAAAAAGGCATCAACACCTTCCTCGTATTGATTAATCATTCAATGTGATATAATCCAACTTATACTCATTATAACCTATAAAAAATATCAAAATTATACATCTGGTTAAGATAAGATAATTTTATATATATATATAAAATAACATAATTTGAATGTAACCCAATTTTTAAATATAAAATCAATCTATTTGTATTTGAAAAATATATGCATGAAAATTATTTTGAAAAGAAAATATAGTTAGATATAAAAGTTTTAAATTCATCTTGGATCCTTTCTTCTTAGGGTAGATAAAGAATACATCATGGTGCAACTGGATTCCAAATTCACCATTTTTTAAACAAGGAATATAATGTATAAATATTAAAATATGTATACATTCACTATAGAAAATTACACCTATCCCAACGATTTGAAACCATTGGGATTGCCCTTGAAACCATTGGGATAGAATTCCCCAATGGTTTCATTAACCATTGGCATGATGGTTGTTTCAATATCTCTGTACCAACGGTTCTACAGGAACCATTGGTAAAGACTGCCTGAAGTTAATATATAAAAATGGTTTCAATGAAACGGTTTGGATAAATATATACCCAGGGGGTGTCCAAGGGGTTAGGGGTTGTCCTGGGGGAATTGGGGATGTCCAATGGGTAGGGGCTATCCAAGGGGGTAGGGGATGTCCAGGGTGTCCAAGGGTGTAGGGGTCTGTCCAGGGGGGTGGTGGGGGGTGTCGAAGTGGTAGGGGATGTCCATGGTGAAAAAGGCTTATCTAGGGTGTCCATGGTGGTAGGGGAGTCCAGAGGGTGTGGTTTGTCCAGGGGGTGGGTGGGGGTGTCCATGGGGGTGGCGGTGTCTGGGGGGTGGGGGAGTGGTGTCTATGGGGGTGAGGTGGTTGTCCAACCCCGTACACTATTGGACACCACCCGCACCCCCTTGGACACTCCCATGATACCACCATCCCCCTAGACATCCCCCACCCCCTAAACATCCCCCACCCATCTGGACCCCCCCCCCCCACACACACACATGGACACTACAACCCCTCCTGGATACCCCCTACCCCCTTGGACAGCCCACTCACCCCCCGGACACCACCCCACCCCCTGGACACCCTCACCCCTGGACACCCTCACCCCCTGGATATCCCACTCACCCCTGTACATCCCCACCCCTGGACACCCATACCACCTTAAAAAGCCATGTCACCACCCGGACACCCCCACCCCCACCCCCTTGAATAGCCCCCCCCCCCTACACCCCTGGACTTCCCCACCCCTTTGGATAGCCCCCCCAACCCCTGGATCCTCCACCCCCTGGGACACCCTCTACCGCTTGCATAGCCTACTCACCCTCCATGGGACACCACCCCCACCCTCAGAAAAACCCCCACCCCCTTGGAAATCCCCCTCACCCCCTGGAAACTCCCCACCGCCTTTGACACCCTTGGAAAACCACCACCCCTTTAGACAGCCCACCCCCCAGATAGCCCCCCAAAACCTCCAGACACACCCACCCCCAGGAAACCCCCACAACCTGGACCACACCCAACCCCTTGAACAACCCACTCACCCCCACCCCCCCCCCCCCCACTGGGACAATACCACCCCAGGACACCCTCCTCCCCGGACACCACCCCACCCCCTATCCCCAGGGGACACCCCCACCCACTAGACACCCCACCCCACTGTACAGCCCCTTGACCCCCCCCCCCCCTGACACCCCCACTCCTTGGAAGACCCTGCCCCCTTAGAAATCCCCTCACCACTGGACACCATCCCCACCCCCTTGGATAACCCCCTGGACACTACCACCCCCTTGGACAGCCCCACCCCCTAAATAACCCCCCCTGATAGCCCCCACCCACTGGACACCCCCACCACCCAGGACACCCACTACCCCCTTGAACAACCCACTCAACCCCCATGGACAGCACCCCACCCGCTGGACCACACTACCCCCTTGGAAAACCCCCCCCCCAACAGCCCCCCTGGACACCCCCACCCCCTAGATACCTCCCACCCCCTTCGAAAGCCCACTCACCCCATGCACTCCCCCACACCCTAGACACTGCAACCGCATGAACTTACCCCTCACCCAATGAAAACCACCCCCACCCCTTGGACACCCCCCTAGATACCCCCACCCCCTTAGACATCTGCCACCTCCTAGGACACCCCCTGTACATGCACACACACATGATAGAACACACAAAAATCATAGACATTCCTGATATCACTTCCATGGTTTATTTTACCAGAAAAATATTTTTCCTGGTATAAATGAACTCTATGACACTTACCATTATAGTAAGAATGAAGATTAAAAAATAACATATCAAAAAATATGTTTTGGGAATCACAGAAAATAAAAAATGAAACTGAGTCATGTGAGGCTTAATTGAGGGCTGCGAGTCGACCTGATAGTTCTGGTGATAATAAAGGAGACGAATGATGATGGAAAAATGAGCCTAGAGGGAATTTCTTCGAATAATATTTTCTTGGTATTCCGCGTGAGAGAGAAGAGTCACAGGTCACCCGATCAAAAAAAACAAAAATACTTAATAAGGGGTGCAATAAATCATTTTAAATCTTTATCATGTCGATTATTTAATAACTGAGGTGATAAAATATATTTTTAGGTTTATAACATCCGTTATTTAATAAATGATGTATTAAATTATTTATCACATCAGTGATTTTATGACCGACATTATAAATGGATCTTTATCACATCAGTTATTTTATAACTGATGTGATAAATTTTCAAGATTTCCTTTATCACGTCGGTTATAAAATAACTGACATGATAAAGCATCTAGATTCAATATTTCCCATCAGTTATAAAATAACCATTGTGATCAATCTCATCTTAGTCTTTTTTACATCAGTTATTTTATAACAGATGTAAAAAATTGATTCTCATCAATTTATCACATTAGTAAAAAAATAACTGAAGTTATAAATCGATTTTTACCGCTTTTCACTTCAGTTATATAGAACGGACGTTAAAAATGTCGACGTGTTAAACGTTTTTTCAACTAGTGTGTCAAATCCTTTTTACATAAAGCATCCTTTACCTTTTATTCTTTCCTGGGATAGTGATGGATTGACTAGTAACATGCATTAATCATCTCTAACCATCTTCGTTGGTTCATGTTAAACCCCTTCTGAGTGAATGAATATTTAAATCTCTAGTGATCCATATATATTTCACACTTCTCCCCATAGAGATAATGTCACAAAATCGTCAATAAAAATATAACTCCAATAAACTCCAAGTCATGAATTGGATATTTATACTCATGAAAATTCAATAGCCTTGTGTAATAGACTATCACATTATTATTTTTATTGGTACACAGACCAAACCCTTCTTTGATGTATCATTTAAAACCACAAATATTTTCCTATTAGAGGACAACATAAGTACTGTGGTCATGAATAGAACCTTTTTCATCTACATAAATCTCAATTCGCATTCATAGTTCCCAAAAAATTTAATCCCTTCTTTGTCATCTTTATTAGGGAGTTTCTCAATCATGAAACGTTTTCAAAAAAATTTCAACAATAATCATCTAATCCAAATAAACTATTGTTCACCATTACATATACAAGTCTAGGATAGTCATTGATTGCATTTTTCTTCGTATGGTCCACATATATCCTTTTGATAGTGATAATATGACCGAAGAATGATTTTTCATTCATCCATAAATCACATTTACTATACTATTCATATATCATTTCCTTTATGAAGTCCATTAGTGTAGTATTCATTTTCTCTTCATTCTCCCACTAATGTTAGAGTATATCAAAATATCAAATATAAACTCTACCAAATATTTTTCACATTCATATATGGAGAATCTCTCCATTAAATCCATAAATATTTATAGAGATAAGGGTGCACAAAATTAATAACTATGAACTCATAGTGTTTATACATTGTTCAAAAGACATTTTTTGTAATATCTTTCTTCTTCATCAATAATTAGTGGTATCCTAAAAGAACTTCCACCTTAGATAAATTATGATATTCATGTATATAATTGAAAAAATCATCAATCCATGGGAGTGGAACGTTTTTTTATCTTGGTTTTATTGAGTTCATGATAATAAAAAAGGCGCATTGAATAACTCTAATAATTGACTATGAGAACGGGTTCACCCCATGGTGATGCAATCATACTTACAAAGCCCTTTTCGATATTCTCATGCAATTGCTTATTTAGTTCCGTCAATTGAAATATTGATATTATGCGAGGAGTCGTGAAAATGGGTATACACCCAGGTAAAATTTTGATTGAGAACAAAACCTCTTGATCAGTTGGAAGACTATGGAATTCTTTTGGGAAAACATCATTATAATCCCTCATAATTGGCAAGTCATAAATCATGATTCTATCATTTATCTAAATTATTTGTGATAGATATAAATGATAATTTTGAACATAATATTCTAGGGGAGATTTATCCTCCTCCATTCATTTATAAATGATCATAGGATGACTTGGGATGTGAAGAGTTATCTACGTATCTTGATAATTGATGCTGGATTTATATATGGATATACAATTCCTGATAAAAATAGCATCAAAATTTAATAAAGGAAGTATTAAAATATATTATGGATGATTAAATCCATAAACATTTACTAGAGAGGAGTTATATAGTTGGTATTAAAAAATCACTCTTTTATTTATTCTTATAAATAGATCAATCAACATGTTTTGAGGTGGTGTCGGAATAGTTCTACAAAACATTCAACAATTGAAATAAAGAGTCATACCATAATGAAAAAGTACCATTGTTATTCATGAATGAATAACTATCATACATGTCACCACATAATTTCCAAAATCCACCACATCCTTAGTGATATAATACACACTTTCTATCAACCATGGAGGCTTTTATCGATGATTGTCTCATCAACCATTGGTTTATGTCATTATCTTGAATAATTCTTGTGTTCCTTGTATTTAAAACCCTATAAGATAGACATAGTGTTGATCTAAACCACATTTTCTTCTTCCTCATTAGTGGTATTACTCATTTATCTACACCACTGATTACCCCGATGCCCCTCTTTTCCACACATGTAACATTTTCTAGTTCTCCTTAGGAAGTTTCTCGGATTATTCCTCCCACACTTTTGGAATGAATGATGTTTGGTGTTTTTTCTTAGTGGAATTTAACTATCTGTGGACCCCATAGAAACTCCATTATATGTTTTTTCCTCTAATCCCATTACACCACTAAGAATCACAAGTCATCATGTAAACATTCAAGGCATAATAGACAATATCATTTTAATTGTAAATGTCTCAAATTTCCAAATGATATCATAGACTCAACATTGAGCAACTAAAGAAATGGCCTAATATACATTAAATGATGATAATATAGTCAATAGTATACCGTTATATCCTTTTTAATTTTTACTCACATGCCCCACTATACACTTCACAGTTTTTCTTCATTGTGAGGAACTCTCTATCCATATTATTTTAGATATTTTGGGGAAAATATTTATAAAAAAATATTTAATTCTACTATTCCATGGAATAAGTAGCCTCTTGGGAATTTTTGTTCTGTATTTACATGAATTATTGATCATTAACCCCCTCAATGTGATTGATGGAAATAAAAAGATTATCTTTCTCTATATATTAGAGTACATATAATTTATTATCAATTGGATAATCCATTGTTCAGCGATGAGGGGGTCAGATTATCTAAGAAAGGCAGGGGATTTTTTCTGATGAAAACCCCAACTCCAACATGATCCTTCTTAAGAGGATTAGGGTGATCTACATGGTTCATGTTAGTATGCATAACATGATCTATTTGAGACAGTAATGCTATGAATTTTTCATCTCCCACTCTAATAAGGTTGTGCATATCATTGCAGAAATCATCACATTTCTTATCATGTTTATTGTAGTCCTAGTTTCTCATATATCCCTACATTAAATAAAATAAATAAACACATCTGATGATCATACATTTACATAATAAAGGTAAACATATAAACATAAAAATAATAACTCACCAATGATAAGTATGCCATGGCATATTTACCACTACGTTTTAATCACTGTTATCCATGTTATTGTTTCTTATTAGGTTTTCTAACAAAACAATTCATTTATGTCATTTATAATTCTTTTTAGAGAGTTTGTGTCATTAAAAATCATATATTTTATGAGACTAAAACTATTTTTGTAGAAAGGCTTTTTGTCATGCACCATGTGATGATTGAGTCTAGATAAATGTGCCTTTTTCATGGTAATTACCCTTAGGTACCTTTTTGAGAGTGACATATCCAATTTTAGTATTCACACAATGATGTATTTTCTTAAAACCACTCACTATATACTTCAACATTATTCTATGATATTTTCCTGAACATAGAACTATCACTAGAGTTACCCGTATACTTTTCCTTATATTTTGCACGAATGTTTTCCCATCCTATCTCCAAAAGATAACAATACCTTTCCTCAGATACCAACTATGGTGACCAAATTATTTTACACAAGCTATAAAATCATTATTAAACATAAATATCCATTAATATGACACAATGATCATAAATTTAACATCCAAAATATTTAGGGAGGTTTGGATTCTTTTAAATTTAGTTGAACCCAATTTGTTTTTTTATTCAGCATAGACCCCGATAATCGTGCTTTTAGGTGGGTATGTTTGGTTTTTGGAATGAAAGGTAATAGGGGGATAGATTTTGGCTGTAAAAAAAATTCAAAATGTGAATCAATCTATCCATACCCTGTGATTTTTTTTTTAGTTTAAGGATTTAATAAACACCATGAATCCCATTCATGATGTGAACTATGTCTTCCAAGAAAAAAACCCATGAATTCATAATGTGACTTCCATTAATATTTTGAATAGGTTGTGATCCTTTTAAAATGAGTTAGAATCCTCCATATTAACCTATCTCTTTATTTTATATGGTAGAACACATGAAGAGTTCCTCCATCTGCTAAATCATGGATTTTAACCCCCTCTTCTATCCAATCATTGATTCTTTCACCATTGATCATGTTGGATTCCTCTCACTAACAACAGTGATCTGTTACCTTCTTTTCTTGATTTATCTCTCAATATATGGTGTAACTTGTGTGTGATATATTATGGATAGTTTCTATATCATTTTTATTTTTAATAAATACCTCTCATTATAGAATAAGATAAAGGATAATATTGGATGAGGAGAGTACTTCTCACCAATGGTAGCCAGTCTAGATCTTTTTTCATAATGTCTCATTTTTTTATATGGTCTATCAATTTTTTTGTGCACTGAACCATTTGGGTGAAACCTCATAAATACAAAATTAATTAAATTAAATGAATTTTCCACACTTAGTGTAATTATAGAAACCCACATATAATCATCATAAGATGACTACCTCGACCTGAGCCACCCCTAAGGGTGTTTCTTCCTTAAAGGTAAAGGATCCTCATGAATTAGAATATATTTGATCTACCTTTTAAGGTGTATTTAATTACAACTTTTTAATATAAATTATTTTTTGATTTGGGAAAATGGAAATTGTTGGTCCATAGGAATAATCCTTTTCCATTCATGTTGTATCTTGTATTAACCATATAAAATGAATTTTTCATTAGGACTAAAATGTATTATGGAATGATATGAGTTTAATACTAGCTAAAATTCTTATTCCATACCATTATGAAGGTGATAAAAGATTCCTCATTATGTATTACTTGGATGGGGTCATTATGAATAATAATTGGAAGTTGAAATCAAATTATAGCTTGTCAAGAGTGATACATGGGTTATTTATAGAACACCAATGATGGGAACACTGAGTATATTTCTGTATATATCACATGGGTGATACATGGGTTACTTATAGTACACTGTGTATGGTCTCACCAGGAATAGGTATTTATGATTCTCATTTGTGATACACGGGTTCTTTATAGAACATCGTGGGTGGGATCACAAGTCGGTTGCTTAATTATTCTCATGAGTGATACATGGCTCTCTACTAGAATACCTTGGATGGGATCGATTAAAATTTTTACCATAGAATTCCATGAGGGAAACTGAGTTCTAGAAGTGGTAAAACATGGATGTAATTTGGTGGTTATGAACTATACCATGACTTGAGTGAAACATGTGTCCTTATTTGGGTCCCTTTGATTTAATCCTGTTGTTATTGGTTTATTTTTGTACCTAGATAAGTACATGAGTTCATTTTTAAGGGATGCCTTATCCATTCATAGGATGAAAATTAATAATGAACTAAGGATTCATTCTCCAATCCAAATAAAATTCATGGGTTTGTTCCTTGATTTATACTTTACTTATTTGGTGGCCCAATTATATCTCCAAGGTCATATGCCATGGGGGTAGTGAAACATTCTAACAAGTAATAGTGAATTCCTTGGGCTTGTGCCTTAGGTCCCAAACATCGCTTCTTATATATATATATATATAGACACACACACACACACACAGAGATATATATATATATATATATATTTAACTGTATTTATGTATGAGGCCTATATATATGTTCTTATATATATATACGTACATTTAGTGTGAAATCTCTCCAGAGATATCTGACTTTGGATAAAGAAGGTATTATCAGTCATGTTCCCCATGAGGAACCCTTTCAGATGTGATGTATTTATTTACTATGATACATTTATTATTACCTATTAAATGCTTATCTTTTATGCATCGATTGGACTATTGTAGACAAAATTGGAGGTAGAAAACTATGCATATTTGAAACCCTATTTAGGTCGCCGGTTGGTACCTAAACAGACCATGTAGACGTGGTAAGGGATAAAGAAAAGAATCTAGATTTACATTCCTAACATTCAATTTTTGTAAGGAGTACTGGATAAAAGGTATGTGCTTATGCTTGTGATTCTAGTGGAAGAAATTTTTTCCATTTTATATTTTTATAGCATGTTATATATTTTCATATACTTTTATCCTGTTTATATCCCATTTTTATAAATTTAATGATCTAAGAATCATTTTTTATATTATATTGATTCATCTTCTTCGTGCTTATTATATCTAGGTTGTTATTATTATTCCAATTCTGATTGTTTATTTTTGTTCATACTATTTGCAATAAATTTATATATCTATCCTACACTCAGATCATGTTGGTATAGTCACACCAATATAATATCATATACCATCACTACTAGTTAGTGGCATCTAGTGTATGGGAAGGCATTATTGAGGTTATGTGGCTATATGGGTTCTGCTTTTAATGATAGAAAGGGTACCTGATGATAGAAATTAGTATTAGATCTATTTTCACTTTTTCATTCTATTTCAATATTAGAAAGGTGACTATGAAAAATTTAGTATTTTCTAAGGATCATATTCAAGGGATTATCAAACCCACGTAGAGGGGAAATCCAAATTATCTTTGTTGAGTTAATAATATTTTGGATTTTTTCTATTAGAGTTAAATAGATTTCACCATTTGGTTACACACATGTATTGTGGTGTTATTATTATTGACATTATTATTATAGAATTATTTTTCCCTCTATCTCGGTATAGTAAGGAGGTATAATCACATTCATCCTTATAGGAACCTATTGATTCACATGTGATGCATATTACATGGTATATTTATATTCTGTTTATTTTATGTAGTATATTAATGGTTTCATGACTATTATGTATTTCAAATATTTTAACACCTCATGTAGGGATTGATTAGTTGTATTAATTAAATTGTATTCATCAACCTAAATTCTTGTTACCCATATATGACACCTTAATTAACCAATTATTCCATGTTTGATACATATACCACTAATCCATTAATATATCCTCCTATTTTTCTACCTGAGGTACCTCCTTATATTCATAATATTGGTGTATATTTTAGTTTCTAAGAGAGATCCATGTGCTTCATGTAGTCTATACAGGAAGATCAAAAACCTACCCCTTCTTTGGAAATTTTGAGGTAAGAAATCCAGTAATAGAATCCTCCCACCTTCACAATGGATGGTAGTCTTGAATCAACTGATTCATGGATAGAGGGCACGTTATTAATCTTTGATTATTTGGTGATACCTCCCAAGTATAGGGTCCTGAAAAAAACTTATATTTATCATTATTTTCTCAGATTTTCCTGATGCCATCACTTAGGCCGGTTGATATCAGGGTATGGTCTATGTGGACATAAAGACTGCCTTATATGACTACTTCATCGCATAGATTGTAAGAATATATTATGATAGAATTTTTATTCACCTATAATAGAGTGATATTTTTAGTAGAGAGTATTTAGACTGTATCACCTAGATTCTATGCTTTGCACTAATCCTCTCTTGTGATTAGTTGAAAACAGTGAGATGGTTTTAGGGTGGGATTTTTTATACCTTATAAACACAGTTAAATGTATTTCGGCTATCCACCAATTCATGGATAGTGACCCTGGACATTATCACTAAGAATAAACTGATAAAGGTACATAGTGGGAGCCTAGGTAGTTTAGTGTTTTTATAGGGAAGTGGTTCATTTAGTGGAAGGAAATTTCATATCAAGTCTGTTTATAGGGGGAAGTGCATATTAGAAGACAAGCACAAACAGTTATGTGGTGTGTCACCAGTGTTGTAAGCTAGGACATAAGAAGACCCGTTATATAAAGGATACAATTGAGTAAAGATATTTTTAAAGTATGGGGAACTATCAACATTTCATCTAGGAATTACCTCCAATTACTAGTGAGAAGAGATCTTCACCAACTCTCGGTTGGGGTCAAGGATAAATAGCTACACATCAGGTAGAAATTTGGAATACTACCAACATGTTAGGCCAAGTAGGTGGATATGGATGTGGAATCCATATTTTATATTTGTATCCCCAATAAACAAGAACTATGACGGTTAGATATGTTGTTTCTCATTGATGTAGATGAGGCCATATTTATGAAATGCAGCCTACTCCTAAGGGGTTCAATAATAGGCATTCTACTGCTTGAGGTAGTATTATTGTAGCCTCTATGTTTATTTATACCTTGTTGGATACATTATATTCAAATTCATTCATATATCCATCAATAATGGTTTTTCTGGGCCTATAAATACTATATTTATGGGGCATGGGGACTATTGACACACCACTGGAGATATGAAATAAGAGGGTACATCAATGTGAGGAGTTGAACCAATGAGATAGGTTTGTACTGATTCTTACAGAACCTCTTTTTTCTTAAAGATTGTGGTCCATGAAATAATACTCATAATGGACTGGTTATTTACCCAGTATGATCATGTTTGTTGTGATAATTGAAGGGTTTCCTCCATATCACTCGAGTGC
This sequence comes from Viscum album, assembly GCA_963277665.1. Lineage (NCBI taxonomy): Eukaryota > Viridiplantae > Streptophyta > Magnoliopsida > Santalales > Viscaceae > Viscum > Viscum album. Next base: position 572,902,709 of record OY728121.1, on the reverse strand, counting down.
AATAATTATATTCATAATGGACAAATGTATGTCCATGATAGTCATGATAGACCTAAAAATTGTGGGTTGGGTGGAGTGATAGTTGAGATTCATAGTCTCTTTATGAGTTATATGAGTATGTGAAGTATTGAATTCATTCTTATAGTAGATAGATTCAGGGAAGTCTTCCCTAATAGAATTACTATGTTACCTCCTTTCAGAGGAGTGAAGTTGAACATTGAGAATGTTCTAGGATTTTCACTAGTCTCCATTCATCCTTATAATATGGATCCTATAGAGCTCAAAAAACATATTAATAAGCCATAGGATTTGGAATATATGGGTGTTATCCAACCTAATAAGTCCCCATGGGAATTACCAATGATATTCACTGAGAAAGAAGGTGACGTCCTCAATAAAATCAAGGAGTATCAATGGTTGAATCATTTTATGGATAAAAATTGTTATCCACTACCTTTTATAGAAAACTACTTTGAATTGATCTAAGGAGCGATGGTTTCACCCAAATTCTATTTGATGTCAGTATACTGTCATGTTCATTTGAGACCATCATACATACCACGTATGATAGTCTATATTAGATATAGAATGTATTAGTATATTGTTATTCCATTCATTCTTATAAACATCCCATAATTTTTCATTGATATAATGAATCAGGTCCCCCCATATCTATGTTCATTTATGGTTGTCTACATGGAAAATATCATTGTGTATTCTCACAATCGGCATGACTGGGTAAAACAACATGATATCATATTATATACCCATATATGATTCCATCGATTTGTTGAACTCAAAAAATTTGACTTTTAAATGGATAAGGTTTACTTCCTTGGTCACCTAATATCAGAGAAAGAAGTATCAATTGACCTAGATAATGTCAGAGCAATAATTTCCTTAGATATTCCCATGAGTTTCATTGAAAAAAAAAACGTTTATTTGGGATAACTATATATTATAGACATTTTATTCAAGAATTTCCAAACCAAGAAGTACCCCTCAGGTGCTTCACTAAAAGTTGTGTAATTTTTTTACAGTCAAATGAATGTGATACCATCTTTCAAAAGATTAAAGGGAGACTGGATTCAGCATAGGTCTTGTTTCTCCTAGAGCGGCAAAGAAGTTATAAAATTTATTGTAATGTTTCGAGAATTGGGAATAGAGTAGTTCTGATACATGGTGATCAGGTTAGGGCCTATGGGTCCCACAATCTAGGACATAAAGAGTGTAATTACCCTATGAATTTCCTCGATCTTGCATATTTGGTTCATGATTTTATTTAGGAATTATCTATTGGGGGAGTGGTTGTTTGTTTACATTGGCCATAATAGTCTGAAATAAATTTCCACATTGTTTGATATGAATCTTTGGTATCACAGTGGGTGGAATACTTAAAATCGTTCAACATTGAGATCGTGTATACACCAAGGAAGTTAAATTTAGTAAGTGATGCATTGATATAGAATCCCCAATCTTGGTCATTTCATGATGCCATCAATGAGTAGTGGTTGATTTCCCTATTTTCTAAGATTCACCTGGAGGTTCCATAATATCATAGGAATAATATTTGATAATATTTGTAAATGACATATTCTTATATAAAATGAGTAAGAATGAGACCACTATCAGATCCTGAAGGCTTGGTCTTGAGGGAGAGAGTCTAAATAGAATACCCACAGCCTGCTCAGTGTATCAATAAGGAATAGATTTTATGCATCTGGGGATGTATCTAGGTTTCTTTAGATATTTAGGAAGAATTGATGGTGGAGACCAATACATCAATCTTGGAACTAAACCCTATTAATATAAATATGTATTGATATAAACTTCATTAGTATCGCTCGTTTAATATAAAGAGATAGATCACAAGTTCTACCATGCGATATTCCACTTGCCAATACGTAAAGGAAGAGAAACAGTGTCCTCATGGACCATTAGAACCTAGTTCATTCCATAGTATAAATGGGATGATGTCAACATGGATTTCATAATGAGGTTGTCAAGATCCCCTAGAGGCTATGACATGTTATGTGTGACCCTTAATTGATTGACCAAGGTCGCACACTTTTTAATAATGACAAGGATCATTTCATTAGAAGTTATTGGAAGGATTTACCTTCCTGAGATTGTATTCCTTCATGGTATGCATAATTATTTAATATTAGATAGGGATGCTTGATTTGTGATACAATTCTAGTAGGGGTTTTAGAGAAAACTGGGTTCAAATGTCTATCAGAGTATGACATACCACCCTCAGGCCCAAAGGATATTCGGAGCAAATGACCTGAGTGTTAGAGACAATTCATCAAGCATGCATGTTTGATTTTAGAGGTTCTTGGGATAATCACCTACCTCTCATAAAGTTTTCTAATAATAACACAATTAATGAATCTATTCAGATTGATCCATATGAGTCCCTATATGTTAGGCCATGTAGTTCAACATTTTTCTCATTAGTGGTAGGTGAGTTTGGGATACAAGGACATCATCTCATTCTATATCATTCATATAATGTACAACTTATTCTGAAGTGGTTAGTTATAGAACAATCTCTACAAAAATATTATATCTATTGTAGATGATGGAATCAAGAGTTCAAGGTCGGACATTGGGACTTCTTCATGTTTTTTCTAGACTGGTTCACAGATTGATTCTGAAATAGTGAATGTAATGAGGCCATTAAATCAGGTCTTTTGAGATCATAAATAAAGTCATGAGGGTATCCTATCAAAGGGTTTTACTTTAGAGGTACCATGAATATCATAGGATATTCTACATATTTTAGTTTTATCTTTATTATACTGAATCATCTCATTAATTTGATCCTGATGATATAGATTTAGAGATAGATATGTCCTTTGATGACCATCATATATATATAATTAATTGGGGCATGAAGGACCATTAGGAAAGTTATTTCCTCTGGTATGTGTTTTATGGTAGCTTGACTGTGTATATGACCTGATCTGGGAGAGAGTGGTCGATATACATTCTTGGTGGCTAAAAATTTTATCATACAATTTTTTACCACCTTAAGAAGGGAAATTTAGTGTTGTGTAGTTTTAATGAGAGGAGGTTGAGAAATCCAAAATTTTCATATATGTATGGATTATCTTCATTTTGGTGGAATCCTTATTATGTCTTTCTTTGGTCACATACCACGATAATTGTTCCTTTAGGTTAGATGGATTATTTTTGTAAAATAACATAACTAAAGGATGGATTATAGCTGAAGAACCAATTCATAAGGTAAATTAAATTTACAGAGTGAATGAAATTAACAATGTGATTCACTCTAGGAATAATCCAAGAATTTTTATTATAAGATGTGAATTCAATATTGGATGTCAATCCTATTCATGATATGAACTGGTTTTTCTTGGAAAAAAGAGAGTACTGAAGGAATTCCCAATTTCAATTCCATTCACATTATGAATATCTTAAAACCCTTTTAAAATGGAAGAAACATCATTTTATCATATGTTTTCTTTTCACTAGCAGTAGCCATGTGAAGAGTCTATCCCTCACCTAAAGTAACTATTTGAGCCCTCTCTTATGTTTATCTTCATCTCCTACACCATTGGTCACATTAGATTTGTATTAGCAATAGATTTTGTCTCTTACCATATTTTCATAGTTTATCCCACCATCATTAGTGATCTTTTGGTGTTATCTAATATGAATTATTCTCAGGCCATTTGTATATTTCATATATTTTTCCATTTCTTACTTAATATTAATTCTGATAATGGATGGGGATAGTATTAACCAACAAAATTAGGCGGTATTGTTTTTTCCTTAATGTCTCATTGTTTTATATGGTATGTCATTGTGTCGTGCACTAGACCCTTTTAGTGAAACCACCTAAATGTCACACTATGTAAATTTAATGATGTTTCCATGCATAGTGAAATTCTACCAAACAATGAATCATCTTTGTAGGATGACTACCTCAACATGAGACACCCCTAAGGGTGTTCTTTCTTTAAATTCCTAGGAACCTTTTGATTTGGAATTAATTTGAACTACCTTGTGAGTTGAATTTAATTTCCCCTTGTGGATTTTATTTATTTATTTATTTAGACCATGGGGAAATGGAAGGGTGCAGGTAAAGGAATTTTCACATCATTTTATAGCATAAAATATCCATATTAAATGAATAAGAAAACTTGACTAAAATGTATTTTTTAATATTATGTGTTTAATTCTAGATATAGTCTTTATTTTATACCAATCAGAGGATGATAGAAGGTTCTCAATTAATTATCCTTGGATGGGATTGTCAAGGTTAATAATTGGAAGTTCAAATCGAATTATAACATATTAGAACTAATACATGGGTTCTTTATAAAACACCCTGGATAGGATCATTGAGAAGATATATTTATGCTTCCCATGAGTGATACACAAGTTTTTTATAGAACACCATGGATTGGATCACTATGCATAAGTCTTTATGCTTCCCACGAGTGATTCGAGGGTTATTTATTGAACAATATGTATGGGCTCCTTAGGTTGATGTCTGTATTCTTCATATGATTGTTACCTTCTTCACTAGCTGATTACCTTGGATGGGATCAGTATGCATTTTCATCATAGCATGTCATGAGTGATACCTAGTTCCCAATGTCATACACCATGGATTGAATCAAAGGGTTATGATCTATACCATAACATGAGTGATACATGGGTCTTTATATAGATTCCTTGGATGGACTCCTATGGTGATTGGTTTATTAGTGTACCCAATGTAATACATGATTTCCATTTTATAAGTCACCATTGATTGGTTTAGTAGACTAATTAATTAAAAACCAAAAATGTGGTCTTCGTGACAAATAACATGACTGGGTTTGATCCATGATTTACACTTAACTAATATGATGTCCCAAATATATCTCCAGGCTCATATACCACAAGGGTAGGGAAACCCCAACACCATTTATAGTGGACACCTTAGGATTATGTCTCGGTTCCGGACCATTAATTCTTGTCCCCATATATAAACATATATATTTATATATATAGACCATATATATATTTATATATATATATTTTCATGAAGGGTGTAATCTCTTCAAAGATATCTAGCTTAGGACAAAGAAGGTAGATTTGGTTAGGTGTCCCATCGGGAACCTGGTTCAATGTGATGTATGTATTTAGTATCTTACATTTTTTATTAACTACACACTTCATGTCATATATCAGTAGACTGTACTATTTTAGAAACTGATGGTGGTGGCCTACTAGATCAGGTCCATGCCAATGGTTAGTTCCCAAACAGACCATATTGATACAGGGAGGGGAAAGGGAAGCATCCAACTTTGGATGTATGACATACTATACTGGGATGGAGTATGGAAGTATAGAACATAAAATATGCTCATGATGCTATTGGAATACATTTTTTAGATTTTGGGTTTTCTATAGTATATTGTATATACATGTACATGTGTGTCACTGTTACATCCCCCTTTTGTATATCACATGAAATTAGCATCATTTTTTATATGATACTGATTCATCTTCAACCTGGATATTATATATTTATGGTTATTATTATTCCACTATTGTTTGTTAATTATTTTTTCCATTGGTTACTATTGTTTTATACTAATATGTTACACTCATATAATGGGGTTATAGTCTCACCATTTACCATCATAGACTATAAATTCTATTCAGTCACCTCTTGTGTATGCGGAGGCACACTTGAGGTCATGTGGCTGGCTGAGTTCAGTTACTTATGAGTAAACTGAGATTGGGATTCTGGATAAATTTCCAAGTGTCTTTGGAACACTAGGTTCATATTATATCAAAAGGAACTCGAAACATGTAATACTTATTTTATTCCCTATAGTGATAACATAAAAATAAATTTTATCTATTAAAATTACATGGGATAACCTATATTGTAACACCCCAAGCTTCCACGATATGCTTATCTTTGAATAATATAGTAGTGTGTGTTGTAAGCAACTTCGAGTTCTAACACACTGCGACCAATCAAAGTAGCCGTTATGAATATTATTACACAATTTTTGAATTTTTTTAAATTTTATCTTTCAAAATGGACATCATATTGGGATTCGGAATATCAAAATTATCTTAGGGTGAGTTTTTGGTATTTTTTTCAAAACATTCAATATTTGAAGAATAGTAAAAAACATTGAGTTATAGTTTAAAACCGAATATTTATTTAAATAATTATATATTTTATTTAATTTTTTTTGGTCAAAATAGAAACATAATACCTATATAATTTCAATTTAATTCATTGGAGTCATTTATAATAATTTTAGTTATATAAAAAATATTTAGAAATTTTCACCGTCTTTTAACCACCTCCTAAGAGAATTTGCGAATTCACATAAAAATTAATTTTACCACTTCTGTGAGTGGAATTTAGAAAATAAAAGAGACACGGTAAATATCAAGGAGTAAAATGTTGTTCAATAAGATAAAAATAATATTAGGTGAATCGTAACTTTTTACTTTTATTTACCATAGTTAAAAGTAAATATGGTAATTAAGGGTAAAAATGATATTATTATTACCCTAGAACATGTCCTAATTCTATTTGATAAGAATATTTCGACCAAAAACAACCTTAGGAATAAAATATGAACCTCTTTGGTCTACGTAGATAATATTAGGACATTTATTATTATTTAATTCAAATAAGTGTTAAAAGAGTTAAAATCAATGTTTAATAACCAAAAAAATATTTATATAGCGTTACACATAATATAAATTACACTATAAATATTCATAAGAAAGAAAAAAATATTTCTTACATAATGATATATAATTTATATTTTTTAGACATTAGATACTTTAATTTATTTATGACACAATATGATGTGGTAAATACCTAATTAATGAATTATTAAACTAATTGATATTATAAATATAAAAATAAAAGTAATTTGAGACTTTTTATGAATTACCCAAATTTTATAGATTAATATGACATATTAGGGTTGGTTAGATGAGTTTTCTTCGAAGCAATAATTATGTAATGAATTTAGCAAAAACAAAATACAAAATAGTTTCAAAATTTAAATAAAAGAGTTTTAAAAAAAAATTTATTTTATTAATTGATATTCTATTCCTAAAAATATAATGTTCTAGAAAAAGACTTATATAATTATAGGTGTATCATTAAAAACCAATTGGGGTTCTCTTGGATGTATATAGTAATTTTATCGACCATATAATATAAAAATACAAAGAGACATGATAAATGTCAAACTATTTAACTAAGAGTCAAATCTAAAATATAAAGTGAATATAGTGACCCAAACATGTATGAAACCTATTGGATGAGTGATTTTCGACTAATCCCCACCATATATGTTAGATAATAAATTTTGGAGCCATTAGAAACCGAAAATGATTTTATTATAAAATAATATGTGTACTATTCCAAAGGTCCCCCTCACCCCTCTTATAAAAGGGTACTTTCCCTAGTCTCTAATTCATGCCTTCAAATCCATTTTTCTCAGCAAACTTCTACCCAAATAACCTCTCAACTATCCTCCCTTAATCCTAGAGTCCTTCCTTTAGTCATAAATCCATCCTAAGGATCACTTTTGATCAAATCAAAAGGAAGAACCCGATGAAGAGGTAAATACCTCACCACCTCTTTCAAGTTTCTTTCTTCTTCCCCTTCCTTTCTCTTTGTTGTTTCCATTATAAAATAATAACTAAAATAACTAATATCTACTGTGATGTTATTATAAATATTATAAAACCAAATTCATTATTCTATTCGTCATTTGAATTACATTTCACCATATGTGCGTACGTACGACGTACCGTCTCCACGTCGTGGTGTAATTGTTATCCAATACATTATTATTTGGATGACTATAATAATGAAGTGTAATTTATGTAAATAATAAATATAACATGATAATAATTCTATATATATGATATAATATCCAATTATATACTGTTTTAATAACAAAAGAATGATATTGTCGCTTGTGCGTATGTACGGATTACCGTCTCCACGAACACGATGAGATTCATTCCCCATGGTATCCATTTAAGACTAATTTTTATTAGATGATTAAAAATAATGTTTAAAGACATGATATCATTCTGGATATGAATAATATAAATCCCATCCATAAAAAATATGACTCACATAACAATGAATATAAAGGAAAATTAATATGTTAACACACAAAACAATGATAATACTAAGATATTATTAACAAAGAAATGTTAAAAGATCATATATGATATCATATTAATGCATATGATTCTTGTATAATTTAATAACAATTATTTCATGACTAAGGAAAAGTACATGTTAAGGGTTAATTTTACAATCTTTTCATTATCTAAGGTTGTTTGTACATAATTATCCACTGGGACCTCTTTATCATCCACATCCATGTTTCTTAAAAATGTATTCCAAAACATTTTTACTATTTACTAGACTATGGGTTAAATTTATTTATACCCTTATTGACTTTTTATAAAATGGTTTGAAAGGAATCTTGTCATCATTTTCCAGACAAGGTCCTTTTTAACCTTTTTAAAAAAATTAACGTAAGAATATTTTTTTAACTTATACGAAGGGTGCGGCTATTTTCAACCGTTATAAAATTTCGTAGCTTCCCCTACATGATTATAAGAATGTTTTCAAAGTAAATGTTTTATTTTATTATTACGTGACTTTTAAATGATTTCAAAAAAAGATATTTTTATCTCAAATAGTTTTTTTTCATCAATGTCAACATCCTTTGATGGATTTTAAGATTATTTGAAGTTAATTTATTATGATACAAAGTTTCCATATTTTATTGAAGGTTTTGTGATATGTTTGACTATGGATGTGTTATTTTTATACCATTCAAGGTTTATGGATACAGTATGGACATATTGTATTCTTGTTTTAATAAGAATGATTAAGTTATGTTTAAACTTGTTCTTATGAGGAATGCATTGGACTTAGTAAGTGATGGGTGGATCTAGCTATAACTCCTTGATGAATCTGTAGGTCTCATGAGACTAAGTAGTGTCTTGGCACAAGTCCTTGAAAAAATATTATTTTTAGTCTTGGCATAAGGCCTTGACTATGTGGTTATGATAGTTTGGAATTATGAATTCCATCATTATGAAAGTGGTTAATGATATTGCATGTGATTATTCGACTAGTAGAATATCAATGGGAATAATTAAATGGAATTATTTCATTTTATTTTTACCTTGTTATGATAATGTTCAGATTTAAAAGTCTTTTGTTTTAGTTATACATTGCCTTAAATGTTAATGCTTATTTATGAATGATTCTGCTGTATTTTTATCCTTACTGAGCATCTGAGCTAACCCCTTTCTGTGTTTTATTTTTTTCCAGGATGTGATGATGAATTTTATGACTGTCCTACAGGGATAGTCTAAGTCGATATGAGTGTGGACTATGAAGACTATGTTGTTTTAGTTTTCTATTTTATCATGTATTGTAAGACTTATGATTGTATCTAGTGTTTCCAAGGCTACTAAGTTAATCAGTCTTTTGAGACATTATCTTTTGTGATCATGCCAATGTTATTTAATAATGCACTGACTCTGGGTAACTGTGGTCGGGGTATTACGGTTGGTATCAGAGAATGTTTAATACAAACCATGTAAGCTAAATTTAGATAAACTCTGATTAGAGAACATAGACCTAAGATGGACTTTGGGGATTGGTATTGAAAAACTTCCCAGAATTTTGGTATTGTAGATATTTTGTGAGTTTTCTGAGCAATACATCTCTATATGGATACGAGCAGGTAGAGGTTGCTCTGTCATAGATGTACCTAGGGGTAAAACCTGAAAACACCACTTTGAGCTAGACTCGGACGAGAACTGGTGCACGAAAACAGGTCTTGTTGTACTCTTAGTTACGACACTCTTGAGGGATGTTCTTTGGATAATAATCATTTTATTTAAAAACCATTATGAAGGCCATATGAGTATATTATTCCTCAATGAAAACATTTTTATGATTATGGTTTATATCCATAAACTGTTCAATTTATGTTAAATGTTTTACAAGTTAGGATTTATGTATTTCGATTCATAAACTAATCTAGTGTATTCCATTGTTTAGAAATGGAACCTAGTGAAAGGAATGGAAACCATATCATTGCATGCACTCCATATAGGGATTTCTCCAATGCACAAGATAATTATAGTGGAACTAGTGATACAACTGGTGTTGATCAACTAATCACTATACTGGGACAACTCACTCAGGTTAGGGATAATAACCTTACCCATATGAAGCACCCTGATCCACAACGTGGATGATCAATTTTATATCGCTTCATGAGGAAACAACAACCAAAATTAAATGGGAGTAAAAATACATTGGTAGCTGATCAATGGATAAGTTCTTTAGAAAAAATATTCCACGCCTTGAGGAGTAGCGAAAGGGAAAATGTGTTCATAGAAGTTTACCGCCTCACTGGAGATACTGATCAATGCTGGTCATTGACTCAAAGCACAAAGGAAGATGATGAAGTATCAAATATGGAATTTAGGGAGTTTAAAGATATTTTCTTAGAAAAATACCTTCCTCGTGACCATCAAGTAGACATAGAAAGGTTGTTTTTAGTCTGAGGAAAAAGGAGGATGAGAATGTCGCAATGTATGAGGCCAACATTACAAGGTTAGCGAGGCCTGCTACAAATTATATACGTAACCCAAGAAGTAATATTTATTGTTTCTTTGATGGGTTCAAACTGTTTCTCCATTGATCATTAGTCTCATAATCCTTCTCATCGTACGAAGATATTGTCTCATGTGCTATCATGACAGAAAAATAATTATCAAATTCTTACGACTTTAAATCAAAGCAAGAGAAGAAAAGATCTGTTGATCACTTTGGAAATGGAAATAAGGTGAAGAAGGGAAAATTTGAATATCCATACTATAGTAAATGTAGGAAGAAACACCCCGGTACTTTCTTGAAGGGAATGAGAGTCTGTTACAAGTGTGGTGAAAAAGGCCACCAAGCTCGTGATTATAAGGTAAAGAAAGAAGCTACTGATGTTCAATGCTACAATTGCAGGGAAATGGGAAATTATGCAAATTAATGTCCTAAGCATCATGGGAACATACCTTTGGAAAGGACAAGGGATCAAGTCTTAGATTATGCTATCACTACTGCGGATGTTGATGCTCCAAAAGACATGGTGGTAGGTAATTTAATGGTTTCCTCAAGTTTAGCCAATGATTTATTTGATTCTGGATCATTGCATTGTTTCATATCTTCATAGTTTGCTACAAAAAATATATATTAAAAATTTGATTTAACATTGGATTTATCAGTAAAAACTGCTAAAGGAAGTATCATTGTAATAATGTTTTGTAAATCAGTCCCTATTAGAGCATATAAATGTTCATTATCTACTGATCTAATCATCATACCCATGACTGAATTTGATATAATCTTCGGTATGGATTGGATTTTGTACCATAATTAGAAGATTTAATTTAAGAAGAGGGAAGTTAAATGTTTTGATGATGATGATAAAGAACACCTTATCATTAGAGCAGAATCATCACCACATAATTCTTTTCTAGATCCACCAACTGTAGCTCAACTGAATTCAATTATTAGGGAGGAATAGAATGAAATAATTGTGGGTGAAGAAATGAATATTCAAATATAGGATGTACCTATTATGAAAGAATATGTTGATGTGATTCCATAATATTTACCTGGACATCCTCCAGAACTAGAAATTGAGTTTTCCATTGATTTAATTCCTGGATGACGACCCATATCAAAGACCCCTTAAAGAATGGAAATTGTAGACTTAGTGTAAGTAAAGAAACAACTAGAAGAATTGATTAATAAGGGACTTATTCACCCTAGTGTTTCTCAATGGGGAGCCGCTGTCCTTTTTGATAAGAAGAAAGATGGATCTATGAGGTTATGCATCAACTACAGGGATATCAATGCTATAACAATACATGAAAAGTATCCCCTACCTCACATTGATGATTTATATGTCCAACTGCATGGAGCTCAACTCTTTTCAAAGAATGACCTTTGATCTGGATACCATTAGTTGTGTGTTAAGAAGTAAGACATTCCGAAGACAGCATTTCGAACATGGTAGGGGCATTACGAGTTTACAGTAATGCCTTTTGGACTGACTAATGCACCCTCTTTCTTCATGGATCAAATGAACAGATTTCTCAAGGAATATCATGATGATTTTGTAGTGGTTTTTATTGATGATGTCTTGGTATACTCCAAAATCTAAGATGATCATGAAAATCACTTTCGCATTATCTTGAAGACTCTTAGAATACATGAATTATATGGGAAGTTTAAGAAGTGTGAATTCTGGCTTTAGGTGATTTTTTTTCTTGGCCATATTGTCTCTATGGATGGAATCTCTATAGAATCTTCTAATAAAAGAGAAATCCAAGAATGGTTTGCACTGACGATTATAACTGAGGAACGCAGTTTTATTGGTTTAGAAGGTTATTATTGACATTTTATCCGGAATTTTTCTCGATTGGATAACCCATTAAAAAAGCTCACATGTAAAGGGGTTAAATTATTTTGGACAAAAGAGTGTAAAGAATGTTTTGAAGAACTGAATATAAAATTATTCAATGCTCCTATATTGACTCTACCATCGTGGAATGGTGGGTTTGTTATTTATAGTGATGCTTCAAAGAAACGACTTGGTTGTGTCACTATTCAGAATGATAGAGTTATTTCCTATGCATCACGACAACTATAAATTCATGAGAAAAACTATCTTATTCATGATCTAGAGTTAGCAGCTGTAATATTTTATTTGATGATATGGAGACACTATCTATATAGTAAAAAATGTGACATTTATACTGATCACAAGAGTTTGAAGTATAGTTTTTCACAGAAAGTACTCAACATGAGGCAAAGGAGATGGCATGAACTACTCAAGGATTATGATTTCACAATACACAACCACCCAGGGAAGGAAAATATGGTGGAATATTCTTTGAGTAGAAAGGATCATGGAGTTTTTAACATGATGAGATTTGAATGGGATCCTATTTTCATGGATCTAGTGAAGATGAATATGGGAATTACCATAGAAGGTGAAACGTCAATACTTTTTCAAATGGTTGCCAAACCATATTTACTAGAAAGGTTAAAGAGTTCTTCGAACGATGATGAAGAATTTCAAAAGAAGATTAAATTTGTGAATGATGGGTGATTGAGTGACTTTGTGTATGAATATTGAACATTGAAATCCGGGAAGAGTCTTTGTGTTCCAGATATGCCTGATCTAAAAAGGGAATTATTGGACGATTCTCATAGTTCCAATTTATCTATACACCCTGGGAGCACCAAAATATATAGATATTTGAAGGAATAGTTTTGGTGGGACAACATAAAGAGGGAGATTTCTGATTTTTTGTCATGATGTATGGTTTTTCAACAAGTGAATGTTGGAACATAATAGCTTGGAGGAGTCATGCAACCTCTTCCCATACCTAAGTGGAAATGGGATAATATTACTATGGACTTTGTTGTGGGACTACCAAAGAATCTTAGAAGGAACGATGCAATATGGGTCATTGTTTATCATTTTACCAAGTCAGCACATTTACTTTCTATAAGAGAAGATTTGCCACTTGAAAGTCCAGGAATACTATATATTAATGAAGTTGTAAGACTTCATGGATTACCCCTATCAATTGTTTCTGATTGTGATCCCTGTTTTACATCAAGAATCTAGAAAAGTCTTCCAAAAGCCCTGGATACTGAACTTCATTTGAGCACTGCCGGCCACCCCCAAACTGATGGAAAATCAGAAAAGACTATTAAATCCTTAGAAGACATGTTGAGATATTTCTCACTTGACTTTCAGGGTATGTCGGATCAATATTTACCTCTGGTGGAATTTTCCTATAAAAATAGCTTCCATTTAAGTATTTGGATGGCACCATATGAATCGTTATATAGAAAAAGATGACGTACACCAACCTGTTGGGATGATGTTGGTGAAAGAAAACTCATTGGCCCAGAACTGGTGGATGAAACGATGGAAAAGGTGAAGGTAATCTGAAACCACATCAAATCAGCTCAAAGTAGGAATAAGAGATATGCCGATAACCGATGGAAGGATTTATAAAATCAGGTAAGAGATCATGTTTTCTTGAAGGTATCTCTAGAGAAGGGAGTAATAAATTTCAGTAAGAAAGGTAAATTGAGTCTTAGGTACATCGGACCTTTCAAAATTCAAGAATGAATTGGGGCTGTAGCTTACCATTTGGAAATGTCGCCATGTATCTCCAAAGTTCACGATGTGTTCCACGTGTCTCTGTTGAGAAAATACATGCCTGACCCAACGCATGTACTCACCAATGAAGAATTAGAACTGGAACCTGATCTGACTTATTATGAAGAGCATGTCAAGGTTTTTGATACATGAGAACATGTGTATATAAACCGGACGACTCACCTGGTAAAGGTTCTATGGAGGAACCATAAGATGGAAGAGGCAACGTGGGAACCCAAGGAACATATGTTGAAGAACCACCTGAGTATTTTAATTTACTAATATTCTAGAAATTTAGAGGATGCAATTCTTTGAAGGAGAGGAGAATATAACACCCCAAGCTTCCATGTTACACTTCTCTTTGAATAATACTGTAGCGTGTGTTGTACTCAACTTCGAGTTCTAACACACCACAACCAATAAAACTAGCCATTATGAATATTAATACCCACTTTTTGAAATTTTAAAAATTTTATCTTTCAAAATGGACTTCATTTTTGGATTCAGAATATCGAAATTAGCTTAAGGTGAATTTTTTTTATTTATCTAAAAACATTCAATTTCTGAAGAATAGTGAAACACAATGAGTTATAGTTTAAAATAGAATTTTTATTTAAATAATTAATTATTTATTTTCAATTTATTTTTGGTAAAAATAAACACATAATACCTATATAAGTTCAATATAATTCATTGGAGTCAATTTATAATAATTTTAGATATATAAAAATTTTATAGAACTTTTCACCGTCTATTACCCACCTCATAGGAGAATTTGCAAATTCACATAAAACATAATTTTAACTCTTTGATGAGTGGAATTTTGAAAATCAGAGAGACATGGTTAATATCAAGTAGTAAAATTTCATTCAATAAGATAAAAATAAATTTTGGTGAATAATAACTTTTTAATTTTATTTTCCACGGTTACAAGTAAATATGGTAATTCAGGGTAAACAATGATATTATTATTACCCTAACACACGTCCTAATTCTTTTGGATAAGTATAGTTCGACCAAAAACAACCTTAGGAATAAAATATGAACCTCTTTGGTCCACTTGGAATAGATTAGGATATTTATTATTATTTAATTCAAAAAAGAGTTAAAAGAGTTAAAATCAACATTTAATAACTAAAACATTATTAATATAGGGTTACTCATAAGTTAAATTCAACTATAAATATTAATTAGAAAGATAAAAATATTTCCAATATAATGGTAATTTATTTATATTTTATAGTCATTAAAAAATTTAATTATTTATGACATAATATGATGCAGTAATTACCTAATTAATGAAATATTAAAATAATTGAAATTATAAATATCCAAATAAATGTAATTTGAGACATTTTAGGAATTACACTAATTTTTTAGTTTAATATGGCATATTAGGGGTGGTTATATGAATATTTTTCGAATCAATAATTCTATTATAAATTCAGCAAAAACAAAATACCCAATAATGTCAAAATTGACATAAAAGTGTTTTTAAAACAAATATTATATTATTAATTGGTATTCTATTCCTAAAAATTTGAGTTTTGGCCAAAAGAATTATATAATAATATATGTATAATTAATGAACCACTTGGGGTTAGTTTGGAAGTATATAGTATGTTTATTAACCATATTATATAAAAATACAAAGAGACATGGTAAATGTCAAACTATTTGACTAAGAGTTAAATCTAAATGATAAAGTGAATATATTAACCCAAACATGTCTAAAACCTATTAGTTGAGTTTTTTTCTACCCATACCCACCTTATCCTTTAAATAATATATTTTGGATCCATTATAAACCGAAAATGAGTTTATTATAAAGTAATATTTTTAGGTTTTCCTAAGGTGCCCCTCACCCCTCTTATAAAAGGGCACACCCCTTTCTCTGTAATTAACATATTAAAAGTCATTTGGCTCGGCCAAACTCTGCCCAAATACCATATCAACTATCCTCCCTTCATCCTAGATGCATTACATTAGTCATAAATCCAACCTATGGTTCCCTTTTGATCAAATCAAAAGGAAGAACCCGAAGAAGAGGTAAATATCACACCACCTCTTTCATGTTCCTTTCTTCTTCCACTTCCTTTCTCTTTGTTGTTTCCATTCTAAACTAATATCTCAAATATTGTAAATATACTATGATGTTATTATAAATATATTACAACCGACATCATTATTCTATCCTTACTTTTAGTGACATTTCACCATACGTGCGTACGTACGGCTTACGGTCTCCACGTCGTGGTGTAAGTGTTATTCAATACATTATTATTTAGATGGGTATAATAATGAAGTGTGATTGAAGTAAATAATAAATATAACATGATAATCATTCTTTATATGTGATATACCATCCAATTATATATTATTTTAATAACAAAAGAATGATATTGTCGCTCGTGCGTACGTACGGATTACCGTCTCCATGAACGCGATGAGATTCATTCCCCATCATATCCATTTAAGGCTAATTATCATTAGAGGATTAAAAATAATTTTTAAAGAATTGATATCATTATGGATATGAATAAGATACATCCCATTCATAAAAAATATGACTAACATAACTAATAATATAAAGGAAAATGAATCTCTTGACACCCAAAACAACAATAATACTTAGATATTATTTACAAATCAATGTTTAAAGATCATATATGATATGATATTAATGTATGTGATTCTTGTATAATATAATACCAATTATTTTAACATTATAAAAGACTTTACCCTACCCTCGACAAGATAAAATTACAAGGTAAGGGTTAATTTTACAATCTCTTCATTATCTGAGGTTGTTTATACGTAATTATCAACTATGAACTCTTTATCATCCACATCCATGTTTCTTAAAAAAGTATTCAAAAACAGTTTTACTATTTACTAGACGATGTGTTAAATTCATTTATACCGTTGTTTGAATTTTTATAAAATGGTTTGAAAGGAATTATTCCGTTGTTTTCAAAACTAGGTCCTCTTTAACCATTTCGAAAAAATTAAGGTAAGAATGTTTTTTAACTTATATGGAGGGTGAGACTATTTTCCACCATTATAAAATCATCGATGCTTCCTTTACAAGCTTATAAGAATATTTTCAAAGTAAATTTTTTATTTTATAATTATGTGACTTTTAAACTATTTCAAAAAAAGAGATATTTCTATCAAATAGTTTTTATTTCATCTATGTCAACATCATTTGATGTATTTTAATCTTATTTTAAGTTTATTTATTATGATACAAAACTTCCATATTGTATTGAAGGTTTTGTTATATTATTGACTGTTGATGTGTTATTTTTATACCATTCATGGATTATTGATAAAGTATTGACATTTCTTATTCTAGTTTTAATATAAATGTTTATATAATGTTTAAACCTGTTCATATGAGAAATGCATTCGACTTAGTAAGTGACGGGTGGAGCCCGTCATAGGTCCTTAATGTATCGGTGGGTCTCATTAGACAAAATAGTGTCTTGGCACAAGACCTTGACGAAATCATATTTTTATTCTTGCCCCAAGGCATTGACTATATGGTTATGATAGTCTGACATTATGCATTCCATCATTATGAAAGTTGTTAATGATATTGCATGGGATTATTCAACTAGTAGAATATCCATGTGAATAAGTAAATGGAATTATTTCATTTTATTTTTTCCATTTTATGCTGAAGTTCAAGTTTAAAAGGATTTTGTTTTATTTATACGTTTCCTTAAATGTTTATTATTATTTATGAATGTTTTTTCTATATTGTTATCTTTATTGAGCATCTGAGCTCACCCATTTCAATGTTTTATTTTTCCCCAGGATGTGTAGATGTATTTTTTGGCTGACCTGCAGGGATAGTCTGAGGGGATATGAGTGTGGACAATGGAGACTATGTTGTTGTATTTTTCCATTTTATCTTGTAATGTATGAATTATGAAGCTATCTAGTGTTTCCAAGGCTACTAAACAAATCGGTCTTTCGAGAGTTAATATTTTATGATCATGCCAATTTTATGTAATAATTCACCGACTCTGGGTAACTGGGGTTGGGGCATTACATATAAAATATATAAAGAATGGGTCACCTAAAAATACCAACAAAGGAATTAAAATGATAAGTAATCATATCATATGAGTAAAAGGTATAACATGATAATATAAAAGAGAAGGTATAAGAATAATTATGTTAAACTATAAAATAAAGAGAATGGTGTAATAATATCATGGAATCATTGAAAATTTGGGAACCAAATATAAAATGACATAAACATTATTCAAGGGACGCTTCCTAGACAATACAGCAGGGTATACAAAGTCCCATAATATATTATTTTCACTCCCTAATCTCATACTAGCCTCCTCATTAGACTATAGCGTTTTTTAATGCATTAGAGCACCACTATGACGCACCCATCATATAATTTTCATGACCTATGTTTTTTAAAAAGTCATTCATATGGAATAACATATGAATTACCCTAGTAATGAATATGGGTTTCATAATATTTCTTCATATCATCAATAATGGAAATTTCATAATTATGGAATTTGTAAAATTTTCATAAGGAATTTACTACCCCATAAAAGGAAGAGATAATAAGGTAGGTATATATGTGACAAACATATATATAGAATTTATATGTATTATATAACTTTAAAGTGATATCTAAATGGATTTCCAAAGAGAAATATCATAACCCCAAGGAGATTGTGGTTTAGATAGATCTCGTACCTTGAGCCCGATTTTTCATGTTCATTTTTTATCTTCTGGAATATTAAACATATGTTATATCTTTACTTGAATAGGAAAATTTTTATTTTTGTATTCCATTTATATTAATTGTCACCATGTAATATTCACTTACATAACAATTTAAATTCATGTCAGACACTTTAATAATAAATAGGTCATATTTCAAAAATCACATTGGTAAGATGAATATGGTGAAAGTGATTATTAATTCTTCATCTCATAAATATTAATATTAATATATTTATGATTTTATACATAAATTAAAATTCCTAAACCAACCATGAAATAAGGTTGTAAAAATGAACTATTTGACCATCATGGAGAAAATATGTCTTACATACACCAGAGTAATGCTTCAATTTTTTGAAGATCATGATTGAATGAGGATAGTTACTATTTTATATTTCTAGTATGATAATTATATCATCTATATAATTTTATTTCATTAAATTACCATACATAGACCATCCATGGTATGCGATAATAATAATGAATCACAATTCTATGTGATGCTATATTGCACCGTACACACAAACAGTTTTATCATTTATTAAATCCATGATAAGGTAATAAATTTTATGATATATATTTTTTTAAAAAAATTATAAGATATTAAAAATATATAAAAAATTTAATCTTAATTACCTTTAGTGTAATGAGAAAGTGAAAAAATGAATCGCATCACTTCACGATGTAGTAGTTTTATGTACACACAAACGATGTCATTTTATCCTATAAATAATGGAATATAAGAAGTTATATATGATATTATAATTTAAAAATTATAATAATATCATCAATATATATGCGTTAGTCCAACATACACTTGATCAATGACTTCTTTTCCAATTTTAGGGAGGAGGATATTGTTTTAGGTAATTCCCATAACATAAAAACATATAAGTATATTGAAGATAAAAAATTTGTTTTATAATAATGGTTTAATAGTATTTAAAGGATGGGGAAGAAGAAATAAAATAATGTGCTTAATTAAGGACATTACATCTTCTTCAGACAATTTCTTTTGATTTAACCCAAACACTTCTTAGTTTAGGTTTCAGACAAAAATTAGGATTATTGGATGAGTTTATGGAATTAGATAAGTGATTTGGGTAAGAAATGGATGAATCAATGTGTTCTAGAACTATGAAATTAAGAAAAGTGGTAGTATCTTTTTATAAATAGGGGATACACATTTGGAATTTTTGAAAAGAAACAATTACACCAATGTTTTTATCATTCAAAAAAGGATCTAAAATGGATAATTATTGAGACATAGAATATATATGGTACAAATATGACCTTAAATTAGTAATTAGAAAATCTGAAAATAAATTTCAACATGTATAACACCATTTTGTCCCCTGTTAAACATGTTTATAGTTTAACTTTGGTAAATAATTTTATGTGTTTTCACAATTAATTATGCTAAAAAATTACGATGGATATACTAGATAATGTTAATTATGATTATTAAAAATATTGAATCCATTTTTACATATTAAACTCACCTATGTTGAATATTTTAATTTAAAATTAAACCCTCAAATTTTTCAAAAAAATCTTTCCAAAATAAAAACATTCTAATGTTAAAAGGGTTTTTATATAAAAATTCAATACACAATTTAATCCAATGACATAATTTGTGTTAATAAATATATAATTAAACTAATTATAATTTTAAAACCACATTAAAAAAAATTGCGCGTGTATATTTTTTAAACCAAAGGTAGTTTCTAATATAAATAATAATTGTTTAGTACTAATAAAAAATAAAAAAATTCTAAAAATTTCCAAAAATATACCTGGAGATGATTTTGATATGATGATTTCAGAAATTAATATTATTTTGTAAAATAAATTTTCTATGATTACTATAAATTAATTATATTTTTTGTGTAAAAAATGATAATAATCCACCTTTCAAAAAAAGGATGTTCTTTATGAAAATGTTTATTTCACTTTTAAATGGTTCTTATTTTATGTATTATAAATTGATAACCATTGAATTTATTTTATACATGTGTATAAAATAAGTTTCACATTTTACAATTCATAATTCATTCCTACCAATTAAATGGACAGGTTATAGTGGTCGTGATTAAATAATAGTATTTTAATAGAGTATTATGTTTTTTTCAAGTAGATTTTGTGTGAATCACAAGATGTGAATGAGATTAAATTTATTTTGAAATAAATATATCATAATGTCTTTTTGTGTTACAATAAAATCTCATGTGAGAATAAATTTGTGGATCCATTAAAGAATAATTTTATTCAGAAACGTATTAGGCCAACAATTATTACCGAGATCTGTAGTTTTCTTGGGTGGGATACATTCTGCTGATGTTATATTAGAAATTTATCATGGATAACCAACCAAATAAACATATAGATATACATGTTATAATAGTTCCATTGGATAGATTAATTTTATAGAATTATCAAGGATATGAAAATAAGGATGTTTAGTGAACTTATGTCCTCACGACTATATGAAGGAGATGTATTTGTGATCTATATTTATGCATAAAAGAAGGAAATTTGATGATTACTAATGAATAATGATATGGTGGTAAATTATAATGAACTCTAATTGAAAATCAATGTGAAAAGTTACCCAACTCATGATTTATAGTTTGCCATGGCAATATATGAATATAAAATATAGAGGCGTTATCTTTATGGTGAAATATGTGATATATATTCTGATCATAAAATATTGAAGAATATATTATCATAAAAAGAGTAGGATATACACCAATTTATATGGTTAAAGTTTATTTATGATTATTACAGTTTAATACATTACCACCCTATGAAGGAAAAAATCTTTTCTAATCTTCGGAGTCAAAAGGAGGAGGATAGTTTGTTTATGATATGGATTGAAAGAGGTACAACACTTATGGATTTTTAAAATATGGATCATGAAATCATTTGTAAAGGGAAAATTTCAAATATTTCTCATATGAATGTTCAACCATCCATCCATGAGAGGATTAAAGAGGTCCAAAAGAAACATGTAAATATAAATAAGTGATTAATGTTCATGTGAATGAAATGATATATATGGAATTATTGGGTTTAAAAATTCAGTATATTTCCTGTCAAAACCATATTTAAAGAAGGAACTATTTGAAAGTGATCATAATTCTTAATTTACTATTCATACAATATTTTTGAAGATGAATCGAATTCTGAAAGATTGTTCATTCTATGATAACATGAAAATGGATATTATTTTATATGTATCAGGATTCATTGTATATAGTTACGTTAAGTCTATGATAGTGAATTCTAAGGATACATTATAGCCATTACCCAAATAGTAATAGAAATGAGAAAAAATCCCTAGGAATTTCATCATTAGACTCCCCCAAAAAATCTAATGGAGATAACGTTTTTTGGATTGTAGTCCATTTCCTTATGAAGTACATAATTTTCATTACTATCAGACAATATTTTCCTACTGATCTACTTTTGAGTATATATAATATGTAAGTGGTATGGTTTCATGGAGTATCATATTCTATAATATCTAATCAGGATCTATGATTTACCTTGAATTTATTGATATGTATTTATCATGTTTTAAAAACATATTTAAACTTATTCACTTTATAGCATCCTTGGATAATGGATAGAATGATAAGAAATTTCAAAAACTATAATATATGATGAGATCTTATTATATGGATTTCAAAGGTGCTTTGTATCAAAACCATCCTATAGTTGAATATTCATTCCATAATTTCTTTCACATGATAAATCATATGGATAATTTTGAGTACCTCTATAAAAATAATTGTAGAACTCCAACATCATTGGATATTGTTGGGGAACAAAAGATATACAGACCTATTTTATATAAGGAAATTTTGTAAAAGATTAAGGTTGTTCAGTATCACAATATGGAAGTAAAAATTTTAAAAGATAGTTATGTTTTAGTAATCGATGAAATTTAGTGTTGGATGATATTGAAATATTATTCCTTTGAATATTTTTTTGGAATAAGGATATGATATTTGGAAATAAAGAAAAAATGATCCTTAGATATATCGGTCCCTTTGATATTCATGATCATATCAGGATGGTAGATAATTAATTATCACTTCCATCAAACCTATCTCATGTTCATGATGATTTCATTGTATCTCTCATGAGTAATTACATTACTAATCCTTCATATTTACGGAACTCGTAAGTCATACCACTGAGGTATGATCTCTTTTACGAGGAATAGTCAGTGGATATTAAAGAACATAGATAAAATTTGTTCTGGAATAAGGCCACTCAACATGTCAAAGTTTTTCACTATAAATAAACATTAATAATCTACATGGGAACCTGAGGATCTGATAAGGTATATTTAATGTCCCTAGTACTATGTTAATTAAACTGATCCCCCAAGAAAAGTCACAAAATAACCTCAAGTGCACCTCCCCATATGCCAATGTTTTCCAACTGGAAATGATGTTTTAAAATGTCACATGGGGAGACTATACCCACTTTAACAGATAGAGTAAAATAGAAATAAAATAGTTGAAACATTATGAAATAATAGTGAAAATTCACAATCAAATGTCTCTAAAAACTAGGTACAAACCATATAACAAAAAAATAAGTCATCTCATGCTAACAGTTCCATAAATGTAGGGAAACCAAAAATAAAGACAAACAGTTGAATTCTCAAAACTATCCTGACTCCACATCTATAAATTCATCCTTACACATTCCAAGCTTGACTTAACTCCCTAGAATTGGAACTTTTTCCTTGTCCTAACAAGAAAGAATGAAATATTCCCGAGTACCCAACACCGCCCAAGAAGTGTGTGAGTAAAACTGAGTAGGCCACAGATAATGATTTCTTCATAATATCACGTGTGAATATATATTCTATGAATATACTAAATAAATGACCAATAAACAAAAGAAAAACGAGTTTCATTAGTTAACAGTCTCTACCATAACCTTTTCTATCATTATTATTATTTTCTTTCATTATACCCTCTTAGGTACTTAATCCATTTTCATAAAGTCTTCCATGGGTTAGGAATATGTATTATTTACACAATAGTTTAAAACAAACATATAATATGCATAAAAGGATAAGTCAAGTCCATATCTCACTAGGGGGAAACACTTCATAACAAATACATCACACTCACCTTGAAACATCAGTCCAGCTGGTCTCATCAAATGAAACCATTAGGGGAATAAATCCTTTGGCCCTTTATCTAATCTCTGCATTCTGAGGTTGAGTTTAGAACCAGATACTATCTCAACCGATGGGTGTAGAAACTCATGTAAATACCCCACACTACCAACCCACGTACATTTTTTTATATATGCATTCACCACGCATACGATACCACCAGCTATATATAAAACACACACATAACAATCACAATCCATATCAATCAAAATGGAAATTAATATTAGGCCATTACAATTTAATATTTTTACCATTTACATTACATAACCCATTTATCCCAATTCTCATTATCATGCCCCAACCCATTAGGCATATTCAATAAATTCCCTTATATTATCCCTTTTAACATATTCATCAATTCCCAAATGAAAACCCATTTAACATATTCATAAATTCTCTTATGAAAACCTATAAAGAATATTCCTCATCTCACCAGTCATTCCCAATTTAACATGTTCTACATTTTTTTCACTATGCCACTTAGGAATTTTGACATATTTCATAAGCCATTTGACACATCCTCACTTTAACCCATTTATCCCATTCTCATGTCATGAAAAAAAATTCCTTATTCCAGTATCAAAACCCACATAAAAATATCAGTATTCCATTTTCAACTCAACTAATCATTTTAACTTGCTCAACATGGGATCTACATTATCAAATGTCAACTCTATAATAAACATTTCCAATTTGTTGTTGTGGGAATGTTAGTGCACCCCATGGGTGGACCCAAATCATTTTAATTATCCTCCATGAATACCATGAAGATCATGAGGGGTTAAATTCATCATTTAGAAAAAATATTTACCAATTATTGATAATAGGACCACATTCACAACAAGATAAATCAAAAAATTCAATGCACATGCACATGCACATCATCATTATGGGATATAACTTATAGAAAACTGACCTCGAATCTATTGATGAACACACACTTAATCATAGCCTTAGACTCAGATTCAAAAACCCATTGATTCTTCAACTATGATTCCATATGAAAATGAGGATTTAGGGATTTGGAAGAAGATGGAGTAATCTACAAGCCTGAATCAGAAAAGGAGAAGCAAGATGACGATTAGAATTACCCTGAGCTTTGATTTGCTCCCAACATCACTCCAAAATGCATAAAAAGATGGGGAACAGTCCTTGGATATTCTTTGCGAAATTGTTTCATCGTTAGGGCTATATGAGGAAGAAATGGTGAGAAAATATAATGGGAAAAATAAAATCCTGAGGGGGGAAATTTAAAATTTTCACCATTTAATGGGGTGCACAGTTTTTTGGCACAGTTTTCCAAACCATGAGAAATCACACACCTGCCTATGTCCTAGAGGATCTAATTCAAACGATTACCTAGGGAATCATGCACTTTTTGAAAAAATGTTCACCAAACTTAAGGAATTCCACTATCCATCATTTCAGGGTTTGTCTCTCCCCCATGCATTTTTTTCTATAACCATGCACCCCTCCTTATGGATAGGATTGATTGGGTGCACAATTATCTATAACCATGCCCAAACGAGGAAAAATTCACTATATGGGAAAATTCCATATTCTCCCAGGTCCTAAACCTCTAGAACACCCCCAAAACCTCCTCAAAAACAAGGTAAACATTCTGTTAATGAGATTAATGATATTTAATCAAAAATTTAATCACGGAAATACCACCATGTTGTTTGAGACCTTACAACCTCCGCAACTTATAAAGGTCCATCCTCAAGATACACTTCCATGCATCATTTAAATTCTTACGATATGAGATTAGGCCACTAAAACCTCATGTTCATCTCTCTATCACAAGTTTCTTACTGGGAATTCCCTTGATGGAATAAAAATTAAAACCCAAGGCATAGTTTAACCAAACAACTCATCCTCACTATTATCCACAAAATGGACAAGATGCTCCTCAAAGGATGTATTATCCTTAAACAGACATCCACAAACCAATCATTATAGGGAATCTAATGAAACTATGCCAAATCATCATGACATAAACAATTAGACACAACATCATACCATTTTGGAATATCCAGTTGGCACCCCATTATCTTGAACCTCTACGTAACTCATTTTCGAGATCACATGGCACCATTTTAACATGTTTTCAAAAACTCTAATGGTGAAACAACTCGACATCACATGAAAAAACAGACGGTTACCCCAATCACATTCCTTGACTTATTTCGATCAAAAACATGATATCCAATGGTCCCATTCAATAATTAAAAATCCAAAAGACAACCAAAACACTAAAGGAATTCACTTGAGAAACATGATTCAATGCTATTTTTCTGAGTCAATTTACCAAAACGGTTCTTACATGAATACCTTAAACAGGAAAAAATGGACACATCATTAAATGAGCACCTTCCCAATGTGGTGAGCCCCACCAAACCTTTTATCTTACCCCCACAACCTTCTAGTGGTTGGAACCTCCACTGTTGAAAAAGACCACTATAATATCAACCAAACATCAATAACATACCTAATGAATTAACATATCAACACACCCAAAACTTCATAAGGAATTAACCCAATATTAACATCCAAACATGAAGTCAAATCCACCAAATATGTCATCCCAACACCTTCCATTAATATACCATGAATCTGATCTCAGTCAAATTTGAATTAATTTTCAATTATCATTTTCCACTATAAACATCAAACCACAGGTAGGTCACAACTTACCACATCTATTCCTATTTATATATCATGTCAGACCATCCCCATTTTTTTGAAATATAAAAATCTTACACTTATATCACCCTACCCCCTTTTTCCTCCATAAGGAAGTTATTGACTTTAGGCCTATCACAATTTTCCAATGCACTTGTTTTGGTTGTTCCTTGAATTCTAGTATAACCCCACCACCATGGAATCCATGACCCAGTAGACCATAACTATGCTCCACCACACACATCAACATTCTGATCACAAACTCTTCCACCATCCAAAAATTTAATAAATATGGTTATGTTCTAATACACAACAATTCCAAACTATAAAACATGTTTCCACTCCAAAACACTCATGAAAATTGGACTATGACTCACCACATTCATCCCTTTCTCCTAGATGAGTTGAGATGTCCCCGACTGACTCATCTTGGAATTGCTTAGATTCACTATTTTCATGATATCACATCACATATCCAATTTTAATTCAAACATCAATACATTACTACATCACCCAAGGACACCTATCCAAGTCCATGAAATTTTTTTATGGAATTCTATAACCCTTCCTCACTTTCCTTAATCCATTACCATGTCTTACCACACCCCTTGATGACTTTTACCCCAACATTATGAATATCATTTTAAAACACCATGATCCCAAGGAAAATACATTTCTTAATCAACCACCACAATTGAGTCCATAGTAGCATCTCTAGGAGACCCATCATGTACCTCACATGTTCTTATTGGAAGCTCATTATGACTACATGAACTCAATGGTCTACTCCACACATCTAGGATTGAATTATCACTCCCTACCTTAGGAGTTTCATTATAATCACATTACTCATAGAATTACAACCACCATGATTAATAGTTTTACAATAATATAAAACCCATATCATGTACTTGACCATCTATTTTTTCCCAAAACAATAAAATTAACACCACTTGATGCATGTACCCATCTTTTGAGAATGACACATACAATTTTATCAACATTTAGTCAATCCCAAGGTACTCATCCATAAATTTGAAATTGTTTAAATTCCACCATTAAAATCTACATACACCGATGAATGAGTATAATATCCATGATAATACACATCTGACCAAAACCCATCCATGTCACTTTGCATAATTCCAAATATTTCTCAGCATACTGGGGATGATGTTCAAGTGTTTGGAAAATTATTCACTAACTAAAAGTATGCTAATAAGTGGTCGAAGAACACCACCAAAAAATAATCATCACAGATTTCATCTCCCATTATGGAACACCATGTCCTGCTAGGAATTTCAGGTTTCCCTTCCCACACATATCTCATCATCACATAACTTCCACCTCTCTAGCATCAAATGAATGCTAACTAGAAATCACCGTATCAGCATGACCATCCTCCAAACAGGAATGAACCAATGTTTCCTTTGGATGTATTACCACCACACCACTCATTTTCTTTTTTCATGTCCCTGGTAGGTAACAATCGAGACACAATAGTCCACCACACAAATAAAACTGATGGTCTATCACATAGCCACACTTCCAACTTTGGATTCAATGAGAACAACTTATGATTGTATCGAGTCAACTGTTCTCCAATTGTGATAAAATTCATTCATTACCAGTGTGTTCCTACATATATACCACATCAGATACTTCGTGGTATTTCATTTTTTAGAGACCACACACTCAAACTGACTTTGGTTCTCACAATCCAACCATCACTCGAGCCTAGCCCAACTCATGTTTCCTCACTCGACCGTGCAAATTGGTCTGTTAGCTGTATCAAACTCAGGGCATCCTACATATCTCTTCCAATAATCAAACCATTCATACAGTCAGGGGTAGACTTATCTTTCATCTTTAGCTGTGACCTCTACCCTCCTGGATAGAGTGAGGATGAGACAACTATCTGATTAAGAAGGCCATGTTCTATGGTAGTCGGTGGTAAGTGAGGACCCTCCTCCTGGTTGGATGATAAGCGATGATGATGTTCTGTGTTTCCATGGACTAGTATGGTTTCATGGGGATATATGTGAGGAGATGATGTGGGATTTTCATGATTCAGCTTCGACAGTTCATCCCAGGGTTACCAAGATGTACCGAGACTCGATACGGTAGTACTGGTGGCCGGGTATGAAGAGTGATGTAGCTGGTTTTGTTACGAGGTGTTCCACCTGTCAGCAGGTGAAGGAAAAGAATTAGAGGCCATCCAGACAGTAACAGTAGTTACCCATCCCGGAGTGGAAATGGGATGATGTCGTGATGCATTTCTTGACGGGGTTGCTGAGGTCACCTCGAGGCAATGATGTCGTGTGGGTTGTTGTGGAAAAACTCACGAAAGTATCTCACTTCTTGCCGATCAAGGATACCTTCAGTGTTGACGAGATCAGAAGGTTGTATATCCGAGAGATCATACGTCTTAATTGGGTCCCTCGATCTATAGTTTCAGATAGGGACTCCCATTTTACGTCTCATTTCTGGCAGAGTTTTTAGAGTGCACTGGGTACACAGGTGCTTCTGAACACAACATACAACCCTCAGACAGATGGCTAGTCAGAGAATACTATACAGGTTCTTGAGGAAATTCTGTGAGCATGCATCCTAGACATTGGGGTATCTTTGGAGAATCACATAACCCAATTTGAGTTTTCCAACAATAACAGTTTTCAGGAAACTATTGAGATGGCAGAATATGAGGGATTATATGGTAGGCTATGCCAATCACCCTTGTGCTGGTTAGAGGTAGGTGAGGCCGCTCTACTAGGAACACATCTCGTGCAAGAGACTTCCAAGAAGGTCCAGTAGATTCATAAGCGGATGGCTACCACATAGTATCGTCATAAGTATTATGCTGATCTCCACAGATGACCTTTGGTGTTCGTGGTCGGGGATCAGGTTTTCTAGCGTGTTTCGCTGAGGCTGGGATACAAGTGGATCAGGGGACAGGGTAAACTTTCACAGAGGTATGTGGGGCCATTTGAGATTCTGGAGAGAGTCGGGATGGTTTCTTATCAGTTGCAGTTACCTCAGAGGTATCAGACCATGCACGATGTCTTCCATGTATCTCAGTTGCACCGCTATCATTCAGACCCGTCTCACACCTTTCATCTAGAGGAGGTTGAGCTTCCAATGGATGTGTCCTTTGAGGAGAATCTGATTCGTATCGTTGACAGGAGCACGAAGGTTCTCCGAGTCCGTTCAGTTCCTCTCATACGAGTGCTATTAGATCATGGCCAAGTGTAGGATGAATCCTGGGAGCGGGAGACCGATGTACGTGCTCCATGGCCAAAGTTATTCTCATCTTTATCTTTGTAACCCTTGGAAGGGAAATTCAGGGACGAATTTCTTTAAGGGGGGAAGTTTGTAAGAACCCAGTTCTGATTTTTGAGGTATAGGTTTATTCATTTTCTCCTTTCCTTATGCGTTTTTAAGAAAATATGGGAAATGGGGAAAAATCCTAAATTTTGGAAAGTACACGCCATGTACTTTTGGCCGTGTGGGTTGGGTACATGGGGCGTGTGGCCATTCTGGGGATGAAGGGTGTAGGAACAGACTATATGCCATGTAGTGGTCCTTTACACACCGTGTAGTAAGTCGATAGGCCAAAATAGTAAGGCGTTGGAGCAGCCACCAGCTGGGAGACAGTACACACCGTGTAGTCGGGAGTACATACTGTGCACTCATGACGATGGATGAACAGTGAGGCGCTGCCGCCAGAGGAATAGTTAAATGAAGGAAGTACACGCCGTGTACTTGGAATTACACGCCGTGTACTTTGTTTTATTTCACTTAAATGGGCAGTAGCCCCCCCTGTTCATAGGGAAGGCTTAGCACCGGACGAGATGAGCAGATGGGGGAGGCCAAACCTTGGGAGATCCGCCGATCGAGCACCGAGAATCCGATCCTGCTTCTGTCGATCACATTGGAACCGCGTGGGTAATCCCTCTCTTCTCCTACCATGTTTCTTACCAATTCTTATCATAATGGGAGTTATTTAAGGTTAATCGAGTTTCATTCTTCATCAAATCTACATCGGTTTTGGGCATTCTTGGAATCGACATTCGTGTATAGCGCTCATTGTCATATAAGGTAGGTGTCTTGATGTTTGTTTTTTTTCAACTATCATGTGTTTTGTGCATTTTCGTGCCATGATATAATGTTGGGGTGTCGTGTGTCTAGGGACATGGCTATTTTAAATACCTATATTTTAATATTAGATTTAAATGTGATATTAAAATGCCGGTTGGGATCGTTTCTTAGATCCAGAACCACCCCGGGGGTGTGTTCCACTGTTTAGCCATTTGGCCAGGATACCCAAGGTTATACCTTTAAATTAGTATTTGTAGAATTGACTCGAGAGGAATTGTTTTTTAGTGCTTGTTTATATGTTGGGCATGGCCCGATCACTTATGCCTGAGGGCGGTGTTTTGCTATAGCCTGAGGGCGTGACTGTATTAGCCTGAGGGCAATGTTCTATTTCACATGAGGGAAATCATTCGTGCCTGAGGGATTGACTCTTGCACCTAAGTGTGACACTTTGTACGCCTGAGGGAAAGTTTCTGTTACACCTGAGGGATATACCTGCCATTTGGATTCTGATTACATGAGGGTGAGATTTTAATTGTCTGATGACGCTGACTGATTATTTAGAAATTCACCGTGGTGGTTTCTAAATATTAAATGGATTAAATGAATAATTAAATGTCAATATAACTGGTATATTAGTTAC
This sequence comes from Viscum album, assembly GCA_963277665.1. NCBI lineage: Eukaryota > Viridiplantae > Streptophyta > Magnoliopsida > Santalales > Viscaceae > Viscum > Viscum album. The sequence continues at coordinate 572,871,016 of OY728121.1, read as the reverse complement.
TTTTTAGTACTGCTTAGTTTATTGCATTTTACTACTCCACACTTGTTTCATGTTTTACACACAGTTGACACATGACTTTGGTGGGTGCCTTCTGAGATATATTTCTCACACCCTGTTTAGGTCTTGCTTTTCGGCCCAAACAGATTACGTTTCTGCAGGTGTGGATAAGGGAAAGAGTCCCTATACAGGTACTTGACTATTGCTGAGGAGTAGGAGGACATGGGATCGAGCCTAGGCTCGTGATGCTGCCATCTGTTTTGTTTCGTTTTGTTGTACTCTGTATTGTATTGTGTTACACTGCTATGTAACATGTTCTGACTGATTTCTTAGAACTTGTGGCATATTGCATCGACATTTATATAATGGATGGTTATAACTATTTAAGTTGTTTATTCCATTTATGTGTATGGTTTATTGATTCCTCTATTGTTGTATGTTATTATTATAGTCCGTTGCACTATAGTTTGACAAATGAGGGCATAGTTTCCCCACTATTAGACCTGGGCCCTCGCTGCTAGTCGGCAGCCTCTAGCATTTGGGGAAATGTGTTTGGGGTCATGTGACAAACTAGGTTCAGGGCACTCGTTGAGTGGCACCCGGATGTGGGATGTTACAAGTGATAAATTCCATAATAAAGCAAAATAGAAAAATAAAATTTACTAAAATGTAAAAGTCATTCGAAAATAAAAAATGAACATAATTAAGAATTTAGTATATTGACCATAATGATAATTGGGAAAGATATTATACCAATAATCTAAATGAAAAAACATTAAATGAAAGGTTAATTGAGCCCTCAAACAAACAATAATAAGACACAAACATCACCTACTATAGTCATGTCTACGTACCACTAAGATACACCATCACCATGACCATAATGGTTTCCATTGAAAAATACATCATCTGGATTTGACATGACACATTCATGAAAATATTCACTTTTATCAGTGAGTATATAAATAAAATATAGGATTTCCCCAAAACAATAAAGGAATAAAAATAAGACCAGTGGTCTCTAAACTACAATGAAAATAAGGATGAAATAACCAATAATAAAATAAAACCAAGATATGCCCCAAAAAAATAACTAGTGATATACGATAGAGCCACTCTTTATATCCTATCCATATTGGAAACAGTTACTAGTTTGAAAAATTGAAACAATTGTCTTAAAAACCCTTGTCACTCATCTAGAACCATAATAGAGAACCCATTAATTTTACAGTATAACAAAATAGATGAGGGGGAATTACCTGTATATATAGAAGACCTACACCACATGTATCACATATAAGTAAAGGGTATTCCTTACAATATCATTAATACAGGGGAACCAGACCTCATCGAGTGGTACACAACAGACAAGGGAGTACCTGACCCCGTGAACACTCTAATAACGACACCTGATCCATGTCATTTTACCTATAGATCTTAGGAGGTATATACTCATATAATCACTAATATAAAATATTATTCTAAATATATTTTCATCATCACATTCCATGTGGAAATGAAAACACCTTCACATTAACCTGTAAGTCAGGAACCATCATGGACCGACATTTTGATCATGTTATGATAGCCCAACTTAAAGGGGTATCACCATAGGACCCATTCCCCTAAATTTCATGAACCTCATGGTTTTTTGGTCATCATGATATGGAACCATTTTCTACATTTGGATCTATTTTCTTTCACTCCAACATTTTTCAATAGAATCCATCATCACTCCATGACTATACGTAAGGAAAATCCTTATGATGGTTAACCCAAATGAATGATATGTGACTCATTAATTTTATCCACCCCATAATATCATCTAGTGTTGTTCCTACACCATTTATCTACCTCTATAAAATTTATAATATTGATTCAATGACACAATCTCTTTATTCCATGACCAAGGGTCCTCACACCACAATCATGGTTCTTCAACATCCTTCATGACACAATGTAACCCACCACATTGTGACTAAAATTACTCTATAATATAATATGAAAACAAATATAAACATATTATTCTCCACTAAATGACACAAAGTCCTTTTCATGAATCAAACCTTCATAGTTCAATACAAAAACCATTCCTTGACTCAAACCTTTGTTGCATGAGTCAACCCTTCGCATGAAACACTCTAATGCCTCTTCCCAAAACTACATCAATTATCCCACATCAATGTTCCATCTAATGGCCTTCAATGACTATCATCCAATCCTACATACACTGATTATTATAGTTTTTTCTAAATATATTGGTCGTGAAAACCAAATCAAAATTTCTCTCCGTTTTGATCTCAATATTTCAATCCATCATCAATTATGATGTTTGGTGGAAATATAATAATAAAAAATATAGGGAATGGATGAGTAATAATCAAGAATATATTAGTTAGAGTATATATCATACCCTCAGGATCCATTCAACATGCATCAATCCAGTAATGAAAAACAGAAGAGGAGAAATAATACATAATCAAAAATCATACGGACAAAATATAAAAATTTCTATGGGTCTTCCAGTATGGATAGAAAATCAGGAATGAATAATAAATGAAAAAAATAATAAATATCAGAGTAAGAAGAAAATAAAAAATAAATACCTCACAATAATATCTTTCATTGATAAAGATCATTTCCACATCAGATTTTCATTGATTATTTCTTCTAGAGTACATTTGAATAGTATTCATTGTTTTTCAATATTTATATATATTTCAAGTGTTTTTTGAGACTATTTTTTTGTTTAATATCTATATAATATTTAATGATGGGTTTTATGTTTTTTTATCATATATAACATTAATCAACTAAAAGATAATTAATTAATTAATTAATTAATTTAGTCAATTAATTCCATATGAAATGACTAGATCCTAATGACCATATAGTGGATTAATATTATAACACATAAAAAGTAAAACCCCCACTAAAAGTACATCTTCAGTGCATGTTTACCCATATAATGATTATTTCGAGGGAAATACTTTTTTTCTTATGAACACACACGCGTGGACTAAGAATAATATATATTTTTTAAATATATTATTCTTGATGCCCCATGGCTCCAAAATGAATAAAATAGCTCAATAAAAAACCATAGAAATATTATTAAAAATTTATAAAGTCTCGAAAATAAAACAAATCTTGTCATTATATTGATAATTAAAAAAATATTTCAATGAATGGAGAATGATATTATTTTTGACTTGTATTGAAATTATTGAATCTTTTATGCTTTATCATTGGTAGATTACTCATAGCTATATATTTTATCAGTTTGGACATGATCTTCTCACCAAAATGGAAAATTATATTATGTCCTAACACATTCTCCCAGTTTTTTGTCAATATATACATGAACTTGTATCATTAAAATATAAATAAAATGTTGACATTGGATAATATTACTATAGTAATTAATGTTCCATCCTTAAACATAATCATTAAACAATAATTTTTTTTGAAAAAAAACCTAATTCCAATTATTTAATTGTTGAGAATCATTAAGTATATTCTCACTAAATCCATAAATAAATAAAATTTCAATAGATAAAATTTTATTCCCACTAGGTTTGGTTCATCTAGATCCACCTACATTGTGTAACCAATAAAAAATCCCCTTATATGACCCCCAATGTAATGACCATAAACTCTATCAATGAAATATCTATTATTTTGTATATTTCATATAGCATAGATCACATAAAATCATATATAGAACATAACAAAAACCATATAAATTAATAATTAATGATATTAAAGGTATTTTTAGATGTTAAGGAACCTATACTGATGAAATTGTAACTTGAACATTGGAATGGTCTTATGACCCTTCAGAATAGTAAAATCCCCAATAAAATAGTATCCTCACCATTGAAAGTATCAATAAAATATAACCATCCTATAAATGAAAATATGACATAATTATATCATAATATAAGTAAATAAATATTTTAATTATTACTAATTAAGTTCTTGTATTTTTGTGAGTCCTAAATATTTAGTTTGAATTTTATAATTAATAAAATGAATTAAATGAAAATATATTTTAATTAAAAAATTAAAAAATTAATATTTTGTTATATTATGATTTTACGATAATTTTAGGTGGCCTTATTTGTTTTTTGAAAGTATTGGGAAATCAGATATAGATTTAAAATATGTATTTTTTTAGAAAATGTTGGAATCCATTAAAAATTAAAATTATCATATTTAAAAAATTATTTTCATAAAATTGAATTAATTTTTGAATTCAAAAAATCATAAAATGTATATGGTTAATATTTGTATTTTTCTAAAATAATTGAATTTTTGGAGAATGGTAAAATCTGATAATTTACGATAAAGGATAAATACTTGATTTATTGAGTCATTTGTGATGCATGTCTGATATAATAACCATTGGTTTGAACTAACATGAAATTATTACTCTATTTAGTTTAAATATTGATCACTATTGGTTTTATTGATCAAAATAATAAAATAATGAATAAAATAATGAGAAGTCACCCCTCTACTATACTGTAAATATCACCCCTCCCCACCACTCCTCGTCAAACATTCCAAGATTTTAGATTTGTAAAATTTCAAATCAATACTATTCCCAAGCCTCTCCCCCATGTCCAGGATCTCTTGATCTCATCAAAATTCCAAAACCAATTCCCGTAAGAAGGTTCTAAAGAGTAGTATTCAAGTGGTAAAATCCTCTTCTTTTTACTTTTTTTTTCAAGTTCCATTCTATTATTATTCTCTCCTCACATCAAATGTACACATGATCATGATAAGTTTATTATAATACATATACTATAATTATTTCATATTAATCTAATATACTTACTCAAACCCCTTTCTCACACTCTTTTATTTAAAAAGAAAAATCAATGTTAGAGAGGTGCTGATTTACAACCTTCATGGATGATGGATTTTTGTTCATCAATTTCTCCTTCTAGGCTTGTAATAAAACAATTTTTAGGGTCCTAAAAGACTATAATATAAGTATTACAACATTTATTATGTTATTTATGTAACATATTTACATAATATAAAATTATAAAACAAAATGAGTTTGTTATGATCAATAACCCTAGTAATAAATGATTATCACTAAATTTGATAACAAACGATTCATCCTCATACCATATAAAAAAGTATATATATTTATATCCATTTATAATTATGGATGCTCATAAATAGCATATAAATTCAATTCAAAAAAATTATACGCATTCCACATGATCTTCTATGCTCATATACAAGTATATTGTTCATGATAACTGACGAAAAAAACGCTCCTGAGCAACAAAATTGTATATTATAAATCATTTAATGTTCATTAAATGAAAATAAAAAAATTATAATAAATATAATACATGTATGAAAGGTTCATAATTAATTAATGGATTTAATTTTATTATCCAAGACTTTATGGTAATGTGCATAACACATTTGGACATAAGGTAATGGTTTTCTACCTGACCCTCAATTTTTTTAGGTTACACTTTTTCACCATTTACCCCAACGAATATATTAATTATTATTATTAAATTTTCATAAATTATGTTTCATTTTTCTATATATATGTACCAATAATAATCCTTCTTTCTTTTACGGGGTGTTACATGTTTTAAAAGGTTCTTTCTCAAATTATTCCTGATAAACAAGCCTGATTCAAGGGAACATCTCGAATTATTAACTATTTAAAAGTCCAAAATATATTCTATTTTAATCTACCATTATTTTTCTAAAATAACTCATTTAATTATTAAAAAAACTATATTATTTTAATTTTCGTTTCATACAATTATTTTTTCAGAAGAACTCTTCTTTGAGAAGTTAAAGTTTATTTCTCTCAAGTATTACTTGATGATTTCATAAGAGTATTTTAATATATTTCAATAATCCTGTAGAGTATTATGTTCAAGAAGGATTATTATTATATGATATCATATAACAAATTTTATTTAATTTTTATGATTATATTGAATATTAATGTGTTATCTGTATAACATTCACCATATTACTCTGAATGGTTAGTATTTATGTTTACTGATTGGGGAAAGTTATTTATATTTAATATATCAATTTCAATATGAATGTATATTTTTATTATGTTTCTCCCCTTTTATATGAGTAATAAATTTGACATAGTATGTGATGGTTGAGGCCCCCTATAGCCCCTCGATGCATCGGTAGGTCTCATGAGATGTAACAGAATTGGGTTTTGGCCGAGTTCATACCCTAGTATTTTCCAACATCTTGGACAAGGCCATGAAATTATGTTTCAGAGGTCTAAAATTATGCATTTCCTCATTATTTATTATCAATTGATAATACGTGTTATGTTTGACATGTATAATATCCATTACAACAGATCATTCTATAATGATTGGTTATATGGAATTTTTTTATCATCTTTCATTCTTTCTATATTATGATAGAGTTTATTTTTAAAGGCATGTGTTCTTAGTTATTCAACAAGAAAAATGTTTATGTTTATGATAACATACTCTATATTACATTACCTTAATGGGCTTCTGGTCTCACCCCTTTACTATGTTATATTTTCCCTCAGGATGCCATGATGTGTATTATGAATGACCTAAATAGGAAATCTAGGAGTTTATGTGTGATTTAGAAGAAGTTGATATGATTTAATTGATTTTATGATGTAATTTAAAAATTATTTATGTATATGATTTTCTAATGATACTAAACTATACGGTCCATCGGGATGTGATTTCATGTAAACATACCAATGTATTAATATAAGGCATTGACTCTAGGAAACTGGGTGTGGGGTGTTTATAGTTTGTCTGATTGGATGTTTAGTGGAAACCATGGAAACTTGATTTAGAGAACATAATTTAAGGAACAAAATAACAAGATAGACATTGAGGATATGAATACAATAATATCCTATAGTTTTTATAAGTTAGTGATTATTTGTATCTTCCTAGAAATACATCCTTGTCATGATACTACAGGTGGATGTGGTTCTAGAACATATATACCTTGTAGTAAAAACTCTGAAAATGTGTCTCAGGCCTAACTTAGGGTAACATTGTATGTTGAATTGGGCCTTACTGTGCACGTGGTTTGATAGTCTCGGGGGATATTCTTAGAACAATTACCATTATATAAAAGCCCCACTATTAAGGAATTAAAAGTAAATTAGTCCTCAAAGAAACTATGTTTATGTAACATCCCCAAATGATAAAGGGTTAAATGACTAAATGATATGACTCATGTCAATAAGGTGCACCTTCCTTTTCGAGGGCCTATATAATTAGAACTCCACAGTTATGTGTGCTTGGCCTGGAGTAGTGATCAGGATGGGTGACCTTCTGGGAAGTTTCCCAGGGTGTGTGTGAGTGAGGACAAAGCACACTGGAAAGGACAAGTGTTGGCCTGTGGGGACTGTCATTAGTCAGATAACTCGTTCAGACATGTGGGTGGACCCTGGGGTGGGCCCCACATGTCTGCGAGGCAACTGGGGGTACCTGGTAGTCCAGGACCCAACAGCCATGTTACGGTGGGGTGGTTGTGCTGTCACCGGGACCCAGTTGTCACATTTGGTATCAGAGGAGGAACCCAGCCTTAAGTGCGGTGCACTGTCTGGGTTGAGATGTAGGGCCCACAACGAGGGAGTTGTGCTATAAAGGGGGGTTGATTGTAACATCCCCAAATGATAAAGGGTTATATTACTAAATGATATGACTAATGTCAATAAGGTGCACCTTCTTTTTCGAGAGTCTGTCTGATTAGAACTCCATAGTTAAGCGTGATTGTCCTGGAGTAGTGATCAGGATGGGTGACCTTCTGAGAAGTTTCCCAGGGTGTGTGTGAGTGAGGACAAAGCACACTGGAATGGACAAGTGTTGGCTTGTAGGGACTGTCATTAGTCAGATGACCTAATACATCTTGTTCGAACGAACCCTAAATTTTGGCTATTTTAAATTTCAGCTACTAGTGTTTTGGAGTGATTACTTAAAGATATTTCAAGTAAATGAGCAATTTTCTTTCCTCTATCAAATTAATTTGGGTTTAACTCATTGTTCTTTGGGTTTCTTCGGTTATAATTGAGTTTAATAATGTCCATGAACTAGGTTTTCGAACCTAGGGTTTAACTTTGGGCTTTCTTGGCCAATTTATGTGGTTTTAGGTTTGATCTAGTTCTCTCTTGGTGCGGCGGGGGTGCGATTTGATTTTCGCACTAAGATTCAAGGGTTTTTGTTACTTTGGTTGGTGATTCCATTGTATGTGCAATTTTTTTTAATTAGATTGATGTTTTCATGGTTCCTTAATGTTTATTTCACTTGAATGTTTCTGTAAAAAATGGTTTTAGTTGCATTTATAATGCAAATAAATTTTATGTTCTAATTTTTGGTGAAATTGGGGGGTTTTCATTCAAATCATTTATTGGTTCATTTTGGGATGCCCCATAACTGAATTATTGGTTTCATTAAAGGGTATTGAACTGAAATTTTGTTTTAATGACTTACAAGTGTTAACATTGTGTGCCAAGTGGATATCTTAAAGAGATTTGGGTGAAAAACAATTTGATGTTTTGAGAGGTTGTTTTATTGAAAATAAAATTATTTTATTGTCTGTTTTAAATGGCATAAATTTGTGTATCTACTGTACAATTTTTTTGTGACCAGTAGTGATAGTTTATATGAAAAATTATGTGTGTTGTTTTCTGAAATTGTTGGAGCACAAAAAGGGGAAGCCCGGGTACCTAGGTGGGGCAGATTTGTACTAGTACGGCTAGTTGATTGGATGGGTTTTGTCCATGTTCCACTTCGAATCTAGATAACGACAACTCTAACTAAACTATCTGGATGATTATTGGGGACCACTAGGTTATGGGTATGTTCCCTACTAGTGGCTCATGCACGAGAATGGATTTTTCTATGGTTACTCTACACCGAGGTAAGAGGTACATGGGGCCCGAGATGACCTAGTGCTTAGGGGTGTTTCCGATTCTGATGCTCATTGGATTTTTGGTATTTACCCTTGTTGTTGGGTGTTTTTGGCAGTACATTATAGTATCTCACATGTCTATTTAATGTGATAACATTATGAAATTCTCAGATTGAAAACTGTTTTCATTTGAAAGTGGCATTTCTTTGAATTTTTACACCATTTCACCTTGTGTATTAAAATTGCTTGTTTTGTTCACATTGTATTGCATGCTCTTTGGAATCATCTAGTGGTATCCTATTGGGCTTAGGCTCACACCCTACTTACACACCATGGGTTTAAGTAGACCTGCTTATGCTTGACTCAGGTAAAGGGAAGGCTAAGGGTGATGTCGGTTCAGGGTGTTAGTCCCCATCATTGGGGCGGAGTTGCGGAGACGGCTTGTGGGTGATGATCCCTTGTCGTGTGGAGTCCATGGGGATGTCTTTATGTTTTCATTATTTGTTTTTACACCATGTGTAGTGTCTTTAATCATATGTATTCCTATCTGGTTTTGTTAAGAATTGTTTAGCATGAAAATTTCAGATACTAATAATTGATTGTTTTTTTATGATTTATGCTTTCATACTCGTGTAAATCGTTCCCAAACCAGATTTGATTGATACCCGGACACTTGTGCCATCCCGTGGGGATATAGAACGCCCTTCGGGACTTACCACGAGCCGGGTTTGGTGCTGTTAATGCTGGTGACCAGATCCAGTTCAGGACAAAATGGTATCAGAGTAGGTTAAAGATTTTGGGTTATATTGTTATTTTGGGATGAGTCGGGATAGACAGGAGATAGGACTGTCGGGGCTCGGGGTATTGGTTGTGAGTAGGGTACCTGGCCCGCACCTCTCATGGCAGACCTTGAGTCACTAGAGGATGTTGGAATTTACGAATTGACTTCACTTCCAGGTGAGACGTGTGGGCTGCAGACCACATGTGGACATCAGGCAGATGTGGAGTAGTTGTTTCTGTTATTACAGGAATGTGTTTAGTTTATTTATATTTGATTAAAATTTTCATAATTGTGGAATTGACTATTGTTTTGTTAATGTTGCATTTTGTAGAAACATGCCTCCCCAGAAAGCTCCCATGCACCCACAGGAGGAAGCTGGAGAGAGTTCTCCCACGTCGATTGATCAGAGGCTCATGGAGGATGTGGTTTGGGCTATCCAAGCTTTGGGACAGGGACCAGCTCCTACTCCTATTCCAATTAGGGCAGAAGAGATAGGTCCTATAAAATATAAAGCACAAGAGTTTCTGAAAAACAAGCCTCCTACCTTCCAAGGTAGCACAGAACCCCAAGAAGCAGAATAATGGCTCGAGAAGATCGATTGTATGTTTGAGTTCTTGGAAACACCCGAGGAACTCAGGGTGAAGTGTGCCTCCTTTCTGTTGGAGGGTCCCAGCCGTAAATGGTGGGAGTCAGTGATTCAGGCTGGGAAGAATGAGAAGATGCCCTGGGGAGATTTCAAGGCTGTCTTCAATGAACAGTACTACCCTGAGGTGTTGGCTTATGCCAGGTCTAGAGAGTTCATGGAACTTGTTCAGGGGAATCTATCTGTGATGGAGTATGCCAACTGTTTCGTTGAGTTGGTTCGGTATGCTCTATAAATTGTCTCTAATGAGAAAGCGAAGGCCCAGAGGTTTGAGAAAGGCTTGCGACCGGAGATATACTCCCAGGTGTTCTTGTTTAAGCTGAGGACCTATGATGAGGTTGTTGATCGGGAGTGCATGGTGGAGATTGATTGGAAAGGCTGGGATGGTTTCTATTGGTCAGTATTAGTAGTGGGCAGTGGCAGCTCGTCAGAGAAGAAAAGGAAGCGGGGGGATCATGTGAAGAAAGGAGGGGGCAGTTCGGGCCACTCTTCCAGACAGTTTTGTTCTGCGGCTTCTAATGCGAGATCGGTTGTGTGCCACCAATGTGGGAGGCCTGGGAATATCCGACCAGCATGTCCTCTTCCTCCAAATCTTTCTTACCAGTGTGGAGGTATAGGGAATTTGCAGCGCTTCTGGGGTGTGTCACATCCACTCCCAAGTGGGGCAGGGTCAATGGCTTCAAGAGGAGTGCCAACATAGTCTGAGCCGTCAAGGACTGGGGGATCTCGATTTGGTGGTCATGGTGGTAGGGCTCGATCATCTTCTGGGCAGATCCAGTTTAGGGCATAGCCACAGACTAGCAGTCGTCCTCAGGCAGATACTGGACATCTCCATGCAGTGGATCAGTCACCAGCAGGATCAGAGGCGGGACCATCGACAGTTCGAGGTACCGTTCTGATCGCATCTTCTATAGCTACTGCTCATTTTGATATGGGTGCCTCTATTTCATTCATTTCTGGAAATTTTGTGGACATTCTGAATTTGCCAACTGAGTTGATGTCTTTTGCGATGGAGTTTGTGACACCGTTGTGAAGGAAGAAGGATCAGGGACTCAGGTGCCCCTCGTGTGCACTTTCTGTGTCAGGGGTCGAGATAGAGTGGGACCTCTTGGTCTTATATATATACTTTTTTGATGTCATACTTGGGATGGATTGTCTAGTACACTTCTAGGCACACATAGATTGCTACAGACGGCGTGTGAGTTTCACGGCACCTGATGGAAGTCGTCAGGTGTTTCATGGAGAATGGGATCCACGATCAGGTCGCACAGGGCCTCCACTCCCAGAGTTTGGAAGTGATATCTTCTAGTAATCTTCACTTGTGCTAGGGGATGGTCTTTCCCCTGAAGGTGCACTACCTCATGTAGTGAATGATTTTCCTGAGGTATTCCCAGATGATTTTTCAGGTTAGCCCCTGGAGCAGGATGTGGAGTTTTCGATTGATTTGGCACCAGGAACACAGCCGATATCTCCTCCCTCTTATCGAATGGCCCCCACCGAGTTGAGGGAATTAATGATATAAATGGATGACTTAGAATCCAAAGGATTAATTCACTCGAGCGTCTCTCCTTGGGCCGCTCCAGTGTTGTTTGCAAAAAAGGCTGATGGATCCCTCTGATTGTGCATTGACTACCAGAAGCTGAATAAGGTAACAATTAACAACAAATACCCTTTGCCCAGAATAGATGATTTGTTTGATCAGTTGAAGGGGGAAAAGTGGTTTTCAAAGATAGACTTACATTCAGGGTATCATCAACTCATGGTGAAGGAGTCAGATATCCCTAAGACAGTCTTCCGAAGCAGGTACAACCACTTTGAGTATTTGGTCATGCCCTTCGGATTGACCAATGCTCCAGTGGTATTTCTGGAACTTATGAATAGGGTGTTCCATCACTATCTAGATTCCTTTGTTTTGGTGTTCGTGGATGACATTATGGTATACGCTTGCTCTGATAAGGAACACGAACATCACTTGAGGATCGTTTTGGGTACATTACGAGATCACCGCCTCTATGCAAAGTTGTCAAAGTGCACTTTCTAGATCAGAGAGGTGAGATTTCTGGGGCATGTGATCTCAGAGCATGGAGTTTCAGTGGACCCTGAGAAAATTAGTGTCGTCATGTCGTGGGAGAAACTAAAGAATGTGTTCGAGATCAGGAGTTTTCTTTGCTTAGCTGGTTATTACAGGCGATTCGTTTGGGATTTCTCTCGGATTGCTTCACCGATGACTTCCCTCACCTGGAAAGGGGTGAAGTTTTTATGGCGTCCAGAATGTTAGGCATCATTCGAGGAGATGAAGAGGCGGCTGACTACTGCCCCCGTGCTGATTTTTGCAGAGGCTGGAAAGGGATATGTGGTCTATTGTGATGCTTCAGGTATGGGTCATGGGTGTGTACTTATGCCGGATGATCATGTGGTCGTGTATGGGTCTCGCAAACTTTGACCACATGAAAAGAACTACCTGAACCATGACTTGGAGTTGCCAGTAGTGATGCATGCTTTGAAGAATTGGCGTCACTACCTCTTTGGGGAGAAGTTTGTGGTATACTCTGATCACAAAATCTTGGCTTATATCTTCTCGCAGAGGGACCTCAACATGAGGCAACATCGCTGGATCGAGTACTTGTAGGGGTTTGACTTCGACATTGTCTATACCCCATGTAAGGGTAATGTAGTGGCTGACGCTTTGAGAAGAAGAGTTCCAGTGCAGGCTTTGAGTAAGTCTAGTGATGAGTGGACATTGATGGGTCTCTTTTCTCAGATGCATGTGGAGACCAGGGAATACAGTGGAAGGGCATTCTTGGAAAGTGTCATGTTGACTCCTTCTCAATTAGAGTTGATTTAGCAGGAACAACCCAGTGATGATCTTTGTTAGCGGTCGAAGCAGTTCCTTCATGGTGGGGAGACAACCTCTGATTGGTCATCGTCTCCCGAGGGCATCTTGTGCTTCAAGGGTCGTTCAGTAGTTCCATTATCTTTGCGGAAGGTGGTGATGCAAGATAGCCACCAGTCTCATTGGGATGTCCATCCGGGTGCCACTAAGATGTATTATGATGTTCGTCAGCAGTTTTGGTGTCCTGGTATGAGACGAGACATAGTAGAATTTGTTTCGAGATGCTACACATGTTAGCAGGTGAAAGCAGAGCACCAAAGGCCATCCGGTTTGCTCCAACCACTACCCATTCCTACCTGGAAGTGGGAAGAGGTCACCATGGACATCATTGTTGGCTTACCTCGTACACCTCGGGGTAAGAATGCTATTTGTGTGGTGATTGATCGTCTGACCAAATCAGCCCACTTCATTCCGATAAAAGATACAACTAAAGTAGATGAGTTGGGCCATTTGTATCTTCATGAAGTGGTGAGACTCCATGGTGTACCATCAGCTGTTGTCTCAGATAGATACCCCAACTTCACTTCTCGATTTTGGGAAGTCCTTCAGAAGGCCTTGGGGTCTCAGATTAAGATGAGCACGACATACCACCCTCAGACGGATGGTCAGACAGAGCGGGCGAATCAGATTTTGGAGGACATTCTTCGTGCATGTTTCCTGGACTTTGGAGGTCCTTGGGATAGCCAATTGGTATTGGTTGAGTTTTCTTATAATAATAGTTACCAATTCACGATTCGAATGGCCCATTTTGAGGTTCTCTATGGTTGGCCTTGTCGGATCCCCCTTTGTTGGGCTGAGGTAGGAGAGACTTCACTGTTGGGGTCGAGCCTTGTGTAGGAGACTTCTGAGAAAGTCAAGTTGATCAGGCAGTGCTTATTGACAGCTCAGAGTCATCATAAATCTTATGCTGACCGGAGGCGTCGAGACCTAGAGTTTTCTATGGGTGACAGGGTATTCTTAAAAGTTGCCCTTCGTCTGGGCCATCATCGATTGGGGAAGCAAGGTATGCTGATTCCACGGTATATCAGGCCCTTTGAGATCACTGAGCATTTTGTAAAGGTGGCATACAGGTTGGCCTTAACTTCTCAGTTGATGTCTATCTGTGATGTCTTCCACATCTCTCAGTTGGAGAAATACAATCCGGATCAATCCCATGTGTTGAGTTGAGAAGAACTGGAGATAGAGCCTGACTTGTCTGTCGTTGAGAGGCCGGTGAAAATAGTGGACTCCCAAGAGAAGATACTTTGAGGTAAGTCTATTCCTTTAGTCTGGCTTTTATGGCAACATCGGAATGATACACACGAGACATGGGAGCGAAGGTCATGGGTCGAGGAAGAGTACCCATTCTTGTTTTCCAACTGAGATTCATGTTGAATTTCCGGGGTGTAAAGTCCTTCATGGTGGGGAGAATTGTCACATACAAGACATATTTTAAAGGTATTATTCATTTAATTTACATCCTTGTTTTGTATTGGGGGTTTCCCTAGGTTTTAGGGAGGAATAGATTAGTATTTATGAATTGGGCCAAACCGTGAGCCCAATTCCAGATTAATAAATAAATTTTGTATCTTTTATAACTTTTTCATTTTTCAAAATTTTTCATCATTTCAAATTCTTACATGACCTCCCCTAACATTTTAACACCACCAAGGTAATTTGGAGCTTTTATAAATCCATAACCATGGTTTATTTGTGTTTTTATGTAAGGGGTTGGGCCTGCCCGAAATCCCAATTCCTGTTTTAAAAATAAAATTTTATTTTGTTATAAATTATTCAATATTTGGGATTTTTTGGTGATTCTAAGTCTCCCCCAAGCCGAATTAACCCAGTCACGCGTCTTAACTCTCTCCCCCCCTCTTTGGTGCTCTGGTTAATCACGATTTGGTGACTAACTTTAGAGGGTTCCTCAAATCTCCCAGATTTGAAGAGGTAAGATATTTCTTTCATAACCCTCCCATTTCTCAATAATTTTCCACCATTACAGTTCCCAAATGACCTAATACATCTTGTTCTAACGAACCCTAAATTTGTGCAATTTTAAATTTCATCTACTGGTGTTTTGGACTGATTACTTCAAGATACTTCAAGTAAATGAGCCCTTTTCTTTCCTCTTTCAAATTACTTTGGGTTTAACTCATTGTTCTTTGGGTTTCATCGGTTATAATTGAGTTTACTAATGTCAAGAAACTAGGTTTTCGATCCTAGGGTTTAACTTTGGGCTTTCTTGGCCAATTTATGTGGTTTTAGGTTTGATCAAGTTCTCTCTTGGTGCGGCAGGGGTGCGATTTGATTTTATCACGGATATTCAAGGGTTTTTGTTACTTTGGTAGTTGATTCCATTGTGTGTGAAATTTTGGTGAATTAGCTTGATGTTTTCATGGTACCTTAATTTTTATATCACTTGAATGTTTCTCTAGAAAACAGTTTTAGTTTCATTTATAATGCAAATGAATTTTAAGTTCCAATTTTTTGTGAAATTGGGGGGTTTTCATTCGAATCTTTTATTAGTTCATTTTGGGATGCCCCATAACTGAATTATTGGTTTATTTAATTTTTATTGAACATAATTTTTTTTTAATTACTTACAAGTTTTAACATAGTGTGCAAAGTGGATATCTTAAAGATCTTTGGGTGCAAAACAATGTGATGTTTTGGGAGGTTGTTTTATTGAAAATAAAATTATTTTATTGTGTGTTTTAAATTGTATAAAATGTGTGTAGCTACTGTACAATTTGTTTGTGACCAGTAGTGATATTTAATATGAAAAATTATGTGTGTTTTTTGCTGAAATTGTTGGAGCACAAAAAGGGGAATCCCGGGTACCTAGGTGGGGCGGATTTGTACTAGTATGACTATTGGATCGGATGAGTTTTGTCCCTGTTCCACATAGCATCTGGATAAAGACAACTATAACTAAACTATTTGGATGATTATTGGGGACCACTAGGTTATGGGTATGTTCCCTACTAGTGGATCAGGAACAAGAATGGATTTTTCTATGGTTACTCTACACCGAGGTACGAGGTACATAGGGCCCGAGATGACCTAGTGCTTAGGGGTGTTCCCGATTTTGATGCTCATTGGATTTGTGGTATTTACCCTTGTTGTGGGGTGTTTTTGGAATTACATTACAGTATCTCACATGTCTATTTAATGTGCTAACATTCTCAAATTCTCGGATTGAAAACTGTTTTCATTTGAAAGATGCATTTCTTTGAATTTTAACACTATTTCACCTTGTGTATTAAAATTGCTTGTTTTGTTCACATTGTATTGCATGATCTTTGGAATAATCTGGTGGTATCCTATTGGGATTAGGCTCACACCCTACTTACACCCATTGGGTGTAAGTAGACCTGCTTATGCTTGACTTAGGTAAAGGGAAGGCTAAGGGTGATGGCAGTTCAAGGTGTTAGTCCCCATCGTTGGGGCGGAGTTGTGGAGATGGCTTGCCAGTGATGATACCCTTGTCGTGTGGAGTACATGGGGATGTCTTTATGTTTTCATTATTTGTTTTTAGACCACTTTTATTGTCTTTAAACATATGTATTCAGATCTGGTTTTGTTATGAATTGTTTAGCTTGAAAATTTCAGATTCTAATAATTGATTGTTTTTTTATGATTTATGCTTTCATACTCATGTAAATCATTCCCAAACCAGATTTGTTTGATACTCGGGCACTTGTGCCAGCCCGTGGGGATAGGGAACGCCATTCGGGCCTTGCGACGGGCCGGGTTTGGTTCCATTAATGGTGGCGACCAGATCCGGTTCATGACAATTTATGATTATGAGATAAGATATTCATAAAATTTATATTTATGTAATGCGTATTGGTAGTTTCAGATTATACTCTATGATTCAAAACCTAATATAGTTTATGCCATTATTTAGAAATGGATCCTACTGGAAAGAATGGGAACTGTATCAACTCTTGTATCCCATGTATAGAATTCCCTCCGATGCAAGATAAATATGTCAGTATTGGATCTATAACTGGTTCTAAGAAACATATCACTATACATGGACAACATAATCTGTTTATGAACAATAACCTTTCTCGTATGGAGAATCCTCATCCACAACATGTATGATCAATATTATACCACTTAATGCATTTAAAACTTCTATCTTTCCATGGGAATAAAACACCATTTGTAGTTGACTTGTGGATAAGTTCCTTAGAGAAGATATTTCTTACTCTGGGAAGTAATGAAAGGGAGAAGGTTTTCTTATAAGTTTATCATCAATCAGGAGATGCGGATCAATGGTGGTCTCTATACAAAAACAAAACATATGGGGGAAAATTAAAAATATGTAATGGAGGTATTTTATTGAAATTTTCATAGAAAATTATTTTCCCTGATAATAATGAGTGGATATGGAAAGGAAATTATTGAATCTAAGCCACAATGAGGATAAAAATATATTAATGTGTGAATTCAACATTAACAGGTTAAAAAGGCACAACATGTATTACATACGTAATATATAGAGAAAGATTGATTGATTCTTTTATGGTTTAAAACATTTCCATTAAAGGGTATTAGTTTCCCAATCATTCTCATCATATAAGTATATAGTCCCATATGCTATCAATATAGAGAAATAATTATATTTGTTTTATTACACTATGAAAATGAAAGAGAATAAGAGGTAGTAAGATGAAATAATAGATAAATATAATAATTAAAAAGAGTGTTTTCCACCATCCAATACTTGTGGAAGGAATCTCCACAAATCCTGCTTAAAAGTAAAAGGAGTGTGTTATAAGTATTGATAAAAAGGCTACAAAGCTTATGATTCAAAGGGAAAGAAATATTCTACTAAGGTTCAATGATATAATTTTAGGAATATGGGACACTATGAAATTTATCACCGGAAGTTTCAAGGAATCATTCCATAGAGAATTCCATGGGAGAAAGGAAAAGCATGTGTGATCACAACAGCAGATGTTAAAGTTCCTAACGAGGTGATATCAGGTACATTTTTAATCTACTAAATTTTAGATAAATATTAATTTGATTCTAGATCAACTCATTATTTTATATCTTACCATTTTTCATTAAAAATTAGATATTTCCAATTCTCCTTAATAAGGGAATTGTTAGTCAAAACCCCTATGGGAAGTCTCATTTCAACAAAGATGTGTCAGGCTGTTCACATTATGGCATATAAACATACATTATTTTCAGATTTTATATTCTTAATTATGGTAAAATTTGACATAATCCTCAATATGGATTGGGTTTCATAATAAGATGATGAAATATATTTCATGTAGAAGTAAATTACTATTTTTGAGGAAGGTGTAGAATCCTTTATCTTTAGAGAAGAAACATTTCCACCTAATTCTCATCTATATCCAACCCAAGTAGCTCTATTGAATGCCATTCTTAGGGAGGAAGAGAATGAAATATCTGTAGATGAGGAATGATATATTTAAATTGAGGATATATGAATTGTGTAAGAATATATAAATGTATTTATGGAGGATTTACCAAAACATCAACTCGTGCAAGAAGTTGAGTTCTCTGTTGATTTAATTTTTGGTTCAAGTCCTATATCCAAGACTCCATATAGAATGTCCATGGTGTAATTTGTATAACTGAAGAAGAAACTTGAGTAATTTAGTGATAAAGTACTTATCCTCCCTAGTGTATCTCCATGGAAATCCCCTGTTCTCATTTTCAGGAAGTAAGATGGATCCATGAGGTTGTACTTGACTATATAGAAATCAATGATATTATGATAAATATAAAATATCCCCTAATTATATTAATTTTTTAATATATCAACTTCACAGAGCTAGATATTTTTCAATGATTAACCGTCGATCTGGATATCCCCAATTGCATGTGAGGAAGGAGGATATTCTAAAGAAAATATTTTGAACTAGGTATAGGCATTCTGAGTTTACAATAATGCCTTTTGGACTAACTAATTCCCCCAATTTTTTCATGGATCTAATTAATATATTTTCAAGTAATATCTTTATGAATTGTTTTTTGGTTTTTATTGATGATATCATGGTATACTCCAAAAGCGATGAATACCATGATAATCACATGGAGATTATTCTAAAGTATCTTAAATGAATGGAATTGTCTGGGATGTTTAGAAATTTAAATTTTGGCTTCAATAAGTTTCTTTTCTTGTCCATATTATCTCAAGATATATAATCTAGGTTGATCCTTCGAAGAAAAAGGCAGTTCAAGAATGGCCTATATAAATGAACATAACCAACGTATGTAGTTTTATTGTTTTAGAAGTTGATTATTAGTGTTTCATTCAGAACTTCACCTAATTTTCTAACCAATATCCAAGCATACTCAAAAATGGGTTATTTTTGTATGGAAAAAATAATGTGAAGATTTTTTTGGAGAATTGAAGAAGATATTAGTGAATTCTAAAATCATGACTCTATCATTGATAAATGGAGATTTTTTGTTTTATATTGATGCATCAAAGAAAGAATGAGGTTTTTTCTTTATTTATAATGATAGAGTTATTTACAATGTATCAAGGAAGTTAAAATATCATGAAAAGAACTATCAAACTCATGATCTTGAGTTATCGATTATAATCTTAGGTCTGAAAATATAGAGACACTATCTCTATGGTGAAAGATGTGATATATATACAAGAAAAAAGAGTTTAAAATATATACTCTCAAATAAGGAACTCAACATGAGTGAATGGTGGGGGCTCGAGCTACTCATGGATGATTATTTTTTAATAAACTACCACATAGGGAAGCTGAATAATGTAGAATATGCATTGAGTAAGAAAGATCATATAGTTCTGAAAAAAATGTGGACTGATAGGGACACTGTGAATATAAATCTAGAGAATATGGATATTGGAATTATCAAGGAAGGTGAAACGTCATTAATTTTTATACTGGTTTCCCAACAATCATTATTGAAAAAATTTAAAGTTCTCAGTGTGGTGATGAGAATGTTCAAAAGATAATTAATGTTTTCTATGATGGGAAGTATCCTGACTTCATGTGTGATGATGGAATTATGAAATTTTGGAGGATATGGGTTCCCTCTATACCCCAGTAAAAAAATGATTTACATGATGATACACGTAGATCTAATTTCTCTATACACCATGGTATCACTAAGATTCAATGACATCTGAAGGAACATTTCTGGAATGATAATATGAAGTGGAAAATTACTTATTTTGTATGAAGACATTTACTCTATCAACAAGTGAAGGACAAAAGACAATATCCTAGAGGTTTCATGCTACCTATTCCTATACATGCATGGAAATGTGATGGTATTACCATGGATTCATTCATTTTATTTCAAAAAAAAAATCAATAAATAATGATGCAATATGTGTGATTTTTGATCAACTTACCAAATATGAACATTTCATCGCTATAAGGGATGATTTTCCACTACAGTTCCATGCACGACTCTATATTAATGAAGTTAATAGACTCCATGGATCCCATATTTCTATTATGTCTAATCATGATCCACAATTTATAAATAAAATATATAAAATTCATCATAAATCCTTGGATAATGACATTCATTTAAGTACTACTTATCACCCTCAAACTAACGGGTTGTTTGGAAAGAAAATTAAAACATTTAAATACATGTTGAAATAACACTCCCTTAACATTCAACGAATATGGGATTAGAATTTTCTATTGGTAGGGTTTTCTAAAAATAATATTCTCCATTATAGTATTCAAATGTAACCATAAGAATCATAGTATGAAAAGATATGTTTCACACCAACTTGTTGGGATGAAATTCGTGAAATTATTCGTTTGGGCCCATGGTTTGTAAAGCAAACAATAATAAAGATAAAGACTATTCAACACCATATAAAATTATATCAAATTAGATAAAAGACTAATGTCAATAATTGATGGATGGATTTGGAATTTCAAGATGGAGATCACATTTTCTAGAAAGTATCTCCATGGAAGGGTGTAAAATTATTTCAAAACCAAGGGAAAATGAGAACTAGGTACATTAGTCGTTTTGAAATTTTATAGAGAATTTGATGTGTGGAATATTATTTGGTTATTTTACAAAGCCTTTCTAATGTACACAAATTTTTTCCACATCTCCTTGTTAAGGAAGAACATTCCAGACCCAACACATGTAATCAATTTTAAAGAAAAAGAATTGGAACATAACTTATCTTACTGTGAAGAGACTACCAGATCTTAGACACTAAATACTAGGTGTTGGGAATTATATTATTCAGCCAGTAAAGATACATTGCAAAAATCATTAAATTGAAGAGGCGATGTGGTAGACTATGGATATTATGATGAAGAACTTTTGAAATCATTTTTTGGGATGACAATCTAGAAATTTCAAGGATAAAAGTTTTTATAGGAGGGGACAATGCAATGAACTAGAACTCTATCAATGAAATTTCCATTATTTTATTTATTTATTATATTTTATAAAACATAAAATCACTAATATAACAAAATAAAAACTTCATAAATTAATAATTAATGAAATAAGAGGAATTTCTAGATGTTATGGAACCTATAAGGATGAAAAAATAACATGACCATAGGAATAGTACTGTGACCATTACAAATAGTAAACCATCCAATAGAATAGTAACCTCACTAATGAAAGTATAAATTAAATCTATCCACCCTATAAATTAAAATTTGAAATAATTATATCATAGTATAAGTAAATAAATAAATTAAATGTTATTAATTAAGTGTTGGTATTTTTGTGAGGCATAGATATTTAATTATTTTTTTTATAATTAATAGAAATATTTAAAAGAAAATTTATTTTCATAAAATGAATTAAAAAATCAATATTTTATTGTCTTATAATTTTAGGATAATTTTATGTGACCTTTGTTAATTTTTTGATGTGTTTTAAAATCAATTATAGATTTAAAATCAACATTTTTTTAGTGATATATATTTAAATTAAATACTAAATTTCTCATATTTAGAATACTATTTTCATAAAATGGATTTAATTTTTTTGATAATACACATTATAATTTATTAAGGCGAATCTTTGTAATTTTTCTAAAATACATGATTTTTTTGGTGAATAGTAAAATATGATAATTTATGATAAATGATAAAGGAATGATTTATTGAGTCATAGATGATGTTTGGATTTTTTAAGGGCCCATGGCTATAAATAACATGCACTTATTATTATTTTTGGTCACAATAATCAACATTATTGGCTGTCTTCAACAAAATAATAAAATAATGAATAAAATAATGAGAAATCACCCATTTCCACCACAATAAATATCACCCCTCACCTCCAATTCTCTACACAAATTGAAATGTTTGATCCTTATCATATTTATTCCCAAAACACTTTCCAAAACTATCCCTCATGTCCAAGAACTCTTGGTATCATCAAAATACCAAAACTAGTCCTCTTAAGGAGGTTCCCTAGGGGGAGTCTTCAAGAAGTAAAATCCCCTTCCTTTTCCATTATATTTTAATTCAAGTTCTTTAATTTTATTATTCTATCTGTAAATACTCTATAAAATGATCATGATAAATAAAATATCGTCCATATACTATAATTATATCATGTTAATATAATACACTAAATAAACTCTTTTATACCTCTATTTTATTTTAAACATGAAATCATCATCCAAGAGGTGATAATTTACAACCTTCATAGAAGATGGATTTCCATTATTAAATTTACCCTTCAAGGCATGTAATAAAACCTATTTTATGTTTAAAAAATACTATATTATATGTATTAAAACCTTGTTATGTTGTTTACATAACATATTTACATAATTCTAAATTATAAAACAAAATGAGTTCGTTATGATCAATAGCTATTGTAATAATGTAAACGATTACCACTAAATTTCTTATTTAAGGATTCATCCTCATACCATATAAACAAATGATATATATTACCATTTTCACTTTTATATATTCATAATTATCATATTAATTCAATTATAGAGAATTATACCCTTTCCACATGATCTTTTATACTCATTTACAAGTATACCATTCCTGAAAACCAAGGAATCAAATTCTCCTGAGTGATAAAATCGAATATTATAACTCATCAAAAACACCATTAATGTACTAATTAAAAATATAGTAAATGAAATAATTTTATAAAATGTTCTTAAGTAATTATTTATTTATTTATTTATATTAAAAATATGTTAGGGTCATGTGTATAACACATTCATACATAAGGTAAGTGTTTTCTACCAGATCCTCCAATATATTTCGGGTAACATTTTTCTCTCTTTAGCCTAATAATATTCTTAATTATTATTATTTAATCCTCATATATTATGTGAATATCCTCTATATATATTTACCAATCATAATACTTCTTAATTTTTTGGGGAATTATATATTTGAAAATGATCTTTCTCAAATTCATCTCGATAAACAAGCCTAATTCAAGGGAAATTCTCAGATTCTTACCTACATTCATGTGAACTCTATAATCTATTTCAATACACTATTATTTCTCTATATTCACCGATATTATTAAGAAAAAACTAAATTATTTCACTTCTTTTTTTAGACATATATTTTTCTAAAAGAACACTTCTTTTCAAAATAAAAGATTATTTCTCCCAAGTATTACTTGATGATTTTATAAGAGTATTTCCATTTATTTCAAAACTCTTGTTGATTATTATGTTTAATTGGGATTAATATTTTATGATATCATATACCCTATTTTATTTAATTTTTAATAATTATATGGACTTTGAATATTCTATCTTGATATCATTCACTATATTACTCTGAATGGTTTAAGTTTATGTTTATTGATTGGGGAAAGTTATTTACATTTCATTAGTTAGTTTCAATGTGAATATATAAATTTATAATTCTTCTCCCCTTTCATTTGAGGAATGTAATATACATAGTAAGTGATGGGTGGGGCCCTCTATATCTCATTGATGTATTAGTATGTCCCATGAGAGGAAACATAATTGGGTTTTTTCTGAGGCATTACCCTAGTATTTTCAGACGTATTGTCTGAGGCCTTAACGATATGTTTGAGATATTTGGAAATATGAATTCAATAGTAATTATTTTATAAATTGATAAAAAAATATGATATTTTACTAGTATAATATCCATGACTAAGGCTCATTCTCTTATGATCAGTTATATGGTTTTATTTTCTAAGCGTTCATTCCTACCATATTATGCTCAAGATTATTTTTAATGGTATGTGTTTTAAGATATTAACCATGACTAATGTTTATGTTTCTGATAACATCCACTATATTAATTACTCTTTCTGGACATCTGATCTAACCCCTTTTTTATGTTTTATTTTTCCCTAGGATGCGAAGATGTGTGTTATGAATGACCTGTAGGTATAATTCAAGAATTTATGAGTGATTATAAAGAAATTTATATGTTTTAATTCACATCATGTTTTAATGTAACAATTTTATACGTATTTGGTTTTCCAACGATACTAAATTATTCAATCATTCGAGGTGTTATTCCTTGTAAACAAACCAATGTATTAATATAAGTCACTGTCTCTAGGAATCTAGGTTTGGGGTCTTTACACCCACCTTCATGGGGGGATATTTATAATATAAAAAGGATATAGACACAAAATTATCCATAATTTATGAAATTAATATGCCATACATCATTCCTTCATATTTCATTCAACATTTTCTTCTTTCAAGTAATGTGTGATGGGAACCACTATCAAGTATCATTGCATTTACACCATTCATTGATTTTTATGCCACCTGAACGACTAATTTTCATTCATGGTCACTCATTTGTATATATTTTTAGTTCTCAAACCCCTTTAATTTTTCTTATTTTCTAAATAATTTATTATAATGAATCACTTGGGGGTGAAATAAATTATTGAATTTCACAACCTAAAATTTTATCTCCCCATTTTAATTATATTACTTGGTATGTCTTAATTTTAATATTAGATTAAAGGTTGTAAATAAAGAAAAGAAAATATTGTACACATTATTTGTTTTATAATGTTTCATATTTTCCAAGACACATCATCTACTCTAGTCCACAACACTAATAAAAGGTAAGGTCATTTTATTTAGATCCTTTTTATGGGGATCTCATTGATTTGTGTATGAACATGAAACTAGATGATTACATGTGATATGATCTTTATACCAAGATATGCCCCCCCAAACATTAAAATGAGACTTAACCATGATATATTTTCTCACACATTCAATTAAAGTGTGAAATCTATATGTTTGATAGAATATAATGAATTTAATAAAATTTTCAATAAATGATTATATTGATATCGAAATGATAGAAATTTAATTTTATATAGAGTAATATGAATGACTTAAGTGTGTAGCTCCTAATTATCCAAATTATTATAAAAAATCATAACTAATAATCTGAAATATATGTACTTTACTATTTCTTATTATTTATTATCAATGACATGATCAAAAAACAAGAGTACATTTTGATTAATCAATCAAATGAAAACATTAGTTGAGAGAATGTTTGATTGAATTTTATATATCATTCATGTATCCTATATTCATATAATGAGATATATAAAAATAATATCATTAATATTTAGTTTAGTAAATAATTATCATATAACATCAATGTGATATTAGGAGTCTTACTAATTATTAGGGAATAATCCTTTCAGAAAGAATAGCTTATAAATACTTCTTCAAACACTTCTGAAAGGTATGTTTTTTTAAATAAACTAATTTGTAGTTCAAAAAGAAAATTTAAAATAGTAAACAAATTTATCCCTAAAAATATCGAAAATCTATACCCATGAGAGAAAATATATTAATATATTTGTAAGTAATAATAAATTCACCCTTGAAACATATGTAATAATAGTACTTCTATTATATACACAATAATTCGTATCTACTACAATATAATATTTCAAATATTCTTCTCAATTTGTAAGAGTAACTCTTAATATGTATGACTATGTATTTTATCCATAGAATATTTTTCTGATACATAAGATCTCATACTTAAAAAAATTTGTGAATAGTATACATAACAATATCTCACCCATATGTAAGAATCAAATTCACTTATTTAATATCCTATTTTATAACATACATTGATTGAGAAGAATAACATTCGATTATTACTAGATATGAAATATTTATATCTATATACATAAGATACTATCCATTAATGAATATCACAAACAAAATAATAAACACCAAATTCCACTGGATACATAAGATCAAATACTTTGAAATATCATTGAACAAATTATAAAATTATTATTTTCAATATATAGATAAGGGTAACCTAACTATAAAAACAATTATTAACTAAAAAACTTTTTAAAATTAAGAAATATTAAAATTAAAAATATTAAGAAAATAATTAATAAATAAATAAATAACAATAAATTCACTTATTGTGAAATCATTTGTATGTCAAACAGGTATTGTTGATAATAAAAACATTGGATTTCAATCGTAGGTTAGAACAATATAACCTTTCAATAATATACACATTATATGATATAAATCTTATAAAATATAAAATAATAAATTTTTAATATTATATAATGATACAAATTAACATAGTAAATAATATTTATTTTTTAAAATATCATTCCACCCCTTTTGTGATACGAAACCACAATTATGTAAAGTGAATTAACATGTTAGATATTATTAACTATAAATAATAATGTATATTGAAAGATGAAATGAAATAAATAACAAGGGGGAATTAAATTATATTAATATAAAAATTGAAGTGATAAAGTCAAATGGAACATATAAAAAGACCAAATATAAGATGAAATGCATAAATCATTTAGCTCTTGGATTTGGGTTGGTTGTATCACTAGGATTAGGGTAGAAAGGCATCATATTTTTTTCATATCCAAAAATATAATATATTTGGTAAAAACAATGGTGTTAATGGTGAAAAATTATATTTCATCATTGAAACTCAGATACCATGATTTTTATCGATATAAAATCTAACTTTTTTCAAGATTCTTAAAAATATTTGAGATACTTGATGTATTTATGAGGTGTGTACTTATCATCGCGTAACCAATATTTTAAAGGTTTATAAGAAATATGTGTTGTTCTTAAATTAATTTTAGGTGCAATTTGATTTTGGAAGGGTATTTCATAAAATATTACTGGAGGGGGAATTGTTATTTTGACTTCTAATATCGACTAAAAATTAAAATTATCCAGGGATCAGCCCTGAAATGCCTTTTTTGGTCCAAAAACATTCTTCAATTGAGATACTAAAGTTGGTAACTTGTTGGGAGAAACAATGCCAAGGATTTTCATTTAGTCGAGATCAAATTATTCCTTTCTAAAAGTATAAATCTTTTAGACTATTTAATCTTTATCATACTCTATATGAACATGATAAATTTTCTTATGAAAATATCCATAGTCTTTCTATATTTCGTTTATTTTTTATATTATAATACAATATATAAAAAAATTCAATCTTATATTTCCTTTTTTTGTTATACTCCATATGGATACATCCTAACTCTTTCTAGAAAGGTGATAAATAATATTAATAAATAATGTCATATATTTATCATTTTTAATAATGTTTAAAAATAATTTTTTTTAAATAACACTCATTATCATCCAATAAATTTTTAAGCATTTAAATTGATTCTCAATATCTAGAGATATAATATTATCTATATAAATATTTAGATATATTATAATACAGAGGCTCCCTTTTGTTTAAAATATATTTCTCAAGATGAGGAAGTTATATATTTGGTTTATATGATATAGATTCATATCATGATTTGTCTAAAATAATCCATTTGTTTAAAAGAATTATACATACCATCTAATAATTTTTTGAGCATTTATTAATGATTAATATAATCTTGAGATATAAAATTAGATATCTAAAAAGTAAGGACCTTTTAATCCAAAATATCTTGTCCCTTTGAAATATAATTTTCAGATTGAGGTGGTTATACATCTGGTTCATATGATCTTGATTGAGGTCTTGATTATGAAGATTTTTTTCTATAAATTTTCTCAATATTCCTTCTTGATTTATCTTATTGAAATTAAATATTGGAATATTAATTTATTTTACATTCATTTTTAATTTTATATTTGTTTTGGATTATTTATGGTATTTGGATGAAATTTTTAGTTAGATTCATATTTATTTTCAAAAAACATTATATAAATCACAAGAATATACATAATGTTTTAAAAAATATTGGTTATTATTTCCTTTCCGTAAACAATTAAATATTTTATAAACACATGACATTTATAGACTTTTACACTATCTCATTATAGTATATAAATTTTTTCATTTACTAAATCCATATCAAATGATGAATTAAGATAACCAACATTATATTTAATATATCTCATTTCTTATAAAATAGATAGAGGAATATGTTTCATAATAGATTTTTTATCCCTTATAATATCATCCACATCTTTCATCATTTCCATAGGATCATTTTTTAAAACTCATATATACAGACAATAATAGGTGGAACTCTCTCCAACATCTTTATTTTGGATTTTAGAAATCTTTCTGCTCCTCAAAATCAATATTTGACACAAGAAAAGGATTAAAATAATAAAAAATAAAATTAAAAATATATTTAAATTTCTTGAAATTCAATTCATATATATATATTCATGAAAAAAATACTAATGTAGTTATCTCAACTTTTAATTGATGAAATAAAAAATACACCAGTGGTGAAATGATTTAAATCCTTATTAAAACATAATCTTTTATATCTAGAGGGTTTGAAAAAATATTTTATTTTAATATATTCACCCTTAAAAAAATTAAATTACTTAATTTAAAATATAATCACAATCCACTTTATTTATATTAACAAATAGATAAATTTTATAATCAATTCTTGGTTCACCAACATGAGAAGACATTTCAACTGTTCTATTATTTTATATAAAATTAGAAAAAATATGTTCAGTTAAATAATATTCTCCACTATTTATACTAGGACATAAATTATTTCTTATAACTCAATAAATTTTATCTGAAATTTTCTCAACAAAATCCAAAACAATATAAATTTCACTAACATAAAATTCCAAATTATAAATTTAATTTTTACAAGTTTCCTAAGATATATCTTCATTTATAGTTCATGATAAAACTTTAAACTAATCTCACCATGTTGATGTCAATTTGTATCATATTGATTTAATTTTTATTCCCCCAAAACATATTCTATAAAAAATTAAATCCATATCAAAAAATTCTACTTCAACTAGTTGTGAAACAACTTAATGATCCCCTAGGGTATTAGAAATTACTTCTACTTTATTTTCATCATTATATTTTCTATCATTTTTCTTGGTAATGACTTCATTATTTAATGAAATGTTATAGACATATCATAACCTCCTAAATACACTATATTTCACCAAATAATGATGTTGACATTTGAAATATACTATCTCATTCAAATCCATTTTGATTTTCATAAATAGTATGGTCAATAACATTCTAAAGGGCAGTTGTTTAATTTTTTTCGACCATGGATGAAATGTTATATATATATTTTAAATTATTTTTGGGAGAAATATTTATTATCATTTAACAACAATAAAGAAAAATTCATATTTTGATATAACACTTTTTAAATTAATATAAATCTTTGAGAAATAACTATCAAAATATGATTTTTTAGAACAATATTTTCAGGTTCCAAATGTTTAAGAAATCTATTCTCAACGAGTTTCTATCCATCGAGATAATATATGGCACCAATGGAACTAATGTATTTAGCTACAACTATAGATTAAATAATCTAGAATTTACCAATATGATGATTTTTAAATATTATAAAAAACATATTATTTTCCAAAATGGAGAATTTTTTTAATTTACTATTGATTTAATTAAGTCATCATTACTTCCAAACATGAACCGAAAATTCACAAAAAAAAATATTACTCACAATTCATAAACACAAAATATTATTTCATATCATAGAAAATGAATTCAAGATAATAAAAATTTAAAAATTTAATCAAAAACCTTATTATAAGATTCAACTTGGAGAAATAAAAACTTTCTCCAAGAATAACACATCATTATAAACTATTAGCCTCTCTACTCGTACTTAATAAAGAAAATACACCATCAATACGCTTTAATCATCCCATGATCACTAGAATTCATAGGTTTAAGATTTAGGGTATAGATAAAAAATTAAAATTATGATCTCTCATCAGAATTGAGTTTCCAAGAGAAATGATCTAATGGTTTAAATAATAGATAAAAATAAGAAGAATGATAAATTTTCAGGACTCGACCCACCAGGTCCCCACCAGGACTGAAATTAAGCTGAATGTGGTACCTGTGGACAACTTACAATAAGAAAATGTATAGAGGCGAGCTCTAAGTTGGCATATAACAAAAATGTGAGGTATTTGACTTATTAACCTTTAGACACACACACATTAAAGTTTATTACAACAATGTAGAATAATAGTAATTGTACTAACTAATTAAGATAATAATATTTGAAAAAACCTCTAAAGACATCCAGAATTCATTAATATAAATATTTCCATATAATGATGAAAATAGATACATTCCCCACTATAAATAATAGTATTTTGAACCAAAAATGTGATGATGGGGTAGAACCATGCTCACGAACTTGATATCAACCACCAGCCATAGTCACCATTACAATGTACTAAAAAGGACCACTAACACAAGGCCCTACTTGTTCAATTTCTAAATAATTATAATATACATATGCCATGAAATTTTTGATAAACATACATGAAGGGGTGTGTATATACATACTCAATAGGACACCTCAAAAACCAAATGGAATCAAAATAAATAAATAGATTTCTCAACCTATAAGACAAAGAGGGAACAAGAAACCCAAAAACCAAGTATTCTCATATAAGAATCTAATTCAAAGATATATATATATATATATATATATATATATTCATAGGTATATAATCATAAGGAGTCTACTCGTATGTCAAATAGTTAGTGTTTTCATGATGTTGGTAGCACAACATAAGCTTTCTAGATCCACTATGGGGGACCCACACAACATTAATGGAATACCACAATCAAAAGGAAATGACCCCTAATAGAGTACCCATTATTGTTTAGATATCATAGATGATGGGGTATTGACTCCACAGAGAGAAAAACCACACCTCAGGTGTGTATGTGTGGGGGGGGGGGTAACTGACCCTATGTGTAATATGAACTAGTGGACCCATTCCATCATATATAATGCCTTTATGGGGCACTAACCCTGATGAAACTCTATATATCACACTCTAGTGTCGCCTCTAGCAACCTATAGGAGTAGAAAAAAAACTACTCTCACCATCTCTCATCAAAAATCTTATATATAAACAATGGATACTATTTCATCTTATAAGGAATTATACTTATGAAGGATTGGACATGGATCTATATTCAATATCAATGTGAGAGATGCTTGAAGTATAAAATACAAAATAAAGTATATATCTTGTTCTTATTATATAAAAAGGTTTTACTCCTTTTTCCAAGCTGAATCATAGAAAACTTCCCCATATGGAAGGTTAAAAGGTCATATACAAAGTATGTCACATGAGGCACTTGGTCGTTGGGACCACCCAGGGTCTAAGAAATGTACTTCACAGACTTTATTAACAGAATGGAAAGAGTTAAATTGTGTTTGGGCATGCCAACATTTCATGTTATATTTAATATGGCATGAAACCCTATATTATACACATGTGTACTAAAGGACGTGTATTCTTTTGGAATACATGATGTGTATTGGGGGATTTTATAGAAAATTGAGTAGTATTCCCAATTTATCACATTATCCATCAATCTAGTGAAAATATTTCTAGAACCTCCATCCATGGTAAAGATTGTTAAAGAATCATATCCAGTTGTAAATTTCCAACCATTGGTGGCTGAAATTTGGGTTACATGTGGATCTATAAAGCATAAATCATGTTCATATACCATAAAGGGATGCATCCAATTTCATCCATCTTAGGAGATCTTCTCCTTGAATGATTACTCTAAATTTATTTTCATCTCCTCCATAAATCAACTTCAAATCTTGATTCATATGTTCAATGATGATTCAAATTGAGTGCTTTATGGAATATTCAAACTACCATTGGCCAATAATGAATGTGAATAATTATGGTACAATTTACTTTTTTTATAATATTTGGTGTCCATTGTGATCTCAAACACCACAATTAATTGTGTGAAAATATAAATATATTAGGTTTCCATAAAAAGAAATTATTTGAATGGAAAATGAAAAGAATAAATTAATTTATAAGGAAATTCCAAATAAGGGAAAGAATTGGAATCCAAATTAGAATAATAATTAATGCTTAAAAATATAAATAAGAGGGTAGGAATCCAAAAATAAAAATCCCTACCTGATTATTGAATATCTCATTGGTGAATAATGGATTTGATTCACTATTACTGTGGAATGTCGTTTATTCTATCATTGATCATGTATCCTCTCAAACATTATCTAAGAAATCCTCCAATTATGACTATCCCCCAATCAAACAGTTTTATTAGTCTAACCCTAATTATTTTTCATAAATGTGGTTAAAAATCATGGAAACTTGGATTATAAATTAAAATAGACAAATTAATTAATTACCTTATTTATTTATTTCATTTAATATCCCTTTGGGATTGTGCATCACCTTGGGAATCAATGAAAATTATCCTTGAAAGTTCCTAGTTTGGATGATTGTATCACTGAGAGTGGTAGGGGTGAATCTGTGTTACTATTTCGTTTATGTTTCCTTGAATCAAACAACACATCCGATTAAAGATTAAACTCTCTACTGAAATCAATTTAACCACACATCAAAAGGAACATATGTGTTTAGGAGGATTACTACTCAATATGAATAGCTAAATCATTAGTTTTGTTTGGAAATTATCCAATACCACACTATACACTATTAAATGAATCCCTGTATTACAATGAGTAAGATATAACCTTACACTAGTTCAGCATAATGTAAGCAATTTCAATAGTTCGTGCGCACCCTCTTAGCAAAAATGGGGTATAAAAATAATTGTGTAACAACTCATGTTACATGTGTTTCTTTCTAAATTCCACATATGTATTAAATTGAAAACACTTCATCAATTTATTACCCCGAATAAGGGACGATCTTGAAGGACTTTGATAATGAAAAATCAGCCCTATTTTCCCAGTGCATTTCTTCATTCTGATTCTTCTAAGTATTATTCTACCAATATTATTCTTGATGTTTTATTTCTACCATATATGATTCACCCCAGTACAAAAAATATAAATTATATAGAGCCTGATGAGGATGAATTAGCACCAACTCAATTCGGTGTATGGAAAACTCAATACGATTCTCCATGTACAATTCATTCTCAGTCTGAAAATCTCAATGTGAAAACCCTCAATCCGATTATCCAGATTAGTATAATGATCATCTGAATATGATTGAAAAGTTTAATAAGGTAATAAAATGAGTAAGATAATCAATAAGTATGATGATCAATGGAATAAAACATTATGATCTTGTATCTTCCCCTTTCACTTCAGTCCAACAAAATATTTTCAACAAAAATATCAATACAAAAATCATTTTTTACCTTTAATAATATCTAAGCCTCTCTTTCTCCTACAATGAATAGTACATCCAACATCATGAAAGTACTATGTACTTTTCAACTTTTATAGGTGTCCAATGAGTGATTTGGTAGGAATCCCAAATATTTTCTTACTCACATAAATTCACCCAAATCTCGACTTTCCTTAAAAGCATGTGTGTATATTGACTTTGTCAACGCTTATTGATTTATATTGAATATTAAAAAAACATTACTAATTATTTAGATTTTCATTTCAATTGGAAATATAAATTCAATTCATGAGTCTGATTTTCAAAATAACATTTAATTAAAATAAAACTCTATATCAATGTAATGTAAATGAAGAAATAGATACCACTCTGAATAGTGAATACAATCATTCATTTCAATGACAAACATTCTCTTGTCAATTTCATTCAAAAATATCTCATAAGAAACCAATTATACTTATTTAATTATTCTCTTGACCCATTTTGAAACCTAAAATGTAATTCAACACTTTTGAAAAAATGGCTGACTACATTGTTTATCTCATTATATTATTCTCCTTTCATTCATCTGTCTCATAAAATTCATCCACTAATTTAAATTGAATACCGAGTCTGATCAGCAGATTCTTTATTTTTTGAAAATAATACAACTTAAAACATATTTCCCTTTTCCCATGAACTTCATTATCATGCCTCAAAATATGTTTGGGGATCGACTGCTACAGTGAAAAACATACAATTGAATGTATTGAAACATTCAAATACTCCAGCAACATATTTCATTCCTTGTCAACCCAAATCTGATTGTAATGAGTGTGATCATTATAGGTAAAATTGGTCTAGATACAATCATGATAATCATTAAGGGAATAATTATCATATATATGATTATCCTGGGTATGATATTTTGAGTACGATTCCCAGAAAACTTTTCATCTCAGAAATCAATCGACCGGTATATTTTTCACCCCCTTTTTCTTTCACTAAGATTTAATAATAAGTGTCCCAATTAAATTCTGATTTATTTAATATTAATCAGTAAAGAATCATCACATTTATTTTATATTACTCATAGAGAAATTGAATCTCCATAAAAAACCTCTTATTCTAAACTAAATTCAGATGGTATCCGATGAAAATTACCTCCATCAAGATAAATTCTCCAAACTACAGATTATCATATTCCAAATAATAATCAATTCCTCATAATGCTCTTCTACCATTTTGGACCTAAGGTGATTCTGATCTGAACCATTTCTTCCAAACAACATATTCCTGTTATGATGGGAAATGGTGAGTCAGATTCTTTTGAAAGCATGAGTCTGATTCATTTGAAAAAACATCTCTGATTCTTTTCAAAATAACTATCAATACGATATTCCCCAAATAAAATGTGAGGATATTTTCTTTCATTAAAAAACATCCTTGAAAATAAAATAAAACACTTAAAATCAATCACCTGTATCATTATAGATTTTCTTCATCCACTATATAATACTAAATAATTTCTTTTTCCTAGACCCACTTTAAAAAATAGTTAGAATAGTACAATCAAAAAATTTCTGAATTCAAAGCATACCCATAGCTCCCTGTTTTGAAAATAAACGGTATTTATTTTGGATTCAATTCTATCCATTGATCATACAATCAAAATTTAAGTTGAGATAGGGGAAGAGAAACATACCTCAACCACTGTGAAAATTGATTAGACACCCATGTCCTACCATAATCTATAAAATTATTCCTTCATTAATGTTTTTATAAAAATGTCATCAACTTCTTCTAATGTAGGAATATACTCAATCTTTAATTCATTATTATCCACATTCTCTTTTATGAAATGATATTTTATATCAATATGTTTTGAATGAGAATTCTAAATTTGATTCCTCGTGATATTGATTATATATTAACTCATCCCATGAAAAAGGGAAATGTCACTTCAATAAGAAAGTATTCCAATTTAGTTTTCTTCCAGATAAGATGAGTAGTGTCTTCAGTGGAAACAACATACTCAAATTCAGGTGTACTGAGATTTACTGAATCCTATTCATTTTAATGCCAACTAACACAATTCTTTCCCAAAATGAATAGTCCACCATATGTGGATCTTATATTATCAATATTTTCTACTCAATCAACATCTGAATACCTAAGAAAATAAATAATATATGAGTTTTCGTACCTGATTCTGAATTCTATAATGCAATTATAATATCTATTAATTCTATTTCCAGCAAGTGAATGTGATTATTTTGGAGAACTCTTATATATTACACAAAGGTAATAGCATAAAAAATGTCAAGTATTGATGTAGTAAAATTTAACAAATGTCTAATCAACATCCGAAATTCTTTTTGATCATTTTATTTTCCTTCTCTATCTTAGGACAACTTTGTTCCCACTGAAATTGGTGTGGAAACAGGTTTTGAGTTTTCCATGTTGAACATCTTAAGAATATCCTTAGAATAATTTTTTTGAGACTGAATATTTTATTCATTAATTTTTTATATTTTTAACACAAGAATGTGTTTCATTTACCTAAGAATATACATTTAAATGGCATTTTTCATTTATTTAGAAAACCTTTAACAACTTATTCCTTCATTACCAACAAATATAATATCGTCAACAAAAACAATTACAATGAGGGAATACTTATGACTCTATCTGATGTATAAATTTTTTTTATCAAATATCCTTTCTTAAAATTCATCTTCCATATGATTGTATCCACTTTGGAATACCATTCCCTCAAAACGTGTTTTGTCCTATACAAATTCTTTTTTAATATGCACATATTACATTCGTCCTTCCCCACACAAATCCACAATGTTTTTCAATATAAAAATCTTCTTCTGGATCACTATTTCGGAATGTGGATTTAATTTCAATTTAAAATTTCTTGTAACCTCATTGTGCAACAACAAAAATAAATATTCTAATTTTTTATAGCCTTTAAATCAAAGAAAAGGTTTCATCAAAATCAATACCTTTTATTTTTAATAGACTTTTCACACCAATCATGTTTTTTCTCTTATCACTTCTCCTACTTCATTCAACTGGTTTCAGAAAACCCACTTTTTGATAATAATGTTTCTATATTCTAGATTGGGTATGAGTTCGCATGTTTCATTATTTTCAGTTTGATCCAACTCTTCATTCCTGGATAAAACCCATTCCAAATTTTCAAAATCCTCTTTTACATCATTCAGATTCACTTTCGAATATAAAGAAGAATGTTTAATTGAATTGATTGTTCTTATTGGTTGAACCTTCTAATGTTGATCAATAATAATTTTTTGAGCTTCAACTTTCTTTCTCAGCCTTGGATGATATTTTTAAGTGACTTCCTAATCACTATAAATAGTTGAGTCTGATTCTTCTTTTTGTGTTAGAATATAATTATTCGTATCCTTATCAGAATGTTTTTATTCATATTTTGCCACTTCATTTTCTTATTGAATATGTTTTTATATATCATCTATTTAAATTACGTTTACATGAACATAATCAACATTTTTTCATTATTTTTTTAAGAAAATATATCTTCTTTATTCTAGAGCATAACCCAAAATGATTTCATATTCACCTTTCCATTCAAACTTTCCATATTTTTCACCATTCTTCTTTATAATACATGGACTCCTCAAAACTATTATGCATTTAAAACATTGATTATTTTCATTAAACAATTAATATGGAGTTATATATGATTCTTCCTATATAAAAATTGGTTTTGAATGTAAAAAACAGTACTCATGGCTTACCTCCTAATGTAATGATAAAGACCATGTTCAAGTATCATAGTTCATCCCATTTCCACTAAACAGATATTATTTCTTTTAGAATCCCCATGTTTTAAGAATGTATGGGGAACTATACTAATTATGAATTACATGATTATAAATATTAATTTTTAACTCTTCACTTCTTTATTCACCATCATTTTTTATTCTCAACTTCTTCACCGAGTACTCACATTCTTTCTCATCCTTCCTTCAAAAACTTTTGAACATTTTCAAAGCATTATATCTATGTTTCATATACATAATAAAGTTAATGAGTGAAAAATAATGAATGAAAGTTATGTACTTATTATCCCCATTTATTTATTTAGTTCCTCATAGGCCCAAAAATATCAAAATTAATTAACTATGTGGGTTATTATTGAAAAATATCAACTTTCTTATGCCCAAAAATGATTATATTTCATTTCAGAAAAATACTACATCACTAATATCTTCTTCTTGGAAAATCATGAATGTCTCATACACTACCACTTTTGAATATATTTCTCAGGTTTCATTGACGCATGTGTCCCAAAATTTTATGCCATAATTTATTCTCTTCCACCATACATTTGTAACAACACTTTTGTGTTCAACCAATACAAAACAAATTTCCTTTTATACATTGTCCTCTTATAACAATCATTCCAAATTTTTCAATTTTCTCCAAAAAAAACCATCTTTTATGTAGATAAATTTTTTAAACTCATCAAATAATTGTGAAGAAACTAGAAAAATTTTGTCAGACCATAAACATACAAATCATTCTTGGATTTCAACATTTCTTTTTCGATGATGGCTGATCCAACACTTTTACCACTCAAGGATTTATCATTTCCATATGTCAATGTTCCTTCATCAAAATCATTAAAAAATTAAATAGTTTCAAATATCCTATAAAAGTTGAAGAACACCCACTCTCAAGAATCCAAGGTCATTCTCCTTTTCTATCTTTCAAAGTGGTTTCAACAACAAGAGCCTTTTATTCTGCCTTTTATTTCTTCATCTTCATCTTTTGAGAATTTTCATGAATCATGTGTTTTACTAGTAACCGATTATGATATACTATTTATATATTTATAGGTTCTTCACATATTTAAAATGTAATTTTCTGGGGTCTGAACCTATTTTCAATATTTACTCCAACCTTTTCATGTTTCTTCAAATCAATCTTCTCATAATTATTCTTCTGAGGGAACTGTCTCCCCCAAAAACCATTCATTTTCTAACTTATGGAATAATAGTAATTTTTTTTGGTTAGACCAATAAATATTTCTCATACATCTTAATCCACCACAATACAAGCAATATCCATAAAATGAGTATTTTTCACTGAAACATCCACACTGGTTGGAATTGTGAATTCATTTATCACCCACCTTCTTCTCTTCCATTTTTTAATCCTCCAACCTTTCTATTATCAATTAATGTCATCTTTTTATTTTCTAAATAATTGGAACCAGAATTATTTGAAAAAAAATTATATTCATATTGTTTCAAATCATTTTCAGACTTACTGTACTTTGAGACTTCTTAATTCCCAACATTATTGGTTCTGGCCACATACATAACTTTCCTAGCTTCTTTCATTTCTAAAACAATTCCATAATTCTTTTCAAACATTTAAGATATCATTTCCAGTTTCTCTATTCCGGAAAATCCAGAAACATCAGAGATGTATTTTTTAAAACTTTTTCTCTTTTGGTCATCTTTTTAATGTTATTATTGGACAAGTTTCAACTCTTCTTCTTTTTCCTTAAACCTCACCCCCAGAAACAAATTACAATTCTTTTATTATTCTATATATTTCTTCAAATCAATAATATATTATATCAAAAATACTTTCACCTCATCAAAAAATTCTTGGTTTCCTGTTGAAAAACATTCATCTTCCATCTTTTTTTATTTCTTTTCAAGATGTCTAATCATTCTCATACATTCTTTCATCTCTTCTTTTAAATGATGTTCAAGTTGATTTTATTTTTCTTCAGAACTACTAATAATGAATTCTTCATCATTCAATATTTCAATAAAAGTATTTTCAATAAAATATTTAATTTATTTTTCTTATTCAACATCCCTGCATTATTCTTCTTCATTTTAGTAAAGAAACATCTTCTTTTAGAATTCAATTGTTTTCATTCTTTCCCTATTGAATTCAATTTTCCTTCATCTCCTTATTTCTTCCATGATCTTATTCTATTTCTTTCTTCTTAATTAATATTGTATTCTTTCATTATTCACAGAAAATTTGTTGTAATGTGACCAATGCATCCATATTAAAAACACTTAAATGGAATGTTCTCCATTATATTTCCTTGTACCTCTTATTACATTTTTATAAAAAAATGATAAAATATCTTCAATATTTTAACATACCTCGTTTTCAAATTCAAAATAACCTGTTTCATCTTCATAGTGAATATTCTTCGACATTTCTTTCTTAGCATCCTAGAAAGACATTAATATATCAAAAAATTTCTTCTTTTCATGGATTTAACTTTTCTAATTTTATAATTGATGAGTGTTCTATGACAATCATCATGAGATAAGGATTGAAGATCTCTATCTTCCAATGAAAAACCTTTTTCATCAAACTAGTATGGAAGGATTCACAATATATTTTCAAAAACTGTAGAATAATCTATCTTTTCAACCAGAAATCTGATTGTACTCACAATGTCATTTTCCCTAGTAATAAAGTACCCAATATATTCATTTTCATATATAATAAAATATTCATAAATAAATCTCTATATTTTATGTTTTTTCTTCTTCAATTTTGTTTTTACTTCATATAAGTTTTTCAATTTGACCCATATACCTTTGGTTGTAGAAGCACCTTTCATTATTAAGAATTGACCATAGAAATTTATTATAATATAGTATTCTTGGACCTTCCATAATTATCTAGGTTTATCTTATCAAAATATGTAACAGGATATTTAAAATCAATAAGTGGAAACATATATATTATAGCTTCAAGAACATAATATCCTATAGAAATAAATTATTTTACAATCTATATTTCAATATATGATTATTATTTTCATCAAAGACCTGAATACCTTTAATATTATCAAAATTCAAATTATGCATCAGCAAAGAATAAGTGAAGAGAACCTTCACTCTGATAGCAGTTAAAAGTTCCCATTCAAGATTATTATATCACTAGGATGGGAGGGGTGAATTAGTGATACTTTTCCATCTATGTTTCCTTGAAAAAACATTCACCTACAATTAAGGATTCAATTACGTACTGAAAATAATTGAACCAAACATCCAAAAGCACATAAGTAATTACAAGTTTTAATATTAAATAAGAATATATATGTCCTTGGTATCAATTGTAAATGTTCTAATGCCACAAAATCCTCTATAAAACAATTAATGGATTATAATTACTAGGATATACACGTACAGTCATGAAGAATAGTGTAATCAATTCCAATAGTGTCGACGAACCTTTTCATAATTAATAGGGTGAGATAATAATTTTTAACAACTAATGTTACATGTTATTATTTATCAATTCCACAAATGTATTCAATTGAAAAGACTTCTTCAATTTCTTACCTAGACGACGGTAATAACATCATGGACATTTTCAAGGAAAACTCACTCCATTATTTTCAGTTCATTTTTTAGTATACTTTCCCTTAGTTCGATTCTTCCAATATGATTCTCATCGTTACGATTCACCCATATATGATTACCCCAAATACAAATAAATATGAATTTAATATATTAACATAGAGATGAATAGGAACCACTTCAATTCTGAGTATGGAAAACATAGTAGGATCCTCCCTATATGATTCATCTTCAATACCGAAATCTCAGTATGAAATTCATGAATCTAATTATACACCCTGATATGATTATCATCCAAATAATATTAACATGATGAATTTGATAATTAGCTATTTAAAATGATCACTGAGAATAATTATCAACTGATTACAACGATTTTATCAAATATCTTCTCATTTCACTTCAATCCATAAAAAATCAACCTAAATGTCAATATGGAAATTCAATTTTTCACTATAAAAACTCAAAGATTATATCACTTCTTTGATGGATAGTACATTAATCATCAGGAAAGTACGATGTAATTTTATCCTTTTATAGGTTTCCCATGAGATATTTGATGAGAATACCCGCAAATTTTCTATGCACATAAATTCCCCCAAATAGCAATTTTATCTAAAATATCGGGTGTATTTTGACATCTTCAATGCTTCTCAATTATTTTAGAATATTATATAACCACTTATTCTTTTTTAGAGATTAAATTCAATTTCTATTCTGATTTCAATTCATGAGTATGATTTTCTGAATCCTATTTCATCAAAACAAATCTATGTATCAATTAGATTTAATTGTAGAAATGGATACAACTCTGAATCAAGAATTAAATCATCCATTTGAATTCCAAGATCACTATTGAAAATTTAATTTATTGAAATCCAATTGAAAACAAATTTTAAATCTTTACTTCTTATCGTTACCCAGTTGGAAAACTATAGTGTAATTCCACCCTTTTGAAATAGACAATTACTTTGCGGATCTCATTCTTTTATTAGATTTTCATTAATTGGTCTCAAGAATTTTTTCCATTGATTATAATGGCATACCAAGTCCGATCTGTGACTTATTTATTTTTTGAAAATGATACCATTTAAAACTTCTTTATCACTTCACATGAACTCAATTATCATGTCTCTGAATACATTTTAGGATCAGCTACTACAGATTCAGAATTACAATTTAAAATATTGAAACTTTTCAATCCCCAATCAACTTATTTTTTTCTTTTTCCACACGAATCAGATTACCAAGAGTACAATATTTCTAAGTATAATTTTCATGGTCAAAATCATCATGATCATTCTAGGCATGATTATCCTAGAAATAATTATCCTCGGTAAAAACTTTTGAGTACAATTCCCAATAACCTTTCCTTCTCAGAAAACAATCGGCCTAAATCTTTTTTTCTCCCCCTTTCACTCACTATGATTTCATCATTAGTTATCCAATTAACTTATGATTTAAGAAATTAATATTAGAAAATAATTCTCAAATTTATTTTATTTTAGTCATTAAAAATTTGATTTACTATCAAAACAACTACTTCTTTCACACTGAATTCAGAGTGAATCTGATGAAAATTACATCCAACGAGATATATTCTCCATGAGATTTATTCCTTCATTCCAGATAATGATCAATTAATTATTAGGATCTACTCCCATGATAAACCCATGGCGTGTCTGATCAAAACCATTTCTTCCGAACAACTTCTTCATGTTACAATGGACAAAGTGAGTCTGATTCTTTTAATAAACCAAGTCTGATTCATTTGAAAACATGAGTCTGAATCTTTTGAAAACAATAATCAATATTATTTTCACCAAATAAAATTTGAGTTTATATTATTTCATTAAAAACATTCCTTGAAAATAGAATACAACACTTCAAAATAATCACATTCATCATCAGCTTGGTCCTAACAATCCTTAATTTTTATGTGGGGTGAAACCTATATTTTACACTCAATGGTGGTCTTAGATTCCATATATGAAACTTTTTTCTATAGTAAATCCATTATTTATGAAATGATACATGTGTAAGGAATAATATATTTAATATTTTTAATATATTATTATTTGGGGCCTATGATACCTATAAATAAATTTGAACATCATAGAAAACCAAAAAATGACATGGAGAAATATATAAATGGTATAATCACAAAATATAAACTAATTATATCCTTGCCTCATTAATATATTTTGGACATACAAAAAATGCTGGAAAAGGTGAGGGTACTGAGCCTTCATATGGATTTCATACTTCCACAAGATCTCCGAGAGATTCCCATGCTACCAAAGAACTCAAACTAGAAAAATAGCTCACACATGAAGGTTCCACTAATATTAGTCGTTGATTGGATCTACATACTATAATAATGTGGCTACATATTCGATGTCAATAATTCTTTAGTCATTAACTTGTGATGGTTCAAGCATGTATCTCCTCACCGTTGACACGTGAGAGATATCAAACACTCAGTCTAACTTTTGGGGTAAATCTATGTGATATTCAACCTCACCAACCTCTCATAGAATATGAAATGGCCTAATAAACCTTAAGGATAAATTTTTTCCCCTAAAAAACCTTCAAAAATTTCAATATAGTTATAGACTCAGGAATATATGGTCTCACTATTAAAACTCCAAGGGACTATGACATTAGTCCATGTTAGATTTTGGTCAACTATAAGTGGTCATTATTTTCAACCAAATCAGATATGATTTCTCCATCATTATTGTACCATCCCGGATCCTAAAAGTTTTGAATCTATTATCTCCACCATAAAGAAGTGTGTCCTGTAGGGTCTATTATACAGAATCTAAAATGGACCCATACCGATAAGGGAGTTACACATGTTATTGTATGAGAACACCACTATTGGAAGTTGATCTTACCAAATTTACCCAAAGTAAAACAGATATTCTCTCATAATATCCAATGTAAAATGAACATTTCATTCTATTTGGACATATATAATGGATTCGAACAACATTATAATACCTAAACAGGTCATGAAGGCCTCCAGTAAACCACTTAATAATAATGATGTGACCTAAGAATCACAATCTGATAAAATCGTCAAGGGAAACCATTAATCCAGATGATCACCCATTGTTTAAATTTCCTCTAAATCCTCTTTTAACTCTACAACTTGATGGAAAGGAAATAATATGACATTTCTATTCGGTCAATAATAACACACACAGTTTTTTGGAATCTCATTGTTCATAAAAAAACAACCACTCAATCAATTGATATTCCTTCCCACTTCCACTTCTGGATCTTTGGAGGTTGAGTAAACCATTCCGTACCATAATCCTCTTCCTTTTACTATTAATTAATAAGGCATCAAGAAAATTTATCATAAATACTTCTTCCTATAACTTCCCAAAAAAATTCCTAACAATATCCGGGTAAATATTTAAAACTCCCAGATGTTTCCCCAAGTGGGTGGTATGAAACACAGTCATCACATCCTTATGCAAAGTGGTAAGAATTATTTCCCTTCCAAGTAAATTGATAAATATCTCATTCCCTTCATAATTTTTTTCTACTGAATATCCTGATGATATATGGTCATGAATATCATAACAATCAATGTATCCTAACTAAGCCTCTATC
The DNA here is from genome assembly GCA_963277665.1 of Viscum album. Classification (NCBI taxonomy): domain Eukaryota; kingdom Viridiplantae; phylum Streptophyta; class Magnoliopsida; order Santalales; family Viscaceae; genus Viscum; species Viscum album. The sequence goes on along the minus strand of OY728121.1, from coordinate 572,826,103 downwards.
ACATATAAGCAATTCAATAGAGATACTTCCATCATCTGGGGAAATGTTGTCCCACATTCCACTATCATGGTAAACAAGATACAGGACAACTTTCCTAACACATTCTCTACTATCTAGTAATGAGATTTCATACTAAGAAAATATCCTACCATATTTCCCTATCTAGAAGTTTAGACTATCTAAAATCCATAGTCCTATTTCATCCTAAAATGTTTTCTTAGGATACAGTTTATTTGGTAAAATATGTACATGATACTTTAGGGGTATGAATATACTAAGAATGACTCAAAGAGAATATAATTCTTCCACACATTATGAGTGATGATTACAACAACCAATTCAAATTCATATGTTTCGTAAGTTTACTAATAGGGTCTCAACTACTAAGACCAATAAGAAATCATCACCTACCTCCACATCCACACATACTTAATCCTAGATCTATATTTGTAACACACTGATATTTTAATATATTATTACCTTTAAATAATCCAATGTGTTTTATTATTTACTCCACAGACAACACTAATCTAGAACAAAACTATGATATATTAAGATAAAATATAAAGATTTGAGTATAAATATTAAAACCTAGCCATTGAGATAGTGGGATTAAATTAGAGTTACCAATATATCAAAAATATGTAATAATAAATTTAATGTTACCATTAATATGAATTAAATACAATTAGTATACGTAGAATAACTAATAAGATCACTTATTGTTTAGAAAGTTATTATATTAAATATATTTTTTATATGAAATAAATTTCTATTTCAATAAAAAAATGATTAATGATGAAAAATTATGTATGATATTAATAATTGGTTAATGAACATTTATTATTTAAATGTTATAAAATAATAATAATAAATTTTATTATTTTTAAAAATCATTTTCTAATAAAAAACATTTTTCTATATATTTTATTATTTTCTTCAAAATTTGAATTTATAAATTTAAGATTATAAATTTGGCTAGATGGAAATAATTTTTTAATTTATAAAAAACTGTATTATCAAAAGATGAAATTTTGGGGTTTTCTATAAAATAACTTCATTTGTGTTGAAAAAAATTATTTTTGTCAAAATTATACTTTTATAATTTACAGTTATGTAAACATAAACTATAAGTTAAAATAATATAAAAAAATATCTATTTAAGAATTATTACAACGAATTTAAATATATTTTTTGGTCATATAAATACTTTTTCCATCATTTTTAGAACTTAATTAATTTACTAAAAAATTATTTTTGGTATTTTATTTTGAACATGTATTTTTAAGGTGATATTTTGTTTTAAATTTCCATGAAGGAATTATAAAATTTATTTATTTTATAATTAACATATTTAAATCCTTTGAATTTATAATTTTAACAATTAGGTATTACACATAATTTTTTCCCTAAAAAATAGACTTTTCAATGAAACTGGTTTTAAAAATTATGTGTGTCAATCATATAATTTACTTTTCAAAGATTTATAAATTTTTTTGATAATATTATTTTCAAATTTGGAATCAGAAGGATAAAATTTAATACAATTAAAAAATAATAATTTTTTAATAAAATTAATTACTATGGTTGAACATTAATTACCAATATAAAAGTAATTTTTTGTAAAATGATAAATGTAAAAAAATAAAAGATTTAAAACAATCATTGTTGTCTTTCAAATGACTGGTTGATGTAATTTTAAACCCACAATAAATATTCTAACCACTTTATTCCATTTTTTCTATTGACCTTTGAATAGTACGATTAAATTAATGACAATATAAAGGGTTCTCAAAAACTTGTCTTCCCTTCACTTATAAATGTGTAACCCTTCCACCACAAAAATACACTCCTTAACATTGAATTTACCCTTGAAACTCTACCAAATATATCCACTTATAACCCTATCCCATGTTTAAGAACTTTTGGTTTCCATTAAATATCACAAGGACTTCATTCCAATAGAAAATTCCTATGAAAATTCAAGTACAAAAAATGAATATTAACAACTACATAAATATTCAGCTAAATTATCTTCATAAAAATTAATTATATATATTCAAATAAAAATATATTAGTATCATTCAAATTCTAAAATTTTACAATATTAAGTTTATTATCCTTTTCTATTGATCTATACCATTCCTTAAGAAAAAGTACATTGTCATCCATGTGTACGTGGGGACTACCTCCACCACAAGAAATGAAATTTATTTTTCATAAAAACCCATAATTATTGGTTTATATAACGTTTTATTGATTAAATATAATTTTTATGACATAATTAATGTTACAGTATGACAAATTATAGATCCTTTTGATGATATGATCAAAAAACTATTATCCATATTTCAAACATTTAAAATAAGCGAACTAAGAGTAAACTATTCTCAGTATATAACAATTTACTTCAAATAAATTATCATATTAATAAAATTTATTCCAATTAGGATATGTTAAAATAATTAACATATAATAATATCATTATAGTTCAATGATAATGACATTATGACTAAACCAACACATAATTTTCTATTAATCAATATAGGTTCATATTTGGGTCTGTTTAACCACATACTTGAATTATACCGTGAATTCATGTCATCGATGACTATGAGAGATTATTTACTATTATAATGTGATGTAAATATGTAAATAAAGTTTTTATAAGCAATTGTTTATAAATATTTAACTTATTAATCAATAAAACACCATTCATTCATTAATAATCATTGAAACATGATAATCGTTAATTTCATTTTCATGGTTTGTAATAAAAACATAAAAAAAATTATATATTTATAAAATATCATGAAACATAGATTAATGAACATTATATTATCTAATAGTTATGTAAATAGTATTATTGTATATGTACCTACATAAATTTTATAAAACAAGTTTGATGCAAAAAAAGCTTATTTACATCTGACATTAAAGAGAGATAAAACTAGCTAATATATATATACATTATAAATAAGGATTATAAATTGTTATATTTATGAATAATGTTCTCAAGAGTCTTGTTAATAAAAATAATTTTTTTATTCGGAAAATTTGGTGCAAGTGAATAATAGATCTGGTCTGAGATAAGGGTTTTCACCTCAAATTCCACTATTTGAAATATGTTTGGTATTTTACATCTAATTTCATTTATATCATTTATATATTGAATATTTGATATATAATATCATTAAATATATTTAATAATTGTATTTTATGTTCAATTACAAGACTTCTCTTTCAATGGGGTTTGATTTGAATGTTTCTAAATCGGTAATGGTTTTCACCTCAAATTCCTCAAATTGAGACATTTTTGGTATTATATACATAATTTCATTTTTGTGGAATTTATAATATATATTTATTATTTTATATCATTAATTATATTTTAATCTTGGTATTTAATTTTTAATTATAATACCTACTTTCATGGGGATTTGACTCTAAAGTTCCAAAATAATTGAGGGTTTTTTTCCTCAATACTGATTCTTTAAGTCATAGTACATTTAATACTCCCGGTTTTCTATATACAGTGTGTTACATTCTCATGGATATATTTTTATCATATTATTTGAATCTCATGTGATTTATTAACCCCATTTGGTCTCTTATTCATGTTTTTATTTCTTCTATTAGTTCCCCATTTGTACAGATTTTGGGTAACTTAAATTTTTTTCATTGTGTGATGATCATTCTCTTGAAATTATTTCATAAAAGTTTGTTAAATTCTTCCCTTTGATTATTTTTTATAGAATAGCCTCATTTTTTATAGAGATTTACATTCCTACCACATAAACTATTTGATAAATATTTCTCACACAATGGGTTGAGTTCATTTTCACTAATCCAGCTCCTTTATATTGATGGGTTATACTAATGTTATCCATTTTTTATAAAAAGAAAATTATGGGTTTACCATATATTATTATTCTAACATTGGTGATTATTGGAAAGTTGAATATGTATTTTTTGAACATTAAAATATATTCTCTGAGTGAATTATGATCATGTTGTCCCTTTTACTAAAATGGGGAAATGTATTGACATTCATAATTATTATTGATTGTAAATGCTGATTGATCATGTATTGGTATTACAAATTATTAATTATATTATTATTTATGATGTTATTTAGGAAATGGGTCCTTAATGAATGGTATGAAATCTGAAGTTGAATCTAATATTGAATTCCTTATATTTTGTCCTATAATATGTTGGGCTTAGAATTATAGAGCCCACAGATGCATCATCATGTCTCAAGAGAAAAAATGATTGGGGATTTGGTGTATGTTTTCCCAATTTAGCAGGATATGTTGATTTTGGTCTCCATGACATGAAACTATCTTGGCACAAGTTTTTGATTGTATGTTTTTTATGATAGAAATTATTAATTCCATCTATATCATTTCAGTATTATTAATATCCATTTTTTCAATTATTATCTTGAATAGGGAATTTGTTCAGTTGTAGTCAATTTTGGAATCACTCAGATCAATTATTTATATCATGCTATGTATTAAATTCTTATGTTTTCTAGCAGCTTCAGTTATATGCTTCCCTTACAGAGTGTTTGAAATCACTCATTAGTATGTTTCCTTTTCCCCAGGTTATGATGAAAATTATTAAATTTGATATATTCAAATGGAAAGTAGTTATCGATGTATTGTCGGAGATTTTGAATACAGTTAATGGTTTGGAAAGTATCTCATATGGTGTAAAGAAAAAAATCCCTTAGTTGAGAAATAAATGGGTTTTTATTGTGTATATTTTATCTAAATTCTATAAAGGTATAAACATACAAGGTCTCCAAAATTTAGGTAATATATTGGTTTCTTTAATTTTTGTTATTACTTGTTAGTGATGTATAGAAAACTTTGGTTGGTATTGAATCCATTATGTAAAGTTTTTTTATATAGAACATGATCTGAGTGTGTGGGTGTATGGAATAATATTTACCATCAGAGCATGGTTTAAATAAATTTGTATTTAAGGCCCTTTATTGAGCATAACGTAAGGATTGATAATTTGGGTTATATCCTAGTTTCAATATTATATATATCCCTTTGGGATAAGTGTATGATTTAATATTAAGGTATTAATGAAAATTTTATTTGGGGATAAGGGTAATATAACCATAATAAAATACTAGCAATACGTCAATGTATAAGATGACATCATAAAGATCGAGTAAAGTATACATATAATGTGGTTTGAATAAAAATGGAATCCATATCTTGATATTGGAAATTAGATTTGTTTTTTCTACAGATGTACATAGGGGTAAAAACTTGAAGAGGGTGTGTTGTGTATTAACTCAACCATGAATTAGTCCATAAAAAGGTGGAATTACTATACAACTGGATTGAAACTCTTAAAGTATATTCTTTGGTCAGTAAACTTCTACATGGACTCAATTATAAATGATTTATGAATGATATTAAGTAAGTAGGTTAGAGAACCTGATTTAAAATTAACCATGGATAGCCAAGTGTTGAACAACGAGACCAATAATTTGATATAAAAGTAAAATATATAAAAAATGTATCAAAATGGAAGACATATTAATATTTATGTTTTCAAACCCATATTTTGGATATTATAATAACCATTTTTTGGTTTTTGTATTTGGTCAAAACTGGATCACAAAAATCATGGTGAGAATGGTATGTACCGAGAAACCACTATGTCTTAAAACAAAATAATGGAGAATATTTATATGGATTCGAATCTTATTATTTTCATGCTATGGTGGAAAAGTAGAGTTTCCAAGTCTAACTAAGGTAATGATATTGTAATTATAAAAATAATGAACCTCTTCGATATTCATAATAGTGAGTGTTATTTATCGATGATATTCTATAATTTCATTAATGTTATGGGGGTTATGTTAAATGTATAATGATTTTTCCTTATTAGTTTTACATTAAATGTATGAAAATATATATAAAGTATTATTAATAAAACAAAAAGTTGATTTTATTAAAAGGTTATATTTTGGGGGGAAATATTGGAGGAAAAATAATTGATCTATGGATTTCAATTAGGTTTAATATATGATTGACGTTTATATAATAAAGTATGGTATTATTTTGAACATGTTCAATAATATTGGTATCCGTGGGATTGATAATAGATTCATTGTATTTTTGTTAAAGTACATCACATATTTGGGTTTATGATTATATTGACTTTTTTAAGGCCTTATGAACTATCAGTAAATACAATTTGAGTGTTTAATATAGAATTAATTTTTGGGAAGATTATATAAATCCACTGATTCTTATTGGCATAGAGATTCAAATTGTTTAATGAGTGATATATTATATAGAATATATGGCTAAGGTGTTTATATACATTGGTATAGGACATTATGAATTGAGAATGTTTTTTAATAAATATATGTAATTTAATATAGCTTAAGATAGTATGTTAGATTTAATTTTAGAGTTTATACACATAATTATGAACATGTTAAAAATTCCCTAATAAAAATTTTTGAATTAAAGATAATAAAAATTGTGAGGATGAAATTTATTTAATTGGGGGGACAAATTTACACCCCAATATTTTAATATATTTTTTCCTGTAAATCAGATAATGTGTCTGATAATATATTCTACTTGAAACAATAAAGTAAAATCATGTTTTTTATCTTTATAAATTTATAAATATTTATGTATGAATTTTAAATCCTCACCACTGAATTATAATAAATAAATAGGAGTAAATAATGTTTGAAATATATGTATCAAGAAAATATTTTTTACTTTTAATATCAATGAAATTCAATTTGTTTACCTAAAATGACTAATATGAAATTTTATAACGTAGAGGAACAATTTTTTAAAAAATAATTTTATGTGGCATATATTTCTATTTCAAGGAAAATATTATTAATGATGATAAAATTTATTTTATATTGAAAATTGGTTAAAAAATTAATTGTTAAATGATATGAAATTGGAAGAATAATAGTTAATATTTGAAAATCCCATTTTCCAACACATTGGAATTTTTATTATAAATATGATTTTATTCAAAAATAGAATTTTTAAATTTTGTAATTATAATTTGAAAATAAGGAAATATTCTTTGTATTTAGATTAAAAATATTATATTAAAATGAAATTTTGAGTTTTTTTAATATTTATTTTTTGTCTAAAAATAAGGTTTTTGAAAAAGTTATATTTTTTGATATATAATAATTTGAGAATATCCTATAAGTTTCAAAATTAAGTAATAAAATATCTATTTATGGTATAAAATTATTCATTTAAATATATTATTTCACCTTATAAATCATATGTCCAATATTTCTATAATTCAATAAAAAGGTTATTTAAAAAAATTATAATATACTTTGAAATAATTATTTTAATGGTATGATTATGTTTTTGATTTTGATGAATGCCACATATCATTTTTATAATAACCTAATTTTTTTCTTTGGAATTTATCATTTTAGTAAAAATGTATTATACATAATTCTTAAACTTAAAACACACTTTTTATAAAAACTATTTTCACACAATAAGTACGCTAATCATTAAATTGTCTTTTTAAACACGTTGAAATTTAATTTTGAAAGATTATATACAAATATAAAATAATAAGGATAAAATTAGTTAAAATTAAGTCATATTTCTATTTGTGAATAAAATTAATTGATAATTTTAATAATAAATTATTGGGGAAAAAATATATTTGGGTTAAAAGAGAAAATTAATAAAATTAACATAATAAAAACACTCGATAATCTCTCCAAAATGATTTTTTGAGGTTAGTTTCAACACAAACTCACTTTTCCGTACTATTTTTTCATTTTGGGTCCATTGACCCTGGAATAGTAACATCACATTATTGAAAATGATAAGGGTTCTCCCAAAACTAACCTTTCCTTCACATTTAAAAGGATAACCCTTCCACCTCTTCAATAATTACATTAACTTATATTTTATCCTTGAAAAAATTAAAATGTTATCCTCCTTGAAATTTATCCCACATAAAATTGATTATGGTCAACATTAGTTAGCACAATTGTTTCATTTCTAAGAATAATTGGAAGGGAAATTCAAGTACCTGACATGTGTACTTTTAACTATATAACATTTTTTCTTAATTATATTGATTAAAATTTATTCTATGAAAACTCATATATAGATATTAATTCAATTTATAAACATTAATTTTAACATATTAATTGTTTTATCATTGTTTATAAATCAATCTATTCCATTAAGAAAAATGAAATCATTGTTTGTGCTTACGTGTGAAATACTACCACCACCGTCAAATAAATCATTTTTCACCACACAAAAATAATATTTCCTTGATTTTTTTAATGATGAAATATATATTCTATGAAATTATTAATTTTTTGTATGTAGAATTAGAGAACCTATTAATTATATGGTCAAAAATTAATATCTCTAATTCAATCTTTCAAAACAAGAGAACTTAGATGAAAATGATCTTTTCTTTAAATGTAATGGCATTATATTGATTATGTTATATTTATTATTATTTAAAATTAGATTATATAAAAAATTTAAATAATTAATAATATCCTTATTATTCTGGTAAAATTATATTAATACCAACCCATATCATAATCATTTATTAATCATTATTGGTTCAGGTTTTGGTGAGTTTTACTTCCTGTTAGAACAATATTGTACGTTTATGTCATGGGTGTCTAGGAAAACATATTTACATGAATAGTATGATATATATATATATATATGAATGAAATATTTCTATGGTAAGTTAATATAAATATTTATGTCATTAATTAAGAATCACCTTTCATTTGTTAAGAATCATATAAACTAGATCATCATTGATTTTATCTTCATGGTTCATATAAAAACTAAAATGAAATGAAACTATATATTTGAATAATATAATAAAAAATATATTATAATTAAATATATTATCTAATAATGCTGTCATTTTTAGTAAATAATGTTTACTACATGAACATTTCTGATAATAGTTCAAAGTGAGAGAGACTACTTACACAAAGTGTTCAAAATTAGGAAAAACTGACTAATATATACATATAAATAGATATACTGATTACAAATATAGATTATTAATGGTATTATTTATGAAAAATGTTCTTGAGTATATAATTAATGAACTCAATTTTATTATTCAGGACATGTTTTCAAGTGATGAATGGATCAGGACTGAGGTAATGGTTTTTGTCTCAAATTCCTCTATTTGAGACATTGTTGGTATTACACAACCAATTTTATTTATGTAGCTTATACAACAATTATATGATGAATATTTTAATTAATTATCATTAATCGTTTTTTTAATTTCAATTAAAATCCCTATATTTTTAGGGGTATTGTTTTGAATGTTTCTAAATTCATAAGGGTTTTAATATCAAATTCCACTCTTTGAGATATATTTGATATTATCCAGCAAATTTAATAAATGTGATTTATATAATATAATTTGATATAGAATATAATAATTTTTCCCTTATTAATGGTATTTTATGTTCTATTATATACCATATATTTCAATGGGTTTTAATTTGAATGTTTTGCAACCAAAAAATGCCCCATCTTAGAATTTTTTACCCTTGGTTCCCATACTATCAGCAGTGCGGCCCATTTAATTAGTGATGCTCTTTTTTATCACTTATTTATTCCACCTTGAATATTTTCCCCCTATATCTCATAATAAAATATATATTTATATGTCGTGTAAGGGTTTTCCTGGTCACAATTCCAATTCAATGATACATAATACACTTTTTGAACTTTATCATGTTTGTATATTTTATTCACTGCGCATTGAAATATTTTTCTCATAAAATTTTGATTACATTGGATTTATTATAAAACTCATGTTCCATTATTCATGTATCTATTTATTCAATTGATTCTAGTGGAATTTATTTTTGGAAGCATAATTTTTGTTTACAGTGTTATGATCATTCTCTTGATCTAATTTCATATATGTTGGGTAAGTTATTCAATTTGATTTTGTTATGTCATATTATCTCACATTATTATAGGGATATACATTCATACCAAATGAACGCTATGAATAAAATTACATCAATTTTAGTTATATTCTTTTGAACCCATATACCTGCATTCCCTGGATGGATTATGATCTAATTATCCCTTTTACTAGTGTATTGTATGTTATTATTCCAATATGGACTAATATTGTAATGTTGACTATGTAATTTTTTCATTATGATTTTTTATTTATATTAGTTATTATAATGTTATTCCAATTATTAAAATGAGGGAAATTATTAAAAAATTTATGATTATTGATTGATAACACAAGTTTATCGTGTATTAATACTCTGTAGTCTTCATTATAGGGATAAGTATGTTTTTATACAGCCAAAGAATCCTTAAGGAATGTTATGAAAGTTATTGTTTAATATTTTGAGGAATTATTTAGAATTAGTTACATGATTGGTGGGGGATGAAAATATATACCCCCTTGATGCATTGATGGATCTTAAGGGTCAAACTAGTTTTATGTATTTGGTGTATGCCTTCCAAATTTGACATGATGTCCTGATAAGGATCTATAAAAAAAGTAAATATCATGGTGAAAGGCCTTGAAAAAAAATTAACCTCTTTAGTTTTGAATTCCATCTCTATGAGATTATTATTATTCATATCCATGTTTCCATTGATATTCGTGGATATAGAATGCTTTCAATTTCAGTTGATTATGGTATTAATAAAATTATTTATTCCTTCCATATTAAGTATGTCATTATTATTTTAGGTAGATTTAGTTATTTTTCCATTAATTATAGTTTTATATCACCCGTTATTATGTATACATTTCCACAAGATGTGAATAAAAGTATTACCTGTGATATGTATAGAAGGCCAGTATGTATTGATGTATTTGTAGGAGAAGTTAAATACTCTCTACAGATTAAGTATTTTATTATGTGGAGGAAAAAATATATCAATTATTTTGGAAAAACAAGGGGTTTATTAGTTATTATTTTTCGTATTTCTCTATATCTATGAACCTAAAAGTTCTTGAGAATTTAGGTTGTGAAATTTTTATATTAAGATATATAATTTAATGTAGTTTTTTTTCATGGTATCTATAATTGGTATCAAATCCAATTTGTAAAATATGTCTTCATGGAAACAAATATAGGATTTTGGGACTAAGGCATTATAACATACATTATATAACACTATGTACTAAAGAAATTCCTCTTTTAGTCTTAAAATTTGAGCATTGGTCAACTTCCTCATCATCTCCTTGAATTCTTTTTGACACTACTTGGTTAATGATAATGGATGAATCTTTCATGTCAAGGATGTACAAGTGGATTTAATCCTAAAGAAAATAAAAAAAACCACCAAGAGTTCCCAACAAAACCAAGAAAAAACTTCACCTCTGATTACTATATTGGTGGATCCCAAGCTAGTATTTTTTCTACCTATTCTTTGTCCACATTAATGATATGTTTTAGAGGACTTTCCCTAGAATTGTTTCCTCAATAATCTAAAAGTTACAATTTTAGAGAGTTAAGTATAACTGTTTCTCCCAAATTAAGCCAAAGATCCAACACATATTCTATAATTTCTCTTCCTTAGATGTAGAGTAAATGAAAATTTCCTAAAAAAAACCACAAACCAATCAAAAGATGTCTTGAAGATATGATTCCTAATTCCCATGAATACATTGATATAATTCATCACATTAAAGGTAATCAACAAGAAATAATAATTCCCATATAGATATCAAAATTCCACCTTCCTAATTCCATTACTTTTAAACCATAATGGTGGTAGATGAATGTGAGGTCTATATTAAAGAACAACATTGCATCTCTCAGCTGGTGGAAGAGATCATCAATCCTTGGAAATGCTTAATTTTTATTGACATTCACCTGATTCGTTAGATGATAATCAACCCACAACCTCGATATCCCATATTCATTATTAGGAAATAGAATCACATATGGTAAGGTGGACACATTGGGTGTGATAAACACATTATCTATAAGATCCTCCAACAGCACCCTCAACTCCCGGAGCTCCGCAGGGGTCATCTAATTTGCCATAGAAGATATTGGACCAGTTTGGGGTGAAATACAGTATAGAAGTAAATATCCTTATACAACGGTAACCATATATCATCATCACTGAAGGTAACCATGATTTCCTCTATTAATGAATAATGTTAGGGGCCTATAGATCCAGCTACCCCATGAGAAAAGCTCGCCATCTAATGGGAGATAAAATGAATCTACCTATTCATGAGCCTCGCTCTTTTTTATAGTAAAAAATTCCCAACATTGATGGATAATATATTCTCATTTTATAACAGCATACTAACTCTCATATGATGATATTATATCTTCTCAAGTACCATTTATATCCAATCCATAACCATAATGATTTCATATGGCTTCAACGTAACTACTAATAGGTTCCATGTAAATATCTCTCTAATGAGTGTTATCTCTCATAGATAAAAAAATGTGTGAAATAGTATAATCACTTTCTCTAGGAATATCTAGCCACAACTAATGTGATGAAATATGTATAAAATTTTTAAATCCTTCAATTAGGTATAAGGTAATGAAATTTGAACTTAATCCAATGTCTACATGTACTAGTGCCAATGTAACAATTACACAGATTAAAACACAAATCATTTCATATACAACCGAACCATATCACTCAATATCATTCAACTTTCCATGATATAAGCCACCATCCCTTTGATCCTATCCTGGATAACCTAGGTTGGTGATTGAAGTATGTATCAGTCATTTCCTCCACCTACAACTCATCCATGTAGGGCTCTGTAAGCTCCTTTATTAGCACTACCTCCCTAGGTTCCACCATGACTACGCTGAGGAAATATCTGATCTTAATGATTCCTTTGACTTGAAGGTCCATCCACTATATTCCAACCCTATTAAGTGCATAAGGTAGAGAAATAATGATCAATGTGACTTTGCTTATAATAAGAATAATACAATCCATCTCTTGCTTAACTGTATCCCATCAAGATCCACGTGCTCCACATCCCTAGGGGTATTATTTTTTTTATGAAGTCCTCCTACACTAAGAACATAAAGGATGATGTATAATAAATAAAATAGAATAATCTATTTAATAATATCCACAAAATGGTGCATCTTTATGATGCTCCAATCCTGATAATTTCTCCATCCCCAAAACCCAGTATAGGACCCTAGTATAAGTGGGAATATATAGAGATACTATGTCATTTTTGAAGTCCCAGAAGATGAATTTCTCAATCATACATACTTATAAATACCCAAATCTCACTATATTGAGAGATAATCATTTGAGTATGTTAAACCATTATGAATACTCTAAAATAGTTATTCAACTCTATTAGAACTCTTGAAACTCTTGAATCCACACAGATAAAATTTTGATTAGTTGTACTCGTTTTAGAATAAGGACTAAAACTCCATACATGAGAGTATAACCCTATCAGAGGTTTATATGATCAAAAAAACAATAATCATTATTTTACATGATGAATAATGGCCACAAGAATTATCATCTAATCATTTTGAGTAAGCATGAGTCTGAATACACAGAATATAGACTCTAATAAATCCTCTACTGCCTGAGGGTTTAGCTCTCCGTAATACCTGAGTAGTCTCTACCAAAAAAAAATTAAATTCAATATTCCATCACTAATAATCATATTTTACAATATGAACATTTATTTACTCAAAAAAGATAATCATTATCCAGATCTTTTGGTGATGGGTCTCTGTGTAGATCAATAGGTGGAGGTACTACTCTCTTCTCATCTGGAGGAAACACCTTATCAACAAGCCACTTAATTGAATCCACATCACTCAATAGTTCATGATCATAACTCAATATCAAAATAAAATCTACATATCATAGTAGAGGTACACAATATTTTAATAATATTTATCATGGCTAGCTTGTCAGGATATGACATGAGAAATACATTGATTCCAAACACCCATACATATTTGATACAAGTATTATTGTTTTTCTTGTAACATGTGTCTCAATATATCGAGTCAACCATAATTTTATTAGATTCCTACTGTATCAATACTTCAAGTGCTACACCATCACTAGGTTTCATACCCTATGAGTTGAACACAGGGCTCCTAAAAACAATCTCACTTTGTTCCTAAAACAAATAATCAAAAAAATCTATCTCTAAACTCAATCAATATGAGAGACCCACTTTGATACCACTTTTTCATGACTCTACCCATATAATCCCCACCTAAACTAATTTTAATATTATTTTGACACCCCATTCATGCCTGCAATAATCCTGGGTCCTGCAACTAGAACTGATTTTTCATATCATTCAAATGGGTGGCCTTATCCTAATGAACATGTATATACACCTCCATGTACATCACAACCTTGCAGCATAATAACCTTTTTTCTGAACAAAGAAGAAAAATCATGTAATAACATTAATGAAAAACCAAATATAATAATAAAAATATATCTTGAGTATTAATGGGGAAAGTACATGCCCAACCAAAAAAATTGGTGTCCCAACCTAATAGTTGATGTGGGTATCACATTTTTATGAATTCAGATGCCAACAATTACCTCTAATCACTATCACTAAGTTATATTAAACACGAACAACATACTTCTTTCTAAGGTCACCATATTACTATCTTGAGTCAATAAAATTTAATATAATTGAAGGAAAATACCATATTGGGTCGAGTGTATACATATCTATTAAAATACCCTGGAAACTAAAGGGAATTCGAAAAAAAAATTAATAACCATATCAAACTATAATACTAAAATGGGAGAGTAAATCCAAAATAAATCCTATATAAGAAACCAAGTTTGAGAGAGATATGGAGAGATATTGATATTTATAGGAAGCTAAAAAAATGATTATACCTACACCTCTATGTGTCAGATATTTCATGATGTTAGTATGCTAACGTAAACTCACTAGATCCACTTTGAAAGACCCAAAACTCACATATGGAATGTCATATTAAGTGGGTTTCAACACATAATAGATACCATATTCTTCCTATTATCTCCTAGAGTAGGGGTACTGACTGAACTGATAGAAGACTCGTAGCTCAAGTGGGTACGAGGAGTGCATAACGACCTAATCTATTCCAAAAAATGGGGGACCCAAGTGTTTTCAGGGGGGTACCATCCCTGATGTCACTACAAAAATCACTCTCAAGGATTGAAATCAACAACCCATTATGGAAGAATAAAACCACACCTGATACAGTGCTCTATATCTATGATATAAAAATAATAACAAAAATTTCATCCAATAAGGAATTATACTCCATAAGGATACCTGTTGGTCTAATTATAATCTCAATAATGGAGATAAGAGAGTTCAAACACACTTCTTAAAATACACAAAATTTCCTTAAAACATATATTGAGTGTACTCCTAAACCCATGACTACTCATTTCCCACTACCTCGTATTGAGTGTTAAAATGGAATATACATGTTGTGTCACCCAAGGCACATAGTTTTGTCAAACCACCCAGGGTCCCATGAATGTAATTAAAATATATTAATATATACCCAAGAATTTCCAAAAGGCATGTGGTCTAGCTTACATGAAATGTGATATTTTTCTAATCTAGAAACCCAATCCTCTACAAATAAAGACTTCATTTTCCCTTTTCTTTAGGAAAACAAGGTGTGAAGTTTAAAATTTTACAATAAGTTAAGTCAATTTTTAGAAGATTCACCATATACACTAATACTCAAGAAAAATATCATAATATCCGCTTTCCATGGTCCTTGTCTTAAAGTAAACATCTATGGTCACTGATTTACAACCTCTTATGTATGAAAATCAGGATTTATGATGATCAAAAAAAATATTTGTGCAGTATACACTGAAATGGGGGGGAAATCTTATCTTATAAATATCGAAATTTTTAAAATAATACTATCACTGTAACAACCTAGAAAATGGGATGTATTTTTTAGCTTTGGGATGATTCCTCTAGGTTTAGAGGGATCTAAAAAATAGTTCAGTGGCTTAAAATGGGGTGTTTATCTTTACTCTATAAATAATGGTTAGGGTCTTGGTATAGCCTAAGATGCTCCACACCAATGTGGTACCTGTGTTCCATAGGTATAACCACCATGCAAAGAGAAAGGTGTGTCTATGGGCATGGCCAATGGGTGTTCTCCGTATCCATCATGGCCACAAGACCCCTCCACGGGTATGTGGGAATCTATGACCATACCAAATCACCCATGATATTAGTGCCAATGAATTTCTAGAAAGTCTATTAGGCACCATTTTTGGGTTCCACCACGGTTTCCAAATTCCTGGTGGACCCCGACCATATTGTGATGTCACTTGATCCTATTTTTTAATTGAATTATTTAAATCCTTATTTTATTAGAAAAATTCTAATTATTTATGGAAACATGGATTATTTAAATTATGGAGAATTTATTTTGTGTTTCTATAGATTTTAATATTTATAAATTCCTCCTTGATCATTCCAAATTTAGGTTTTGAATAATATGATTTTGGAAAGAACTATAGATATCCTTTATTCCTTATTTGAACCTTATTTAGCATTTGATCCCAATTTATTTGGTTTTAATTGGTTTGATATTTATGTATATTTTTACCAAAGAGGTATAATATAGTTTTGATGGGTGTGTACATATTGTGCATATAGCTATGTGATCCCTTTCATTCTATAGAAACCTTATGCTTATAGAAACTTGATTATAGGATGTTCGAATCGATATATGGAGCCTCCTCTCTCTTTATCATGGGATCCATTTCCTTCTAGTACATAGATCCGATGGTTTTTATTTCCATGAAAAACTATGTGTGAGTTAGTTGATTCATTTCCTAGTCTATGTTTTATTAATCATATATTCTCATATTTTCTAACTAGTTTTCTAAATTATGATGGGAATGATCTGTGATTTTTTGAGATGCGAGCGTAAATGGATATGCATAATATCTGGTATTCCCCCTAAATATAAAAAGAAAATTTGGTTTTTAAATTACAATAATATTCACTGTAATATTGGCTTTCAAATAATGGTCTTCATGAAAACTATTGGTGAAATGATATAGTACATTTGAAATGTTTTTAAATAAGCTACAAATAGGAGATTTTGGTACCTATGAGGGGGGTCTAATATTGAGCCTTGTCCTTGTTTCCATTAGGGGGTTCACTAATGGGGGTTCCTATTCTCTATATGCCTTGCCGTTTTGGGTATGTGATTCTCTAGAACCATATGAGATTCACTCATGGGGTGTTCCAATATTCCCAAGGACCTATTTTTCTATGGAATTTATAAGTGCAATAAACCTTGATTTTTTATTGAGGAATCATAGACCATGCTATCTCAAAAATAAATTATCCAAAGGGCCATATACATGGTTCTTGGCTATTAATTTCATTTTATTTGATATGATATATGATCTATGATTTCATAAATGTAAAATTGATAATTTTAATTTTTTTTAAAATTTTATTATTTGGATTTTCTATAGAACTATGTATAGGGGAAATGTTTTATCATGATTTTTATATAAATGTGAAAACAATTTTATCATGTAATGATTTTAATATATTAATAATATTGGGATTATTTGATAGGGACATTCCATGGAACACTTGGATAGGATCTTACTGATCTAACATAGCTTACACCCTACACACTCCCATTGAGTTTTCTATACCTTTTCCCCTATGCTATAAAGGAAAATGCATCAAAGTGAGGCAGTGATGTTTCATGTCAGATGGGATTGAGTAGATAGTGTTATGATAGTTGGGTCCTTACAATGTATCACATGATGTTATTGATATTAGTTGGGTCAATTTTGGTTTCTTTCATGGACATTTAATATAGATTTGTATTTTTATATTTTTTGTACCACTACCGCTATTTGTTTATGTTGTGGAATATTTACTTCCTGGTTATCCTTAACCATATGTATTCCATTGAGGTTTTTTTAGGATGGTAATAGTTACCTTTATTATTCATTGGATGACCAGGTTCTATATTCCAGCTTATGGGGATAAACAATTCCATTTGGGTCTATCCCTAATCCAATTTAGAGCCTTGTTTGATGGGTTTTCTAGACCAGATGGTTAAAATTAGGGATCAAATAATGTTTGTTCTCAGACGGGGGACGTTGTTAATCATAATAAAGGAAGTTTATGACTTTTTTGGTAGATTATAGTGATTTTATGGATAGATATTATCATGAAAATCTTCAAGTTGCTATGAGATGATGGGTTATGTGTATTATAGGTTGGGTTTTAATCTGGATCTATGTTTTTTCAAATATTTGTTTTGCATAAACTGATATATTTTTTGATGTTTGATTATTTCCAAAAAAAATTGGTCATGTATTCCATGGATTTCTTGATATGGTGTAGTATGGAATAATCCTCAATGAAATCATAATATGAATTAAAATCTCATTAAGGTTTTCATGCAGGTTGTTTATGTTGTTGATCAAAATGAGGTTCCTATTTATATTCAATATAAAGTGGTAAAACTAAGAGATAAGTGATACAAGGATCGAGTGAAAGAGTTATATCTCTATAATATCCTATATTTTATGAGTAATAATATATCGTAGTATTTGGTGGGATGGTTGGAATAAATTGATCACGTCATTGACATCATAGAGACACATTAATCTCTCAAGGATAAGTGTGTGACCATTAAGCTCAAGGTTCCATACAATAGGTGGTAGGACAACATAGTTCAGGTGAATCGACACAATAGAATTGTGTAGAAATATCTCATGAACCTTTTCATTAAAAAATTATTCCCAGATTCCATGATGACAGTGACTTCTATGGAGTTAGTCTCTTTTCATTATGGAGAGAATTTTGGTATGTAGTGTACCAACCATTTCACTATGTTTGATTAACTCAAGATGTGGTGATGAATGATAAGTGGAAGTCATAGAAATAATTATATGTCTTGAGACCTAAAATCATATTTCAAGTGAATTTTCTAAAGTTCACCAAAATAATTTGGATTATCTATATAGATATTGTGGAAGAGATAAATTTTGTGGGCATGTTAAGAATTTCAAGGTTTTTCCATTTACTCAATGGAAACATCATGGGAATATATCAAATAATAGGAGGTGTCATGATAACCACAATGGTAGTAGATGTAGCTCATAGAAGATGTATATTTACACTTCAATAGTAGTGTCTATTAGTGAACCCCATATCTCTAACAATGTGGAAATCTTGGGTGAAACTAGGGAACTTGTCCAGCACCATTAAATAATTGTAGTGTATGTGGTTATTGGGTTTATCTACATAGATTATTACTGAATTATTTATGTGTCAGTATAGAATAGGATTATAAAATCCAATTTTCATTATGGTGAAATATTATTCTTTGATTTCAATAGTAATTTTTCCATAGGCCTATAAAGGTAATCAATTTCACACAGGGATATGCTAGCAGAAGTGGATGTGGGTCTAGAAATAGTGAGAGGTACAATTGTTGTCTCATCTTCTATTGAAACTTCTTTGTTTGATACTATTTTTTCACACATTTCATTATCATACTATTTTTTTGGATGTGATTAAACATCTAATTGATGACAAATCATATGTTATGGAGATAAAGAAACCACTTGGTTAGAAGAAAGATCATGGTCATGGTTATCCTTTGTGTTCTCTTTTGATAAATGATGTTTAACTGGTGTGTAATTTTCTTATACTTGATCTATATTATTTTTATATCATTTTCATGATGAAATGGTTGGTGTTCTACTGAGATGAGATTGATTTTTATCATTACAATGTGTCATTATCTATTGTTAATGGGAGATCTCAAGTGATTTGGGGATAGTGGGAACTAAGGTATAGTCAAGTAATACCTCCGCATCCAAAGATTAGGAATATTTTTTTACTATTTTGTTCGATCATGATGAAATATATTCTCATTTTTATCTTAATTTAGTGTTTTTATACTTTCCAATGGTTTTTTGGACCACTTATGTTGTCTTCCTCTATAAAGGGACGTAGAGTTCTCTATTAATTTGGTTTGTAATACTTTTCTTAATTCCATACCATTATATAATATAGAAACTATGGAGTAAAAAAATTAAGATAGATTTTCAGTATATTTTAGAAAAGTGATTTGTTCGTCCAAGTGTTTTTCTATGGGTGTCACCTTTTCTCATTGACAAGAACGTGGATGTTTCATTTCTTCTCTTTACAAATTTAAATAAATTAAATCAGGAAATAGTTATGAAGGAGAATATTTTGTCCCATGTGGATGAATTTTCTAATATGTTATTTTAGGGAAAGAGTTTTCCAAAATTGATCATCGATCAAGTTATGATCATCTAACTGTTAAGGAATCAGATATCATAAAAAAACTTAATTCAAGAATAGTATATCCACTATGAATACCTTATAATGCCTTTTTTCCTAACTAATTTACTTGAAGTGTTTATGGTTTTGATGAAAAAAACAATCCAACAGTATCTCGATACCATTATTGTGGTATTTATGGATGATATCCTCACCTATTAGATATCTAATCAAGAATATGAGTACCATAAGAATTAAATTTTTGGAATCTTTAGCATTCACTAACTTTATGTGAAGCTATAAAATTGAACTTTCTATATATTAGATGTAATGTTCATAGGGAACAGTACTTTGGAACATGGTACCATAGTTAATCCAAAAAATATGAAGGTTTAATTTTCATGAAAAGAACCATGGAACCTCTTAGATATATGGATCATTCTAGGACTCTATATGTATTTTTGGAAGTTCATGAATGTTTTCTTGTTCTTATAATCACCATTGACTTCTCGTGAAATTATGATCAGATTCTAAGTGTTATGATTCATTTGATGAGTTGAAATATAATCTCGCATCAACTCATATTTTGTTCTTCACATATCCAAATATGTACTATGTGGTTTTCTATCATTATTATGGTGATGGGATATGATGCGTACTTATACAGGATGATTATGTGGTGGTGTATGGTTCCTGCCAACTTCTAAATTATGATAATAATTATCATATTCATGACATAGAGGTCACTACTATTATGTATTATCCCATGTGCTAGGAACACTACCTTTTCTAGGATGGATTCACGACCTTTTATAATCAAAATAGCTTCAGGTATATCTTCTCTTTGAAGGACTAGATTTTTATATAGAGAAGATTGGTAGAGAACCACCAAACATTTGACCTTGGAATTTCCTACACACCTAGGAAAGAGAATTTTATTTATTACCTCACATTCCAAGTCCATATTGAATCAAATGTGGGTTGGAATCATTTGGGTATTTTTAAGAAATTTTATCTAGTTGTGCAGAAGGATGAATTAGGTATATTTCTGACCATTTTTCATTTTTTATCATCTATCTATGAGTTAGTTTTTTTGGAATTTCATTAGGATCATGAGTTCAAAGAAATCTGTAAAACCTGTCATGGTGGGTTCGACTATTGCATTGGTATCTCTCCTTTTAAGGAATTCATCACCTCAAGAGATGGTTAGTCATAACTTTATCAATAATTTGTTTTTGGTGCATGATTTTCGTAGTTCTTTATAATTCGTTAATCCTAGTCCGATGATTATGTGTTATAATATAATAATGTGATTCTGGTCATTAGGTATGAAGTGAACCATTAAAAATTATGTGACTCTCTATTAAACCTATCATTTTATTAAGGAAGAACACCTAAATATTACTAATTCTCATTAGCCACATTCGATGTAGATAGAGAAATTGGACTTCAGACCCAAAAACATAATTATTGGGTTACCAAAGACTCTCCAGTGAAAGAACTATATCATGGTGGTGATTGATCAATGGAAAAAATTAGTTAATTTAATTCCTATTAAGGACACCACCAATTTTGAAGATCTAGGTAATATATACATATATGAAATCATGAGTTTTCTGGTCATTCCTCAGTAGTTGTATCTAACGGTTATCCCAAGTTTACTTCTCGATTATGGAATGGTCTCCAAGAGGTGATGGGGACCCATGTTAGGTTGAGTTCTTCTTATCATCCATAGAGGGATGGCTAGATGGATCATACTATTCATAATCTATAGTATATGTTCCATTCCATTGACATTAATTTCAAAGGGTCATGTGATATCTGTATGGGATTAGTTGAGTTTGATTATAATAATAGTCAGCAATCATCAATTAGAATTTCTTCTTTTGAGGATCTGTATGGTCACCTCTTCAAGTCACCACATTTCTTGTCATAGGTGGAAAAATCCTCTCTTATGGGACCAGGTATCATTTAGGGGATTTTAGTGAGGATTTTGGATATACATTGATTCTTGGTTACATCTCAATGTTGTAAAATATATTGTGAGAATTATCAATTTCAACATCTAATGTTTTCCATTAGTGACCCTTTGTAAATAAAAATATCCCTTGATTGGGTCACCACTACTTGAAACTGAACTATTATCAATGGGGAAATTGCAACAGGACAACATCAAAAAGGTCATTTGTGACAGGGTCCCGCCGCAACTGTTGTGTCATTGAAAATGGCATCCCAAATGATGTTTTTTGTGATTAATTGTCGCAAATAATAGTATTTGCGATAGGAATCTGGGCCATCACAAATAGTTTATCTGGGGTTTTTAAAAATACCTTTCATAATGGGCCAGTCAAAAATGATATATTGTGAGGGGCCCATCGCATATAACTATTTGTGAAGAGAACATCGTAAAAACTAAAAAAATAATGAAGAAATTAATATTAATAAAAAATTTTAAAATAAGAGAATAATAATAACATAATAATAATAACAAAAACTAATAAAATTAGAAAATATATAATTTAAATAATAAAATTATAGAAAACACAATATTCACAATGATATAAAATAATAATAACAATAAGATAAAAAATAATATAATATAATTAAAAATAAAAAATAAAAAATAATATAATATTAATAAATAATATAATATAATTATAATAATTATAAAAAAATAATATAATAAAAAAATAATAAAATACACAACATTCGCAATAATATAAAAGATAACCTATATAGAAATATAAATATATGGAATAATAAAAAAATTACAACTAAATTATTACAATGAAATAGTTATCATAAAAAGTAAATAACCACTAATGGGTAGGGTTGTCTAGAAGATTTGGAGGAGATGGTGGAGGGAACATCATCCCTAAACTATGAGTCAAATGTCGCATGTACTCCATTGTCTGATCATGTCACTGCTATTGTCATCAACACATCTCTTCCTGCAGCAATTGATGGAGCTCTTCCTACTCCTTATGCATATTCACTATATGCTCACCCTGAACTCACGGCTGCTTCTCATACTGTGCAGTAGATGATGATGACTCTCCCTAAGCTCATCTCGATTTTCATGACGACATCACAACAGTACCATAATAACTCTCATGCACTAATTGAGAGACAATTCCAAAAACAGAGCCCCTATCAAAGACAAACTTGGTCGCTGGCATCTATTCTGCCTTGTAGAATCCAGAGTCATAGGTCTAATCATCATTCTCTACCTGACTCTCAGTCTATGTCAGTGATGTCTCAGCCTCATATGACACCTATAATTGCAATTTAAAATTAAAATAGTTAAAATATTATTTCTATTTAATTTTAAAACATAGAAAATAAATTATAATGACCACAATATGAGGTTGGTGATCACCTGTAATCACTCCAATGAAGGGATCATTGTACATCCTCCTATAAAGGTCAAACTACATAATATCAAGTTGTTTGACTACATATAAAATATAAAATAAATAGTTTACATTTAATGTTATAAAAATTAATTAAAAATTTTCCATATCATATGTTACCTTTGCGTACTAAATGTACATCTACAATATTGATGTGTCACCACATATCTCCCCTGATTTTGAAACCAGTAGGAAAAAAAAATTTGGTGACATTTTTCAAGAGAAGGTGTTTTAATTTTTGGGAACTATTTAATGATATGATTATCATATAACCTATAAATAAAATAATATTAACTTATTTTAAATAATATTATATAATAATTTATAGGATCACTCATACTACAAATGGTTTCATTACTTCAAAGTTGAGAAAAAATGTATTATCCATGTGATGTTCATCATATAAAAGTCATTGTTTGTGAACTCTACCAAATCCATGATTGGGATGATTAAAAACTGATAGTTGTTTGTTCCTTTCATAATCAACATTTCTCTCCATAGAGACAATTCAGATATGTTTTAAGGGATGTTAAGATTAAAAAAAAAGATAAGAAAAAAATTTCCTCATGAAAACCAGATTTTGTAATTGATCCTTCATCAAATGATTTGTTACATAATTTTTTAATTTTGGAATTAATAACATAAATGGGTAGATCCTTGAGAACTGTACTAGATATCCTCATTTCTTTTTAGTCGAAAATGTAATTTTTAATCTTCCATTGAGTGATAGAAACATGGTGGGAAGTTTTTTTCTATTTTACATAAAACTACAACAACATCTTCTCACAGTCTAGTTAGTGAATTTTAGTTACTTTTTTCCTCACAAATGTCTCCAAACAAATATGATACCTCTGTTAGTACATCCCAAATCATTGAATTCAACAAAAAAAATTATCTAATTTGTATAATTCATTCTATTTATAAAAATACAATCATGACTTTTAAATATGGTAATATGACCATTTCTGACACAAGTAGGCAAATTGAAAACATAAGAATCTAGATGTTTAACATTTGTAATCCAATGAAATAATTATATCTAATTTTCTTTGAAATTTTTATATCCTTCATTTTCCTTCATTAAATTATGTGATTAGACATTTTTAAACAATTCAATTTTTGGTCACTTACAAATTTGGCAATGATCTAATTATTCTTTTACATTATCTTTGGTCATTTATAGTTTATCTAAAACTATATAAAATACACAATCAAAATAGTTATTCTCAATATTAATGACACCCAATATATGACTAACTAAAAAATCCAACCAATATGGAAGATACAAAAAAATTCTATATTTTATCAAAAAAAATTCTTTCTCAAAGCAATAAATTTTCTATTTCTTTATAGTTGGTCCAAATATAATAGGAGGAAATAAATAGAAAAATGATTTTAACTTTATATAGGAGATCAGTGTTAGAGGTCCATCTCTTTCAATTGTGCCTTTTCTAAAATTATATTTGTTCCTCTAAAAAGGATGATCGGTTGGAAGGAATATATGATGATAGTTGAAAAAACAAGTTTTTCTTCCATTGATGAGAATAAATAATTTGATGTCTCTCATAAAGTACAAACATGATTTTGGACCATGTGTACTCCAACTAAATAACATTTCCTATGCTATAAATTCACTAATAGTCCACACCAATGCATCTTTTAGTAGGAAATATTGTTTTTCATCAACATTATATGTATTAACACCGTTATTCTACAAAAAATACAATTCATTATTCAATGGAATCAAATAAACATCAATATTATTTTTCTGAACTCCTGGAATTAATATGTTAAAAAAACATATAGATCCATCATCAACATATAGAGAGGTAAATGGTATGGAGTTATAAATATTAACAAATATTAATATTTAATACTATAAAACCAAATGGAAAAATATAGTTAGAATAAAAACTTAATCACATGCCTCGGGATTCAGAAGAAAGGGATACATGTACATGGTCAAAATGATTCCATGAATCACCATTAAAATAATTATTTAATCATTTACTGGTTCAAATATTAGTACTATACAATAAATTAAATGACATTATGATATGAGACATAAATAAAAAATTCAATCTTCGTGTATGTAGGAAATACGTTAACTGTTTTATAGAAATCAATTAATACTTCCCTAGTTGAGCCTGTTTATACCTTAAGTGTCCACATGTTGGAAAACTATCTATCAAATCATTTTCACTATAATATAATATGTATTCATTAGAACATGAATGAATATTCTTATAACCAAGAACCATATTACGAATCAACATCTTTCTCTCAATGAAATTTATAGAAAACACATTTCTTTTAGGTAACTGTATTTTGACCAAAGATAATATCTGATCAAAATAGTAATTTGAAATTCCTTTATCTTATTTAATATCTATAAATTTTTCCACTGCTTCAAATTTTCTAATTTTTTAACCAGAATAAAAGGAATCCTTAGTGGACCTTAACAACTCTTAAAATTGAGATGGTTCAAACTTAGGAATTAAATCAATATCATCTTGAGTTTTAGTCGGTTGAAATTATTGACCTTCCACATCATGTACTAAATTTTGAAACCATAATGAATCTGGATCCAAATTATTAGTATCTTTTCTGGAACTACTTTTACCATGTTGATACTAAAAAAACATAATATATTTGAAAAAAAAATTCAGTAGATGACCCCTAACAATATCAAATGTGTCAAACGTCCTCGGACGACATTTTATACATGGAAACATAATTTCCCTTCTAAAAAAATTATGGTTTTTATGATGAAATTGATAAGAAACTTTCAACACCCTCAATAAATACAGGTTTAATACCCAATCCATATAGATTCTTGCGCTTATATATCCAGGTGTGATCATCTAATAATGATGGATTTGGTCTTCCTTGTTCCATATTTCTAGAAAAATATAAAATAATTAGTTCTTTATGGAAAATGTGATATATGAAAAACAAGATCCAAAAAATATTATTCCTATGTATTCTAAATTATTGGAAATTAATTATATTTATAGCTAATTATTGATATTTTTTCTAATTATTTTTAATTATTTCTAATTATTTCTAATTACCACCAATTAATGCTAATTGCTGCTAATTGCCACTAATTACCTATAATTGTAGCTAATTACTACTAATTATTATTAATTACCTCCAATTATTACCAATTAAAACTAATTATCACTAATTATTTCTAACTATTAAAATTTAATACTAATTATTGCAATTTATTTCTAATTTTTTACAATTTATTACTAATTATTTCTAATTATTAGTAATTATTACTATTTGTTAATATTTATTCCTAATTATTAATAATTATTCATAATTATTACAAATTATTTCAAATTATAATTAATTATCACTATTTATAACTAATTATTTATAAATAAATATATTTATAATTAATTATTACTAATTACTAATATTTATCAGTAATTGAAACTAATTACCATAATTTATTACTAATTATAGCTAATTATCATTAATTTCCACTAATTTCCACTAATTATTACACTTTGTTAGTAATTATTATTTATTATTACTTATTTCCAATAATTATTACTTATTACCACAAATTAATACTAATTATTACAATTTATTACTATTTATTAATAATGATGAGATCTGGTTTTTGGCTTGTAAGCCTTTCAATTATTTCTATATGTATTTCAAGAGCTAGGCATTGTGATAGCATGCAATTTCAAGGCCCAGTGAGCCTGGAATAAATTATATAAATATATTAAGTATATCTTATACTATGCATGAAAAGGAAATGGGATAACTCATAAACGATAGCCCAGATCAGAAAACTGAGGGTGAGGTTGAGTCCGGAACATGTCGTTTACTCTAGGCAGGGCATACCCTTTATTGGTGCGAGACTTCTATGGAAGATGCCACCCATGGGAAAAATTGTAAATAAAAATAATTGAAATTAAATATTCTACCCCGGATGTATTATTGAATAACTTCTGAACATAAAGTCAAATTGGAAATATGAGACCTTTGTTTAGTTCGGAATGGGTTGTTTTACCTAGGTGTGACATAAAATGAGATGCCACAGTGGTTTCAGATTCTGCGACCATTGGCGGGATTTCGGGTATTTTTCAATAAATGAAAACATAAGGGGTTAGAATTAGGGTTATCCACTAATCCACTCTCTCTCTCTATCAAATTTTCTTTGACCATTTTTCATCTAATCGAGGCTATTTCTTCAACAGAACATCATCAGATCGAAGTCCTAGTGTAGCAGATTCACCATATACGTCGAGCGATCGAATCAAGGTAGGATTTATTCTACATTTGAGTTTTGATTCATCTATAAATTTAATATTTGTCTGTTTACTTCTAATATTTTATTTTCAACCATAAATCATCAATGGTCACATGAACACGACCATCGATCAGTGTTAAAAACATCGCTCTTCATCTGTTCTTCACAAATATTCATCGCCTACTTTTGGGTGCATCAAAAAATCAATGGAACTTCAGGTAGAGGCTGGAACTATGAACCAATAGTCACAAGGATTGTCGATCTCTTTTTATATTTTGGATCGGGAAACCAGAGGGGTTGGAACGGTGTGAGGAAGAATATGATAGCAGAAGTGGCCAGTGAAGGTGCCCAACTGTGGCGGCCGGCTAGCCGGTGGTGGCTGGGATGGCGTACAGAGGCCGCAGGAGCTAGCGGGGATAGATTGGTGAGGTGTGGCTGGGTAAAAGAGAAGTAGGGTGGCGTGATGAGTGGAGTGAGGAAGAGGAGGACCGGGGCTACGGCGGGTCACGAGGATGACAAGGATCAAGGTGAGGTAGGTTCATGGTGCGCGAACCCAGGCAGCAGCAACCCCCGCGACATGGTAGGTTTTGTGTTGACCAAGTGGGTGGAGGGCCTATGATGTGGAAGTCCAGTTGGGTTGGGAGCAACCAATCCGATCCAAACTGTTGGACCATGTGTCTTTGAATCGAGTTGGGTCAGTCGGGGCGGGCTAGTCCATGCGGAGCGGTCTGGCCAATAAGGCATCCGAAGGTTGGGTACCCTAATTCGGATGTCTGATTGACGGGTCTTCTACATCCATGAGTCCCACGTTTCAATACAGATCCTTCTAGACTGGTTAGGTAATTTTAAAAAAAAAATTCGTAGCTCTGTTCCGCGAAACACATGAGATTAACAATAATAATATAATTATTATTATTCAGGGTTCTTGTTGCGGATGGCTTCGACATTTAATGTTCGATTAAGGCGTCCTCAATTGTGGTGTGACACTAGCCCTTGGTAGAACATTTCAAGATGAATTTTGTGTGTTTAAACTAAAGTCTGGGTGTAGGTCCCACAAAGCGCCAGTTCATACATGTTGTAGTGAAATTGATCCTTTTCTCCATGTATCTATTCTGGGTGAATGAGTTTTCGATTTTGTGTGATTTTTTGAGAGGATCGAAATGATGTGATCTATTTAATTAATTTTGGAAACTAGGCATGGGCCCCATGTGATATGTTTCATACATAACGTGGCGTTATACAAATATTTCATCAAATGTCTGATTAGAGAGAGTGGATAGTCTACCTTGCATGTTTTTCATCAAGGATCACAATGATGTGACCCATTTGATTGTGTAGAACCTTATTTGTGATCCCATTAAATGTGCAAACATGTAATGAATATTAGTGGAATATCATTTTTTACATGTTCAAATATAATCAATGGTAGTGATCAAGAAGTGATCAGGTGATGATATAAGAAACATCTGAGTGTAATCCCCTTGATGCACTAGGGTGTGGGTACTGGATGAATCATTGTGGAATCTCCCTGACATACTAGGGTGAGGTCCCTCAACAATGAGTCAGAGGGGAATCCCTCATTAGCATGGGTGTGGGCCCCCTATTAGTGTCTTCCAAGGGGAATTCTCCTAAAAAACTATGCTGTGGGTCCTTGATGAATCAGAGTGGAATCCCCCATCGCATTAGGATGTGGTTCCTGTATATAAAGTTTTCACCATCCAGCTATGTGGATTCAGTGATGAGATATACATTAACATTTCCTTGGACTCACAAGTAAGAGGGTATTTTTTCCCACTGAGATATGTCCCAGTCACACGACCTAAAAACCATGAGATGAGACAAACCCACCCAATGTGGATAGTAATGAGGTGTGGTGATTGATCCTCTTTTACATTCAGTTCAAGTAAAATGTGAGGGATATTGGGCATCGATGGTGGTTACCTCTGGAATTATTGGAAACTCTTTCGGTGGGTTGATCATTGAGATGGATATCCCCTTACTCTTTCATTTGGGCTTCTTGACCTAGAATATATATATATATATATATATATATATATCTTATTTTAGTACCCACTCCTTGGGTTGCTTATTCTCCTTCCAAGAGAGGTAATGATGTGTGGGGTATGTTTTGTGTTTTCTGGGTCTAGATTCTCATGGTTTTATGAGTCCACTATCCTATTATAGGTAGTGAATACTTGACAAGGAGTTCATCTTCTAACCATTTTGGGATGTTAGTGTTTTTTGATGACGTTGTTTTCACTCTCTTGTTGGGTTGTGCTATACGCTTTCGCTGTTCATTATTACATCTACTATTTTACTTTCTTATTGTGTCTCTTACTTCTCCCCCTTCTTTTTGTTTTGTCCTACTATGTATGTTTAAACTCACCCATGTATGTTCTTTTCCCACATATATTGTACATTATGAAGATGACATGCATGTTTGAGAGCTTAGGGATATAGGTACTTGGACTGTGAATGGTGTTAATAGGTTGGATTCTAGGTGAAAGGCTCTCTCAGATGTTTATCCTTTTTCCAAGTTTTTTTAAGTTGAGACAATGCTCTGGTTTCCATGTATTTATAATTTTTTCCTTTTATTTTACTTTCCTATACTCATACAATTTAGTAGTTCAGGAATGTTTGGTTTATTTACAGTAGGTTTCATCTTTTAATTTCCCACTGTCCACTTTTTCATCAAGTTGCTTGTGTGTGTGTACAATTTCTTAGGAAAATGCCTCCTTCAGTTAGTTGTGCCTTCCATGCTTGTCGCCACACCCTATCATATAGAGTCAGTCATGGGGTATTTGTGACCCAATCCTGACATAGGTTGGGTCTTTACATAGTGGTATCAAATGTGGATCAACACATGGTACATTTTCCAGATGTTTCCCTGAAACATTCTAGGTTGGATTTAAGGAAAAAGTTTCAATGTTTCTCAATATAGAATCCATGACTAGGAAGGCCAGTGACGGTGTGGCTGCTGAAGTAGCCATACAGAAGGACCCTGATTACCCGCTTGTCGACCTGGCATGATGAGAAATTTTTTTTGGGAACTTTGGTGCATGCATAATGTAGGATCAAGTATTTTATTTTTCAGGATGATTTTCCTCACCTTTTCATTATAATTATTGTAATATATATATATATATATATATATTTAATTATTTATTCTTCTTACTATGGTGCTCCGGGATAACTTTCAGGATGCCTCCATGATGAAATATTCCAAGGATAACCACTCTCATTCGTGATGATAACCTCATGAGAAATGATGCCTTTGTTTGGGGACCATAAAGAAATCATCTTCATCCTAGTGGTCCAGTAGTAGCACCTCGATCAATTGAGTAGTGGATAGTTCTAGAAGGACATGCCGAGGATGAACGCAAGATGAGCGAGCTCCGTGAGTTCCAATGCCAGAGGCCATTGAGGATTCATGGTGAGATAGATCCTTTAGTAGCAGATAATATGTTGGAGTTAGTGTTCGAAATCTACATGAATGTGAGGACACTGGAAGACCAGATGTTTCTTTTGGTAGCTAGCCATTTTCATGGGGTAGCTAGGTTCTGGTGGAGTTGGGTGCCCAGATGCGAGGAGAGTCAGCACTCTCATTAGATGAGTCCCCCAAGTATTTCTTGGGGAGTAAATCTCATCATGATTATGCTCTTTCATGACTCAAGAGCTTCTAGAGCATTGACAAGGAGGGTTTGGAGTGGCAGAGTACACAACTATGTTAATAGACCAAACTAGTTACATTCTAGACATGATATTGTATGATTACTTTAGGGCACAAAAGTTTGATCAAGGAATCCAAAGGGAGATTAGTTCCAGTATAGTACCAATGTGCATCCCCACATATGTTTTGGTTCTGAAAGATGCACTTTTGATAGAATGATTCTTGTCAGAAGGGTACCATCTATCTAGGATTGGAACCGGTCACTATAGAGTAGAAACTTCTTTTGTAGTGAGAAATCATCCATTGGAAGGGCCTCATTGCAAGAGGCTTCCTAGTGATCTGGCTCTGGCATGGGATCAGGTGTAACCAGGGCAGCATAGAGCTCCAGGACAGGTCAAATAGGGTCAGTTTTGTACTTGTTACGGGCAAGGTCACATGCCATGAGACTGCCCAACTATGTATGTTAAGCATCCCGATCAGGTTGCAGGTGGACCATGATGGAAGAGTCATTTCCCTCACCAGGGATCCCTTAGGCGGGGACAGGGTGGTCCCAAGGGAGGTGGTGCTATAAGAAGATAAAGATGAGATGGATGTGGGGGATGATTATATGATATCCTTTGACCACAACCACAATGTACCCCACATTAGGCTCAAGGAGGTGGCGGTTGGGTTTGCGGATAATTGCAGGCTATAGGTGTTCAAGATCTTCCAGTACATGAGATGATATGAGGTATGCTCTTATTTTATTATAATATTGCTTCGGTATTAGTAAACATAGGATCCCATCACTACTTTATATCGTTACTTATGGTATGAGAGTTAGGGATCCTAGTAGAGGCACTAGAACAACATCAATGTCTGATGGTTT
Organism: Viscum album; assembly: GCA_963277665.1. NCBI lineage: Eukaryota > Viridiplantae > Streptophyta > Magnoliopsida > Santalales > Viscaceae > Viscum > Viscum album. The sequence goes on along the minus strand of OY728121.1, from coordinate 572,793,518 downwards.
TTTCGAGAAGCGAATCTTCTATGTATTTTATTTTCCAATAGTACAAGCTATCATTTGGAGGAGAAAGGTTCACATGGGACCTACTGGTCATCATTATTGAACGTTATGATATCATCTTGGTCATGAAATTTATTTACATGGTTCAAGCCTAGATAAAATATCACCATAGGCTACTCAGATGCCATTACATTGACAGGATGGGGTTCTCCTTTCATGGTTAATGACACTGCCTAGCAGGGCAGCTAGGTGATGTGAGTTGAAGGCTACATCCTTTTACCCATCAGTTAGAAAGCATGACCCTTGGTGAAGTGGACACTTCATGAACCTAGATTCCTTCGAATGTGGAGGATTACGTGGATGTCTTCCCAAAATACATTCCAAGACTACCTCAGCGGTTGTAGTTGGAGTTTTTCATATATTTTAAAAAATCCATTGCACTAATATTTTCTATGGCATATCATATAGCACCCAAAATGCTCTGGGAGCTACGTTTATAGTTGGTGAACCTCTAAGGGAAGGGTTTCTCAGAACCAATGTGTCCCCCTGGGTATCCTCAATCCAATTCATGAAGAAGTTATATGGGAGTTTATGGATTTTTAAAGATAATCATCACACGAACTGGGTCACGACAAAGAAAATGTACCCCTTACCAAGGATCGATGATCTCTTCATCTAGTTTCGAGGTGTGAGATATTTATCCATGATCGATCTCAGATCCATTCACCATAAGATATGCGTTTTTGAGGCCAATATTACAAATATTTTTTTCGATGTCATTATGGGAATTATGTGTTCCATGTGATTCCCATCAGTGTGACAAATTATCCTATCATTTTAATGGGTTTAGTGAACCAGGGATTTCAAGAATACATTCAATAGTTAGTTTTCATCTTCATTAATCACATACTCATCTACTCTACGACAGATTAGGATCATATATATCACTAGAAGATAGTCCTTGATTTACTTCATGAGAAACATCTTTTAGGAAATCTCTCGAAGTGCCACTTATGGCTTTATTAGGTTCACTTTTTGGGGCATGTAATCTACAAAGAATGTTTAATCATGGAACCCATAAAGATTGAAGTTGTGATTTCTTATGATCCACCCAAGGGTTTGAAATATGTTATGAAATTCTCGGTTTTTCAGGGTAATGTAGAAGATTAATGAAAGACTTATCTAGGAATTTATCCCCTTTGAATGCTCTAACAAGGAATGGATATCTATTTACATGGTCTGAGAAGTGCCCGAAGTCCTTCGAGGAATTGAGGTAGAGGATGAAGAGTGCTCTTGTTCTATGATTAACAGAGGATAGAATAGAGTACATAGTGCATTATGAGGCCTCAAGATATGGGATATGTTGCATTTTGATGCAACATCAGGAGGTCTTGTATTAATGTTTTCAAATTATTAAACATTTATCATTCTTCCATTGAAAAAATAACAGGGTTTTTAAAAAAAAATATTATTATTACTCATTGTATGAAAAATACATTTCTTAAGAATATATGTCCCAAAATGAGTTGGAAGAAAATATTCATATAACATGTTTCAATTATTTTTTTATAATTACAAATTTTTTATTTCAAAAATTTCATTATATTGAGATACCCTTGAGGCAGAAAATTTGTGCTTAATACAATTATTTGAACAAAACGAATTAAACTCATTACATTCAAATTCCCCGACATGGTCACATATTAAGGATATAATTTTTGTATTTATTTAATTATAAATAATATTATTTAAATTCATGAATACAACACAAACATAACATTAAAGACTCAAAATGTAAAACCAAGTAAATATTGAAAAATTATAAACCAAAAAAGACTTTTTTCCTAGGATTGATGTTCATGATGGTCTAAAAATCCATGTGGATATGTTCAAATGGACTAGAAGTTAGATCCTAATTTATTAATTTGATGTAATATAAATTTCTCTCACTCATTTGGTATACATAACATATCATCTCTTCATTAGATATTATATAATATAAATTATAGATCCAATTCATTTTAAATAACTTTCTCAATGAATGAAAATTTAAATATCAAAATCATCAATGACATATGAAAGATTCATTAATTTTAGATTTTGATCAATTTATATTATATATGCACCATGATCCTTGGGCTAAAATAAATATATTATATTTTCCTAGTTCTTTAATAATAAAAAATCCATGATTACAAAAAACATACATTATTAGAAAAATATATTAAACAAACATCATCATATAGTTTATATATACATATCATATTATTATTTAGCCCTTTAAAATATAGAAATTTGATAATAATAACAATTTATATATTTCAAAAATATTTACATCACATTAAATTTCATTAAATAATATTCATAATTGTAACACGACCACCAACAATGATTTATTAAAATTGAAATTTGAAAATATTGAATAAACTGACATGAGAAGCCAATTTCCTTATACTAGTGAGTATTTCTATTTTTTACTCCTTTCTTATAAAAATATAAAACATTTTGATATTTTTGTACTGAAATATGATTTATTAAAATTTATTTTCATTTTAATAGATTGGTAAAAAATCATCTTTTTTGGAAAAAATAACTTTTTTTGCAAACAATCTAGGAATAAAATCAGGATATTTTATTAGAAATATTGGAATTATTAAGACAAAAAAATTATGGATATATTAGTCTATAATCATTATCATAATTTCATGAAATTTAAAAATGAAAAAATAACTATAGACATGATTTAATTATTTGAACCAGGAATTATATAATTTTTATAAATCTTGGTTTATAAGTCATTGTAAACCATTCCTTGTTTACCTCTATCATGATTTGACTACCATTATTCTTTTAGATATCCACAACTCGAGTAAAATTATTAAAATTAAACACTAATGTGGAAACATCATATTACAATACACCAATAATAATATGGTGTTTAACATAAGAGGATTCAAGATTATCAAATTTAGACCTTAATTATACTTATTGGTTTGATAAGTCCTTCTATTTCGTGATAAAATCATCATAATATTTCAATATGTTACTTATAATTTTTAATTAATAAATAATATTAATCTTATATAAAAGAAAATCATTCATTAATCTTATAATTGGAACAATGATTAGATTCATTCGTTGGAGAGAAAAATAAAAATATTTTGTATGTTTGTGCAATAAAACTCATATTATCACGTTGGGTTGATTTCATAGCTCCACAATTAAAATATTATTCCACATTTCAATTCTAAAAATAACTCCAATTAGATTTTATTACATTAATTACCTTATTTTTTTTAAACTAATATTCTTTGAAACATTATTTCAAATATCTTATTTTCATATATTTAAGGGATTTATTACTTGATATGCCTAAGATTCTTGTAATCATAACATCTAACCTCTTTCAAATGTCCATAATTTTTTTTGACTTTTTTAATATTATTTTAAATCATTTATTATCCTTCAACAATGGAATAAAAACATATTTATTTACAAATATTATCATCCTTTGATGTACAATATTTAATAGTAGTAATATATTTTTTAGTAAATTTATTATTTCAAAATTTAGCCTATATTTCATCTTCTTACATCATAAGAGTAAAAATTATATTTTTCATTTAAAAGACTTTAATAATTGTATATTTCATGAGGGTGACAGATATTCTACTACATCAAATAAGAAAGACTCCTAAAAAATTTATATCATGATCTGGTTCTAGAAGAAAAATACCTAAGGATTAAATATTATTTAGAACATCACTATGTTTTTACCATTCATCAATGTGAATTTTCACCACCAATAAACCCAATGTGATCAAAAAATAATTTTTCATTATTTTACCTTATTATTGTCATATTATCAATACCTTCATGAGAATAATCAATAGTTACCCAAATATCATAAGTATTAGGGAATTAATAATATCTATCAAACTCATTAGATAATTATCCCTAGATAATTGCATTCATATCTATAAAATTTATGTCACAATCAAAATCTCAGCATGTACTTAAAATAGTGTATTCCACCAACTCTATATAAGCTATTAATCCAAAATTCATAAGATACATAAACATTCCACTCTTCCAGAGACCATAATTCTTACCGTTATAATAAAGAGAGCTTACAGTAATATCTTGGATTAGCCATTTTAATAAAATGTGTAAATATATAATCATTAAATAACCAATTTATAGAAATCATAATGTATTATTTATTACCTTATGTTATCCCATATTTTAATTACAATGAATCAATAGTGGTGGGGCTTAATAGAATTCTTAATTTTTTCATTATAATAATTTAACATGCATATTTTGTTATTTTAATTATTATATATTCCATAGAAATTATATTAAGTAGTGGAAATAAATAAAATTATGTACAATAGAAAATATTTTATTATATTGGTTTGGGGATTCCAAGAAAATTTCCATAATCCACTAAACTAACATCCAATATAGTTAAGGTGATTTTATTCAAATTCTTATATTAGGGATCTTAAAACAAAGTTTAATTATCTAAATTATAATAAATTTAAACCAAACAATCCTTAACCTCTATAAAATAAATATCCATAGTTTCTCCTCTTAGAATTTGTGTAATTTGTGTTCACATCAGAAATATGATAAAAGATATAAAATTAAATCATACTTTTATTTTATACTCATATAACTATGAAAATGATATGAGTTGAATATTAATTATATTAATTTTTATATCCCTAAAAAATACATATAAAAGATCCAAATAGATATATATTATAATTTATAATTAATAAATATAATTTTTTCTACATTCATCATCTTAATTTTTAATCAAACAGTCAAAAAATGAATAATAGTAAATCTAGAATAGTTTTCCTAACCCAAAAAGTAGTAGAGAATATGATTGTATTAATTTTCTACATTATTTATTATACCCTTATATTATGATATAAAAATATATTATATTTTAATTTAATTAAGACAAAAAATATACTTGAACATCTTACTAAAAAAATAAGTCTGCATTATCGTGAGAGAATCTATCTTCCATAAAAAATGATCGTAAATTATTTGTCAAACTCATCCTAAATTAAAACCATTGTAAATGAAAGAATTTTGAGTGAAATAATATTCTCCATTAAAATAGAAACTGAAAATTCTCTATAAAAATATCATAAATTAAAACTCAAATGATAAAATACGGTAATCTATTCTGGAGTAAGAATATCTAACACTATGAAGCATACATATTAGTAACACATATTTCATATATATAAGAATTAATGTTTACCTCAATAGAATTCATAATATCTTCTTCTTCATAATTAAGATTAAATCATAATCTTTAAGAGTGAAATTTCCATGTGTGATATCTTTTATTAATATTTATGTTCTCATAAATTATAAAACTTTTGAGAACTAAATACTTAAGAACAACTCACCCATGCACAAGAATACGTTCTACTTATGCAATATACAATAATTTTTTAAAAAAATTATAGATGAATAACATTCATTTTTACTTCATACATAATATTAATATCTATATACAAAACAAAATTTATTTTTAAAATATTTAATACATAAGAATAAAAATTAAATTCCGTAGGATATGTAAGATCCAATACATTTAAATATCTATAAATATAAGATAAAGTTACAATTATATCAACATATTTAAGAGTGACAGCTCATTATGTTATACCTATTAATTGTAAAACATTATTAAATTGAAATATAACAATTTATAAAATGTTAATAAACTCATAAATAAATATTTATAAAACCTAAAATTATAATAAAATTTATTATTTACTAATATAAATAATGGATTTTGTGAAAATTAATATATTATACTAAAAGGGTATGATGGAATGATACAACTATTGAACAGTTTGGGTATTATTATCAAAAACATGTTAATGTTTTTGAATTGATCATAGATTTAATAGAAATATAATTATGAAATATTACATTCCCTTTCTTATTTTGTCTCAGATGAACTCTTGAAATTCAAAATAAAATAATCCAGCATTAATATCCTCTCTTTAATTAATGGAGTGTAAAATTGTACTAGGACACATTTTGTTTATCTCGATAAAATCCACACCACCAAAAAAAATTTATTAAGTGAAATATCTTCAATTGGAAATATTATTCCTCAAAATATGACTTTTGAACTTCTTTAAATTTAAAATATTTTACTAATTTTCAGAATCAAGTTATTTATACTCCCCAACATTTACCTTGTATTTACCCTTGGTATTTACATCTATATCATTATTTTTTCAAGACTCACTAAATTTTGTATCTTTAGTACCATTTCAATGAATTAAATTGATTATTTCCTCATTTTTTTAGTTGAGGGGGAATCCTTATTACCTATACATTCACTAATTCCGCCATTTTGATTGAATAATTTATTTTCTGATATTATAGTTCAAGAAACCATATAAAAATATATAAGTATATTAGGGACATGAAAAAATATTATCAATTAATTTAATACACTCTCTAACATTACGAAAATTTTAATCTAAAAATAAGTGTTCTTCAAGTAATATTCAATATCAATCAACTTTTCCATAAGTGTATTTACCTCATCATTCTTGGAAATTAAATTTACGTTGGTAATGTAACATCCCAAGTAAATAATGAATAATACATATTTCATATTTATTAATATTTTTTAATTAAATATTAATTTTACATTAAAAGGGTTTCTATGTTCGATAGCATACCTGATACGCAACAACGAATTTCTTTGAAATCATACGTTACACACTAATAATATAATATTATTGTTTTAAATGGTAGTAAACTCCTTGAAATTGTATTGGCAGGAATGATCAAAAATAAATACCATATTATTATACATGTTTTTTAATTGTATTTACATTTATCAAATAAAATTTAGAGGCTTAAATTGTGAATGAATCTAATTTTAAGCATAATATACATTAAAAGGCCGATTTATCACCTTTTATTAAAGAACCCTCTTTAAATATATTTTTAGACACATTAATAAATTCTAATTGACCAAATAAATTCCTTATTTAGAATTAGGACATCAAAATTTACTTTGTGTAAATTTTTGGAATTTTTCCGATAAAGGTCATTTTTTTAATCAATAGTGAAAAATATTGTATTTTTATTCAAAAGTACCTTTTAATATAATTTATTTATATGGTTGTATTATATTTTTTATTGGTTTTAAGGTGAAATTAAAATATATTTTTACCTTTTAATCCAATGTGGGTCATTATAATTAATTTCACTTTAAAATTGGACATAAACAAGTATTAATCTTTTGATAGTTATTGTTTCATAAAAACATGCTATTTGTTTTGATAACGGGAATTAATTTTTTAAATTAAATAATGCCACTTCAATTATTTGAATTTGGAAAAATAGACATCACTTTTTAATTTAGAATATCAAATAATGCTTCGGCTGAATTTTTGGTATTTTTCTAAAAAATATAAATTTTTGATGAATACTGAAACAACTTAGTGGAAGTTAAAAAACTGAATTTTTTATTAAATTAAAATTTTACCACTTTTTTGTATTGAATTTCAAAAATCCGACATACATGGTTATTAACAAGAAGTAAAATGTGGTTCATTAAGATGAAAATAATTTTTTCGTGAATAGTAACTGTTGACTTTTATTTACCGTGGTTAAAGGAAAATAATGTAATTCAAGGTTAAAAGAATATTATAATAATTCAAAATTATATTGACACTGGTCAAAACCTTATTAGTTGAGTCATTTACGACCATGGGAATCTTTGGGTCGATTTTGGGACCCCATTGAGTCACTTGGGAGTGGTAATGACAAATTAGATTAATTAATTTAATGTGAATAAAAAATTGGCATTAACAAAAATCTTTTAATAATTAATGTTTATATGCTGTTATATAAGTTTTATTTTTGAGTATAAATATTATTTCGAAAGATAAAAATATTTCCTATATCATGGTATTTTTTTTACAATTTTAGACATCAAATATATTAAATTTTTTTAGACACAAAAATGATGGAGTATTTACCACATTAATAAATGATTTAAATAATTAAGATTATAATGATTAAAATATTATCCAAAACATGTCTAATTATGATTGGATTATTTTATTTAGACCATTAATCCTCTTATCTTCTACTATAATGATTCTTGGACCATTAGAAACCGAATATCATTATATTATAAAATAATATTTTCACACTTTTCTAAAGAGCCCCTTCTCTCCCTTATAAAATGATACCACTTATAACCAATTCCAAACCCCTCTCAAGCCATTTGGCTCGTCCAAACTCTTCCCAATTAATCTCCCTACATCCCTCCCATACTCCTATAACCCTTAACTTGTCATAACGCAATTTAAGATGTCCTTCGGTTCAAACTAATGGGAGTTACCCAAATTAATGGTAACAGTTTCTCTTAAATTGTTTTCTTTTATTTTACTTCTCAATCCCCTAAAATCTTTTTATTCCTTTCTTTTGAAACAAAACCAGTATCCTCAATATACTAGAATGTTGTTATGAAAATTATTCTAATTACACTTACACAAACATCCATCTAATGGATGAAGAACATAATGTTTCTGTGGATGGAAAACTAATGCCTCACAAAACGATGATTGTTCAAATATCTCCAACCGCCTCTCATGGTGGCCATTATGATGGAACTGTATTTATATATGTTATATATTATGTTTATGTTTTCTTTATTCTTCTTTATTTTCCATTTATATCACTCCTTTATGGTTTCCATAGTGGGTAAATACGCTAATCTCATTTGAGGAAGCGCGGACTACCGCCCCCTCAAAGTGATGTGACTCATTATTGAATTATGTGGGATGTATAAAGGATATAGTTCATGATATATTATATGATATTATACTGGTATTATAATATAACTATGTATCATTTTGTTTTAATTCCATTAAAATAAGAAATAGAAATAAAAGTTGCATTCATGCGTACGTATGGCTTACAGTCTCCATGAACGGTGCATTTCAATTCATACCTCTAAATGTTATGTACTATAATAAATACATGTATATACTGGATATAAATGATATATATGATATCTAAATCATGAATATCATTCTGTATATAATGATACTTTGACCACATGAACAACATGTAATTATAAGAAGTCCATTTTTGACCCAAGTACCAAATATCGACAAAATGAACATTATAAACACAAATGATTACATAATGTTTATAACATTATAATAAGTGATATAAAAGGAATAATAAACTTGAAAAAGGTTCTTAAGAAAGTATAAATTAACTTTAGATTATTATTCAGGTGATTAAAGAATGATCGAGTCAAGTTAGACACGAGGTAAGGGATCCGACCTCTCTCTTTCTTTTCAGGTACTCTCTTTTATGTAATTTATTTTATTCTCCATGATCTTATGTTGGAGGATGTTATTTTATATTCAAAATAATGTAATTTTTATTTTCATATGATGAGATACCCCTCTTAATCTCATCAATTCATTTTTTTAATTTTTATGTGGCGTCGTTAGGCTGCCGAATTTTTGTAGGGGATTTTCATATCTCACTTATAATTCTGTGAGATTTCCATTATTTTCCACTTATTCATTGCATGTGGTGTAATGTGTACTTCCATTTGATATATATTACCATGATTATATTTATATTCATGGTATTCTGTGATTCATTTTATGGACATTAACTTTGGATCAAGCGACTCAGTTGATAACAACGAAGTAAAGGGTTTCATCTCACTTTTTATTTCTATGAGATTGATGCTGTATTTTCCACTATATCCTTTTGTGTGGTATATGTACTTCCCACTATTTTACTCTTTGTGTAATATAATTTCATTTATGAGTATTTACATCTTCATTTCATGATCACTCTTTCATGTGGCATGTGTTTTGTTAGTTTCCAAATCGGTAAGGGAACTCCTTAACCCAATTCCCATTCTTTGGGTTGATCTTCTCTTTTTTATTTATTTCATCCTATGAGTATGTGTGAATGTCCCCTGATTGTTTTAAACTTAATATCCACTTTTATTGGGAGTATTTATATTTTTAACACCTAATTATGAGATTTATTTATCCTTAATTTAAGGATACCATCTTTATAAGGGATTTCATCTCAATTAACATTTCCATTGAGACTTCATTGTTTTTATGAACCCATTCACTATTATATGGTGTATATACTAACCATTGACATATTATATCATGAATAAATTTATTCTCATGATATTATAAAGTTCCGATTAATGTTATTTCTCAATTATTCGTATTCAAACATCTCTCTTTTTGTTCAAAACTCTTTAACTAAAATATCGTTATAAATGTTTTAAAGATTTATTCATCTACATATTTCTCATTAATTTCCATGATTTAAAAATGGGTTTTAGTATTCATTTATATGGATATTAATGTTTTCAAAGGATAATTCCTTTAAAATATTCAATGTTGTATGGGATACTTTGATTCAAAAATATCTTTTTAAATATTTTTTGGAAATGTTTTGATAAAGCATTGTTTACTTAAATATCTTGATTTCATATAGTGGATTGTGGAAATTTTATATTTATTTTATACATGTGTTATGTTTTATGATTATGTTATGGTTATTGGGAATTGTTTACGTATATGGGTGGTTCCGTGATAAACCTAGGGCGGGTGAGCCCGAGATAGCTCTCCAATGCATTGGGTAACATGATGGAGGTAAACATGATGTTTCTCCAAAGAGATTTAGGGAATATACTATGATGGGTATTCCAAGTGGAACTCCCTATGTTGAAATGAAAGCTACAATGTATTTTTTATATGGATTCCATAAGTATCCTTAATGATTTATGATTTGTGTGTGTATTCATAAATCTTATGATTTCATAAGGTATGTTATGATAGAAAAGTATGGTTTCATGGATATGTATTTATTGTTGGGCTAATGTTTTCCTTCCTTATTTTATAATCCTTACTGAGATTTTTATTCTCATCCGATGTTTTTGAAATGTTTTCCACATGAATTAATGATGAATATGTTCAAGGATGGGATCAAGATTTTGTAATATTCAAGTTCTTATGTAATAGTTATGGCTTAATTCTCTAAAACATTGAACCTAAAAAGATCACCAATTTGAATTATTCATTTAATATAAGATTATGTAATGTTTAAGTTCGGGTCCTTATAGGTAATCTCAAGAACAATGTATTTATCCAAATGTATTTCATTTAATACACCTTATTTATTTTATACTCAATTGTTTCACATTGATCTATAAAATATTTGAAGTATAGAATAATTTTTTATGATATTACTTATCCTTATTCAATAAACTATCCTCTTACTACATTTTTTTATAATGTTAAAACATAAAAATATATCAATAACCAAACAAAATTAATCTAGTGTTTACTTACCTTCAAATTACACATCTATATCCCCATATTAAATTATATACCATTAATAAATAGAGAGTATTATCAATTTTTTTCATTTGAGTGTTAAATATTTGAGTCCTTCCTCCTTAGAATCTTCCTCCACTTTTTTACTTCTTAAACGTAATATATATTATCATATTTTGAGATAATGATAACTTTAATTTATGTATTCCCCATTTACATACCATTAAAGGTATTTAATCTATTTCATAAACATTTCACCATACATCTCCATTATGACTGTTAAGATTTATCATCACTTTTCACATTATTTTTATTCTCAAGGGAACTAGCTAAAACGTTTCTAATATTTCCTACACTAAAACACTTAAAATGAAAATTTCAAATGAATTTATTTTTGAATACTTTTATTTATTTTTCAAATAATGATATAAATTCATTTTAGGTGATGGAATAATCATTTAAATTAAATTCATGCATTTTAATATTATTAAAATAATGATATTTTCAAAAAATTTAAGCATTGTATGTCATCACTTTCTCGAATATTTCATTTATCCTTAAGGATATCCCTATCATCAATAAATATGGAAAACAAAGGATTTTATTAGTGGTAAAATAATCCATGTGTCATACTTTATGAGCCAAAACATTGACCCAAATTATTTTTAGTAGAATCATCATCAATTTAATTACAGTTGTATAATCCTCAATAAATTCTCTATATCTCATAATCAAGAATATAATATTTCACATGAATGAAAAACTAATAAATAAAAAAATATTATAGATTGATAATATCATTAAATAGATTCCATCCAAATTGTAACCATGAATTATTTACTTTCGTATCTCCCTTATGGATATCATATAGTTTACTTGAACTTAAATTCAATTTTTATACCCCTCACTAATGCTAAATCCCTTTATTAATGATCTGATAGTAACAAAATTAATGCTATGTAATTTATTTCAATGTTTTATTATAAAAAAGGTGTGGGATATTTAATCATTGAAAAGATATAAACAATTCATGGAGATACCAACTATTTATCCTGGGTGAGAGCATACTACAATTAATATTAGCGATATTATGGTTTACCAAAACCTGAAATATCAAAATTGATGCCCCATCATCAGTTATGTATGTTTGGACACTAAATAAATGATTTAATGATGAGATATATAATAGAAAAGTATAATCATGGAAGAAGTTATATTTATATTTTTGACTCAAACTTTTTATTTAGGGGTTATTCCTTCAAAAAATATTATTTTACCATTTTTGGAACATGGTGTTTTAATTTATTTTCAATAATAAAAAATAATTTAGAAGGAATATGGTCACTAACTTTAATTATAAGAAATAACAATAAGTTTACAAAATTTAAGTAGTTTCTATAGAATGGTCCATATTACAGGAGGCCTATTATCCTGATGTTTGATCAGACATAGATTTTTAAATAAAATCATTATTTTTTTTAGAAAAAAAATATATATTCCCATATATTATATGCATGGTGGTAATGAACACAGGTAGATCCATATTGTATGGATAAACATCTCTCATATCTCCCTATTTTCTCTTCCCACTTCATCGCTTAGATATATATCAATTTCAACTCCATGACATGTAAAAAATAACCATGTTTTTGTAGTCTTAAAAATTTACTCCAATTATAAAATTAAATTCTTGTTAGCTCATTCGGAATGAATAAAAAAAATTTATTTTCTGCAACATAAAATACACAATAATTATTTTGATATCATCTCCCAATAGTCCTTTTGTTCTTGATGTGTTTTTGACTTGCTGGTTTATCACATTTTCCATAACAGTTGTTCATAATAAAAAATCTAACTTGGAGGAGGAATATAACAATACTTTATCATTAATAGACCACCTCAATATCCAATCTCAAGGACAAGACCCATTATAGAAGTTTCTCTTTTTATAGATGTCATAGTCCTCCTCAATACTATCTCAAAATGCAAAACTCTTATGGCCGTATTTTTAAATGTAAAACACATAAATTTTTCTTTTAGAAATAAGCTAAAAAATTTATATTGTACCTCATCAATGTATTGGATTAAAATATATAACAATGATCATGTTAATAATAATGAAATTTTAACGTGTATATTTTCAAAACCAATTATAAATCATTTATTCCACTATTTTTAGAGTGTCACCCCAACATACATAGGGATTAATCATATTTTCCTCTTTCCTTTTGACATAAAACAACCCTAGATACCCTTTACTAGGGAAACTGAGATTGTCCTTGAAATGTACCAAAGGGAATCCTCGATCCCTTTGGACCAGCTTGGGTACTCGAGGAAGGGGTATCCTGGGATTTTTTTAAAAGGGTATCAAAAACAGTTTTTTATTTGTGGTATTTGGGATGTTATGGTAGACATTATATATGATTTTGTAGACTTAGAAGGTAGGTATGAAGGAATTTATTTCACAAAAAAATTATTTTCTATTTGTTATTGTGAATGTGAGATATTTATTTTTTTATTAGACACATGATTTACCATGTGTTCATCATAGGAAAGGTGAATGGGTTTCCAATTATGAACCATGATAGATAATCTTACAAGATGGGTTGTTTTCATATATTATTCCTTTTTTCCATGTTATTTGGATGCATTCATTCAATCATGATTGTTATTATATGGGGTTTTGTGTTTTAATTATGATAATTTAATTTTATTAATGGTATCCATTTTCATATTTAATTTTATGCAGTACCATTCACCTAATAAGATCCCATGTGAATTCTCCATAGCAATTTGTTGATAAAATACCACACACAAGTCCCTTAGTGGATAAAAATATCACTGAGGTAATGGTTCATAATAACCACAAAGTGGATCAAGGACTATGTCTTGGACCATCTTAGGATGAGGATGATAGTTTTGGTATGTATAAGTACATATATTAGTAGTTTCATCCTCATAAAGCTATGTTCATTCAAGGAAGAAATGATACTCAAGAGGTAGTGGACTGGTTAGAAAATATTACTAAGATTTTTGTTTTCCAGGAGACTTTAGAGTCTATTAATGTGATGTATTTCGCTTTCATGCTTGAATGAACCAGTCATAGTGATTTAAGTCCATTTTACAAGATATGTAGTATAAGTACATAGAGTAGAAATGAATCTAGATTATGTTTACAAAATTTTTATATCATCAATTGAATGCATTTGAAAAATAATCCAAATTTTTATACCTTAAAATGGGTAACCATATGGTCATGGAATATGGTAAATGATTTATCAAGATTTCTCAATTTTCTCCAAATATGGTCCTAAATGATAAATTTAATTATAGAAGATTTTATATAAGTCCATTAATATAAATATATTATGATGTATTCCTTTTGAACATCCTCGCCAATATATAGGTATTGGATTGAGTATTAATGTTAGAGATAGACCAAGATGGTATATCGAAGATAAAATACTCTCTTCTAAATCCTAGTGTATGTGAAACTAACCTATCAAAAAGTAAGCGGATGTCAGATAGAACTTAAAGGAAAGGTTTCAGAGGTTCCAGATACCCATGTTTGTATTTATCATTATTTTTTAGGGGTGGGGGACCCCTACCTTAAATCAATGTAGTGATAGTAGACATGAGAAGACCTATTTCTAATAATACTCTAATTATTTTAAATCCTATGAGTATAAAGGCAATAGCTATAAATTTTAATGATTTTTCCCCTCATATAAAAGTAGTGCAAGCTGTTCAAATCTTAGAGGATTGACAGTGTAGAATTATGGCTCAATTATTGAGGGACCAATATTGAATGGTTTTTTTGGTTGGAGTGATTAATCATATTGTGATAGTTATATGAGGACTAATCCATGGACTATTGGTATGCCTTAGAACCATTCAATTTTCATCTGGATTCATTTTATGGAATAAGTTTCTATGGATCCAAAGGTTGGAATAGTGAGTGTGAGAGGAAAATCCCAGTTTATTCATCTATAGATACTTATTATTTGATATAGATGGTTATCACTAATTTATATATTAATGTACCTTGGATTTTTTGAATATAGCTTCCATTATAGTTCTTTATCTTACAATGATATCAAATCCCATTTGATAGAAAAAGGGGTGAGGGTTCTAATATCATTTTGGTATTATCTCCATATTATAAGTAGATATTTCATGGGATTTTAGTAGTCTAAAATGTATTATTTAATGTTTTTATAAGGATGGATTATATGACTAACATCAAATACCACATTAACTATTGTACTAATAGTGTGACCGTTGCCGCCCCAGATTGGAGTTCACATTTATTTCAAAGTTAATCAGACATGTGGTCTAGTAGGTTTTGGAATTATATTCCATATTTTAAAAGAAAATTATTTTGGGTATGATCTATTCGAGAAAATGTAGTGAGGGATCCTTTGTGTGTGTTCATATAGTATTTGTTAGGGAGTCTTCTGATGAGTTTTTTGATGACTTGTTTGGTTCACCCATGGAGTTGGAAGTTGAATTTTGATGTTATTAGGTACTTGAGATGAATATGATCTCATTGAATGATTATATTATAGCTCCCGAGAAATTAATTGAACGGAAAAATTAGTAGCATGACTTGGAATCCAAAGGATTACTTAATCATTGTGTATCTATATGGGATACCCTAATGATCATTATTATGAAAATATGTGGAACAGTTTTTTTATAAAATTATTATAAAAATATTGACTACATGGCCATTAAGAATAAATATCCATTAACCTATATTGATGACCATATTTATAAATTGAAATAGGAATGGTGGATCTTAAATAATACCACCGATTATGATATCATTAACTCAAAGTAAAAGAATTATGTATTCTCATTACAAATTTCAGAAGAATCTATGATAATTTTTAATACCTAGTGATTTAGTTTGGTTTAACCAATGCTCTAGTAGTCTTTGTGATTATTTTGAATAAAATATTTCATTGATACCTTGGAACCTTCATTGTGTTATTCAGGGGTAACATTTTAGTTTACCCATGAATCAAAGGGTGACATGAGAATCATTTCACAATCATTTAGTGAATTCTCCATGATCATTACATTTATTCTAAATAATCAAAGGGAATATTTAAAATCCATGAAGTCATTTTTTTGAGACATGTGATATGAAAACATGGAATCATAGTTGACTTAAAAAAGTTGAGTGTTGTTATGTCTTGGGAAGAACCATAGAGTGACATGGACATGTGAACCTTCTTGAACCTAGTGGTTTATTACCATAGTCTGTGAAGGATTTATACATGATTTCATCACCACTGACTTTTAACTTTCAAAAATAGTGTAATTACTTTGAATTCCTAAGTGTAATCTATCATTTATTGATAAAATTCAATGTTTTAACTCAAATTTTATATTAATTAAACTTTTATTATCCATGGATAAGTCATTTTATTATTCATCAGGTAAGGTCTTGTATTGTGTGCTTTTGTTGGGAGATCACGTTGGTATATATGCCTCTATCTAAAACTCTTACCATTTGAGAAGAATTAAAAAATCCATGACCTTGAGATTTTTTTAGTTATTCATGCTTTTATTTATTGGTAACACTCTCTTTTTAGGGAGGGATTCATGGTTTATTTTGATCATATGAGTTTTAGATACAGATCTTCTTGGTAATATTTGAATCTCAGTTTCATGATATAGGTGGAATACCTTCATGTATTTGAGTCTTTTATATCTTATACACCTTGAAAGTGGAATATAGCCATCGATTCTCTTATAAAGAAGTTAAATTATCAATACTTGAATGAATCTATTGATGAAAAAAACCTAATGGGTCTCTATGATCAGATGCATTTATAGTGAATGTAGTAGAAGGGGGAATGTTTCTTTCATGCACCATATGTAAACCTTATATTATTGAGATAATTCATTAGGATAAACTAGGAAATGATGAGTACAAGTGAATCGGGAGGATTATAAATTGTGTGTAGACTACCTATGAGTGGTCTCTATTATTCTAAGTAATTACATTGTTAATGATCTGTTATGATGTTTTCTTATGCATGATCAATGTGGGAATGTATAATTTACATAATTATTATAGGGAATTATACTTTGGTTTAACCATGATTAACTATTACATTATGGACTGATATTGGTGGATGGGTATGACACATGACATTGATAAATCTTTGTCACACTGTCATACTTTTCATTATGTTAAATTCGAGCAACAAAATTCCTCCAAATTTTTTCATCCTTGTATTATAACTCCCAAAAATAGGACTAAGATATATGTTTACATTTTTTGTATTTCGTTATACACCCTAGTGGAAGAATACCATATATATTATGATCAATTGATCGACCAAATTAGCTCATTTTCTTCTAATCATGGATACCACTAAGGTATACAGCCCTGGTCAACTGTAATTGTTTTATTTCATATGGCATCACAATTTTTCTATGACTATTATTTATAATAGAGATCCCATGTTCACCTTATAATTTTATAAGGAAATTATAGATTTTTTGGGGTCACAATTAAATTTAACAGTGACATATCTTCCATAAATGGATGACTAGATGGAGCATGGGATCTAGATTTTAGAGGATATATTTCATGGTTGTAACAAATATTTTAGAGGCTTGTGGAATACCCACATGGTTACAATTTATTTAACTTATAAAAAATATACTAGTATTATATGA
Organism: Viscum album; assembly: GCA_963277665.1. Classification (NCBI taxonomy): domain Eukaryota; kingdom Viridiplantae; phylum Streptophyta; class Magnoliopsida; order Santalales; family Viscaceae; genus Viscum; species Viscum album. The sequence continues at coordinate 572,775,417 of OY728121.1, read as the reverse complement.
AGATGGATTTTTTTGGGACATTGTACAGTCAACCAGGTTAGTCATCCCTCTATCAGACTATGCTGGGTGAGACTTCTCTAGTGTTTCTATGTATTATCTGAGATAATATTGTTAATATATAGGTGTTCAAATAGTGAATAGTGAATTATAAGATCCATTATAAATCTTATGTTCATTACTATACTCTCTCTTTGATATTTCTTATTGTTATTCATCATTTTCTAAATCTATCACCTTGATTGGAACATTGAAATCAACGGAATAAAGGAATGCTTACTTGAGGTATGCAAGACCCTTTTATATAACTAAAATTATTTAAAAGGTTTCATATTAGTAGTAATCTTCATCTTAACTGATGTCGAATAATAAATTATTACGTGTATCCAAAATTATGAAGCACCATCTTGATCCCTCAATTTTTTGAAATAGGAATTGATATATTTATAAAGAAAAATATCAGTAACTGAGAAACCAATCTGAATTTCTGAATTCTTGGATAAATTATTTTATTGAAAATTCATTCCCATAAATCAATTTATATTGAATAAATATAAATATTCCTATAAGAAATTGGAGTAGGAATCATTTATGATGGATAAGTGGACTCACCATTTTAATGGTTTTCTATTATTAATATGGGTTTTTGTGGGAAAATTAACATGGTTGGTGTAATTATCATAGCCACAATATTATTTTTAAGAATTAATATTTTATTATATTTCATTATTTTTTTGTTTTGTGGTAAATTTTTCATTTGAGGGAAATTTTTTGTTGTACACTATCATTTGTCAAATCATTACAAAGGGAGGTCATAGTGAAATAAGTTTCATTATATATATATATACACTCATGCATAATATATGGAACTTTTTGAAAAGTCGAGAAGAAATTGGCTATACAATGTCTGAATATGTCACAGAGCAGAAAAGGTTTTCTCTATAAAACTACTTGACATGGAACTCCCACATCTTAATGGCCATGATTCACACCATAATGGGGTTTTATCATCGGTGAGGGTGTCACCATGGGATTATCCATCTGGGGTAATTGTACTACATAGGGAAGGGTCACACCATGATGTGTCTATGGAAAACTACCTAGGTTTTAGGGAGGGTTTTCCAACCTGTAAAAGGGAGGGGCATTGCGGACTAGCATTCCCATGTCTATAAAATATGATATTAAATATTTTCACCAACAATATTTAATTCCTCTCATCCAATCCTATACTTTATTTTAAAATATGTTGATTGAAACATATATTCTTCTATCCCTTCTCCCATATCCCTTTGATATTTTTAGTGTATTCACCTAAAATATCTATGAGATTATATAGTATGTTGATATTTATATCTTCCTCAATTTTATTCTCTTATTTTTCTTAATTTAATTACTTTTCTATGTCCATGGAGACATATAATTTGACTTACCAGAATTTATATTAAATATTTATTGAGGTTTGAGGATCTCTATTTCCTTATAAGTGTTCTCCACTTTATTTACTATGGATTTATATTGTTTTAAAGTGATTTAACTTGATTAAAGTATGTGTTTTCATGAGATTCAATTTCATGATGAACCTTATATGCTATAATGTTTTCAAATAATGATTTAAATTATCTTAAATATTGAAATTCGATATTTGAGGACTAATTATATGTGGTATTTTTTTCTAAAATATTCCCTTTTTTATTTTTGAAATAAATGTGATTAGAAAAGGTGTATTATATGTGGAAATGTGAGTTTCATTTTATTTGTTTGATTAAATTTACCTTTGAATGTAAATTAGTTTGAAACCTAAATTTTTTATTATTTTAAGAAGTGGAGGATGTCTAATGGGATTTATGTTATATGAAATAGAGGATCGAGACTCAAGGCTTATAGGAGGAAAAATAATATCTTCCTAAATTGTTGTGTTGTTATTGAAGATCAATAATGATTTTCCCCCAATCTGATCCAATTCATATCAAATCATGGATTCGTTTTATTATAACTACTAAATGTCATTCATGGATGTGGATCATGCTTTTCTTTATCAGAAAAAAAACCTGATCTATAAAACCTATTTCCTTTTGAGGATCTGAAAATTTAAAAATAAAAGGAATTTCATTCATATATACTTTCCATACCATGCATCCTTCAAAGGATGAATTTCTGAGACCATTTTCTTTCAAAATAATGGATGATGGATGTTTCTCCTAAGGTGAATATCTAGATTATCTTTCATAACCGCATGAATTATGTAAATTCTCCATTAATGGGAGGATTTAATACTCCAAGGGAGATAAAACTTGGTCTGTTCTATATCTAAACAATATAATTTAAAATCGTTGGGTTGTTTGTGATGGGATAATGATTCCAATTATTGATGATTTTTTTTATATTCTCATGGGGGGAAAGGGATCAAGTTTTGGTGTAAATAATTGGAGACATTCAATTGACACCTAGAATTATGCAAATTTTTTAATGGGATATAAATTTAAATCCCTTCGAACAACTAAAATCCACTGCCCAAATATGGGTAAGATTACATGGGTTAAATTGGGAATACTGAAAACCCAAAATTATTAGTTATATTTCTGTGTTTATTAGTATTCCCCTAAATTTAGATAAATATAATCTATGTAGGGATATTGGAATTTATTTCATAATTATATTTCATGTAATATTCGGTTTTATTCTCTTGGGTATGATACATTTTCAAGTCAATTTTTAAGAAAATTGATCTTAAAATTGAGTGTGAATATACTCCACCATTATCTAAGTTATGTAGGATTGTAACACATTCTGTTTCTAAATAATGAGTGGTCTACAAGAAGGTGATCCTTTCCAAGGATTATAATTATTTAATAGTGGTTTACCAAAATCAGAATAGAAAATATTATTTTCTCGATAAATGGGATCCCTCAAAAAATATGAATTGATAAAATGTTCTAAGAAGAAGATCATCTCATTAGATTCAAAAATCATGAAGTGTAATTCATAGACATACCTCATTGATGAATAATAAATGGATAGTGAATTTTTCAATACAACTTTAGGTCAACACAATCATGAGATGTCCACTACTAATAAATCCAAAAAAAATCTTGAACTGTGAGGATGATTCCATCTCAATTAATTTTTCTCGTTAGATACCCACACTTGTTATCTCTTTGCAATGAAACCTGTCTATGGAATAATATATCTTGAATAATGGATCTCCTTCACATCACCAGAATAGAGGATAATTAACCACATATTCACCTAAAATTATTAATAATGATATATTCTATAGGCCTGATATGATTTTTAGTGAAGATTTAAGAAATTCCATCATAGAACTAAATTATTCTCCCAACATGTTGACATAGATCATGAGGTGTCACATACTCACGATGGATCTAGAAAATTTAACAAAATTTTATCTCTTATTGACTATGTTAAACCCCAAAAAATGATCTCTTTTCTGCACTATGATAGTAATTCTTCTAGTAAAAATATTATCCTGATGATTGAAAGGAATTATGAATATGGTAGTGCAAAAAATAGTGATACTACAGATCTTGGCACCAACTTATCTGGTCATTTTTTCCTTCATGTGGCTACTTAATTTGAGGGATCTATCATTGAAACATCATATCAGCCTAATAGTGCATGAATTTTACTATATAAAAATAAAATAAGGACCACATATGGCTCATCACTAATTACCAGTGATAATCCCAATAATTTCAGTGAGCTATCTCATGATATGAAGGATAAACCTAACAGTTATAGTGTGGGAACTTATTACTCCTACTCGTGTATCTCCAGATCAGGGATATTTTTTATGAAATTGACACAGTCTGGAAAACACTAACTTCATCATTTATCTCAATTTTTTAACCTATAAATACCAAAAAGTTATTCTTTGATTTCTTAGCCAAAAATAATTTCATCTAAGATAATTTCTTCCCTTAATAAGATGGCCTATATAATGATAAACACACACCAATATAGAAACATCATTAAAAGTCATTGGACTTTGTCCCACTCAAGTTTGGATAGAGTTTCCTCTATAAACTATTTGAAGAATATGTTTATCCTTAGTTATAACAGTTTGGGATTGAAACATTTTTGTTCATATATCTATTCTTATAATGGTGAACTTGATTTAAGGGGTATTTGGTATAATATTTAGACAGTAATCATGGATTTAATAGATCATGGTCTATTCTTGGAGACTTTATTACTATCCTTAATCAATGATTGAAACACATACTATGGTCCTTCACATATTGTGTATAATTATGACATTCTTCTTCGTGGTAAATCTTTGTGAAAGACCATATCCTCTATCAAATCCCTCTTTTCACTTTATGAATATCTGGTTGGGCAAGACATAAGTTGGTATAAGATCTCTATTGTTTATGGTGATAGAAAACATGTTGGAAGACAAAATAGGATAAGTAAAAGGTGTGGAGTAAAGAGGGTTTATCTAAACATTAATTAACATAGTGTACCCTAATTTTGGGGAATGGTGAGAAGACAGTATCGGGAGGTCATATTCTATGATATTTTTATTCAAATGTCTTGGTGGAATAGAAAGTACATGTCCCAGGCTGAAAGGGTGTTCTTAATAAACTATCTGATCACGTTTATGATTGTTTACTCATTCTCTTTTTACAGGAGGCCTAGAGGTCCTATTAAGAAACGTCATGGAATTATCTATATTATCATATGGTCTTGGTAAGTTTATAAAAAGAAATAGATTAATTTAGATAGGAAGAAGTGAATTATGCCCATTGAATTTGGAGGCCTGAGAATTAAATACCTCAGGATTTTTAATGATAGTATTATTGATAAATTCATGTAGAATGTTATTTTTAATGATTATTCTAGTTATTTTTATTAAATAGGCTTACAGGGAGACTATTGAATCTATATGAATACTATAGCTATTCCTCTGTTTGGGAATCTATCAATCACAACTCTAATAGAATCATTCATGATCCAAAGTGGCTGGTAAGTTGGAGCTGTACCCTCAATTGTTGGAGCACTGTATGGATGGACATTTCACTTAAGAACATAGTGAGTAAATCCTCTAAGATATTTTAAATTTTCATTTCTAATTTATTATCATAACTCTATGGCTCTGATAGTCTTGTTTCAACTCATGTTGGTCTAGAAATTCAACATTACACATTTTTAGACTGTGTCACTCATATATTGAAGCATAACAAAACAGTGAAATTTAATTCCAAGGATTATAATAAAATTAAATTTAGGCGATCAAATATACCACCATCATTTCTGATGAAATTAATGGTTTAATTTATCCAAACATGTGGATTTATTCATCTATTGATGATATAGAAAAATAGGCTTTTCACTCAATATCAACTGGAAATGGATAGACAATATCTTGTGTCAACAATTCGGTTATGTATGAAGGAAGAAGAGGATGTACAACACCTCTTTTTAGAATGTTTTTTAGCCTAGAATTTATGGTATTATGTAGGATATTTATTTGGGATAGAGATTAACCCTAATATGCAAATGGCTATTCTCATGGAGATGATCAACAATGCTTTCCGCAATAAGAATTTCATGAATCTCTTATTTTCACCATTAGAATATATTTTATCATCTATTTGAACTACTCAAAATGAAATACTTTTTAATGATTTTAAACCCTCCATACATATGGTCATGTTGACACTACCCATGTAAGTTCACACCGCATCAATGTTCAGGAAAAATTTTATGGATAAAAATCCAAATGCCATGATTACTCTCAAACTATTGGGTTTGACAGGTAGGCTGAGGAATCCCATGGTACTCATTTATATTCTATGTATCCCTTCAATCAACTAATAGATAAATTTCAATGTTGATGGTGGGTGATTTGGTATTCTAGGTCCATTGGGTTGTTGAAGTGTTTTCCACATACACCTTGGTTTTTTCAAATGGTTATTTTATCACTATACTGGAAATGAAGTGGAATATAAAGATGAATTTTTGGCTATAGTGTTTGAAATCAGGTATGTCGTTAAATATAAGTGAGATTTATTGTGGATTTAATATTAATATGAAATTTCTATCAAATATATAAAAATAAGAACAAGGAGTGTGCCTTATAAAATCCTATCTCTAGGGATTTATTTCCTTAACAGTGTCACTTGACTCAATTTCGTTATCTCATAGTTATATTGAGAGGCAAATAGTGGTAGATTTTTTTCCTAAGAAAACATTAATGGAAATGAATATGATGTGTTCCTTTAAAACTCTAGACTATTTTGTTCCAATGGGGAATGTGAATATGAGTGTTGTTATACACTCCTATTTTTGTAATTACCCCTTATAATTCCTGAATTTGTGAACCTATTTTTATAATATTTTATTAGGATCTACTTTGACTAGATCTTGGAATTTTGTGGTAATGTTTAAAATACATAAGAAAAAATTTGAATTCTTTGAGTATATAATTCTTCCATAATATGGAAGAATATATTTCCCGCCTTGAATCCTTGATTCACATAATCTAGGGGAATAAATATCATGATTATTTCTTTATAGGTATTAATTTGGAATATCGGATTAATCATGATCTCAACTGCATTTTTAATATTATGGAAGGAACATAAAGGGAATCCTTAAAAATTAAATGGATTAATAAAGAATAAATAAGTACCAATGTTTATAATGATCACTAAAGAGTTAGGAAATAAATAGGGATCTAGATATGTTAAATCGTAAAGGTTTGTTTCTGTATAATACATAATATTTTTCTTAACATGTTGTTTATTATTATAGGAATATTTATAATGGTCCCAAAACTTAAATGGATCTAATGGGGGGAATCATTCCATGAATTTTTATTAATGAGGATTACTCCATTTTCTTACCTATTCCTATGGAATTTAAGGTCAAAAAAATATATCATTGTTTTAAATCAGGGTAGCTCACCTAACCTTGGTGGGTTCCCAAAATCCTTCTTTAAAACCTATTAGGGTATTATTCTTATTGATGTCTGTATACTGATCAGTGATTTTTTTCAATGGTGTAAATCTATCATAAGGAACTAATTCTAGATTATCAACCCTCATTCTTGAAGTGGAGAATGTGATTGAAATTCATATTTTATTACATGTGGCCATATTCAACACAATTTAAAAAATTATTTTGAAAATTCATTTCAATAGGCTCACTAACATTGATAATAAAACAATTTTAAAAAATAAAATTGTTTTCAATAATGGAATTACTATTCAAGATGTCATTATTACTACCTCTAAATGTTTCAAACTACTTAGTACTACCACCAATGGAATAAATATTTCTATAAATATTGATGTAAAAGATGCCTTGGACACATTAGATTAGGTTTCCTTCAACAATGTTTTACACAATTTTATATTTCATCATACTTTTTTTAAATGTGTTAATCCTTATATGCTACACATATATTTTTGTGCCTATTGATGGATCGCCATAGGTTTTTTTATTTACTCTTAATGTGTCAAAAAAGGTGATCCACTTTCTCTCATTATTTTATCTATTGATAAAGACTACATTACCTTAATGTTTCTCCGCATGTTTTATAAAAAAAATAAAAACAATCAGAGAAGGAATGGGACTTATTTCCCCTACCCTTTTGTTGTATGTTTACGTAATTATACTATTCACTTAAGGGGATAAAAGAAACAATAGGAATATCAAGAATGGTCACCTACACTATGAAAAAATCTTATGGTAATAGATTATTTAGGAAAACACCTTATTGTATTTTTGAAATAAAATTATCATGGATCGAGAAATTGAAATTTAAAATGATTTGGGGATTAAAGAGGGTTATATTAGTTTCACATATCATAGTTTTATATTTTTTTGTGTAAAACCGTGATCCATTCATTTTTAAAACATTCTGTCTAAAATAAAAAACAAAATTGGCTTCCTGGAAAGGTAATACTTTCTTGATGGAAGGAAGAATCAGTCTTGTGAAAGTAGTTATTTTATTAAAACATGTCTATTAATTTATGATTTAAAATGGATGAAAGATATTAAAAAAAATTACATACCAGTATTGAAAACATTATCAGTATTTTAATAATTGTTTAATTGAAAATAGCTAATGTTTCATGGAAAAATTCTTCCAACTGGTTAATTATAGAGGTCTTGGAATCGAAAATATTTATAAATTCAATCAATCCTAGCAGATGAGCATTATGTGGGGACTCATCACAGGGATATATGAGTCTCTAGCCTTTATTAGACTGAAATTCATTTGATGGCTCAATGATGGAATTCTAAATTTCATGGACTCCTCTGTTTAGCCTACCTTTAATGCCTCTTTTTCCAGGGTTATTGTGAAGTCTCACTAGCTGGTCAACATAAACTCTTCCGTAAATTTTTTCCATATAAATGGACATTTATGAATCCCATTAATCTACGAAGCTCCCTGAACCCTTCCATTTACACTAAGGTGTAAATTAACATAAAAATAGAGGATTCCTTGAATAAACACCCTACCGATGTAAAAGAAATGGTTGTTAATTATAACTTCATTAATAATGAAGAAACCGTTATTTGAGAACCTTATATTAATGGAAGGTTATCCTCTATGTTACCCAATAACTCAATTGTATATGGTCAATCTAATTACTGGTTTATGTGCATAAAAAATATCTGGATACATCCTTTAAGGTCTTCCTTTGAATAGAGGATTTTGAATTTAAGGTACCCCAAGGAATATTTTGACCAACACATTGGATTCATCCTTTTGTTGAAATTTGTGTTTTGCAATCAGCATTGGGAAATTCTCAACCACTTATTCTAAAGGTTTTGGACTACTATTACAATTTTGGATTCCACTACTGATCTTTTTGGGGTTTCTCTTCCATGGAAAACAAACATTCATGACCAAATAACATCTTTAACTATGATTTCACTTTCTTATTAGTTGAAAAACCTCTTTATGGATAATATAATAGAAGTTATCCATGTAATATGGACCTTTGGAAAAAAATATCTATGAGATTTCTCATTTCTCCTTATAGAAATATCTGGTTAATATTTTAATAGTTTTGAAATATTAAAATGCAATTCAAACTGGTTTTTTGGATAAAACTATTCATGATTTAAGTATGATAAATATTTCAGGAATTAAACCTATCAGAACCTTGGAATTCATATGGATTACCTGATTCTAGTTTGGATTAAATGAAACATTGTTTGATCTTTTAGAGGAATCTCAAGCATTTCTATATATAATTTTATTTTTGAAAATAATCATGGTGATGCAATGGGTTTCCTTTATGGTCCTTGTGTAATATCTACTTTTATTAAAGAATAAATTATATTGATAACATATTTTTTCTAAATTGAAGGGAAACATGGTTGGTTAAACTTATGGATTTAATGTCACTCTAATACCTTTGTCCAAGAAACCAGGAATTGTATTATTCATATTTCTTTGAATCTCACAACATTGTGGCGCAACTACATAGACTCTATTTCATACATGAATTATATTATCAGTCATACTTACCATTATGAAAACTATTTGGTGATGGGGTTTCAAAAAATATATATCTATACTACTCATTTGACACTTTTCGATGAGATTTCGGAGGACCATTCATCCTTCTTGAAATGTGAAAATTATAAAAAATACTTCTTTACATTGGTTAAACATTAGTTAATTATAATAAAATGGAATATTCCCACTTGTAATCATCTCAATTTTCAAGAAATAAGTTTATGGGGTATGGTAACCAGGGGTCTTAGATGTGAAAACTAGAACAAGTTTCACTAGGTATTGTAATGAACTATGTATCCTTATTTTATGTTGTGGTAAGTAAATGATATTCTGATATGGATGTGACTTACCACTTTGATATGATGTAATTATCCATAATTGAATATGAATGAGACTGAATATTATTATTTTTAACATTAATATAGTATGGGGATCCTAGTGTTTCATAGCGTTATCTTACATAGGAATTCTCCTATATTTATTATTTTAAATATTTTTTTTCATAGAATTTATATTCATGATTAAAACTATTATAAATATTTCAATGTTTTATTTTCCATTAAATTATTAAAAGAATATTTTAAATGGTTTCAATTCAAGATATCATGCTTGAATTTCAATAATAACCATTTCTCATGAAATAATTCGTTGGACCCCATGAGGATAGTTGTTCCAACAATCTTTATACACCCAATGAGCATATGATTTCCTTTTCCTAATAGATATTGGTAAAATAAAGGTGTCTTCCGAAGGGAGTGAGTATTTTTATTAGTGGTTGTCAGGTTGGTGATGGTCAATTGGGGGGTATTATCCATCATGCCACATGGATATGTGTAATAATTAATTTGATTCTTTTTTCGACTTGTACTTTTATATAGACACTTTGGCTTCCAAACTCGTTCCCTTTTTATATGAATTCATGACAAATCCCTTGGTCATGGTATGGATGATGCTTTAAATTTTTGTAGGTGGTTCTTATTATTTATTAATATTTTATTTATATGATGGCATATTGATACTTTTTTGTTTTAGTTATACATATTTTGAATCATAACTAATCAGATTTTGGAGGTGTCATATTAGGTTCTAGGGTAGAACCATCTTAATGGATTAACTTGGAAAAACTATTCCCATATAATTTTTCTTGATTCCAAATAAGTACTTTCCATCCAATAGTTATTAGAGACCCCATTCCATCCTTACCACAGGTAGATGTTGAATCCTGGGTAAAGGGTATCCTAGATTAGTTTATAATATATTTAAATAAAAATCATTTCTAAATATCCTACAAATAACCTATGAGAACGTTATTTGTAATCATAAAATTAAATCAGATTTTATATTGATAAAATAATTGTCCCAAGAAACAATTCATGTAAGCATCCAAAGTAATTGTTATCAGAACACCACAACATAGGATTTAATTATTTTTTCTAAAATTTCTCATACTCAAACTTGTAAGTAATAAAACTATATTTAACATGTCTCAATTGAGATCAACTATGAGATCCCCCCATTTTATATTCAATTCATTAGGGCCTATAAAATCAAAATAAACAACATAATCATTAATGCTCTTAAATATCTACTTTTTGATATTTAAGAAGAAATATAATAAAATATATGATATCTTCAACAAGACTCAGCCACAAATTCCTAATATCTACCTTATAAAGAATGGATTTATTACTCTTCTCATTCTTGGACATTGACCAGAAAAGTCATAGATTCACACCAACATTGTAATAAGGTCTCATTTAAATTTTTTTGTTAATAGAAAAATAAAAGGAACGATAAAGGTAAAAAAATTTAGGAAATAGAAACATATTATGGGATATAATTCACTCCCAAAAACACAATCAAGTGGGAGAAGCCATAGTTCTTTTGGGGATTCTAATAGATATCTATGAAATAATCATTAATTCAAACATACTAAAATTAAATATCATAAAATTAATTTTTCCTTTTTGAAGAGTGGTATTTGATATAAATTTTTTCTAACAATGAATGTTCTTCCATAATATTTGCCAAATTTTTTGTACATTTGTTATCACACTAAATCATCAATGGGTGTTAAACATCATCCCTCATGCCTTCAAACTATCACTTTAATAATATTATTTTTCTGCATCTTTTGATTCTTCAATGCACTAAATATTCCTCAGGCTTTAGGTGACTGGATTTTCTTTCTTTTATATCCAATAAATACATCATACTATAATTGATAATACACCTCTATAATTAGAATCATAATCACTAAAATCACATCCCCAGTAGACGTTGATGTATTTATAAATCAGAAAATATGTTTATTTTTCATTCCTAAATAAATAATCGTGTGTTAATTTAACAAAGAACCAGAATAATTTTATTTCTGTAAGATGTAACATTGTATGATTTATTCGGAATTCTGCACAAAAAAGAAACAAAATTTATGACCAATAATACTATCTATGATTCTAATTGTTATTGTAATGATGAAAATATTTAATTCCTCCATTTTAAGTTATTCAATAATTCATGAAAATAATTTTATCCTGAGATAGAGATGGAAAGTTCTATATTTTTGACTTGAAAATCTATAATTAATATCATCTCTACAAAAATTAAAATATCAAAGTGTTAATTATTGTGGGTACTGAATTTCTCATAGTCCTCCTTATTTTTTCTGACAAAAATATATTCATTTACATACTAAAACACAATCTGTGTGTTTTTCCACATCCTTTGAAATAAATATTACAATCCATTGTCACTTTTTAAATTCCATCATTATTAATTTATTGTATATCATTGAATACCAAGATTGAGGCATTTGATTTGAATCATAAAGTGAATTATTTAGATTATAATGTTGAGAACCATCACTATTGATTTGATAACCTTCGGATTATTTAATATTGAATTCTTCCCATGTTTTTCATTATGAAACATTGACTTCACATCCATTTATAATGTATTATAATTCCTATAGGCACATGTCATAAGATATATTTAAGTCTTTTTAATACATTAAACATTTGTAAATTTATAATAAATATATATATCATCAAGGATAGAGTATGGTTTTCAGTCTAGATAAGTTTAATTCTATTATTCTTCACTATACTCATTTACTTTTTTTCTAAAAACTCAATTCTCCCTGATCACATTCCACATTTTGTGATGTGAAATTAACATCTAAATAACATACTTAAAATATTATGTTTCTCTTATTCCTATACGTTAATCTAATCTAATTATTTTAAAAATTTATCAGCACTCTATGTTATATCTTATGTATGCAAACCAGTGTTATTATTATTTCATAGAATTTTATTATTTTTAACACCCACTAAATTATATCCAATTATTCATTTTGGATAAATATGTTTTCTTTAGAATTTAAAAAATTTATCATCATTGTAGTTTTTCTTCCACATCAATATAAATTTACAAATTATCATGTGTGTTTTAAAAATATATCAATATACCTAAACCACTCCTATGTATTTAATTTTTTATCTAAAGGAAATAATTAATTCTATAAATCTAAAATGACGTTTCAAAAGATTGTGATTTTATAAAATAATCACATTAGATCTATCAATGGGTTTTCTAGGATTCTCATTGAAACACTAAATACTCCTTTATTGGTTATATATCCAAGGAGTACTCCTTGATCAAATAAATTATTAAACTATCTAAAGTATATTTTATTAATCATTATAAAACAAGTGACACTATTTACCATTGGGGATTTCATGTTGGGATTATTCCCAAACTACATCTCAAAAGGAATGTTCAATGAATATCGTTAAAATAACCACCAATTGATAATATTGTTTTCCACTATTATATCTTGTCTCCAAAAGTAAGTTGGGGTTCGATTCTTGAAAAAGATGGTCTTCTAGATGTACCCCCGACTACGGTTCTTCCAAAAAAATACTAAATTTATTTATGATATGTTCATAGAAATATTTTTATTCATTATTCAATAATTCTCAAGGTATTCTCAAAAGTATATATTCATATATTCAAATCAATTAACATACTAAAATATCTTTGTATCGCACTCAACTTGATATTCAACACATATAAAAAATTTACTAAAAATATCATGATGTTATTAATTACAATACATAAGAGTAACATAATTTATTCATGTAAATTAATCTACAATATTCATGAAATACATAAAATTTTTCGTTGACTTAAATATCAAGTGACCAAATATATTTGGGTTTTTTTACTCTAGAGGGTTTTTAATCGATTTTTTATTGTAACTCTTGTGCGACATTTTGACATTGTGGCCTATGTCGCATGTGTTTTATATTCCATGACTCAACTATAGTAGATTCATTATAATTTCATACTTTACTATATCAGACATATTATTTTAACACAAATTCCAATGTCTCATATGACGCAACACATTCCCCTCATTTACTCTCAAGAATCCTGAACATTGATCATTAAAATACGAAAATTGGTTTATATTGGTTTAATGTCCATTCAAAATTATTTTGTAACCCTTTAACATCTTTATGAAAAAACAATTTTTCAAAATATCATCTCATTAACATTGTAGTAATGTTTATAATCACTCAAGTTATTGTTCCTCCACCCATCGATAATGATAATATTACTATATTTTGATTTCTTCAATATAATTTTGGCTCATAAAACTTTTTTTACATTGAATGATCCATCATTTTTGAATGTGAAAACATATATGAAATACCATTGTATATAATTCAAATTTATTTTTCCAATCCTATGTGATGATCAATAAATATCATGTATCCAAACATTTACCACATTCGTTACTTTTCATGAATCTTCAATCACCAATATTTTTTCATGATCACTCATATAATTAATAGATTTTGAGTTATCATTCCACATGAAATATTTTTTTAGATTAATTAGACACTTGTTGGTGGTGTGACAAGATTTATAACACATTAAATGTCTTTCATTAAGAGAAATAAAATTGTTTTGTAATTTTACATTCTATTTTAGATGTTTCCTTCGATACCCAATTGAAACATCAAAATAACTCTACCATGATTCATAGAAAATATTTAATTTTTGGAGTTTAAAACATTACCATAACATGTAACAATTATTTCCACAAACATTATGGTATCAATATTATCCTTAAAACATATTATCTAACATTAGTAATGTGATTCGGAAAAATTTTCTTGTTGAATATCCTTAATATTTAAAAAATAATAATTCATATAATTTCACTCAGGCACAAAATAATACTAATTTAAATTCCAATATACTTCGATATTATCTTAAAAAAATTTTCATCTTCATCACCTTACTGCATTTTTATATTTTTATGTTACCACTAAAAATAAAAATGAAAATTTCATTAATTTTTAGGTGAATTGATCACCTTTTTTCTTTTTTTAATACTACTACCACCATTTTGGATATAAATGAGAGTTTATAATTTGATATTTCAAGTAATAATAGGATAATTTACAATTTTTATTATAGAATTAAGAATTTTATGATTTTTTAAAACTATTTCCAACAATATTGATAGAAGTTTAAACATCATCACAGTTGTTCTTTGTGGTGTTTTCAGCATCAACAAACACCACCAATGTATCATTAACCTCCTCATTTTTTGTAACAAAATTGATTATGTTAATATCAGTTAAAATATCTCTCACTTCATGGATTTCATTATGATCACCTATTATTCATGTTAACTTGAATTTTTCTCATTGAATCGTTATCTTCTAAGGTACCAAGATATGTATTAAGAATGTATTTCCTAATAACCCATGTTAACTTCTCATTTTAATGTTTAATTATTTTATTAAAATATACCAAATTATCCATCCTCAAATAGAATACTTTTTTATTTCTTTATTTTTTCATTCCTCATGGGTTTCCCCTTCATATGTACTTCTTCATAATTTTAAAATAATGTGTTGGACAATTAATATTTAAAAATTATTTTAATGAGTCCTTCCTCTTCATAATACTACAACAATTTTTCATACTTCTATTAAAATATATTCAATCATTTTTTCCAAAAAAAATATCATTCCGTGTTTTTAGGAATTTCCTCTATTGTGTCCACATTGCTACTTACTTCTCCTTGATGAAAATTGATATTTCTTATCACTTTATTCGCTATTATTATTCTTGGGAATACTCTATGAAGAGTTTCAAATCATGACATAATTAAATTACAAAATAAATTAACCCTTGAATTTACCTCATTATCAATGCATTTATTTTAAAAATATTCATATAAATTCAATAACATTAATGGAATCAACCATATCATCAATTTCCTTCTCATGAAACTTATTATATATAAGATGGTCAACCATTTAAAAGTATTAAAAGCTATCCCAATATTAGTTTCTCCCTTTATTCTTATGGTTGTAACAATCCTCATTTAATAGCCTATTAAGACATTATTTGGTCTATAATTGGTATACCAGTCATGTCTTGGCCCTCTTTAGTGGGAATATTTATATAAATTTTATTTATGAGATTTCATATCAATTTTTTTACCATAATTTAGTCTTTAATAACATTTAAATATCTATAAATCCAGATTACAACATATTTCAATTAATAAATAACTAGTCCATAAACACATATTCTCCCACATAAATATAATCAAATTGTGATATATATTTCTTAATCATGACTCCAAAACATTCTTATCACCCTCATGGAAATAATGTTGCTTTGTATAAATGACATTCAATATTTTTGTACCCATCACTCATGTCTATGATGCCTTGTTTTATCTGTCATAATCTTTAATATTCATTTTTAAAGAATTTAGGATTTCCGTAATTGGGTTCAATGTACATAATTATCAATTATTTCGTGAATGACTATGAAAATATAAATATGTTATGGAATCATCCTCTATTTATATTATTGTAATACCTTCACATAAAACATGGTAAATCTTTTGGTGTTGATTGTATCCTGACCATACATAAATGAATTCAAACAAAAGATCATATAAATAAGGATCAAATAAATATCCAATAGAAAATAACTATAACTATTATGATAAAACCCATAAAATACATTTGATTTTTTGAATAAAATTTCAATAATATATAAGCCTCCATTGATCCCAAGTAGATTGTTATTTGACATGAATTGAATATGTTCCTTGTAACCATTATATGATACTAAGTGTTATAACCCAAAGGGAATATACCGCATCAGAGATGTTGTTGTGAGTTAGAGGTTATTAACCACCAAATGTAAAAATAAAATTCCCTTCACTAGTTTGTGAAATTGGATCTCAAAAAGGTATAATGATGAGATATCGTAAAATAAATAATAAAAATGGAACATGTGTTTATTAAATGGTATAATAACTATTTTTATAGAGTGTTCAATCCATGGAAAACTATAGTTGTAATATCTCTATTCAAATTCATATTTTATATTAAAAAAACAATGAATTGAGTAAAAATAAGGTCCTAAAATAAATGTATAGTAATGTAATAGGAGTCTCAACTTGTAGACCGTTATCTTATTCATGTACTTAAGCGCCTCTAACATTTGAATCATATGTAGACCCATTTTCGTCTACTTAGTTAAAGATGAAATCTTCATTTAATGCACTATTAAATGGGTGGATTTTTATTTAAATGATTTATGAAACATAAATCTGACAAATGAATCATTTATTAATATCTATAACACTACTAAACCTAGTATATTTATGTATTGATGTGAGACAAATCTAGTTTGTATGGCCTAATAGGCCTATTTTCTCAAAAATTTATATTTTCATTTTTTTGCTAAATATATATATATTTGATTTCCATGAAATTTTTATAATGTTACAAGTATAATTTAGTTGTAATATTTCTCACAACTCAGATCAGTCATGTTTCTTATGACTTTTTGGTGGTTTCTATTTATGAACTATAAAGGCCGACATTTTTTCAAGTCATGAAATTTGGTGGCAATTTAAATATATGACCCGTAAGTAGGGGTTGTTTTGAGAATCAATTTTTAGAATTTAATTCTAGTATTTAGAAAATATTAATGAGTTTTTTGGATATTTAATGAGGTATGGGATGAGTTTTGGGTGTTATGGTGAAGGTTTCTGTTAGATGTTTAGGTTTTCATAAGGTTTTTTCTTATCATGCATGGTTACCATATGGTTTGGGAATACAATGTCGGACATTATGGAGGATTTTGTAGATTTGGTCTAGCATATTTTTTTGGATCATAATTTAGCTCATGGTTTTAGATAATAATGTGTAGAAATTGTGTGTGATGTTAATGTTCCTTAGAGTATGTCACTTGGTTGACGCATAGTTTGAAAAAAGGTTTTTCTAAAATATTCAAGGGGGTTTGGTTTGTGATAGTCTGAGACACAAAATTTTCACATAGATTGGAAAACTATTTTGTAACCATGTGTTTTTTCATAATCACTTAAAAATTGGAAAATCATCATTTCCACAAATTAATTTTATGTTACCCATACTTTTATTCCTCCCTGATGCATGTCTAGGCCTGATGTCTCCCCACCCCCAATTGTTTTCAATATATGACCCCTTGAAATGAGTCATTTTTATAGAGTTTAATGGTGATTCAAGGTGGGTATATCCCCCTCTTCTTATCCCAGCATATTTCAACAAATTCTGGAAATCATGGTTTAATATTTAGTTGAAAATTCCATAATATCATAGTGTAATCATATCAATATAAAGGATATTTTTCATGTATATTGTATAAGATGTCCTATAATGATTAAAACATGTTTTATCTCACTGTTTCATTTTTGTTATGTAATTTTAGGAGTGTTTCTCTCCCTTTTTAAATTTGTAGAAATTAACAATTGAATTATGGATTTAATTAAGGAATTTCTGTTGATTAGGTCTATGTTTTTTCCAAGAGTGGATCAAACCTTTTTTTTCTAGGTTTCAATGATCATTTAATTAATATAATAGAAGTAAATTCCTATTTAAATTTTATTGTAAAACTCCTTATTAATTATCATAATTAATTTAATTGGGTGTTGTGTCTTAAGATAAGTGCCTAGAAGGTGATATAAGAATAGATGATCTTGGGATATGGTAGTCCTTTATTTTTTAGGAAATAAAAAAGTATGAGGTTAGTGTTCCCTTGAACATATATCTTGGATCATGTATGTTTTTATTTGATATTTAGTTCATTTTATCATAAATCTGGGTGATCAAACATTTTATTACACAAATTTTTCCTTAAATTTATATTCTTATAGGAAAAACATATGTGTTAAGGTCCAAGATGATCCCTTGAATACTACCTGGGTGTCTTGGATTTAGAGGTCTGAATTCTTAACCTAGAATACATATCATTAGATATGATAACCCTTGAGGGGTACCAGTGAGATAAAGATGTATATATTGGTCCATGAGATAGGTGTATTTGGTTATCCCATATTAGGGGAGGGTGATGGAATTGAAATAATTATCCTTGGGGAAGGATGTGTATAACCCTAAAATATATTATACCCCTTAAGATAATTGAATTCAGTGTTGGGGTGGGGGATACTCCCCCAAAATTTTGTAAGAAACCACGTGGGTATACCCTATATAAGATTTAGATAAGTTCGGAGAGTATACTAACCTAGGATGGATTGGGAATTGAGACACAAACTATGCCATATCTCTATTGGGATTCCAATGTAGAAATCTCAGTGTGTATTCAAAGTATTTGATGTGATTAGGGAGGGGATGTGGTTTTTTTACCCTTCGAGTTTAAGTCTTCGATAAAGAGAAGATAATGGGATGACAGATATCATATAGTGTTTCTATGGTGTGATGAGTTATTGGGGAACTCAGGGGGTTCCCCCATATCATCTCAACCCTAGAGAGGGTTAGTATATGATATTAGACATCGTAAATCTTTGGTATAACCATAGAACACAATTATTGATGAGGATATTATATATTAATGTAAATATAATGGGGTTAGACTAAGATTCATGACATGTGTTTACCATGTGTTTATTCTAGCTAGAGGGCATGACTCCCCTATTATGTAATGAGATTGAAGTTTCTTGGTGGGGAGAGGGTACAAAAAAGGTCTATATATGTTTTTATATATGTTCTATGTTATATTGTGGTTATAACCTTCTATTTTTAGATTATATGATATATGATTGGTTAATGGATGGGAGAAAACTAATCTTTTTATAGACCATGATATATATTTCATGAAAGGGTTTATCTAAGACACCTTAAATTTCAAATATTAATATATATATTTCCAAGTTGGGTGAGGACGCACCCATGAGATTCAATATGATGATATAATTTTTCCACTGTTGAGGGTCTAACCCTTAGTTTTTGAATGATAGGATATATATTTCAAAGTGGAATGAGTCGACCACCAAGATTTGAATTACAAATGGAACATTTCCAATAAGGGTGTGTGTATGCCTCAAAATTATTATTGACTGTGTGAAATTCAGATGACCACTATGTAACTTGTTATAGTGGGTAGAGAAGAATTTGATTTTCAAATTATAGACTAATGATTTTTAGTGATTAGTTATTTATACTTCCACATTCGTTTATTTATTTTTAGAACATAATAAGTGCATACACAACTTTTACTAGTTATGATAGGGATGTCGTTGGTGGTGGCATGTTGAGTTTTACACACACCCTAATTTGGATTCCATTACACATTCTTACCTATTATATCCATATTTATCATTGTCTCAGTTATAGAAGAGTCCCATTATTTCACGATAAAGTAGTATATGTTGTATGGAGTTTGGATAATTGGATGAATGAAGGCTCAAAGATGGATGTAGAGCCTCATAAGTATTATAATCTTTGTGTTTGTATATTATATGTGGTTAGCCTAGTAGGAAATTGTTGGGATGTATGATTTTTTTCATCTACAGTTTATTATATAATATCATTTTTTTGTTCTATTTTCTTCATATACTCCATTTTTATATTATGTGTGATTCTTGATCATTTACATTGATGTCTCTTAGTTTGATATAAGGCTTTATCTTCAATATAATATCACCTTAGACCCTCTCTACTAATCAGAACCCTCTAATGTATGAGAAGGAATTCAAAATCTCACATAAATAATTAGGCTGATAATTATAGAGTGAAGAATTGTGAGGAATTACAATGTGGTATCAAATAATATTTTTTTCATTATCTCACTATCTGGTGATATAAAATAATGAAGTTATATGTGTTTATAATATGTGATATACCTCCAATTGGTTCATTATGAACACTTATATTGATGGTAAATACAGTTTTCCAAGGATATGAGATTGATGTTCTTGGAATTCAATATTGAAATTGAGGTGTTTATTAAATATTATATTTATATTGAGATAGTTTTTATGGTTTTTATTTTGGTCCTATTAGTCATATGCTTGTGTACTTGCATAATTTTTAGCACATAAGATTCAAATGAGATAATTTTTTTTCATTGATTGACATAAATAAAGATAGATGTTTGAGATATTTAAATTCCTAAAAAAATCATATATAGTTTTTACCATATAAACATATGGTTTCATTATACAATGTTGATCCATGGTATATTATCTTTGATAAAAAAAATAATATTGATTTTATGGAGGGATACATCATGGTGAAGACTATACAATCCCTCGTTATAAGGAATGTATAGTGACCCTTATTTAGTTGATATAGGAATTGGATACCATTGTTCGGAACCCACTGTTGGTGATTAAAAATGGGTTTTAGTGACTTTACAATTCCAAATATCCCATATGTTGTTTTTTATATATGTTCTATATGGAATTATATATAACTAAAACATATGACTATGGTATACCCAATAAATATTTCATGGGTTAATGTCATTATATGTTAATATATGATATCACAATCCCTGATGGGGAGTCATGTATGTGTATTCCCAATTAGTATTTTTTATCTAGAATTTTTAGTTTGTTTTACATATCATGTCTAATGGGTATATATATATATATATATATATATATATGATAAACCTTATCTGATTATGTTGGAAGTTGAGTTTCCTTTTGATATTGAGGTTGGAGCATAGGTGTTCCCTGTGAGCTTCAATGTATATGATATATTAATTATTATCTAAGAGAAAGAGAATATTTCCTTTGGAATTAGACTCTGGATATTGGTGAGTCAAGTGATATGACTAAGTAGTGGGACATTTTCTACTTATATTTAGATGAATTTTTATATGCAAAATAATCTCAATAATGGGGTTATCCCATACTTTTGAATGTATTATATATGATAATCATGGGTAAATTCTTTGGATTATGAGATTGGTACATGAGAGGTGCTACTAGGTATATAGTATAGGTATGGAGATTACATAGACCATCAGGATGATAATCACTACAGTACTTTTGGTATTGAGGAATGTTTTTATAGGTGTGGGTCAATAGGATGCTAACCACAGGTTATCTAGGTGTATATCCATGTTATATAGTAGATCATGATCCTTGATGGTCATATCTTGGATAGATAGAGTGTGATTAGATGCTTCTTCTTTGCTGATGATGCCCAGGTTGGTGGATGATCATACATTTTTCTTTAATATGTGTGATATGTTAATCTTGTTGGAGAAAATTCAAATAAGAGCTTCTTTCTAGATGGGAATGAAATACTAGTGGTGAATAGTAATTTGTTTAGAAATGTGATCCTAGAATTAGTGGTTTGTGACTCATGGGAGTATGATTCAAGTATTTTTATCATGTTTTATGTGTGTGTACACCAATTGTGTTAGGATAACAATGATTTGGATCATGGATTAGAACATTTTAGAGGGTTATTTAGTGGATCACTCTACCTTCTGAGGAGGATAGTGATCGATGAGGTGGATTTTCAAGTAAAAAACTCAATATATGAGTGTCAGTGTGTGATGGGTATGTGAAATTACCATTTTATTTGAAAATAAATTAGCAATTGTTTGTTAGTCAAAGAATAAAGAATGTGTGGAAGCGCATGTGGTAATGGTGGCCTAAGGTGTTGGATGATAATTGAATGTTTCATCTAAGTTACATATGATGATATCATGGATATATGGTTTCAAAGATTGAAAATTTTACGATTTTTGCTAAAGAGTAGAATCACACAAGATATATGAGAATATATTCAGAATTTTGATTGATTATTGGTATAATTGAGGCCAAGTATGGTAGATAGAACAATTATCAATGGGTGGTGTTTCACTCCTTACAGGTTAGGTTTTTGGGCAGGGCCTGATGATATTTTCTTTACTTTTCAAGGTTGGAGTTGGATGATTGGACTAGGATAGAACTGAGACTAGTCATTTTTGGACT
The DNA here is from genome assembly GCA_963277665.1 of Viscum album. Lineage (NCBI taxonomy): Eukaryota > Viridiplantae > Streptophyta > Magnoliopsida > Santalales > Viscaceae > Viscum > Viscum album. Next base: position 572,752,591 of record OY728121.1, on the reverse strand, counting down.
ATTATACCATGATTACATTCATTAGTTTTTACCTCTTGTGTATGTTCAACCCATGGGGGATCTGTTTCGTATGACCTTCATATCATTCTATACCCACTTCTGTATTTATTTATAAGTACATTCCCTAATTTTTATATCTATATGGATTATCATCTACTTATTTTATTTTCTATATTTTAATACTCTATAAAGAGGTAATATTATCCATACTGATGGTTTATTGTCCCTCAATGATGGTCAATATCCTCTTGTATTTGGGGATGCATGTCTGAGGTCATTAGTTGACCATAGTTCTAGGAACCATTGAATGGATCGGGGTAGTGGGACACCACAAACTGATATCAGATCAACTTTTTATTTTGTATTACTATTTTCTCATTATAATAAAGAGACTAGGATATTATCATAGCTTTATAATGAACTCGTTCCAAGGAGTTTCAAACCCTCATATGGGGGAAAACTGATTTTCCATGGGTGGAAATTATTTTTCATGTTAATTTTTAACACTTGATTGATTTTCAACTAAATCGATGCACTTATATTTGATATCAATTATTTATTTATTCATTCATGGGATTCTTATCTGTTGTATTAGTATAGAAATATAATGACTCATTAATAATTCATCATTCTATTCACATAAAATTAATTCATCATATGTATACATCCTATAATTGACAACTAGCTCAGATTCGCATGTATTGATATTTTATTAATTGTGTATAGCTTATTTTCTCTTTGATATTTATAGCTAACACTATTTTCATATAATTTTTAAGGGTTTATAATTAAAATATACATAACCAAATGTATTTTTTTCATGAAAGTGAATGGTGGAATTATACATGAACAAATCATTATGTGTATCCTAGTTAATAGGAAAGTATATATCATTTAATAAGTAAATGGTTTTAGTTAAGTAACGTTTTAGTAAGAAACTTATAAGGTGTTTTACATTAGATATTTTTAATGGAAATTTATTTAACCAAACCATGAAATGTAAAAACTAATAATGTTTTAAAATTTCAAAATGATAGTTAATAAAAGGTTTTAAAATTTGAACCCTATGGTTTTGAAAAAATTAACTAATGTGAAATAATAAATTATGAGAACTTTTGGGAACTTGTTGATGATCCCCTTTGAGTTTTAACCTTATCCTATGTATGGGTGGTTTGGTTAATAAGAGAGTCTGGGCGGTGAGACCCCTGGTTAGGGTTAGAGAGACCATTATTGGTCTGTACGTACTCAATAGCAGAATTTTTATTTCATGAATTTAGTTGGTATATGAATTTGATGTTGTGAGATGTATCATTGAATTATTGTTTATTGTTACCCTTGTAGGTTGTGTTGGACTATATATTTGGTGTCTTATAATGTAGTTTCATCATAATTAGTTGATCATTCTTTGGTGTTGATCCTAGAGTGATATGTTTCCTTGTAACATTTGACACTACATATTTGGGATCATGAAGAATGGTTATACTCATTAATGTGTTGAGTCAATGAACTGGTTGTGCAGTCAAGGTTTTGGTAATGCTTCACTATATTGGGGGTTTTGTTTTCAAGGGATGCACCTTGAGTGCTTTTGAATTGGTTTTAAGTCCAATTTTGATGGATGAAATAATTTGGATAATAGTCCCAAATTTTTTGATGTTGTATCAGTGTGGTAATCAGTGTCATCCCTTGGTGGTTGGGTCAATGATAAATGAGGTATAGGTATATTCTTCTGGTAAATGAATGATGATCGAGTAGACGGGTGGTCATCGGTTAAACATGAATTGTTATAAAAGTCAAGTTGGTTAGTTAAACCTTTGAGGATGCCTCAATTATGATGTAACGAGTTGACATGGAGTTGTGGATAGATTCTTTAGTGGGAGATTTGGATGACTTTTAAAAATGAATGAATCATGGGATCTTTATTTGGTTTTAGTGATTTTTCAAATGGGATAATTAAACCTCATGGTTTTTGGTGAGATTGAGGTGGATGGATCATATAGGGGTGAAAATTAATTAGGGATATTTGATCAGGTGACTTGAGAGTAATCAATTTTTTTCCTTTTGTGAAATAAGTGTCAAGAATCAGAGCTAAGTGTGTAGCCTATTTGGCATTAAATCAGTATGACATACTATTATTCCATGGAAAATGTTTTGATTCTTGGTGGAGGATCTCGAGTGGTTTTGTGGAGGTCAGTATGACATGAATGAGGTGATTATTATTTATTGAGTCCCTCTTATAATGATATGAATGGGAATTTAGGATAATTTCATGGCCATTGAGGGCCAGGGGGTTTAGTTGGGATTTTTTGTACAAAAGACGAATTAATTACAAACGAATATCATTGGAATTACATGTGAATAACCATGAGGGGAAGTGGTCGAGCCGGAGATGATCGTCATAAGGGGGGAAAACGGCTGCAAACTAATAAGAAGCATTGTTTCCTTCCCCTTTGATGAAAGAGAAAATGTAGATAGCGAATCTTTAACAGAGGGAATTAATAGTCTTGATGAGGGATCCAAAATATTGAAGGCATCCATTATTGAGGTTGACATCCTTGACAATGGTGAAGAAGTATGATTTGAAGAAAGTTGATTTCCATTCATTATCTTTAAGGAATTTCAGCCCAGCAAGGATGGAGACAACTTTAGAAACTGCGGGTTCCCAGAGAACATGGTGTGATTCATGTTTGGCTGCAATGATTTGACCATAGTAGTCTCGGGCCAGCATACCAAGACCAACATGTCCATCCTTGGGGAGAGATGCATCCACATTAATCTTGAGAATCCCTTCCAGTGGAGGGAACCATTGTGGGGAGGAAGAAGGGGTTCCAAAGGGCCTCTTCTACTCAGAGTGGTGCTGCCAGCCTGCAATCCAGGATGACACTCGTTCAATCCAAAATCCAGGAGGCCTAAACATATGATTAAATATGTCACTATTATGCCGAACCCAGATGATCTAGAATACAAAGAGATCCCGCTTTAGTCGGCAAAAAGAGGAGCACCATTGCATCAGGAGATAGGTGAGGTCCAAGGATACATCCAGGTAGAGATCAGTAGGAGATCCCCATTTGGTCAAAACCTCCTTTTCCCCATGCCATTGGATAAGATCCTGGAGAGGAGATTCTGGGACATGCGAGTAGAAGGGACAGGAATTGTCACTGGAAAAATGTCGTAAGGCAAGGAGGTTCATTGTAGGGAGGGTGTTGGTGCACACCTACCACTAGAAATGGTATATTTTTTGGGGATCATTGAGCTTCCACAGCGATTTCTAGGGCCCCTTATCCCCTTCATCTATCTGTGTACAAAGGGAGAGGTGATATCCGGATTTCACCGGGTAGGCTCCTGAGATGTCATTGATCCAGAAGAGATGGTCGGGCCCTACATCTGGAACAGAGGGGATACACAGTATTATCCTTTTATCCCTTTTGTTTAAGAAAGAGAAATGTTTTTCAAAGCACCACCCATTCCCCTGGTCACCAAACAGGCACCGAACAGTTTCACATTCAGAACCTGGATTAATATGGGATGATGTCCTCATGTCTTCCTTGTCAATTAGTCAGGGATCAGTCCAAATATTAACTGTTAATCCATTTCCAATCCTCCAACCCAATCCTTAATTTAGAAGATTACGGGATCCCAATACACCTCTTTAGATGAAGCTGGGTCGGGGGCCATGATGGGAGTCCTAGAAATCCTTTTGTGGGAAGTATTTTTCATGGAGAACTCCCGCACAGAGAAACTATGGATGATTAATAAGGTTGCATCCTTTCATAGACAACAACGCATCATTAATATGAAAGAGGTCTGGGAATCCCATTCCACCTTTGGATTTGGCTTGGTAGAGTTTTGGCCAGGCGATCCAATGAGTCATTTACCTCCATCATTTCTACCCCACCAGATGTTGGCAGTGCGAGAGTGGATCTGGTTGACAATGACAACATGAAGCTTAAAAATGGACATAAAATAGCTAGGAACAGATTGAAGAGCCGCCATAATCAGGGTTTTTATTACGGCTTTGGAGATTTTTTTGGGGTCCAGCCTTGGATTTTTTTCTAAATTCTATCCAAAATATTTGTAAAGATTATATTCTTGGATCAGCCAACCACTATGGGTATCCCGATGTACTTTTTATGTTTTTTGACCATAGGAATGCCTATAATGGAATAGAGATCTTCCCTTTTCGATAGTGGAACACTCGAGATGAATGATACTTTTAACATGACATGGTTTATTGTTTTCCATGAGGCCCTCTCATACTGTTGAATCACAAGGCCAATGGCAAGGCACTCATTGTGGGTTGCTCTGGAGAAGATGAGGTAGTAATCAGTGAAAAAAAGGTTTGAAACCGGTAGACTAGAATGGAAAAACATTTCCCCATGAATTCTATGAGAGGTGGATACCTGGGAAATAATGTTTGAAAAAACATCCTCCACCAAGATAAAGAGAAAGGGTGAGAGGGGGTCTCTCTGGCGAAGGCCTCGGGTTGGGGATAAGCCTTGGGTGAGCACCCCATTGAAATTAATTTAGAAGGAGATAGACGAGACACATGGCATGATCATATCTATCCATTTCGTGCAGAAGATCATTTTTAGCATCACAAATATGAGGAAGTGCCATTCCAGTTTATCGTAGACCTTAGCCATATCCACTTTCTACACCATGGTTCTTCTTTTCATAGTGGAGTGTGTTTTCATGGAATGGAAGACTTCATTGAAAACAATGGAATTATCAATGATTAGTCTCTTTTCCACAAAATCACATTGGTTCTCCAAGACGATGTGAGGTAACCATGTACATAGCTGATTAACTATAATCATTGAGAAGATATTGTACGAGACATTGCATAAGCTGATAGGTCTAAAGTCCAAGACCACAAGAGGTTTCTTAATCTTGGGGATGAGGATAAGGACTATTTCATTAATAGCAGAGAGGTTCGTTTTCCCAGCCCAGATATTCTTCATCAGATTGCAGATGTCTGGGTCAATAATATGCCAATATTTTTTTGAAAATGATGGCATGGAATCCATCCAGGCCTGGGGCCTTAGTAGGGTGAATATGTTTCAGAGTCTAAAGGATCTCTTCGTCTGTCACATCTTTGGAGAGCTGTCTGTTAATCTCTTTAGTGATCATCGGTTCGATACAATCCTCCACCTCAACAAAAATGTTAAGACTTCTTACAGGGAATAGCTTCTAAAAATAACTGGAGATAACATCTTGGATTCTATCTGTGTCAAAAACTTTCTTCCCATCCGGGTGCAAGATGAAAGAGATAATGTTTTTTCGGTTCCTATCTGATGCTTTCTAATAGAAGTGTCAGGAGTTTGCATACCCTTCTACAATGTGGGTATCCCGTTCCTACATAACCCAGATGCTTTCTTTGATTTGTAGGGATGCATCCAGATCTCATTGAATGCAACTAATTTTGGATAGTGTGCAGTTGGTTGGGTATTGGCTGAGAATATTAAACTACCTTCATTCAGGAAAATCACAGTGCTTATCAGGTTGATGGAATTTTGTGAACCTCCATGTCCTCATATCAGACATCATCTATTGGAGATTGGATCCAATATCTGCTTGCCCACTCTTCCTACCTGATCAGATAACATCTTCACATTTGTGGTCTTTTGATGAGAAGCTTTCAAACTTGAAGGGTTTCCTGATTTTTTTAATTCGATCACCATGGTTGCAGTCAATGACAATCGGGCAGTGGTCCAAGAAGTTGAGCAATAGGTGTCCGATGTGGTACATTATGAAAAGGTTCATCCAATACATTGAGCCTATAAATCTATCAAGATATTCAGCGATATGGGTACGATCTGTACTACCCTAGAAACCATGTGAACGGGTTGCCCATGTATCCCAAATCAACCAGGTCCGCCCAAGAAATTGAATCTTTGAAATCTGACATCAATATAGAGGATAGGAAAGCTCTTCCCCTTTTTTACTTCTGATATAGGATCTCGTTAAAGTCCCCTCCAAATAGAATAAGGCTTGGCAGGTTACGTTAAAGATTGCAGAGAAGGTCCCAAGATTTCCACTTCACGTTTTGGGATGGCCAACCATAAAAGACCACAAAAGTCCATGGGGTGTTGTGGGATTCATAAATATCCACATCCAAATGGTGTGAGGATAAGGATAAGATCCTGCCATCAACATTTTCCTTCCATAGGAGATAGAGTCTCCCTGATCGGCCTTGTTAGTGGACCGGGAGGCAGCCTTGGAAGATGCATTTCATAGCATTGAATGTGGTGTCCTTGTTTTCTAATATGTTTTCGGATAGGAAAACCATATCCGGTCAACATTGAGCGCAATGGAGCAAGAGCATATGAACCGTTCATGGGTTTCCAAGCCCACGACAGTACCAACATAAAACAATCATTTCTCCAAGTAGGGCTGGGACGTACGTGCCTCCACCTTTGATTCAACCAGGGTGATTATGGAACCCAAAGCTTTCCTTCTTTTGGGGGGGGGGTCAGCCTAATTAATTGGTTCAATTCATCATTTCAGTTCCCCTAGTTTTGGGTTAACCATTTTTCCGCCTCTGTATTCAAAATTCTCCCATTTCCACATTCGAAGAGTAACTGGGCTTGACATTGTTAAGCCTGTCATCCTAGAGTCATCTTGTGTTAAGATGTCTAGTGTGACCATACCAGAACCAGGGTCGGTATCTGGGGGTTCGATGCATGTGTGTTTTGGATTCGATCTTTACTCTAGTGGTTCTTTGGTTTTGGCAACCACTCTGTTGTAGTTAAGATAGTGACATTAGAGGGGTAGAATCAATTCCTGATTTGATGTAAATATTCTTTGAATGAGTATCCTACCTAGCCCCATCATTGCACATGGAATTTATGTCTTGGAGGGATCTTATAGCTGCCCTTTGATCAACTGGGCTATCTTTAGGGAATTCTGGTGGTCGCAGAATAATCGTATTAGACTGTTTAGTTTCCGCTCGCCTCATGTAGGCCATTGTGAGACGCTCACGGTCCATTTTTTTCACCACAGGGATGTAGGAATCTATTGTCATTTTATCCCGGAGCCATGGAATATATTTCATAATGATATTTCCTGATTTGTTTTATTTCTTTGTGTCACATGCTTTCTCTAGATGACTGATACGCTCGAAAAAAGAAGCAGAATATTGGGAATTTCTCGAATCCGAAATCAATACAAATGTTGGAATCGTCAAATTTTTGAAACATACCTCTCATCAGTGGCACTGTCACTTAGACCTCATCTTTAATCCAAACCATGGGTCCCCATTGTATTGGGTCTGAGCAGTCCCATACTAGGAAGTGGCAAATGCGATCTCCAATTTCTCTCATCACCAATTTTGTTCTCCCAGGAAACGGTATTCCTTTAATGAATATCCAGAAGGGGGAGTAGGTGATTTTAAAATTCTGGAACTCATCTCCACCTTTATGTTATTCCATCAGAATGAGCCAGTTATCAAAGGATCAGGGCCTACCATTGAAGATTTTGTCTTTATCTTTTTCATTGAAGAACTCGAAGACTAGGTGTAACATCCCAAGTAAGTAATGAATAATAGATATTTTTATCGATGTCTATTAATGAATTAGATAGTGTTTTAGAGGCTTAAAATGAAAATAAATCCAATCTTAAGCATTGAATACACTAATATTTTTAAAAGATTTTTTTACTGCCTTTTGATGGCAAACCATTTTGAAATCTATCTTTTAACAATTTTATAATATATTATTGTCAAAATAAACTTATTCATTATGATTGGGACAAAAAAAATTACTTTCTGTGAATTTTTTGTATTTTTCTGACAATGATCACTTTTTAATGAATAGTGAAAAATACTGCATTTTACATCAGAACTGCTTTTTAATCTAATTTATTTATATGATTAGATTATCTTTAGAATTGGTTTTAAAGTGAAATTATAATATATTTTTACCATTTAATCCAATAGTGGTCATTGGAATTAATTTCACTTTGAAATTGGACTTAAACTAGTGTCAATCTTTTGATACTTATTGTTTCATAAAAACATGCTATTTGCTCTGACAGCGGGAATTAATTATTAAATTAAATAATGAAACTTATTTGTTTTGAATTTTGTAAAATAGACACCATTTTTTAATTCAGAATATCAAATATAGCTTAGGGTGATGTTTTGGTATTTTTGTGAAAAACATCAATTTTTGATGAATAGTGAAACCACTAAGTGGTACTTAAAAAACAGATTTTTTGTTTAAATGAAATTTTACTAACTCTGTGCTTTGAATTTAAAAAATCCGACATACATGGTTGTCATTAAGAAGTAAAATGTGATTCAATGTGATTAAAATAATTTTTTGGTGAATAGTAACTTTTATGTTTCTAATCGTGATTAGTGGTAATTAGTGTAGTTTAAGGTAAAAATAATGTTTTAATAATATGAAATGACCGAGACACATGTCCTACCATTATTGGATGTGTCATGGCCGACAAAGAAAATCCATGGGTCAACTTGGGGACCCCATGGATCCACTTTGGTAGGAAAATGACATTAATATCTTTTTATTTAATGTTAAAGTAAAAATTACACAAACATGAGTTATTTTACTAAAACAATTTTTACACTGGGTTATACAAGTCATATTTTTTCTTATAAATAGTCATTGGAAAGATAAAAATATTTCCTACATTATAGTAGTTTTTTTTATAATTTTTAGACTTTAAATAAATTAAAATATTTATGTCATCATGATGATGCATCGATTACCTCATTAATAAAGGATTTAAATAAAATGAAATGATAATGTAAAATCTATGACCTAAACATGTCCAAAACCTATTGTATGGGTGTATTTCGAACCATTATCACTTTACCCTAGAATTATATCAATGTGGGACCTTTTTAATCCGAAACCCATTTTAAAATAAAGTATCGTTTCTTTACATTCCAAGAGTGCCCCTCCTCTCCTCTTATAAAAGGCCCCCACCTCTACCTCCTTACCCACACTTCCAAATAATTTGGCTCGGCCAACCGCTGCCCATTTTGTCTCTCCACATCCCTATATTACTCCTTGAAGCCTCACTTTGGGAAGAAGTCTTCCCAAGGAAGCCTTTGAGCTCAAACCAAAGGGAGTTACCCGATTTTAAGGTAATGTCTTCACTTGAGTCCTTTTGTTTTATATTGCTTCTCCAACCCCCTAAACTCTTTTTATTCATTTATTTTGTAACAAATCCAGTATCTTCAATATACTAGTATGTTGTTCTAAGAAGGATTTGAGCTACACTTACACACACCTACATCTAATGGTTAAAGAACATACTGTTTCCGTGGATGGCAAATTTCTGCCTCCCAAAACGATGATTGTTCAACATTCTTTTAACACCTTCAAAGGTTTCCATTAATAGAAACTATATTTATATATTATATATACTATGTTTCTGTTTTCCATAAGCTTCTTTATTTTTCATTATGGGAATACCTTTATGGTTTCCATTTTGGGTAAACGTGATATCTTCATTTAAGGAAGTGCAGACTACCGCCCCCTCAAAGTGATTTGATTCGTTAATACCATATGTGGGATGTATAAAGGATGGAGTTATGATATTATATATGATATTACACTGGAATTATAATATACCTTTATATCATTATGATTCCATTTCAAAAAATACGAAATAGAAATTGAAGCAACGTTCATGCGTACGTACGGCTTACCGTCTCCATGAACGGTGCATTTCATTTCATACCTCTAAATATTATATAATATTATAAATGCATTCATGTACTGTATATATGTGATATATATATGGTATCTAAATCATGAATATCATTCTGGATATAATGGATACATGAAAAACTTGTAATTATAAAGGGTTTATTTTTAAATCAAGTACCAATGATCGTTAAAACGACCGTTATTAACTTAAATAGTTACATAGTGTTCATGACATGGAAATAAGTGATATAAAAGGAATAATGAACTTGAAAAAGGTTCCTAAACAAGTATAAATTAACTCAAGTTTATTATTCAGGAGATTAAAGAATGACCAAGTCAAGTCGGACCCGAGGTATGGGACTTCGTATCAATATCCTTTCATTGAGGCATACATTGTTTTATACACAACCTTATTTTAGACGGTGTATAAACCCCTTTGACTTTTACGTTTATCCAAAAGAAATATTTTTTATACGAAGTGTTTTACTAAACGACAAAAGGGAATGTTTTTGTCGTACGTATGCGGTGACAACAAATTCTCCGCCGCCGTGACCATTATTTGAGTTTCGGCTTCCTCTACAAGCCATACCTTTTTTTTAAGAAAAATAAATACCATGTTTTACTTTTCTTTTATTTTGGTATTTAAAATGGTTTTCATAATGTTTTTATTATATCAATGTTGTATTTGTATCTTGTGATTGAAATATGTAAATGTTATGTTTTCTTTTATACATGTTTTATGTGATACGATTATGTTATGGTTCTTGGGCATTATTATGAAGACAGGTGGTTCCGTGATAAACTACGGGTGGGTGAGCCTGATATAGCTCTCCAATGCATTGGGTAATGGGAAGGAGTGAAACTTTGAGGTTTCTCCAAAGAGATTTAGGGAATATACTGTGATGGGTATTCCAAACGTAACCAAGAGGGTTACTCCCTACGTAAGAATGTTATGAATGCCTCAAGTTACCTTTATGTATTATGATTTCTATGATTTATTCCTGATTTGATGAGGTATGTTAAAGTGCTTATTTTTTATGGGTAAAGTATGATTTCATTCTTATGTATATATGAACTCATGTTTCCTTTCCGTATTTTTATAACCCATACTGAGCTTTTTATGCTCATCCCATGTTTTTTTGAAATGTTTTTCACAGGTCAAGGGAAAGGTACATGATATGATGATAGTGTCAAGGAAGTGTCAAGAAAGAATCCATGTTTTATTTTAAATATGTTCCGTTGAAGGGAAAAAATGAATATTATCTTTATGTAACCACTTTGATTAAATGTGGAATGTAATGAAAGTTTTATGTTCTAATTCTCTAAAACTCTAAACCTGAAAAGATCCTTAATGTGTAATCTTGTAATAACTCAAGATTATGTAAGGTTTACTGTCGGGTCCTTATAGTTGGGATCAGAGGTCGGTTTAGATAACTTTAGGAGTTAGAATTATATTAAATTATTATCCAAAAATATTTTTTTATGGTCAAATTGAAATGATATATCATTTGAAGATTACCATGTTGCTTCATCTAAGACATGTTTGTTCAGAATGGTTTTCCGCAGAGGAAACAGGGAAGCAGTGCTAGGAAGGCATACAGAAGGAAATAACTTTCTGAATTAGCATCCCGAGATGGTCGGAATTGGAACTAAACAGTTTGTTGCAGTAATGGCGCAGTTGACTCAAGCGATAAATGGTGTGGTATCCATGCACGAGATCAGCCAGATCAACCGCAGAGGAACATTTTAGTGGTGAAACATTTCATGAGGCAACATCCCCCATCATTCAGAGGATCATCTGACCCTGTGTTAGCTGAAGGGTGTATTAAAGAACTATAGAATATTTTCGATGTCATGGGGTGTTCAGACAATCAAAAGGTTAGTCTTGCTATTTATCGTTTGGAGGGGGAGGTAGATCAGTGGTGGTCGATGGTTAAAAATATCAGGGATGCTAATGAGATTGATGCTCTTTACTGGGATGAATTCAAAGGTATATTTCTTGAAAAGTATTTTCCTAAGGATTTTCGACTTAGGATGGAAAAACAATTCTTGGAATTGAGGCAAGAGGAAGAATCAGTGGCTACCTATGAAGAAAGGTTCACTCGATTGGGAAGGTATGCTCCAAATTTTATCTGAGACCTTGATAGTAAAATCATTCGTTTTTACTCAGGATTAAAGAGAAAATATCGAAGGGCATTAGCTTCTCGTGAGTTTAAAAGTTATGAAAAACTTGTTCGATGTGATGAGAAGGTGGAAATGGAGTTTTCCGATGATCAAGTGTTCTATAACAACCAACAGAAGAAGAGACCGAGGTGGCAGGAGAAAGGGAATAATTCTTCAAAGAAAGTCTGATGGTTAGAAATCTAAGTTTCCAGTTTGTGATAAATGTGGAAAAAGGCATGCTGGGAAATGTCTTCTGAATTCTGGAAAGTGCTACCGATGTGGTAAGATGGGACATAAGGCTCGTGATTGCACTGAAAAAGATCAAGGTGATGGTAAGTTCAAATTTGATTTACAGTTAGTGAAATTTTTTAAGTGAAATGAGATGGGTCACTATGAAAACGAGTGTCCGACAAAGAGCTCGAGTGATGGGATGCAGTTAGATTACAAGAATAAAGGGGTTGTGAAATCCTTTTCAACTACTTTAGAAGATGTCGGGCCATCAAATGAAGTTGTATCAGGTACTTTGTTTGTTTTTTCAAATTATGCCAGTGTGTTGTTTGATTCGGGGTCTACAAATTCTTTCATCTCTGAAAACTTTTCTAGTAAAATGGGAATACCATCTCAAGAAATGACTCCTGAACTTTTGGTAAAAACACTTGGGAGAAATGTTGAGGAAAAAAGAATTTATAAGAATCTTCCTATCCTTATCTGTGGAAAGAACTTACTTGTGAACCTTATTGTTTTACCTCCAGTGGAGTTTGATGTTATCCTGGGTATGGATTGGCTCTCTATCTACCAAGCTAAGATTGAATGTAGAGATAAAGAAGTTTCTTTTCAGAAAGAATTTCAGTTTGTGTACAAGAATGAACCCTTACTGTTGATAACATATCAATAGGCCGAGAATCTTGTAAAAGATGGAAATGAATGTTACCTTTCACACATCATTGAAAATAAAGGAAACGTTAGGATTAATGATGTGCCAGTGGTAAATGAGTATCCTGATGTTTTTCCTGATGAGTTGCCTGGAATAATACCAGATCGGGAAGTTGAGTTTACTGTTGACTTAGTTCCTGATGCTAAGCCAATTTCAAAACCCCCTTATCGAATGGTTCAAATTGAACTTTTAGACTTGAAGGTGAAACTGCAAAATTTATTAGAGAAAGGTTTCATTTGACCTAGCACATCACCATGGGGTGCTCCTGTTTTATTTGTTAAAAAGAAAGATGGTTCTATGAGACTTTTCATTGATTATAGAGCCTTGAATAACATCACTGTTAAGAACAAATATCCTTTGCCTCATATCGATGATTTTTTTGATCAGCTCTAGGGAGATCAGTTTTTTTCAAAGATTGACCTGAGATCGGGGTACCATCAGCTGAAGGTAAAGGAGGCAGATGTTCTAAAGATTGCGTTTCGTAAAAGATATGGCCATTATGAATTTTTAGTAATTCCTTTTGGGCTAACCAATGAACCTTCTGTATTCATGGACTTAATGAATAGGATTTTCCATGAGTTCTTGGATAATTTTGTGGTGGTTTTCATTGATGATATTTTGGTGTTTTCTAAAAGTAAAGAGGAGCATGAAAGACATTTAAGGGATATTTTTCAAACCATAAAAGAAAATAAATTGTATGGTAAATTCAGCAAGTGTGAGTTTTGGTTGCAACAAATTTCGTTCCTTGGTCACATTGTTTTTAAAGATGGGATAACCGTTGATCCTGCAAAAACAAAGGTTGTTGAAGAATGGCCAAGGCCCACAAATGTAACAGAGATTCGTAGTTTCCTTGGTTTGGCAGGCTATTACAGAAGGTTTGTTAGAAATTTTTCACGGTTATCTAGTCCAATGACTAAGCTAACTCGGAAGGGTGTTAAGTTTATCTGGACAAAAGAATGTGATTATTGTTTTCATGAGTTGAAAAGAAGATTGGTGAATGCTCTAGTTTTGGAACTTCCTTCCAGGAATGGTGAGTTTGTTATATACATTGATTCTTCATTGAAAGGACATGGTTGTGTCCTTATGCAGAATGGTCAGGTAATTGCTTATGCTTCACGACAGTTGAAAACTCATGAGGTAAATTACCCTACACATGATTTGGAATTAGCTACTGTTGTTTTCGCTTTAAAAATTTAGAGGCATCATTTATATGGAGTAAAGTGTGAAATATATAATGATCACAAAATTTTAAAGTATATATTCACTCAGAAAGAGTTAAACATGAGACAGAGGAGATGGCTGGAATTAATCAAGTATTATGATTGTACAATTCATTACCATCCAAGAAAAGCAAATAAAGTGGCCGATGCTTTGAGTCGAAAAAGTAATTCTTCCTTAACAATGTTGTGTTTGGAATGTGATCCTTTGGTTAAGGATTTGATGAACTCTGGAATAGAAGTTGTTGGTGCAGAATGTTCTTCTGTTTTGTTTCAGTTATCAGTGAAATCTTCTTTATCAGACAAAATCAAGCAAGCACAGAAGCAAGACAGTGAGTTGCCGAAAAAAGTAGAGCTGGTTCAGAAGGGTATGTTACCTGAATTCAACATTGATAATGATTGCGTTTTGAGATTTGGGAAGAGATTGTGTGTGGCTTGTGATCCACAGTTGAAAAGAGAGTTGTTATGTGAAGCTCATAGTTCTCCGTTTTCAGTTCATCCTGGTAGTAATAAGATGTACAGAGATCTGCAGGAGTATTACTGGTGGGATGGAATGAAAAGAAATATTACTGATTTTACTGTTAAGTGTTTGACTTGTCAACAAGTTAAAGTAGAGAAACCGTTACCAAAAGGGATGCTTCAGCATTTACCAGTGCCATAGTGGAAATGGGAGAATATATCCATGGACTTTGTTGTGGGATTACCGAAGACATCTTGAGGTAATAATGCAATCTGGGTTATTGTTGATCGCTTCACTAAATCTGCTCATTTCCTTCCTATTCGAGATACTTTCTCTCTAGATCAAATTTCTCGATTGTACCTTAAAGAGATAGTCAGGTTACATGGAGTTCCTCTATCCATTGTATCCGATCGTGATCCCATGTTTCCTTCTAACTTTTGGAAAGGCCTTCAAAAGTCATTGGGTGCTGAATTAAATTTTAGTACATCTTTTCATCTTCAGTCAGATGGAGAGTCAGAACAAACGATCCAGACATTAGAGGATATTATACGTGCTTGTTCGATGGATTATCAGGGAAGTTGGGACCAACATCTTTCTTTTGTTGAATTTTCTTATAATACTAGTTTTCATTCCAGTATACAGATGGCACCATTTGAGGCGTTATATGGGAACCGGTGTCGAACTCCAGATTTCTGGGATGAAGTGGGTGAAAGGAAGATAATGGGACCAGAATTGGTAGAAGAGATGGCAGAAAATTTTTAGCTGATTCAGAAACACATGAGAACAGCTCAGAGTAGGCAGAAGAGTTATGCAGACAACAGGAGGAAGGATCTCTCTTTTGAGGTAGGTGATGATGTTTTCCCCAAAGTATCACCATGGAAAAGTGTGATGCGAATTGGTAAGAAAAGAAAGCTGAGTCCAAGGTTAATTGGACCATATGAAATTCTAAAGAGAGTTGGATCAGTTGCTTACCGAGTGTCTTTACCTCCGAGTTTATCTCAGGTACACAATGTTGTTCACGTTTCGATGTTGAGAAAGTATATGCCATATCCGTCTCATGTTTTGAGTCCAGAGGTTGTTCAGCTAGAAAAGAACCTATCTTTTGAGGAACAACCGGTCCAGATTCTTGACCACATGGAGCAAGTGTTACAGAATAAGGTGATTCATCTGGTAAAGGTTTTGTGGAAAAACCACATGACTGAAGAGGCAACATGGGAATCTGAAAATGCAATGAGGGATAAGTACCTCCATTTATTCGATAAGTAAATAAATTATGGGGATGAAATTTTCTAAAGAGGGGAAGGATGTAACATTCCAAGTAAGTAATGAATAATAGATATTTTTATATATGTCTATTAATTAATTAGATAGTGTTTTAAAGGCTTAAAATGAAAATAAATCCAATCTTAAGCATGGAATACACTAATATTTTTAAAAGATTGTTTTACTGCCTTTTGATGGCAAACCATTTTCAAATATCTCTTTTGACAATTTTATAAGCTATGATTTTCAAAATAATCTTTTTATTTATGATTGAGACATCAAAATTTACTTTTTGTGAATTTTTGGTATTTTTCTGATAATGTTCATTTTTTAATGAATAGTGAAAAATACTACATTTTACATCAAAACTGCTTTTTAATCTAATTTATTTATATGAGTAGATTATCTTTTGAATTGGTTTTAAAGTGAAATTAGAATATATTTTTACCATTTAATCCAATAGTGTTCATTGGAATTAATTTCACTTTGAAATTGGACTTAAACTAGTGTCAATCTTTTGATACTAATTGTTTCATAAAAACACGCTATTTGCTCTGACATCAGAAATTAATTATTAAATTAATTAATGAAACTTTTATGTTTTGAATTTTGTAAAATAGACAACATTTTTGAATTCATAATATCAAATATAGCTTATGGTGATGTTTTTTTATTTTTCTGAAAAACTTCAATTTTTGATGAATAGTGAAACCACTAAGTGGTACTTAAAAAACTGATTTTTCATTTAAATGAACTTTTACCACCTCTGTGCTATGAATTTCAAAAATACTACATACACGGTTGTCATTAAGAAGTAAAATGTGGTTCAATGGGATTAAAATAATTTTTTGATGAATAGTAACTTATATGTTTTTAATCGCGATTAGTGGTAATTAGTGTAGTTTAAGGTAAAAATAATGTTTTAATAATATGAAATGACATAGACACATGTCCTACCCTTATTGGATGTGTCATGGACGACCAAGCCAATCCATGGGTCAACTTGGAGACCCCATGGAGCCACTTTTGTAGGAAAATGACATTAATATCTTTTTATTTAATGTTAAAGTAAAAATAACACAAACATGAGGTATTTTAAAAAAACAATTTTTACATGGGGTTATACAAGTCAGATTTTTGATTATAAATAGTCATTGGAAATCTAAAAATATTTCCTACAACATAGTATTTTTTTATAATTTTTAGACTTTAAATAAATTAAATTTTTTATGACACCATGATGATGCAGCGATTACCTCATTAATAAAGGATTTAAATAAAATGAAATGATAATGTAAAATCTATGACCTACACATGTCCAAAACCTATTGGATTGGTGTATTTCTAACCCTTATCACCTTACCCTCGAATTATATCAATGTGGGACCTTTTGAATCCGAAACGCATTTTAAAATAAAGTAACATTTCTTTACTTTCTAAGAGTGCCCCTCCTCTCCTCTTATAAAAGGCCCCCACCTCTACCTCCATACCCACACTTCCAAATACATTGGATCGACCAAACCCTCCCCATTTTGTCTCTCCACATCCCTCTCTTACTCCTTTAAGCCTCACTTTGGGCAGAATTCTTCCCAATGAAGCCTTTGAGCTCAAACCAAAGGTAGTTACCCGATTTTAAGGTAATGTCTTCACTTGAGTCCTTTTGTTTTATTTTTCTTCTCCAACCCCATAAACTCTTTTTATTAATTTCTTTTGTAAAAAATCCAGTATCTTCAATATAATAGGATGTTTTTATAAGAAGTATTCGAGCTACACTTACACACACCTACATCTAATGGTTAAAGAACATACTATTTCCGTGGATGATGAATTTCTGTCTCCCGAAACGATGGCTGTTCAAAATTATTTTAACACCTTCAAAGGTGGCCATTAAGATGAAACTGTATTTATATATGATATATAATATTTTTATTTTTTCCTTAAGCTTCTGTATTTTTCATTTTGGGCATACCTTTATGGTTTCCATTATGGGTAAACGTGATATCTTTATTTAAGGAAGTGCGGACTACCACCCCTCAAAGTGATTTGATTCGTTAATACCATATGTGGGACGTATAAAGGATGGAGTTATGATATTATATATGATATTAGACTGGAATTATATTATACCTTTATATAATTATGATTCCATTTCATAAAATACTAAATAGAAATGGAAGCAGCGTTAATGTGTACGTACGACTTACCGTCTCCATGAACGGTGCATTTCATTTCTTACATCTAAATGTTATATAATATTATAAATACATCCATGTAATGGATATATATGATATATATATGATATCTAAATCATGAATACCATTCTGGATATACTGGATACATGAAAAAATTGTAATTATAAAGGGTTTATTTTTGACTCAAGTACCAATGATCGTTAAAATGACCGTTATTAACTTAAATAATTACATACTGTTCATGAAATGGAAATAAGTGATATAAAAGGAATAATGAACTTGAAAAAGGTTCTTAAACAAGTATAAATTAACTCAAGATTATTATTTAAGAGAATAAAGAACGACTGAGTCAAGTCAGACCCGAGGTATGAGACTTCGTCTCAATCTCCTTTCATTGAGGCATACTTTGTTTTATACACAACCTTCTTTTATACGGTGTATAAACCCCTTTGAATTATATGTTTATCCAAAAGGAATCATTTTTAAATGAAGTGTTTTACTAAATAACAAAAGGGAATGCTTTTTTCGTACGTATTCGGTGACAACGACTTCTCCGCCGCCGTGACCATTATTTGAGTTTCGGCTTCCTATACAAGCCATACATTTTTTTAAAAGAAAAATAAATACCATGTTTTAATTTTCTTTTATTTTGGTATTGAAAATGGTTTTCATAATGTTTTTATTATATCAATGTGTTGTATTGATATCTTGTGATTGAAATGTGGAAATGTTATGTTTCCTTTATGCATGTTTTATGTGATACAATTATGTTATGGTTCTTGGGCATTATTATGAAGATGGGTGGTTCCGTGATAAACTAAGGGAGAGTGAGCCCGATATAGCTCTCCAATGCATTGGGTAATGCGAAGGAGTGAAATGTTGAGGTTTCTCCAAAGAGATTTAGGGAATATACTGTGATCGGTATTCCAAACGTAACCAAGAGGGTTACTCCCTATGTATAAATGTTATGAATGCCTCATGTTACCTTTATGTCTTATGATTTCTATGATTTATTCATGATATGATGAGGTATGTTAAAGTGATTATGTTTTATGGGTAAAGTATGATTTCATTCTTATGTATATATGAACTCATGTTTCATTTCCATATTTTTATAACCCATAGTGAGATTTTTATGCTCATCCCAAGTTTTTTTGAAATGTTTTTCACAGGTCAAGGGAAAGGTACATGATATGATGATAGTGTCAAGGAAGTGTCAAGAAAGAATCCATGTTTTATTTTAAATATGTTCCGTTGATGGGAAAAAATGAATACTATCTTTATGTAACTTTGTTTAAATGTGGAATGTAATGCATGTTTTATGTTCTAATTCTCTAAAAATCTAAACCTGAAAAGATCCTCAATGTGTAATCTTGTAATAACTCAAGATTAAGTAAGGTTTACGGTCAGGGCCTTATACTAGGAGGTTGTTCTCCACTTTCCCGATGGCCACTCCAGCTTCTAGTTTCCATAGATTTTGTAGGTTATTTTTTATGGCCCTTTGGTTGATCGACTTTTTGGCCACAAATTTTCCAACAACCAGTAGCACAATATGTTTATTCAGAAGAGTATCTTCACTTCTTTGGGTTTCAATCAGAACATTATCTTTATCCGTAAAGGAAATATTCTTTAACAGGTTCATTAAGTCCACCTCCAGGGTTCGAACCACAATTTTCAGATAAAATTTATGTTCCTCGAACCTGCAACCAGTTTCTCTGGCCCAATAAGGGTCTCCGGCCCACAAATGGCTCGAGTTACTACGAATGGTAAAAAAGAAGCCAGTCTTGTGTGACCGGGGGAGCACGAATAGGCTTCACGAAGGTGACTACACTAGTCGGCTCTCGATCTTGCTCTTCACGAGACAGGATGAGCTGGTTCCACAGAATATGGGGTTCCGGCTTCGCGACGTAGAATGGATTTGACTTCACGACCATGGAGGTGTTGGCTTCGCAAAGCCTGACCTTTGCTACCTCGAATCCCACCTCACCGCCAGCCTGTGGGCAATGCCTTTCGTGGACCAAGCAGTTCACCGACCGCGGTTCTCACAACCAGACCTTCGCAAATCATAGAAGTCACCGCGCATAAGAGGGGGGTCATCATAACCACGAATCTGAGCAATCGTCCACCGCAAATCACGGAGCTGGTAATTGAAAAATGTAGTATGACCACCACAAATCACGGATCTGGGGAAACAAAACCTCCAAGTGAGATCTTCAATAATCGAGGAGATCAACATGGGAGTCGTCTTTGATTTTCAGATATGTGATTCAGTGTGAAAGGTCATCATCGAGATCTTCTCCATGAAATAGGTATGAAACTTTTCCGTTCCCTTGATGTTGGAACCAACGCTGTAGTTCTTCCACTCTGTATCACAGGCGTTGAGGGTCGAGGTCAGACACGGGACAATTGATTCAGAAATGGTAACCCCCTTAGTACAAGGGATCTGGATTAGGGAGCTGGAATCTGATGGGAATCAGAAGAGACCAAGTCAATGGAGGCCTGGTTAGTGGGTGGGGAAAAGGAATATGTGGGTGGATGAGGGGACTCGGGGCAGAAGTCTGGATCACATGGAAGCTGATTATCGTCGCCCGTCATGTCGATCGATGAACTGGCTACAATCTCCAGGGTTTTTTAGATGTCCTTGATGTGTGTGGAAACATCACGGATGAATCATAGTGTAGGGTCATGGATTCTCCATTTTAACCTGAAAAAAAAAAGTTTTCATGGATCAATAATTCCTTGAGTGTGGCTCAAAAATAGTGAAACACAATGTTTTATCTTTATATTTTATCATTACGCTTATAGAGGGGTAACTAATGTTATGTGGTGAGGATTTCACCATTTACCATTGGAGAGTGAGGTCTTAATTATGGACCTAATGATTGAAAATTTCATGAGGGTAGTTCTTAGTAGTTGGGAAGGGGTGGTAGTTGATTTTTCATCTGTCTCTTAGGTGGGAGTGATATTACCACATCCTTACTATACAGTAATCAATAAACATACCATAGGGTTAGTGTGGATAGTTATATATTGAGTGAAGTGATGAAAATAAAACTCCTATAGTTTATAGTAATGTATCGATCAAGGTCATATGACCATTTTACTATAAGATTCATGATAATTTGGAGTTGATAGTGGAGAGGTCATGGTTGAATTGAGATTCTAGTTTGTAACAAATTTTTTGTGTACCGGGATTCTATAGGGAATCTAAAATGTGATGTTATGTGTAGTGTTTGATTGATCTGAGTGTTTCCTTTCATCTTGTGATGTTTTTAAGTGATATGCGGGTTTATAGATCAGATATGTGTTTGTCTAATTAGAAGGCAATAGAAAATGTTTTTATGGTTATTGTAAAAACCATTTAATCTAACAATGAGTTAGGTATGATCTCTAGTGAGTGTGTTTGGGTGGTTGTAGGATGCCTTAGGGCATGAAGGTGTGGATGCTTGGTTAGTTGGAGATGGTTAGCTAGTTGGAGTAGAGTGTTTTTTAGAAGTGTTAGTATGAGGAGGTATGACGGGTGTTTTATCATATTTTATATTTGGAAAGTAATAAATAACATTGTGTTCAACATTTTTCATCAAAAAGATGTGTTTTATGAAATTAAATCATGTTTTCAAGGAAGAACATGTTATTCTTGGATTGTTCATGGTTGGCGGTTACGTGTCTATCTTTTTTTAGTTTTCAAAAAATAAGGTGGTTTCAAATGTTCCACTAGCATTTTCTTTGATATTATGGTACGGTTAGTTGGAAACCATTAGTGGTGAATCATTGGAATATAGATGTTGAGTTTTAGAATATGATTCCAATGCTGAATATTAAAGGCATATAAATTTCATGGTTTTAAGAATAAAATTATTCAGGAGAAAAGCATAGTTCTAGTGGGTAACAGAATGATGAAACCATATCTGTTTTATGATATATGGATTTGAGTAAGAAACATATTGTATATTTGTTCTTAACATTGGGCATTCGATAGGGTTTTAGTAGCTTGAGTTCTGGAGGTTGAAGTTATGCCTTGACAATTTTTAAGGAATATAGGAGTGAAACATAGTTATCTAGATTAGATTTGGTGACCATCATAGGTCAGGAGGTGTTTTTTGATAAACACGAAGAGTTATCGGGGATGATAATTTTAATGGTGGGTATTTTTTAAGGGACCTTTTCAGTTTTAACATTAAAATTCAAGAGGAATTTCAAACTTTTTAAATGATGGATGGTTTGGTTTATTAATTGTGCATTAGAATGGAAATATAAATATGTTTATCCCTCAATAGGACCAATTTTTTATTAGA
Source organism: Viscum album (assembly GCA_963277665.1). NCBI lineage: Eukaryota > Viridiplantae > Streptophyta > Magnoliopsida > Santalales > Viscaceae > Viscum > Viscum album. Next base: position 572,730,390 of record OY728121.1, on the reverse strand, counting down.
ATAAAGTTCCTTAGAGTATCTGTGGGTCTCGTGAGTGGCTCAAAGGTTTGGGTCTTGAGGTTTCATGTTTTTGTAAAACAGAACAATGTGGATGATCAACACACTGTTATTGTTAGTTTTTCACCCCAACCATGTGACCAAAATTGTATAGTCGTGTTGTTTTTAAAATCATGAAATAGGTCCCTAGAGACCATTTGAATGTCTATAGTAGATTACATACATGTCTTGTGGTTGGTGAACGGTATATGAAACAATTTTTCATAACCGATAGAGGTGTATGTCTTTAGAAAGTGAGGGAAACCTATTTTCCACATGTCTTTTCAAACCATCCACTCATTAAAATATGTATACATTACTATTATCCCCATCAAATTTTAAAATTGATTAATCCCTTTTCCTCCCCCATTTTCACCAAGTAGTCACAAACCCCTTTCCTACTCCTCTCTTCTATGAAACAATTCATCCAAATGTGGTATGATAATGATTCCATCTGTAGTGTTGGAAATCCCTTAGAGATTTTGATAGTCTTACACTTTCTCATTATATTTTCTTATGTTTTCATGCTCTCTCATTCTATTTAGGCGAGTTATTCATTATTTTATGGGTGTTTTTATGGTTTATCTATGTCTTCTATTTGTGCTTAAACTAATGTTTGATATCAGATGAGTAGGATCATATGAGGCAATGGTAGGTGGTAGCCATGAGATAATTTATAATTTAATGAAATTAATAGTTAATTGATAAAATATTATATCAATACCAAATGATTGGGAAATTTAGGATGAGGGCCCGAATTCCATGGGACACCAAATAGGTGGAAATTACTAGATGAGCGCAAGGATTCCATCTGAAGCATGCTGAGTAGGAATTCTAGGATGGGCACCGTGGATTTGATGTGGTACTTGATTAAGAGTTATAGGATGAGTAGAGTGGAATCCAAATATTATCAATTGTTTGGTAGAATGAGTATGAGTATTGGTATTTTTCTTGATAAATGTTAGTTGGGAGTTCCTTCTTGGGTATCAGATTCAAGGGGGATATCAAGAATCCCACTTGGATTCCATGGGATAATTTTTGATAGTAAATAATTATTAGATAAGTGTAAGGATTACATGTGGTTACTGATGGAGTTGCATTCATCATGACAGACTTAGAGACACTCTAGAACTAGATGAAGTATATAGGACCACCCCCAAGAAACACTGTGGATCTCAGGACATCTAAATTTTTATATATTTATTTATCTTTATATCACCTACTTTATTAATCAATAACTCATATAAAATTATTATAAATCTTGGTGGTAGGCTACTATGTTTTGCATACACCTTAATCAGGCCACCATGACACTTGGGTACCTAGTAGAAACTTTTATTTTTCAAAGGTAAAGGATTAAGGGGAGATATAAATTATTGTTTCCTTGTTTATCGAGGATAGAGTTTTATGATGGTCCAAGGAAGGACTCATCACTAATCGGGTTTGTGTTTTTAACCTCTATTTAATTTTATTACTTTTCTACTATTTCTGTATGATCAATCAAGGGGGATCTGACATGTATGACACTAATTTATTACTGTATTAGAGGTTGTATTTATTTTTCAAATCATTCCCTAATTAAGATTTATATCTTAATTATTTTCTATTTATTTTATTTCCACTTTTGTTATATTCTGACATCAGGGAATAGTTTTCCAATAATTGGTTCATATTCCCTTATCATTGGTCAGTATAGTCTAAAGTATGAGTAGGTATTCCAAAATTCACATAGAAATCATCATTTTTTAAACTATTTAGTGGCTCAAGGAAATTGTTTAACACCCCATAAAAAGTTATACATAATAGACTATATGATTTCAACCATGTCGAGAAGATGAACATTTCATTTTGAGATCCGTCTTGATTAGATCCCTATCATTATGATATTCTTTTCTTGGAGTAGCTTCTGGATGGTTGACCTCCTGGGATGTATCCAAGGGTGTGTGAGTGAGAAAAAAACACATTAAAAGAACATGTTGTGGACTATGGGGATAGTCATTATTATGAAAATTGAACCCAATGGGTAATAAGTTATCATGTGACACAATAGAAAAAAATGCAATTATAGGAGAACACTAGGTTCAGATGACCCGGTTCAAGGACTGATGATGTCATGTCTTGGAAAATGGAATCTGATCTAGTAGAAAACCTAAATTTCAATTTTACAACAAAGGTTTGAGGTGTGGGGGTCAACAACATGGTCATTTTTCTTTAATAAGGAGTGTGAAAAACTATTTAAAATGTGATACAAAATATTATAAATATTACTACCCTTGTCAAAAAGGAGCATATAAGTTTTTGAGATCCAATCAGATTAGAAATCTACAGCTAAATGAGGGTTTACTTAAGTAGTTTTTGGATAGGCAACCTATTAGGATGTTCTGTAGGTTATGTGTGATTGAGAAAAAATAAAACTAAAAAAAAATGTGTTGGCCTATTGGGATAGTCATTAGTCTAATATGGTCCCCCCAGTGGGTAATACCTTATCATGTGTCCTAATATAAACTAAGGAATCATTGGAAACTCATGGGGTCATATGACAAGGTTCATGGCCCAAAGAGGTTGGGTCATCATAGGTAGTGAGTACGCTTATATGAGTTTCTTAATATATAGTTTATTTCTTTCTTGGCTGATGTGTTGTATATATACTATTGTTGGTGGAAGAACTGATTCTTCTTTTAAACAAACATAAAATTCATGAAAATATTTAGAGAACTCATAAAGCTACTTAGATAAAGGACTAAAAAATTGACCATTTAACAAATCCTTTGTTTCATAAAATATATGACTAAAATGGTCCTCATCATAACCTTAATTATTAATTAGTAAGTTTCCATTAGTATAAAATCACAGACCATCCTAAAAAAATGATCTTTATATTCAGAATCAATTTTGATTTCCCAAGGAAAATAGCGAACTCAAGTAAATTCTAATAATTAAAACACTCAAAAACAATGAAGAAAAACACCATGATTATGATTTTAGAATATAAGATATTTAATCATTAAATAAACCCCCATAAGGTCACCAATATATAGTTCAAACTTCCAAAAATAAATTAAAATAACAACAAAATTAATAGTTTTCAGATAATCATATGAAATGAAGTTCTGTATTTTAGTTTTTCTATTTTATATTTACATATATTATTTAATGAAAACAATTTAAAAATTTTGTGTCCATGAAAATGGCTAGAATTGATGATAGATATTTTTCATTAAACCCACTTCAATATATATTATTATCTTATTTTCCTATGAATGAGATATGGTGATAAACTTATGGTCACTATCATAATTAAACCACTCATTCTCACTAAATCAAATATTTTCCATATTTTTTTATATTATTTGTTAAATTATACAACAAAATAATCATAAAATAATAGATGTATGGGTTGGATGTGAGAATATAGGAATGTAAATATGCAATGTAGTCATACATAATGAAATTAAATAAATGACACACTACAGGATTTAAATTATAATTTTCTCTATCATTACCTCAGGTTACACTATTCTAACACAAGGTGTGCTTCTATCCAATAACACACACCCACACATTATGAACTGTGTGAATTAATATCACACCCAGGAAACCTCCAAAACGATGTAGTTAGTGTCCTATAACCAACTACATTGTACTTTATATTTCATGCATAATTATAGTTCTGAATATTAATATTATATAGAATCAAATATTTATTTTTCTTTTGTATTTCTTTAATGTGACAATGTTTTAGATCATTTGTCACATTGAAAATAACATTGAAGTTCCCCACTATAATGAGTAGAATGAAGTGATATAAAAATATTTTTAAAATAATTTCCTATAATTTGGATAAAATTATATGATTGGATACAAATTATATTGACTATTATTAGTGTGTACACATTATCTCATGAGAATTAATCCCATGAAATTCACACTTAGTAATCTCTAAGATAGTAAATTGTATATATGTTCCTGCTAGTACAAATTCCACATATATGAGTTTCATTTTATTTTATTATCTAAAATCATGTTAAATGATCCTTATACTGGCTATTGTTATTAATTTATACTAGGATTTAGATACCTTAATGTATTTCCCAAAATCATAATAATATATTCTCCTAGATAGGTAAGGTACATGTGGGTTTCCTGAGTGATATTGTGTCAATAAATAAGAAAATATTGGGCATGTAACATACATTTAATGAAGTTGATATCTTGATCCTTTTCCTAAAATGTAATTTATAAAATAATTGTTTTCCATGGTTTTATAAGAGTTAATTTTATATAGTGAGAGAAAGAAAAATACATCAAATAGGTTTATATCGCATGTATTACAGCTTCTTGATTATGATATATCCTAAAAATTGGAATATGTTACGTAATGATATTTCATATGTGTGTATCAACTTTTTGAAAATAAATTCTACATATAGAGGTTATATTATATGTTTCTAGATGATGATATTGGACAATAGGTGTTCTCTCCTAATTCCATTAAACAAATTTTCATGAGGGTCACACACTTAGTGTATCTATCAATCTCAGTTAAATTATTTTAGAATGTAATAAAAATAAATAAATGTTATTCTATTGGTCTCAGAATAATACATATCTTGGATTCATTGATCACTTATATTCAGTCATTATATTTATATATGAATTAAATAACAAATATTTATTTATTCAAAAAACCATGAACAAAATGTTATTTCATCTCTTATTTAATTCACATGGAAAATGATAATAATAATTAAATATTTATTTAGTTTTTGGGAATATTAAAAATATATATTAATTACCAAGGATTTAAATATGATATTTGTTAATTTATCGAATGAATAATACTTACTATTCAAGGCTTGAAAATAAATGAGGAAACAAAAATCTACTTAATGGTTCAGGTGAAAATTATAAACTATATATTATTAAAATAAATACTTTTTTATTTAAAGAATGAAATATATTTTATCTGTGTGGATTGAAAACAATAATAAAAAAATGATAATATTATTATTAGATGTGGGGTTATATATGAATTATGAGAATAATTAATGGCCTATATACAATTATTTATTCAATAAAAAAGTCCAATATATACATAGTAATATCATTTTACATGGTTAATGTTAGAGGAATTATTTTTTAAAAAAAACCATCTCATGATAGTTACCTTTAAATGTATAAAAAACTTATATATCTTCTCAAGACCAAGATAATTATTCCAACTCTTTTCCCCACTAAATAATGAGAAAAAAATAGAATAACATTCCTCAAACCCAATATATTTTGTTGCGATCCAGAAGAAAAGAACTAGATGACCAGATCATTTGTGCTAGAACATGGTGATCTATAGGTATCATTTATAGATTAAGGAGTATGTGTGGATCACCTCTAAAGATATTGTATTTTGGATCCACATTGTGTAATAAAATTACGACCAATATGAGGTATGATTTATCAACATCTCTATTAAAAAATGAAATCATGACTAGGGTATTTTATTGTAATTAAATTTGTAACAAACCTGCCAAGGTTGACCTAAAACCTTACCAAGACTATTCATCCATAATTCCTAAGGAATGTTCCTAATCTCCCTTGGAAAGAAGATAGGGCTAGTGTATCCTAATTAAACACAGGGGAATGATTTCACCCCGAATAGATTCTAGATCAATAATGGTTTTGAACCTGGAACAAATAAAGAGGTCAACATGAATTGGAATAAAATGCCCATGTATATAATAAATTCAAAAACAAGAACATCCAACCATGAAATAATAAAAATAGAAAATATAATAATATATTCCTAAAATATTTTCCACTAAAAAATACATTTTATAAAATCTTTTACAATCCAAAAACCAAGAATAAAATTGAAACAAAGTAGGTGGTCGAGGAGGAAGATACAAAACATAACTCTCTATAGTCCTATGAACTCATGAGAAAAATTCACCATCAATATGTGACTCACAAATCACCACCAGGAACCCAACTAATGCCACATTCCCATGAATTGTGGTAGGAATCCAAACTAAAATCTAAAACCAAAAAACCTATAAAAATAATGAAGACTATATACCCTGTTATTTTAGTATTTTGTTTTTGAGAAAAAGTCCAATATAATCCACCATGAGACCATTTCATTCCCTTTATAATGAAACCAAGAATGCATGTAACAAAAATAGATAATAGAAAATAGGTTTTCATTTATTTTTGTTGAAAACCAAATTACAGTTACTCATCCCTTTTTAAGAACATTTTACTTTAAACCCCACATGAAATCTCTCCATTAATATTTTTAAGTAGTTTTGAAACACAACCCATTATATTACATTAAAACTAAATCACACCCATATATTATAATACTGAATCAAGGGAAAACCAGTAAAAGAAAGAAATTCCATGGATGGAAATAAAATTATAATAATAATGAAACAAGCCATGTTATATAAAAACAATCCCCTATAATAAATAAAAAATAAATAAAATTAAGCATTGTAACTTCCAAATATTTTATATTATGATCACTATATCTTTTAGAATATATAAAAAGCATCATTGAGATTAAATGAATCATAATGTATTTTTATTTAATTATAACCATTATAACCTAGTCATTAATTTGGAAGGTATGAGTATGAGTCAAAAAATTATGAAATATATATATTTATATATATAAATAATGTTCCAAATAAATTTAAATTTCAAGCTTATTTCATAGTAAATAATGACTAAATTTTTGGTAAAGTAATTTTATTTTTCAATAATATGTTTTCTTTTTATATGATTTTTATTACTTTTTCGTGAAGTAATATTATATCTACTTTTAGTAAATTTTATAAATATTATTTTTTAATAAGGATATATTTTTTGAAACAATCATATCAAAATTAGATAATAGCAAAATTTTGAGAGTTTTTTGGAAATTTTGATTTTTCAATGAATAGTAAAAAATTCAGATTTTCATTGAAACCGTATTTTTTAACGTATAAACTAAAATAAAATATATTTTGGATTATTTTTGAAATTTCATCAGCTAATTATGATTCAAAATAATCCAACTATATTTTTTAAAATTAATCTTATACATGAATTTATTATAAAAACATTTTATACATAAAATGGTATTTTTCTATAAAATTGTTTTTCATAAGATTTTAGTGGTTTATTTTTATGTTAAATTCAGATGATTCAATGAATAAAATAATTAATAATGAATTAAATATTTGTAATAATTGTTTCCAAACATATTAAATATGACCCTTTTATTTTTTAACATTATGAATAGTATCTTATGTAATTTGTTTACCAGGATTTAGGATAAATCATGTAATTAAAGTTAGAAATAAAATGATGAGGACTAAAAAATTACCCTAAAACTTCACTTAATTTTTTTATGTATATATATCCTTAGTAATAATCCAGAAGTAAAATATATGGCATTTTTCCATTTGTACATGATTTGGACTTTTCTAATATTTAAGTGAATATCAAGCCAAAAATATCCCAGTCTTGCTTTTAATAAATATAATATTTTTAAGATAGGGATAAACCTGGGATATTCTTGGTTATAACAATTAATTTTATTAAAAAATGATATTTTTAAAAAGATTAATTGATTTAGAAATTTTATTTACGATATAATTGCATTAAAAGCTTGCGCATCGTAGATGCAGTAATTATTCATTTAATAGAAAAAAATACCATAAATTAAAAATTTATAAATTGTATAACATGAATGAATTATATATCCCATGAATTTTATATATCTATATTACATGTTTGGGGTGGTATTAATGGATTTAATTATAATTATTCCATTTTCATCACGTATTTAATGTCAAATTAAATAAATTGTGATAAAAAAGATATTGATGATATTTTATGACAAATTATATAATAATAAATTATTTAAAATTAACAAAAGTTCATATATTCAACCAACTGAAAGTTATATGGTTTTAAACGTCAACCATGATCTATTTATGGACTTTTTATTCCTTATCTAGTAAAAATATTAAATCATTATGTGTAAAAATAATTGATATCAACGTATTTATCAAAATGGTTAACAAAGGATTAAAAATAATAGGTGTAAAAATTTGATACAAACCATTCCAGATTTTATTAAATGAGAATATTTAGACTCCTACTCAACTTATATTAAATATTATTGATTTTTATCCATTTGGACATTGAAATTAATTTATATAAATTACAATATTTTACAAAATTTGAAAAGTGATTTTTACATCATTTATAAAAGGGTACCCCTTTGATATCATACATAAACAATTTCAGCAAACTAGCTCCACCAATCCTTGATCATTCCACTTTTAAACATCCTTATCAATATTTATGAGGTTCATGTCTCTCCAAAACACAAACCATCAGTTCTAACTCCTCTAAATATATGGTATTTATAATAAAATAATAAATACAATATTATCAATATACTCAAATTTTATTATGACTATGAAATTACAATTACCCACCCAATTTCCTATCAAATTAGAAGTGAAATTATCACCTATGCATTTGTACGGATTACCATCTGCACATAGAAATACAATTCATTTTCCAACACTATATTTCATGGATGGTTATAATGATGGTTATAATTTTTATATATTATATTTTTCACATAATTATTTTTCTATACTTATAATATCATATCTAATTTATTACCTTCTAGTCCTTTGTTAAATGATAATTTCACAAATTCATACATGTGGACTACCACCACCACAAAGTGATGTGATTTTTTTTCTATTTCTACTTTACTGGGATGGAAAATTGGATTTATTTTATGAATATAAATTATTAATATGTTTTAATAATTATAACACCCCAAAATTTATGGTATGTATCATCCTAAATAAATTCAATTTACTCTATGTCTTCTGTTGCATGCAACACTGAGCTTAAATGAACAGTGATATACTATTAAATATTAACATGGTCATTAGGAATAGTAATGTGATAGTTAAGAATTGTAATTAGAACATTAAAATAATAACCTCATCTATTAAATTATTAAAAAAAATTAGGTATCTTATAATAGTAAATATGATATATTTATGTCATTGAATAAGTAAATAAATTTTCTAAAAAATGATAAATTAAGTATTGGTATTTTTATGAAATAGAAATATTAATTAAAAATTATATAACCAATATAATTATATAAATGGAAATTTATTTGAGAAAATATATTCATAAATTATTATTTTTTTGTATTTTTATTGTAAGATAATTTTTTCAGACCATAATTATCTTTTCAAAGTGTCATGAAATCAGTTATAATTTAAAAAATCGATATTTTTCAAATAACTGATGATTATAATGATAAATTAAATTAATCATATTTTTAAATTCATTCTAGTAAAATTGGGTTACATATTTAATTCCACATTTCAAAGAATGGTTTTTGTGAATATTTGTTATTTTTTTAAAATATTTAAATTTTTGATGAATAATGAGATACAGTATTTTACAAAGTTAGCTAAATGCATTAATTATTGAGTCATTTATGGAGTATATATTATGTAAGCACCATTATCCCAAATTTGTTTCATATATTAACTTTATTTAGTCTTGGGAGTCATAAATATACATAGTCTAGAGCCAAATGATAACCTAATGAATAAAATAATCGAAAAAACACCACTCTCCTCCACTATAAATACCACCCCTCACCACACATTCTCCTCACAACATATAACCATAATAAAATTCTTATATTCTTCAAAATTACTCTACATAACCTCTTCCCTTCATATAAGATATTATTTGTTAATAAATGAGTAAAATTCATGTTCTTTATGGAGCTTCTCAAGGAGAAGAGTTCAAGAGGTAAAATCCGCTTTCATTTTCTAATTTCATTTAATTTATTTTCATTCATATACTTTACTAAACTCCCTATCCAAAAGATACATGATAAATCCTTTATACTATATATACTTTATTTTTATTGTGTTAGTTGAATAATCCATCATTAAATCTCTTCCATTATTCATTTATACGAAAACGGAAAATATCGTCTCTAATGCGTCGATTTATCGCCACCATGGATAATGCATTTTAATTTTTCATTTAGCGCCATTAAGGCCATTAAAAACCATTATTAGGGTTAAATTAGATTTTATTATACATATTATTAGTTATATAATGTTCTTGAACCAATATATATACATAATATTAATTACTAAAACAATTATAGTTCATGATGATCAGAAAACATTCCATGATAATCTAAATGGTTATCATTAATTTTTTATCAAATAAATCATCTTAATACCTGAAGAGTATTATATAATAAAATTTAATATTCTATACATTCATTAAAAATATATAATTTCAATTTTGTATAACTATTCCCATTTTACATGTTCTTTTATACATATATACAATTGAACCAATTATGAAACCCAGGGAAACGAACACTCATGAATGATGAAATTGATTCTTATAACTCATCAAAAATGCCAAAAATGCAGTTTATAAAATTATAATAAATCAAATAAATGTATAATACGTTCTTAATTACAATATTAATCATTCTAATTTAATTATCTAGGACATTAAGTTCAATTACAGAATACTTTTGGACATAAGGTAAGGGATTATCATTGAACAATCATTTTTCCATCAGGCTATGATTTTTTTCAATTTTCCCCTTTGTAATTAATAATAATAATTATTTTAATCCTCCTAAATTATGTGTGTTTGTTCCCATCAAATTTTAATATATCCATTATTCTTTCTTGGACTAGGAAATACATTTTTTTAAGTTTCCCTTCTCAATTTCTCCGGATAAGCAAATCCTATTAAACAGAGCTTCCCAATTTTTTTTACCCATTTTCAAGTACAATACATAATCTATTTTAATCTCATTTTATTCTTTTAAAATCAAAAATTTTATTAAAAATATCCATCTTGGTTCATTTCAATTTTTATATAAGAGATTATTCATTTTCTTGTTTAAAATAACGTCAATATTTTCCTTAAACCACACTAAAATGATTCATTTATAATGTTTCTTAAACAATATTTTAAAGTGTTTTCACTTAAATTTAAATTTAGTTATTACAATATTTTCCTATTTTATATCATAAATTTCCTATTACTATTTACATCTATTCTTCCACATATACCAATAATATATTCCCTTTGGTTATTCATTATTTCCCACTAATTCCCTATAGGTGGTGTATGTATACATACCATTTATTTATGATCATCATTCAATGAATATTTTATTAAATATACATATTACCTATATCATTGATATGAATATTATCCTAGAAATATAAAATTTTATATATGGTGTTTATTTTGAATGTTTTTGATGAATCTGTATCATGTACTCAATATGGATATTGTGATAACTCATATTGTTCATGAATTAAATCTATATATAGAGAATGATTTGGAATTGCAATCATGGTTGGGACCTGATGTTGTATATACCCTATTTTTGTTGAAAGTCTCATAAGAAAAAGAAATTTCATGATACAATTAATTTTTATTTCCAAGAATAATTAGATAGTTTTCAACCCATAAACTTAAATCTTGTTGAGGGTATTATGGTTCATGTGACAGCTACGTGACATCCAATGATTAAGAATTTTCATCATTTAGTATTCATTTATTAATTTCCATGATATTTTCACTATAAGAAAATCCATTGATGCATTTTTATTCTATATTTTCAGATGACATGAGTTTTTAGTTATTTATATTTCCATAATCCTTATGAATTATTGACTTTGCTATCATTATTATTTATTCATGTAACCCTTACTAAGAAATTGATCTCACACATTTATTTTTTTCCTTACCCATCTTATAAAAATTAAATATTATAATAATATTCAAGAAATATGTTTACTTTTCCTTTTTTATGATCTATGTTTAATTACCAATGTAATAAGGGAACCATGTATGTAACTAGTTCTTCAATGACACTAAATAGATAAATCCATGGTGATGTGATCTCTTGTATCTATTCCATTTGAATTAAATAACCACCAAATCTAGGATATTGTGGTTGGTGTTATTAATGTTTGTATCATAGACCAATTAGTAGAAACATGGGGAACTAGATATTAAGTAAACATGATAATTATAATAATTCATTATAGTAAAATAATTTAAAAATAATCATGATGAGTATAATATAAGTAAGTGTATTCCATTATTTATTGGTGGTGCCTAATAGAAGAAATATAATCATTACTGAAGAATAATATAGGGATTTCCATATTGAGAAAATTAACAATGTTAGTGTTGGAGCTGATAATATCATGAAAATATTAGGATAGTTTACTCATGTGATAAAGAAATCCCATATTACACGTATTTGGAATAATTTTAGAAGGAAAAAATCCCCCATATTTTAGTGGGACTACTAATTTAGTGGTAACTGATTAGAAGATCATGTAAAATGAAAAGATATTTCAATCATTAGGATGTAATGAAAAAGTAAAGTTAGTACTGACCGTATATTATATCAGGAGAGATGTTAGTTAATAGTGTTTGGGGGTCCAGAATTCTGAGAAAGATGAAATAGAGGATATTGAATAAAAAACTTTTAAAGAATAATTATTCGACAAATATTACCCTCATGAGCATAAAACTGAAATGAATAAAAAATCCCACATCATAGGGAATAGAGAATAAGACAATGTTGCAGATTATCAGGCTACCTTAAAAAAACTAGACATGTATGCTATAGATTAAATACGTGATTTAGAAGGAAAGATTTATTATATATTTAAATTTCTTAATCAAGGCCTCTAAAGGTCACTGGATTCTCAAAAATTATTACTATAAGATGAAATATTATTAAGTACCATCAAAATAGAGAACTAATTTTCGAGATTCTATATATTTGAGAGAAATCAAGAGATGAAAATTTATTCTGATAACCATGGAAAATGTGAAGTGTCAAAGAATAATATGGGAACTAATAAATTCCCATTATGAAATTTTATTTAGAAGGAATCACCGTAGGAAATAATTGAAAGTAATGAAAGTTTGTTATAAGAGAAGAGAAAAGGGCCATCAAGATAATGATTGAAAGGGTAAGAAATAATTAAATTATGTTCAATGATTCAAGTATAATGAAATGGAAAATTATTCAAATAAATATCCCAAGCATCATTTGAATCTACCAGAGAAGTGACCAAGGGAAGATGGCTAAGAGTATGTATCACCATAGTTGATGTAAAAGTACACAATTATCTAGTGTAACATACAATAATCATTTATTCAAGTCTATCAAATTCATTATTTGATTTCAGATCATGTAACTCTTTTATATCTACCAAGATTTCTAATAAAATTAGATATTTACCATATGATTTAATAAGGGTAATGGTAGCCAAAACCCCTAAGATAAGTCTCATTGAAACAAAATGTGTTGGGATATTCCCATTATGGAATATAAATGTTCTTTATTTTCTGACCTTATCATCATAACTATTGTAAAATTTGACATAATCATCAGTATGGAATGGATATCAAAATATGATGTGAGAATTTATTGTAAAAAGAAAAGAATTATGATTTGTGAGGAATATATATAATCCTTTATCTTTAGTATAGAAACCACATCATATTTTTCTTATTTAGATCCACCCTTAGAATTCCTATTCAATGATGGTTTTTGGGGAGTAATAGAAAAAATAAAATAGGGATTCAGAAATTAATCTTTAAATTATGCATGTTCCAATTATACAAGAATACATTGATGTATTTCCCGAGGAATCGTATTGACACCCCCCATAGCGTAAAGTTGAGGTTATCATTGAATTAATCCCTAATTTAAGACCAATATCAAAGACTCTTTATAAAATAGACAATGTTGAATTAGTGGATCTAAATAAAAAAACTAGAGGAATTGGGTAAAAAGAGATTTATTCACCCTAGTCTGTCTCTATACGGAGTCCATATTCTCTTTATTAATAAGAAGGAAATATCCTTGATTATTTTATATGACTATAAATAAATTGATGTAATTAAAAAAATTAACAAGTATCCAATTTAAAAACCCAAAATTTCATTGTAAATATATTTTTAAAATATATGGGAATTTTTCGAGTCTGCAAAATCTGACGGCACAGGATTCTGAGGCCCAGAGTGCCCGGAATGATCCGTCGAAATTTTTTTAAGCTTAAGTTAATGCGTGTAAGAAGTTTTCCTGAAAAAAGTGGAATAAATCTTAAATAGTTACTCAGATAAAAAATCTGAGGCCACCATTGCGCTAAGGATGGAGATTTTGCCCGAGGTGCGACTTAAGATTAGTCGGCGTGGGCCTCCTATGAGAGAACCGAAAAATGGAATAATCGTTAATTAAATGATTAAACAAATTATTTTAGTTTTCAAATTCTTATAACTCACAAACTGTAACTCGGATTAATAATATGAGACCACTGCTGAACTCATGAGGGTATGATCTATTTATTAAGATACTAACATTGCCCGGTGTGGGCCACTAGAGAACATTAGTTTTTGGCTGCAAATAAAATAATTAAGTGAAAATTATTTTATTTTAAAATTCCAAACATCTAAACGGTAACTCGGATTGAGAAAATGATAGTACTGTTGGGTTTGTTGGGGCGTTTTTCACCTAGTTAGATCCTAACCTTGACCGACGTGGGTCGATGGTGATTGATAATAATTTTCGGAACATTTTTTGGGTACGTTCAGTAAACGCGCGAGGAGCATTTTATAACTTTTGAACCGGTACTCAGAATTAAATTCTGAGGTCACCATTGAACTCGTAGCGCCTGTATTCTTTTAATAAGACATTCAGCTCGACGGTAGTGAGTTTTTTGGTTTTTTCGTGGAAAATAATAAAATAAAATGATCTCCTATTTAATTTATTTTGATCTTCCATGTGGATATTTCAGGTGGGGTCTATTAGAGCTAAACCTCCACATGGAAGTTGGAAGTGGGGAACACCTCAACCATATGCTCCCATGAGAGGTTATGGTGGTGGGGACCACCCAGGTTTTTAAACCTCCTTGAAACCTCCCATTAATCGGGAGAAACCTCTCATGTCCCTGTTAAATGTTGGGAGAGGAGCCTCATGGTATCCTCCAAATAATTATAGACAACGCACCTCTTAAATTGTGAAAACATAATTTAATTAGCATGCTCCTTTTAAATTTAAATAACCACATCGTTGGATTTTAGGAAGGTTCTTAATAAATGAACCGTCATAAATTAAAATGATCATTACCTACCTCCCTCAATCTCCTATATAGAAGAAGCTTGGGAAGATGTTTTGGGAGGGCTTCACCAAGTGATGAAGTGCTGGTAAAGTGATGTGACACCCAAAACTTGTAGGTTTATGCTTCCTCCACGAAGAACGTATTCTTCTAACGCAGAACGCCGGCGAGGAGCGACTCCAACTTCCTTCCTTGGAACCTACTCCGACATAGGACGTCTTTGACTACGATGAGCCAGCGCACAAACTGACAATTGAGGAAAATTCCGAGGACACTGACGTTCATCTTTTCCGAATGGTCTGTCCTCTTCCCCATGCCAACGTCAACAAACATCGAACAAATGTTGGGGGTTAATTTCATTTAAGTGTCATGTTCTTCCTTTCTTTCAAAATGAAGAACAAGGATGTTTTCCTTTTTACAGGTGGGTTTTTTTGCTTCATTCTTATAAAAAGATTACTATCACCCTGAACGCAGAGGGTGCGAGCCAAATTAACATGGCCCGACTCCCTTTGTAGATCTATTTTTTGATTTTCTTCAGCGTGGCGATGAAATGATGAGGCAACGAAGGCGACATGAAACAACCTCGATCCCCGCAGTCTCTAAAACCTGTGTTGCCCCTCGCGATGCTTTGGAAGAGTGGGATCCACCGCCACGAGACAAACCACACCACCCACCGGCCTCCCTTGCACTCAGGTCGTACCACACTGGCCCGAGCCGCATCGCCGCACCAGCCCGCACCTCCTGGTTCCCGGCTGCACGCTGGCCTCCTTTGCGCCCCGACCGAACCGCGCCGACGCGCTGGCCCCTGCCTCCCGGCTCCCAGCCGCCCACCAACCTCCCGTAAACTGCAGCTGAACCGCACCGGCCCAAGTTGTGCCACCGCGCGGGCTCGCACATCCCTACCTCTTGGTCGAACCGTCCATTCGTGCCTCCTCAGCGCCCCGGCCGAACCGCGCCAACTGTCGGCCTGACCACACCCCGCCCTGGTCGAACCGGCCCCCGGCAAACCCGCGACCTCCCGGTCGAACCGGCCTTGGCCACGCCACCTCGGCATCCATGCCAAGCCACCTTGAACCATTCCCTCACTGTGCCCTTCGATTCGAGCTTCCCTTACACCGAACTATGACAGGTCTGCGCCCTCGCGGCTTGTCCATGCCCTAGCGGCCCTCTGTGGTCCCCCACGGCCTACTGTGCTTGGCACAACAGACCTGGCCATACCCAGGGGGTCGGCCAGCCCAACGGGCCAGGCTGGACCCAACGGGTCAGGACAGGACGACCTGAACCGGGTCGGCCCAAACTAAGATGGAACGAGTCAGTCCGACCGGGTCGGACTGGAACCGGGCCTACTACCAACACTTTAATTTATTTTGGCCATATATTTGGCACCAGACATCTGTCTGACGAACCGTAGGTGGAACTGGTAATCATGGATCATGACGGTCCCTTTGATTATACCCCACTGGAGTTTGTGGTATAGTTGAGATATGGCTAGGTTGGATCGTGCACGAATCCAACCGAGCTCCTAGGAAAAAAAGGATAATAACTCTCAGAATGGGCATCCGATTGACATGCTGTCTATTGCATTGAGAACCCTATGATGAGGTGGACCTTCGGGATATTTCTTCATGGGACTTCGTGGAAGTTGATGTATCGAAAATTGGCATAACGAGTGGACCCTCCCATAATCAAGAGTGCTTCTGCGGAAAACCTATGGCTAGCAGCTCTCTAACTACTGTTCCTGGATCCTGTGTGGGTTAGATAGTTCTGACTACTGTTCCTAGATCATGTGTGGGTACGATAGTTTTGACAATTATTCCTGGATCGTGTGCGGGTTCGATAGCTCTGACTAGTGTTCCTTGATCTTGTTTGGGTTAGAAAGCTCTGACTACTGTTCCTTGATCCTGTGTGGGTTCGACAGAACTAACTACTGTTCTTGGATCCTGTGTGGGTTCGACAGTTCTGACAACTATTTCTGGATCCTATGTGCGTTTGACAGTTCTGACTACTCTTCCTAGATCCTGTGTGGGATTGACAGTTCTGACTACTATTCTTGGATCATGTGTGGGTTCGACAGCTCTGACTACTATTCCTGGATCCTGTGTGGGTTCGACAGCTCTGACTACTATTCATGGATCCTACGTGGGTTCGACAGAGTAGATGATTTAGTGGCTACATCTAATCATCTTTAACTCTCTACAAAAGTTGTATACCTATGTGATCTAAGTTAGTAACTTTTGTGTTTACCTCATGATTGAGATTTATTACTTGATAACTTAGGTATATTCATGGGAATATACCTAAGTGGTGTTAACTGTTGATTTAATACCTTGTGGTTTATCCTTATTGGATTTTGTGAGACCTTGAGGGTCTCGGGCTCCCTAATGAGTATCGTTATACTCACCCCTGAATGGGCTATGCCCGCACCCCATTGTGTTACATGCAGACGATGGACAACACTGACCAAGGCTGAGTGTATAAGGACAGGATGGTACCCGGAGGTGGACCACAAAGCATGATGCTACACAGTTGAGACGGACGGACTTCGAGAGTTGTGGAGACTATCTGTACCTACCCTTCAGGTAGGATTTCCGGAAGAACAATCCAATATTTTTATTCCTTTTTTTCTAGTACTTGTACTTTCAATTTCTTGTACATTACAGTTGGTCTTGTGTTTCCGACCCCTGTTACTATTCAGAACTCTTTTCTTATCCAGTTTTACTTAGTGTTTTTATTCCAGTTTTTACTTTGTTGTGTGCATTTTTAGGTTATAAAGGAAATGCCTTCTGAGTTTTAGGGATTTACTCCTTTAGTGCCAGTCTGCAGCCCCTATCATATGGAAGGCGGGCTTGGGGTTGTCATGGAATGGGCCCCATGGGACGATTGTGAGAAATTTGTATCAGAGTTGGTCAGTTCTACCATAGAAAGTATGACTCTGATATTTTCTATGAATCAATCGCGTTAAGTGTAGTGAGTTTGGTTTCAGTTCAGGGAGTCTAGTGTTGGTGCAGCAGCCGATGTAATACACACTAGGACCCTGACTTTTGATTTCTGACTCAATGCACCAAAACACTGATTGCATGTGTGTTTTCTTTGTGATTTATTAATTCAGGTCACTAGGTCATCTCACCGGGTATAATCTTTTTACAGTGTCACATCTATTTGTTCTAGGATTCATCCATGCAGATATCCAGTTAGAGCTCCGGGAGTTGTATGCACTGAGATCCCACTAAGCAATGAGTCTACGGTACATGGCCCTATTTTTATTGGCACCTTCGGGTGGTGTACCAGTAGCACCACCACCCATTGGGCAGTAGATACCACCAGCCACACTGGCAGATGGTGCAAGCCGAATGAGGGAATTTCATGAGTTCTAGTAGTAGAGGCCTCTGAGGTTTCGAGGCGAGACAGTTTCCACGTAGTTGAGGGCTGGCTGGAGGATATTGCTAGAGGTTATCATCTAGTTCAGACACCAGTAGAGCAGATATTGATCTTAGTTTCTAGTCTTTTTTAATGAGTGACCATGAGGATGATCCTCTTAGTTATGAGGCTTCAGTACGTGTACAGTTTGCCAATAGAGTACCTTCGAGTAGTGTTCCAGCTATATCAATTACCATTGGTCTGCAGTTACAACTGATGGTACTGGTAGAGGACACATATAGGCCTCGTGCCTTACACGTGTTTCAGCATCAAATACCCCTACTGTTCTGAGGCGAGCCTGACCCACATGCAGCTGATGACTATCTCAAGGAGGTGGCTGAGAGTTCTCTAGAACTTCTACAGCTTCAGCTAGATGACATGTCGGTAGCTCAGTATTCATTGGGGCTTAACAATCTTTCCTGGTACTTGATGAATATTATACGATCAGTGCTTCTGGGCTCAAACATCCAAGAGCTGTGTGTTTAAAGGACATCTCAGCCAACGCAATTCCTCTATGAATTTCTACATATGTTACGGTTTTAGAGAGAACCATTGTGGTTGAATGTTCCTTCGCTGAGCGGATACAGCTAGTGAATGTTAGCAGTGGGAAAGTAGGGAACTGGCCCAAGTCTCAAAGTCTTGGGCGTGTAAAATGTGTTAGGGATAGATTAATCTGCAGGGCAGCAGATGTGGATGCAGAGCTAGGAGAACAGCATGTTGTGGTGCACCTTTCGACATGTTACAACCACTCCCTTTTTTTAGACCCCACCAGGCCCAGGGAGCTGGAGGACATGGGAAGATATTTGTTTCATGCAGCCAAGGAATGTGACCCTAGGGCTTTAAGAATGATTCAAGTTATGGTCTATGTATACTAATAGCTTCCGTATCAATAGAAATAGGTACCAATAATTTCTTCCTTCAATGAGTCTTGTCTATGACCTAGAGTTTGTGGTTAAACTGTTGACTTTACCATCACGTCTGGAGATACCTTTGTGGGGAGAGTCGATAATCACACTTATGCCGACAGTGTGATATGACCCTTGATAAGAGAGTTTCGATTGGAACCTCCTAGTGGTAGCGTCAAGGCCTTATGATGTTATTCTGGGTTTAGAATTTACATCCACAGTTCACACTCAGATTAACTGTATTAGACAAAGAGGTAGTGGTTTATCTACAACATTGGGGTGTGGTTTTCCTTGCTCAGAGAAAAAGGAATCCCATGAATCACAGGATAAACTCATGCATAGGAGGGTGTATCCAATCACTCGTGAGTTATCCAACTTCACCCTTGTGGAAGAAGAAGTTGAAATTGAGATAGTCTATACTCTTGGGAAGGGGAATATGGTAGCAAACACACTCAGCAGGAGTTCTGGAATGCATATGCTGAGTGAGGCGACAGAGCAGCTGGATTCTTTATAGATATCATTTCTGGAAAGTGATGAAGAAGCCTTCCCTCAATCGTTTACAGTCACTCCCACACTACTGTAATGATTCAAGGAGGTGCAGCATGGAGATGCTGACTGCGAGACACGAGGTGCTCATACATCCAAAGGACATGCACCTGATAGATTCTCTGAAGGTGGGGAGCACATCATTCTCTTCAGGGGACGTACCATGGTACCAGTGTCACTTTAGGAGTAAGTTTCATGGGAGTTCCACACATCCCCTCTAGTGGTACATGCAATAGTGGAAAATAAGTATAAAGACCTCCGATGATAGCAGTGGTGGCTGGGAATTAAGAAATAAATTTCAGATTTTGTCTCTCGGTTCCTCACTTGTCAGCAATTGAAGGTAGAGCATCAGGTACCAGTGAGCTTGGTTCATCCTTTAGAGATCCCAGAGTTGAAGTGGGATAAGATATACATGGACTTCATGACAGGACTTCCACATACATCTAGGGGTCATGACTCGATATGGGTGATCCTCGACCGACTCCCCAAGTCGGCCTACTTCCTACCGATTAGAGATCCTGGTTCAGTAGAGATCTTGGGACGCCTTTATGTGCAGAAGATTGTGCAGCTACATGGAGTACCTTCAAAGATTTTCTCTGATCGTGATGTACATTTATATCCCAGCTGTGGGAGGGGTTGTAGGAGGCTTTCAGAACACAACTTCGTTTCAGCACCGCCTTCCATCCTCAGACGGAAGGCTAGACCAAGCGGACCTTTCAGACCCTTGAGGACTTGCTGTGTGGTTGTTTCCTCGACTATCGTCGCAGCTGGGAGGATCACATACCTTTGGTAAATTTTTCAGACAACAATATCTATCACTCCTCCATTGGGATGGCACCTTTTGAAGCGTTGTACGGTAGACCATGCAGATCACCCTTGTGCTAGACTAACCCAAGGGAGTCATTACTCATCGGACCAGAGATGGTACGGGCTACCACAGAGAAGGTGCAGTTCATCCAGGAGCGGATGAAGACTGCACAGAGTAGGAAAAAGTCATATGCTGACATGAGACATAGACCTCAGCAGTTTGAGGATGGCGACCACGTCACTCTACGGGTATCACCTTGATGAGGTTTATAGAGATTTGGGTGAGGCACAAAATTATCACTGATGTTTTTCAGACCTTTTCAGGTCCTCAGCAATGTTGGAAAGGTGGCATACCGTTTAGCTCTTCCACCTCAATTACACTAGGTGCATGATGTCTTCCACATATCCCAGCTGAGGAGATATGTGTGTAACCCTTCTCACATCATCAACCATGGAAAGATGGATGTCCAAGATAGGGAGACTTTTACAGAGGTACCAGTAGATATTGAGGATCGACAGGTGTGGGTCCTTCATGGATGGTTGATACCTATGGTGCACCTTTTCTGGCCGCACAAGAACCTCTAGGATAGCACATGGGAGTGGGAGGCTCCGATGCATGCTCATTACCCCCACTTGTTCCCTTAGATAAGAGTTTTGGCTTAAAGGGACGTAAAACTCTATGGTGTAGCGAATGTAAAGACCCTAAATTTCTATGTAAATATTTTTTTTAAAAAAATATGGGAGTTTTAGGAGTCTGCGTAATCTGATAGCACATGATTTCGAGGCCCAGAGTGCCCAGAATGATCCATCAATGTTTTGTTAAGCCTAAGTTAACGTGTGTAAGTTGTTTTCCTGAAAAAGTGGAATAACTATTAAATGGTTAGTCAGATCAGAAATCTGAGCGCACTATTATGATCAGAATAGAGGGTTTACCCTAGGAATGACATAAGATTAATCAGTGCGGGCCTCCTATGAGAGAACACCAAAATGGAATAATCGTTACTAAAATAATTAAATAAATAATTTCATTTTTTAAATTTCTATAACTCACAAACGGTAACTCAGATTAAAAATATGAGACCACTGCTAAACTCATGAGGGTATGATTTCCTTAAGAAGATACTAACTTAGGCCAGTGCGGGGCAGCAGAGAATGTTAGTTTTTGGCCAAAAATTAGATAATTAAGTGATAATTATTTTGTAGAAAAATTAATAGCTTCTAAATGGTAACTCAGATTGAAAATCCGATATAACTGTTGGGTTCTTTGGGGTGTGTTTCACCTAGGAAAATCTTAACCTCGAATGGCGTGGGTACAGGGTGATTGATAGTAATTTTCTGAACTTTTTTGCGGGTACATTCAGTAAACGCACGAGCGTCATTTAATAACTTTTGAACCATTGCTCAGAATTGAAATATGAGGGCAGTGTTGACCTCACAACGCCAGTATTCTCTTAAGAAGACTTTCACCTTGACGACAATGGGTCGAGAATAAAACTTAGTTTTTGGGGTTTTCGTGGAAAATAATAAAATAAAATTATCTCCAATTTATTTTATTTTGAGCTTCAATGTGGATATTTCTGGTGGGGCCCATCGGAGCTAAACCTCAACATTAAAGTTTGAAGTGGGGACCACCTAAACCATAACCTCCCGTGAGAGGTTATGGTGGTGGGTACCAACCAGGTTTTTAAACCACCTTTAAACCTCACATTAATTTGGAGAAACCTCTCATATCCCTATTAAATGTGGGGGGAATCTACTTGGTATCCTCCCAATAATTATAGGCAACACACCTCTTAAATTATGCCCGTAAAATTTAATTAGCTTACTCCTTTTAGATTTAAATAACTACGTAGTTGGAATTTAAGAAGGTTACTAATAAAGGAGCCATCATAAATTCCAAAAATCGTTTCCCACCTCCCTCCCTCTCCTATATATAGGAAGCTTAGGAAGAGGTTTTGGGACGACTTTACCAAGCGACGAAGCACTGGTAAAGTGACGTGATGCCCAACACTTGAAGGATTACACCTTCTCCATGAAAAACACATTATTCCAATGAAGAACACCGGTGAGGAGCGACTTTGACTTCCTTCCTTGGAACCTACTCAGAAATAGGACATCTTTGACTATGACGAGCTGACGCACAAACCGACGATCGATGAAACCGCTAACGACACGGTCATTCGTATTTTCCAAATGATTCATCTTCTTCCCCACGCCAATGTTGAAAAACATCAAACAAAGGTAGGTTTTAATTTCAGTTCAGTTCCATGTTCTTCCTTTCTTTTAAAATGAAGAATGAGGATGTTTTCTTTTTTGCGGGTGGGTTGTTGTGCTTCATTCTTATGAACCGATTGCTATCACCCTGAATGCGTAGGGTGCATGAAAAACTAACACAGTCAGACTCCCTTCGTCGATCTCTTTTGTGATGTTTTTCGGCATGGAGACAAAATGGAAAGGCCATGAAGGCAACAGGCAATGACCGCACTCCCCGCAGTCTCCACAACCCGTGCCGCCCCTCGCGGCGCTTCGGCCAAATGGGCTCCACCGCCCCGGGCAGAACCGCACTACCTGTCGGGCTCCCGTGTACCCCGACCGAACCCCGCCGTCCCGGGCTGCACCACTACACCAGTCCGCGCCTCACAGCTCCCTGCCGCCTTCTGGGCTCCCGTGTGCACTGGTCGTCCCGTGACGACCCGAGCGGCCCCACCGCGCTAGCCTGTGCCTCTCGGCTCCCAATCGCCCACCAGCCTCCTGTGAGCCCCAGAAAAACCACGCCGACCCGAGCCAGGCCCCTGCTCCGGCCCACGCCTCCGGGCCTCCTGGCCATCTGTGCCTCCCATGTTCCTCGGCTGAACCGTGCCACCGACCGGCCTTGTCGTGTCGTGCCCTAGCTGAACCGGTACCCGGCTGACCCGCGGCCTCCCGGCTGACCAGCCTCGGACGCGCCCCCTAGGTCTTCGGTCCGGGCCTCCACGAACCGTGCCCTCGCAGTGCCCTCTAGGCCAGTCCTCTCTCGCATAGAACAATAGCCAATCCGCACCCTCAAGACGGGTCTACACCCTAGCGGCCCTCCGCTTCCCCTCGCGGCCTGCTGGGCTGTGCCCAGCATGCCTGGCTGAACCCAACGGGTCAGCCCACCCAATGGGCCAGGCTAGACCCAATAGGTCAGGATGGGTCAACCTGAACCAGGTCGGCCTAGACGATGATGGGCCGAGTCGGTCCGACTGGGTTAGACCAAACCCGGTCCTACTACAAACCCTTTATATTTTTTTGGGAATATCTTTGTCACTGGATGTCCGTTTAAAAAATCGTCAGTGGCACTGGTAATCTTAGAGCATGAAAGTCCCTTTGAGTATACCCCACTGGATTTTGGGGTATAGTTGAGATACAGTCAGGTTGGATCATGCACGAATCTAACCAGGCCGCTGGGACAAAAAGGCTAATAACTCTCAGACCAGGCGTCCGATTAATGCACCGTCTGTTGCGTTGAGACCCCTATAACGAGGCAGACCTTCGGGATATTTCTTCGTGGTACTTTTGGGATGTTTATGTAGTGAAACTTGGCTTAAGGAGTGGATCCTCCTAGAATCAAGCGTTCTTGTGCGGAAACCCTATGGTTGCTTACTCTCTATCTTCTTTTCCAGGATCCTGTGTGGGTTCAACAGTTCTGACTACTGTTCCGAGATCCTATGTAGGTTTGAAAGTTCTGACTACTGTTCCCAAATCCTGTGTGGGTTCAACATCTATGACTACTATTCCTGGATCCAATGTGGGTTCGATAGGTCAGACTACTCTTCTTATATCCTGTGTGGGTTGGACAGCTCTGACTACTGTTCTTGGATCCTGTATGGGTTCGACTGTTCTGACTACTTTTCCTGAATCCTGTGTGGGTTCGACAGTTTGGACTACTATTCCTGGATCCTGTGTGGGTTCGACAGTTCTGACTATTGTTCCAAGATCCTGTGTGGGTTCAACAGTTCTGACTACTGTTCCTGGATCCTGTGTGGGTTCGATAGCTCTGACTACTGTTCCTGGATCCTGTGCGGGTTTGATAGCTCTAACTATTGTTCCTGGATCCTACGTGGGTTCGACAGTGTAGATGAATTTGTGGATACATCTAGTCATCTCTAAATCTATAAATAAGTTGTATACCTATGGGATCTGAGTCAGTAACATTTGTGTTTACCTCATGATTGTGAAAGATTACTGGATAACTTAAGTATATATAAGGGCATATACCTAATGTGGGTAAACTGTTGATTTCATACCTTGTAGTTTATCCTTGTCTTATTTTGTAATACCATGAGAGTCTCGGGGCCATTATTGAGTATCATTATACTAACCCCTGCATGGGCTATGCCCACACCTCGTTATGTTGGATGTGGATGACAGACATTTCTGACTGAGGCTGAGTGTACCCGGACTGGATGGTACCCAGAGATGGACCACATTGCATGAAGGTACATAGAGGGGATAAACAGACGTGGAGTGTTGTGAAGACTATCTGTACCTACCCTTTAGGTAGGATTTCCTGGTGAATGATCCAGGATCTCTTTTCCTTTTTTACAGTACTTTTACATTCAGTTTCATTTACTTTACAGTTGGTTTTGTCTTTCCAACCCCTTTTTGTTTTCGTCACCCTTTTGGCATCCAGTTTTTACTTAATGTTTTGCTTCAGGCTTTTACTCTATTGTTTGAATTTTTAGGTTATAAAGGCAATTCCTTCCCATTTTTAGGTAATTTCACCTTTGGTGCTAGTCTCCAGCCTCTGGCCTATGGAAGGCGGGCTTTGGGTAGTCACGACAAGGGCCCCAGGGGACGGTTGTGACATCCTCTTCCTTTCATTGATTATTTAGTTGATCAAATTCATGGTTAACAATATTTTCCAATTATTTACCATTATTCTTGGTTTCATCAATTACAAGTAATAAAATATGACAATCCTAAGACATCATGTTGGACAAGGTATGAAAATTTTGAGTTTACAATAATGTAATTTGTATTGACTAATGCACCATATGTTTTCAGGGATCTAATAAAATGAGTATACAATAAATATCATGAAAATTTGGTTATAGTTTTAATTGAAGACATTTTTATGCATTATAAAATCTATGGAAGACCATGAGAATCAATTTTGGATTATTATTGCAAATCTTGGAAGGAAAGAGTTATAGGGTAAATTTTGAATGTGATAATTCCTGATTTAGGAAATTTCTTTTCATAGAAATGTTGACTCTATGGATGGAATATCATATAAACTTATGATGAAAAAGGAAATCCAAGAATGGACTAAGAAAACAAACATAACTGAGGTACATAGTATCATTTGTTTAGAAGGTACTATCAGGGATTCATTTATAATTTTTCCCAATTAACTAACTCGTTAACCAAACTCACATGTAATGGGGTTTGGATCATATAGATAATGTAGTGTGTATAATCTTGTAAATAATTTAATAGAATATTATTCAATGATTAAATTTTTATTTTCCAATAAAAATAGTATGTGTTTGTAACATACAAAGATGAGTCGAAGAAATGACTGGGTTTTTTATTATGTAAAATGACAATCTTATTCGATATGCATCAAAGATGTTAAAGATTCATGAACCAAAATATCAAAATATTGATATTGAGTGAGAATTCATTATATTTTTATCTCATGATATGGAGACAATATCTCTACGATGAAAGAAGTGGGACATATACAAATTACAATAGTCTAAAATAAATTATTACATATAAAAAAACAATTTTAGGTGAAGACTTTTGCTCGATTTACTCATGGATTATGATTTATAAATACAATTCCACCCATGAAAAGAAAATAAGGTAAAAAATACCTTAAATTGGACAGGTCAATGACTTTTGACCCAAATGATGATTAAAAAATATCATATGTTAACAAATTTAGAAAATATGTATAGGGGAATTGGTAAGGAATGAGAAACATCATTCCTTTTCCAAATGATTGATAAACTATGTTTACTAGAGAATATAAAAAAAATTCAATTCGATGTTAAGAATTTTGAAAATAAAATTAAAGTTGTAAATGATAGAAGATTGGAATACTTCTTGTATGAAGATGGAATTTTGAAATTTTGAAAAATATTATGTGTTCCATCAATACATGATCTAAAAAAATATACATTATTTGATGCTTATAGCTCAATTTTTTTATACACCCTTGTAATACTACGATTTATAGAGATCTAAAGATACATTTTTTGGGATAATATGAAGTGAGAAATTACTTCCTATGTGTCGTTATGACTATTTTATAAAAAAAAGCTTCAAAGATTGTATCCAAGATAATTCATGAAACCTTAACATATTCCTCTTTGGATGTGAGATGAAATTACTAGGGAATTATTCATTGGATTACCAAAGACCCCTATAAAGAATGATAAAATATGGGTTATTTATTTTCACCTTAAAAAATAAGTATATTTTATTGCTATAAGATAATATTTACCGCTTGAGTGCCTAGAAATACTCTTCATTAATGAAGTTGTAAGACTTCAGGGAGAACCCCTATCGATTGTGTATGGTCGTGATCCCCATTTTACATAAAAATTATTAAAGAGTATTTTGAAATATTTAGATACTAAACATAATTTTATTACTTCTTATCCGGCTCATGGAGATGGAAATATGAAAGGACTATTCAAACACTATAATACATGTTGATATCATTCTCACTTGACTTTAATGGTATGCCTTATCATTATTTAACATTAGTTGAATTTTTATATAATAATAGTTTCCATCCTAGTATTAAAATGGAACCTTATGGACCATTTTTTTTAAAGAGATATCATACTCCAATATGTTGGGATGAAGTTGGTGAGAGGAAACTTGTGGGACTATAATTTACTAAAGAGACAACGATGAAGGTAATGACTATTAATGATCATATTAAATAATCTAAAATTAAGAAAAAGACTTATATTGTAAAAAAAAGAAAGGATTTGGAAATTAATCTAGGAGATCATATATTTTTGAAAGAATCTCCATAAATTTGTGTCATAAGAATAGGTTAGAAAGCGAAATTGAGCCCTGTGTACATCAGACAATTTTAATATTTTAGAACGAATTAGAGCTATTGCTTACTGATTATCAATTATTCAAATTCTCTCCAAATTTAATGATATTTTCCACATGTAATTGTTAAAGAAGTACATGCCAGAACCAACCCATGTACTCACCTATGATGTAATAGAACTGGAACATGAATTTTCTTACTGTGAACAGACTATCAATTTTTATGATGTAAGTGTGAATTTTTTGAGAAATTGTATGACTCAACTGGTAAAGGTTCTTTGAGGAAGCCATATAATGAAAGAAGAAATGTGGGAACTTGAGGATTTTATGAAGAACCACCATCATATTTTTAAAATGAAAAATTCATTCAAATTTTCATGGAATAAATTTTCAAAGGGACGAAATATGTGACCCCCAAATATTTATTGTACATATCATCTCAAATAAATTCAATATACTCGATGGCTTATGTTTCATGGAACACATAGATTAAATGAACTACGATATACTATTAAATATTAACCTGACTATTATGATTAGTAATATGGACATTATTAATAGAAATGTGACAATTATAATAATAACAATACCTATGATATGATAAATAAAATTTGGGTATTTTATAATTGAAAATATGATATATTTATGTCACAGAATAAGAAAATAAATTTCTTAAAAATGATAAATTTAGGGTTGGTGTTTTTATGAAAAGTAAGTATATATTAAAAAATTTTAAACCAATATAACGATTTAAAAGAAAATGTATTTTCACAACATAGATTCATAAATTAATATTTTTTTGTATTCTAATTATAATATTATTTTATGAGACCATATCTAATTTTCAATGTGTCATTACATTGATTATTATTATAATATCATAATTTTTCAAATAAATGATGACTTTATTTAAAAATAAATTTTATTAAAATTTATGTTTTTTTAATAAAATGGATTACATTTTTTAATTATAGACTGTGAAAAATGGATAGGGTGAATTTTTTCAAATTTTCTAAAATCGTTGATTTTTTTTGAATAATGAAATACGGTAATTTATAGTATTAGATATATACATGAATTATTGGGTCATTGATGATGTATGGTTGTAGTAAAAACAATAATCTTGAACTAACCTCTACTATTTACTATATTTACTCATGGATATCATTACTATTCATAGTCTAGAGGTAAAATAATAAACTAAGGAAAAAATTTCAAAAAACACTCATCTCCTCTATTATAAATATAACCCCTTAACCTCAAACCATATGTTCCTTATATCTTGCATATATTATCCAACATTACTCCCCCAAACCACTTCCCAATGTACAGGAGCTTCTGCTCTTCATACAAGAAAAAAAACCATGTTCTTTAAGGATGTTCTCAAGAAGAAGAGTTTAAGAGGTAAAATCCTCTTTCGTTTTCTCTTAATATTTTTTAAAATTTTTCTTTCTTCTTCTCTCATTACCTACCCAAATAAATGTGAAATTTTAACTCTAGTATCAATTATAAACTAGAATTTTATTATTTTAATTGAATAATCCATCATCAAATCCCTTCCCTCTTCCGTTTATTTAAAAAATGAAAACATCGCTCGTGATGTGTTGATCTACCACCATTGTGGATAATGTGCTTTCATTTTCCATTACCACAATCAAGGATGATAAAAACCAATATTATATTTAAATATAATTTTATTATACTTATTATAGGTTATATAATATTCTGGAACCAGTATGTAAAAATGATATTAATTAATAAACCAAAACTATTCTGTGATGATCGAAAAAATGATAGGATAATCTATACTATTAGCAATAATGTTTTATTTAATGAATCACCCTCATTACTAAAAAAATAATATATGTCCATTTAATATTATATATGTTCATAGAAAACATATTATTTCAATTCTAGATTAATATTCTCAGTTTATATGATCTTTTATAAATTTATACAGGTGAACCAATCATGAAAACCAAGGAAAAACACTCCTAAACAAAAAAATTGAATTGTATTAATCATCAAAAAAGACATAAATTAACTTAATAAAATTATAATAAATAAAATAAATGTTTAATAGATTTTAATTAAATTATTAATGAATATAATTTCATTATCCTATACATTAAGTGCATGTGTAGAACACTTTCATTCATATGTTAATGGGTTCTCTCTTAAAATTCATTTTTTCCTTCAAGTTACATTTTATACCTCATTACAGTAATTTAATTCTTAATTATTATTTTTTACTCATCCTAAATTATATTTTTATTCTACACTAATATTTTACTAAGCTCAATTAATCTTTATTTTACTATTAAATTCATATTTTTATAAGGTTACCTTCTCAATACCTCCTGATAAGAAAAACTGATTAATAGAAACATCCAAATTTCATTCTAATTTTCAAGTACAATACATAATATGTTGAAAACCCCCATGATTATTATAAAATCAATAATTTGATAATTAAAATATATCTTTTTTTATTTTTGGTTTTATATAAAAGATTATTCCTTTTCCTCTTTAAACACACATTAATATTTCCCTTAAATTATACTAAAATGATTCGTTTCTAGTGTTTTTGAAACAAACTTTTTACATGTTTTCACTTCAATTAGACATCACTAATGATGATATATGCCTTTTTTCCATCATAAATTTCCAATTATAATTTAAATATATTATTTCTTAGATACCATTATCATATTCCCTTTGGTTATTCCTTATTCACCACTCATTCCATGTGTGAGGTGTATGTATACTTACCTTTTATTTATAATCACCATTAATTGAATATTTAATTAAATATATATATATATATATATTATCATGTATATGTTTATTGTTGTATCTGAATAATATTTTACACATTGGGTTTATTTTGAATGTTGTTGATGAATATTTATTCTCAACTCAAAAAGAATAATTTTATAAGTCATATTGTTCATGAATTAGATGTAGGTTTGATGCATACTCTCGAAATGATGTGATGGATGGGGATTGGTATTATATATCCCCTAGATGCCCCAATAGGTCTCATTAGACAAAATATATGGTGACAAACCCTTCATGTTTGTTTTTAACTAGAATCAGATGGGATTTTACCTTAATACCTAAACCATATTGATAGTATAATTAGTGGTGTGCTAGATACATGGCATCCAATGATTAACCATTTTCATCATTTAGTATTTAGTTATTATTTTAAATGTTATTTTCCTAATGAAAAACTATATGGATTCATTGTCATTCTAATTTTATTGATGGCGTGTGTTTTTTAGTTATTTACCTTGCCATAATGCATATGTCTTATTGAATTTTCATCACTTATTATTGATCCATGTAACCCTTACTGAGAGTTTGAGCTCACCCTTTTATTTTTTTTCATTCCCAATGTTATTAAGATGATATCTTAGAATTATTTTCAAGGAAGATGTTTG
Source organism: Viscum album (assembly GCA_963277665.1). NCBI lineage: Eukaryota > Viridiplantae > Streptophyta > Magnoliopsida > Santalales > Viscaceae > Viscum > Viscum album. The sequence goes on along the minus strand of OY728121.1, from coordinate 572,698,953 downwards.
TTTTTCCTTTTTTATATTTTATGTTAAATTATAAATGTAATAAGGGAACAATGTATATATCTAGTTCTTCAAGACTACAAAACTGATTGATCATTTGTGATGTAATCTCTTGTATCTATGAAAATGTATTATAATAACCATTTAATCTCACATACTAGGGTTTGGTTTGTTATAATAATAATTCTTTAATGACGAATTATTATTTACCTTTATTTTTATTTAATTTTTCAAAAAATGAAAATTGTGTTCATGAATACATATGACCTACCGTCTCCATGAACGGTTTAATTCATTTTTAATTCTTTACCATTATATATGAATCTAAAAATAAATATAATGAATACATATGATATAATATACAAGTAAAATTTTCAAGTATATATTTATAATTAATTTAAATGTATTATAATGAATGTTAGAAAATGTTGAAGCTAGTTAATCTCAAGCTAGTGGATTTTTATCTCACTTTGTTTGTGGGAAACATGACATACTCATCACTTTATGAATTTATATGGGGTATATACTACCCATGATTTTATTTTATAATTATTATTATAATAATAATGTGATTTTTCATATACATCTTATGTTCTTTCTTTCACGAGTCTTACGATTAAAAAGTTACAAAAGTGGTATTGTTTAATGTTACAACCTCGTTATTTATCAATATATTTATTATTAAGTTTTTTATCAGGAAATATTATCATATAAGTTTCAAAATAATCATGATATTTCTTCTCATTTGGTTATTTTTATCGAATACTTTCGTTTTTCGCATTTTAACCCATTTAAGTACTCAAGAGACCAAAAAAAATATCAGAAAAAAATTATTTTATCTCTCTTTGTATTTGAAATTCATTTCTCTTCCAAATATATGTTTTATAATAATCTTTTTAAAATTTAATTTTCTCTTATGACTATTAAAATTCATTTTTTTCAATGTTTTTCTTTTAAAAAATTGTTTAAAATGTATCATTTTTTCATTTTCCAAAATATGTACTTTTAAATTTTAATAAACATGTAAAAGGTATATTTGATTTTAACATATATATAATGAATGAAAATTCCCATTTTAATGACTATTTAATTCTCTAATATTCCATTAATGTTTTTAAAAGATATTTTTTAATAAAAAAAATCAATAAAATATTTTATTTTTTTATTTTAATTAAGTTATTTAAAACTAGAAATGTTATTTTCCTCAATAAATTTTTAATGAATTTTTAATGATATATCTATTTATCAATGACAATATCCCTTTATTTTACATATTCTCTACTAGGGATATGATCTAAAAAATTATATTTATTCATTCAATAGATGGTTTATTTTTCTAATTTCATGATGTTTGTGAGTCCTATTACTTTTCAATGGTTTATGATGGATTGATTAAAATTGTCTGAAATCCATTTCTTTTAATGGGTTCAGGTACGATTAATGTTTTATGATATTGTCGAAAACATATGTATTATTTTCATTATTTGATGGGTGGGAACTATATCTCCCTCGAATCCATTTGAAAAAAACTTATAACTCATGATTTAATTATGATATGTGTGAACAAGATTTAATGTTCACATGTTTATACATATAATTGCATTAATTTCAATAAGGATCTATATTGATCTAAATTTATGTCCATAATATTATTTTGGGACATTATTTCATGTCCATAATATTCATTGTGGACCTGGTTTCATGTCCATAAAATTATGTGTGGAGTAGGTTTAATGTCCACTTGTTTATTCAAGGGACTTATTTCATGTCTGTAACTTAATGAGATATCATGTTTCTGTTTATACATTTTCATAGTGATATATACTTACATTTTTTCAATAAATATATGACATGAAGTAATGGTTCTGGATTGGTTTATGAGAATATCTATCATTTATGATACATGTATTATCAAATGATAATTTCTTATTCCTGGTATATTTTTTATGACTTATACTAGATTTAGTATGAACATTGTAAGTAATATTAAGGATCTCATGCCATAATTATTATTTTATGATTTCATCTTATCATCGATTGATATCTCCCATGTTTACCCTTACTAATCATCTGAGTTCACTCTTTATTATGTTTCCTTTCACCAGATTATGAATAAAGGTTTATGTAAGGTATGTCTATGAAGGGTTATAAATGGGATCATATTTGTGGGAGATGTTGAATATATTTTTTGAAAAAATTTTATTGTGGTTCTAGTTTCCAAAGACACTAACCCATTATATTCATCAAAATTTTACTTTTGAAATGTTTCTGACATTCATCATCAATGGTGCAATATTTATGTTTTGAAATTTGCGGTCGCTATAGTAGGTATCAAATGATAATTTTAGTCAAGCATTGGATATTATGATTATATAAATTTGTTTAAAACCCCTAGTTATAAGAATAATTATAGAATAAAATCCTATTATTTTGATAAGATAGAGATTATGTATTTTTCAATGAAATACATCATTATATAGATACTAAAAGTGGATGACATTTGGAAATAGATGCGTTGATGGGTAATAAGACTGAAGAGAGTCGGTTGCGTATATATCAACCATTATTATGATAATTGGTGAGTACGTTCTTACTACACACCTAGTTTGACACACCGGATGTATATGATTTTGTTAATTAACATGTTCTATATGAAACATTATAATGTATTTGAATAGGTGATGATCATGGATGACCTTTTTTAAAACTAAGGTTTTATAGATTGAATGTAAGGTGTCATGATTAAGACATCCTATGAATGATATTTAATTATTACATATTATTATTATTATTGATCACATTATAAATTTTGGTTATAGAAAATGGATGGATCTAGATGGAATCATGTTAATGTAGAATATGAAGGAAAACATGATGATGGGAAACCAAATGGCATAAAGCCTCAAGTGAAATATATTTTGTTTATTCCTAATTTTCAATCATAACATATAATTACAAAATATTCTACATAACTAACTATCAGGATCACAAAAGAAGTGAATGATGGAGTTTACTGAGATCATAGGTGGTGGATTCTATAAAGTAAAGAATATTCAACTTCTTACATGTTGAGAATTTTGAAAGAATAACTTGAGGGAATGTTTCAATGTAATAGGAATATGTTTTTAATGTGTAATAGAATGACACAACACAAGTAATTTCTTAGGAAAATGAAAATTTGGTTTAACACAATGGATTATAATAATGTTTCATTAATGTATCCTTGACTGTATAATGATTTAAATGTGGAAAGTATGGGAATTATGAGAACCTATGTACTAGTGGAAAATAATGCGAAGAGAATCAGAAAGTTTGTATGAGTAATGGTTTTACTAATGATGGCGAAGATACTATGAATGACATATGAAAGGTATGAGCTATTTTAACAGAATTTAATATTCTAAAAGTAAGAATCATGCTTAAATTGGGTTTTAAAAATCCAAAAACATTATTTATATTTTATATTATAGAAAATAAGTATTAGGAAACAAGATAATGAATCCCAGTTAATGGTTTAAGAACTAAATTTAATTTTTGAAGTTTTTATGTATTTGTATTCAAGTAATATATTGTATAAGAGTTATAATAATGATATTATGGTTATAATAATCATAAAGAATATAATAATTGTTCCAAATTATGTTTTCATTAAGAATTTGAAAACATATTTCGAATGGTACTAAGAATGGTGAAAATTGATTTACTGGTAAGGTTATATTCTTTAGAAAACATGGTTAAGGGAAAGATAAAACATAATATTTATCTAATATTGAGTTAATAATTTTTAGTAAGGATAAATAGATTATTGGAACTGATTGATGAAATATGATAGTATTGGTTACCTTGATATTGGTATGTGACAATATGAGCCACATTTTGTTATCTGGGGATAAATTTTTGATTAAATAGTTCCAATATAGGGTTTTAAATTTTTTAGAAATATTTTTGCAGAGTCATAAGGTTAACTATAATTGGTATGAAATTAGTTGAACCATGGGGGTTTTTATTTTTATTTTATAAATTAATTTATTACATTAGAAACATGTGTTAATGTTTTTGTAATTAATAAATGTCTTAATATAGTAGGAATGACTTTTCATTCTTTTATGCATCTCATGATCCGTTAAAAGCTAATTTTTCTGATATAAACATGGAAAATTCATCTTGGATATTTTTTTCTTAGAGTAAGAGGTGTTTTTAAAATTTATCAAATTTAAACCAAATGTTTAAATTGTTTATATTATATAAAAAGAAATAAATTACATATATTTTATAATGATATTAAAATAATCCCCCAACATTATGAAATATATCTTGAAATAAAATTAAAATCTTTTACCTTCATTTATAATGAATTTATGGTCACTTTTCTCATCCTAGACTTATGGTTTTCTATATGTTATCTTTCTCCGGACAATGTTATTTATCACCCTCTATAAGTCCTTATGAATTATTTTTATCTTCTAGGTCTATGTATTCAAATGAAATTAATTTTTCCATATTTAGAAACATAGTTATATGTTATTTTAGATGACCTTCGTATTTTCCTTTACCTCATTCTAAGTGGATGTTTTATTATCCTTTTTTACAATGTGGGGTTTCCACAAAGTAATTTTGAAATGTAAAACCATAATTTATCAAATAAAATATAAAAATTTTATCATGAAACTTTATAAAGGGAGGGATAACCGAACACCTTGATATTCTAAAATAATAATTTTTTGATAGCTTATATGATAAGAAAAATCTAGCTTAAACGAACTATGAAATACTATTATTAAAATATGAACATTATAACCTATCTATTGATTTGAAAGGAATTAATTGGAATAAACACATTTTGAAATATATATATATATATAAATATATTTACTAATCTATTAAAATTTATTGATTAATCGTTGAGAAATAATTACTCGTATTTTAGTAATTCCATTTTTTCTTCATGATTATGTTTTCTTCAAAATTGGTTTTTATTTCTTTTTTTTTTTGAGAAAATATTATAATTAATTTCTGGGAATTTTAATAACTTTAATTTTTAAAAAATATATAATTTTTCAAATAAACATATCAATAGAATATAATGGTGAAATTTCGAGAATTTTCTGAAAATGTTGGTTTTCAATGAACAGTGAAAAATACTCTTTTTTGTAAAAATTATATTTTCATTTACAGTATTTACAAGGAAATAATAATTTTTATTATTTTTTAAATTTATTTAGTTTATTTTTATTTATAGGAAAATAAATATTTTTAATGAATTTTTTAAATTAATTAATTATAAAAACATTTTATACTTAAAAAGTATATTTTTCTTGAAAAATATTTTTCATCACATTTTTATGGTTTAATAATAAATTAAATTAAAACACATATATTAAATAAATATTTTAAAATTATTTCCAAATTTTTAATAAGTTCATAAAAATATGGTAAATTGGATCGTTTTATTTTTTGGACATTATAAATAGTAACATTAGTAATTTTTGTTATCACGATCTATGGTAAATGAGGTAATTACGGTTAAAAATAAAAATATCAGGACAAAAATATTACCCCAACACATCCCTTAATTTTACTAGATAAGTATATATCATCTAGAATCTTACAAAAGTTGATTATATGTATTTTTTCTATTTGGACAAGATTTTAACCATTATAATATTAAAGTGAATATAATGCCAAAAATAATAAACTATTTATTTTAAAAAATACAATATTTATAACATAGGGATAACCATGTGATATGTTCTATTATAAATAGTCTTTTGAAATAAAAATTATTTATTTATATCATTTTATTTATTTATAATTTCTAGTTTTGAGATAATTAAGTTAAAATCTTACACAACACTGATGGAATAATTATTCATTTAATATAAAAATAAAACAAATTATATTCTAAATGCTAAAAATAATATGATTTAATTGAATTATGTAGTACCAATAACATTCAGGTTAAATATGACATGTTTGGGATGTGTTAAATTATTATATTTTAATTCTTAATTTTGTTATGTATATAAAGTCAAATCAAATGAATAGTGTTAAAAATGACATTAATGATATTTTATAATAACAAATAATTTATCAAATGATTTAAAATTCATAAAAACATATATTTTTACAAATGAATTAAATATTAGTTTAAACATTAACAATGGTCTATTTATGTTCTATTTTCCTTTTATATAAACTACATTATCCCCTTGTGAGGAAAACCCATTGATATTACCATAATTATTCAAAGGGATAACGGCGGGTTAAAACAAAAATATAAGTGTAAAAATTAGATCAAAATATATATATGTGTTATTTTATGAGCTTATTTAAAGTTATACTCATCTTATTATCAATTTGGATCTTCTTGGACATCCAAATTAATTTATAAATATATAATATTTTATGAAATTACAAAAAGTGCCTCTCACCATAGTTATAAATGGAAACCACTTCCTTAGAATCTTTAAACCATATTGACAATCCTAACATGACCAACCCTTTACCATTACTATACTAAATATCCTTATTCATGTTTTGGAGTTTTGAGTCTCCCCAAAAGTCCAACCTTAGGTTCTTTAATAATGATCTAAAGGATGTCTCTGGAAGAAGTGGTGATTGTCTTGCAAAACCTATTTCAATTTATTTCTTCATATAAATCCTCTAAATATATTTTATTTATCATAAACTAATATATTTAGTATCTTAAATATACTAATATATTTTTGTGATTGTTAAACAATTATTATCCACCATTTTTTCTGCCAAATGGGAAGTTAATTTGTCACCCATGTGTATGAACGGTTTGCCATCTCCATGTAGAGAAACAATCCATTTTACACAACCATATTTCATGGATAGTTTAAATGATGGTTACAATTTTCTATATTATATTTATGAAATAATTATTCTTCTATAATTTCAATATCATATCTACCTTCTTACCTTCAAATCATTTGGGAAATGATAATTTCACTAGTGCTTGCATGAAGTGATGTGATTATTTTTTCATTTTTATTTTAATTGGATTGTAATTTGGATTTATTTGAAGAATATAAACTATTTATATGATCTAATAATTATTTTATAAATTTCAATTACTATTTAACATTATTATGATCAATCCTTCAAAAAATAAAAAACAACGCGTTGGTGTACGTACGACCTACCATCTCCATGAACAATGTAATACATTTTCCTATATCTATATTTATATATGAATATATATATATATATATCAAATATATATGATATAAAAAATTTAAATTATCAGGGTATATAGTTAGAAAAAATTTATCTTTATTGTGTCGGAGGATAAAGAGCTTTTGAAGAAGATCAATCTCATGGTATGGTATATTCATCTCACATTTATTGTTTTGGGACACATCCCATATTCTTAGTAATTTATTCCATATAGTGTATATAATGACCATTAATATCTTTAATAATTATAATTATAAAAATTATGGTAATTTAAATATCCATATAAGATTCATTCTATCATGGGGATTATGTACGAAAAGATAAAAAGGTGGTAAGGGTTTAATGTTACAATCTCATTGTTTATCATAATTTATTATGATTAAGTTTTTGATGATGAAATATTTTGACATAACTCTCAAGAAAATTATTATTTTTCTTCTCTATTGATTGTTTTTAAATAAAAATTTATTTTCTCCAATTTTCCTCCCTTTATTTACTCATAAAACGAAAATAATATTTTAAGTGAAAATGATTTTATCTCTTTCATTAATAAAAATTAATATCTCTTCCAAATCCATGTTTTATAAGAGTGTTTTCATTAAAAAATAATATTCACCTATTATTTTATAAATTCATTTTACCCATGTCTTAATTTTTTAAAAAAACTTTAATGGTATACCTTTTTATCATTTTTGGAATAATATACTTTTAACTTTTTAAAAAATGATAATGAAATTAGTTATTTTATCTTATATGACATAAATTGATTTTAACTCCATCAGGATAGATGAATTATCTGAATATTATTTATAATATTCCAGGGTTATATTAAATTAAAAAAAATTCATAATATATTAAAAAAAATAGATTTTAAATTAGTTATTTCAAATTGGAAATTTTATTTTCTAAAAAATATTTTAATGAACCTTTAGTGTAATTTAAATTCATTAAAGAAAACAACCCTTGATTTTACATATGCTCTAAAGGGGCTATGATACGAGGAAAAAATATTTATTCCATCTCTTGATGGTTTTAGTTTATTATTAAAATATTTTAATGAAACCCATTTCTTTTCTACGGGTTATATTGGATTGATAAAATGTTTATGAAATCCAATTCCTTTCATAATTTCTAAAATGAAGAATTTTTTAAGATATTGTGGAACAAATGTGTAAGAATTTTATTATTTGATGGGTGGGACCAATATCCCCCTTAAATTCATTGGGTAATGATGGAAAACTCATGAGATAATAATTTTATCTATGAACCGGATTTCATGTTCACAATTTTGTTCATGGACATACATTTATGTCGATATGTTTGTACATGGTCCTTCATTCATTTCAATATGATTATGTGTGGACTTAATTTTATATACATTGTTTTATGTATAGACCCTGTTTCATGTCAATAATATTATGTGTTCACCTGGTCTCATGTCCATATGTTTATGAGAGGGCCTGATTTCTTGTCCTTAATATAATGAGTAAACCTATTTCAATTTATAAATTTTCATGATGTTATATCCTTATGTTTTTTCCACATTTTTATACCATGCACATATGGTTTATGAATTTTTTATGAGGATTTATCACGTTTATGACACATATCTTTTGAAAAGAACAGTTTGTTACCATGTATCATGTTTAAGATCCTTGGTAGATTTGGTATAAACTTTTTATGTTATATTTATAATCTCATACCCTTATTCTTATCTTATTCTTTGATATGGTCATCTATTGTATCACCCACGTTTACCCATAATAATAATTTGAGTGTACCCTTTCATATGATTCCTTTCACTAGATTACGAAGAAAGGTTTTAATTAGGGTGTGTCTATGAAGAGTTCTAAATTAAAAGATCTTTGTGGGTGCATTTTTTGATGTTTCATGAAATAAAAGAATATTTTATCCAGTATAAAAAGATAGTAAACCATTATGCTCCTTGAGCATGTATTTTTGAAATGTATTGGATATTAAACACTAAATATGGTATATTTTTGTATGAAAATACATTTTCACTACAAGAAAAAATCAATAAGTCAGAAATACATATTCTAAATAAGACATAATGAAAGTATAAGATTATATATATATATATTGAGGAATCACCTTATCGAAAAAAGGTATAATATTTCATGTATATATGAGGAATATTAATCCAACATGTCTTATTGTTCAATGCTCATCACCTAGAGATTCATCACATAGCTCTATATATCTAAACTATGGATCACTACATAGTACTAACAATAAACTAGAAAACCATTCAACCATTGATTTCTCACTTATTATCCTAGGGTTACTGAAGGAATAATTAATGGAGGTGGGCCACTATAAATCTAATGTAACTCACATGGAAAAATAAATCTCAAAGGCTTATGACATAGTCATATCCTCCCCACCTCCAACAATCCACATAATAAGATCCTTACCCCATATGAACAAGCATGAATCGCAATCCGAATATCCATTTCATAAATATACATTAAAACCATCAATAAATACATTGTGGATTATTAACACTATATCAAATCAGTCAATCAAACATCATTTCTTAAAGTGAAAACTCAGTGATTTAGTTCTTAGCTGTAATCTATAAATTTAAGAAGTCCGTTTTTTAAAACCATTTAGAACCAAAAATAATACACACTAAGTCCCAATAAATAAAAATTATCAAATCATAATAAACTAAAATAAACCACTTATTCATTTTATAAAACATATTAACCTATTAAATCTTGATAAACCTAAAAACTCCAAAAGTAAACCCACTTTATAAATCATTAATGATCCCAAAACCCCAATAACAACAATTTTTCCTTATAAAAACCTTCATTGGATTTTTATCAAACATTTATAATGAATAACACACCATTTGAAATCAAATGTATATTAAAATATCAAGTTTAACTAATTTTTTAAGGTAAAAAAATCAAAAAAACATGGTAAATCATAGAAAATACAATTCTAGATATTATATAGATAATAAATATTGTTCAAAATAAAAATTAATCATCATGTATCCAAAAAACTCAAATAACAAAAAATGGAATATAAAAAACCTACCACATGTTTTTAAACCACATTTGATTCAATTGAAACCACCATAATATTTCTCAGGAAATGTCTTAAAACCCATAGATACAAAATTACAAAAACTAGAAAAACCATAAAAATAAAAATCGGTCAACCATTCAAATAGTATTTTCATGAAAAAGTAAAAATGAAATAAATTGGTAGAGGGAAGAAGGAGGGTGTTTTACCTTTCAATACAATCAAGAACCACTGAGAAAATACCCTGGACCCACCTTTAAACAGGCTTAGGGGAGGAATAAATGCACTAAAGGTGTTTTTAGTTCATCTATTTTGAGTGGGGGAGTGGGGGAGGACAATAAAATAAAAATGAAATGTAAAGGAAAAAAATACACTAAACTGAGAAGATCACATGATTTTTTAACTTGTGTGGTAAGTGTATGATAGTTGTTGTCAACAGCTATAGAGGTCACAAGATTTATACTAAATGGTATCTCAAAAATAAACCTAACCATGTTAATCTAGAAAATATTCAACAATATTCAAGGTTTCACGCCAGAATACCACAGAAAAATATGGTGCACAATCAAGGATAAAAAATATAAAAACACGTGAACGAATTGATGTTCCAATTCTCCAGACCATGACACTGTTACACATATAAATTAATTGAAAACATATAAAAAGTTTGAATTCCATGATTATCTCCCCTCCAAAAAGGACTCAATCCACTACCAAGATGAATGAACCTGAGACCAAAAATATGAGACATGAATAACCCAACCCTTGAGAGACCCACTGTTGAATGATTCAAAACCCACCCAAAAACAATTCCCCAAGTGTTTTTAAAAGCATAATTCGGTCCAAATGAAGGAATCATATATATAAAATGAGATGGTGGGATAGCCTCTCGTCTGATCTACATTAAATTTAGAAGATATGTAAAATGAGATAATGGCATAGCCTCTCCTCTAATATATATTATATATAGAAATTTCAAATCACAAACCACTACACATGAGATCCTCCTCGATTCTATGATATTATAAATAAAAAAATTGATCATCACCTCCAAAATATCTGGTCCAAATGATCCAAAATCAATGGGAAATCTCCAACAGAACAATCATTGGGGAAAACCCATATGAAAAAAGTGACAGATGGATATGTGTAACTTTTTTACCTACCATTTCTGAATCTCGTAGTTAGATAATAAAGGAAAATAATATTCCACAATGATCATACACATATCAAAATATAAAAACATTTATAAAAAACTCATAATACCATTATATACAATGAAAATGATATATACATGAGATGGGAAAAGTCTCGATCATAAAATAAAAATATAAAAAAAGAGGACACTTCCAAAAACAACTCTCAGCGTCTGACTCTCTTTAGTGGAAGAAACACCCCAGACAACTTCCAAGATCAATGCTGAGTTTGAGAATTATTATTTTTACACCCTTTATCCTAAAAAACCATTATAAGTGTCTGAGCCATCCATAGAGATGATAGGTTCTTATAGATCATGGAAAAGAGGTATTGTCGTGCCTAAAATTCCCACACTAAAATCATACCTATAGATTTCACTTCATTGATGTAGTAAAAAATATCTAGAATATAGCACACCATTATCGCGACCTCTCTTCTCCCGCTTCCCTCTTTCCAAATCGCATTCTTTGACACTATTCAGGGCCAAATAATCTCTTACTATAGGATTAACTAGTGTGATTACTTCATGGATGATCCCCTAACACACCAATTTCACATATGTAATCATTCCATATTGAAACACCGGTGAATGAAGGTTTGACAGAAGTCCTATAAATAAGAACTACAGATACCCTGAATCATCAACAATAATATATGTGGAGGAGAAATGAACTATCCAAGTGAAATTTTCAACATAGTCCTTCCCTGATTGTTCACATTGAAGAACAATCAATAATTCCATAAATTTTCAAATTCTCAAATTCTTTGGATAAAAATGTTAAATGAAAGTGGATAAAGAATTTCCCCATGACATGAACTCTATTGGATGGGTAGAGAGAGTGAGATTCAACCACTCTAAACCCAATCCGTAGAACAAAATAATGGTTCACCTTACCAAATAGGTTTCTAGAGTTTATAGTAATTATAATATTATTTATCCATATTATCACCTCCTAGGATCCTTTATCACCACTAAATATTGGTAGGTACAAATTCAAAAATACTCATGAATTATCTACATGTTTAAATAAACATAGACTTATTACTCCGTTTAGTACCTAGAAATGATTAGATACTAAAATTAATACTATTAAGTCATTAGGATTACTACCCAGTACATTCCCATCATTAAATTTTAATTAAATTTTTGTGTAAAATTAAAAAATATCATGAAATAAATCATTCAATCAAACCACTTTAAATACAGATAAAAAGATAACAAGAACAATGTAAATAAATAAAACACATTTAAATTCCCCTCTCAGAAAGAACACAACCACTATTTATAAAATACAAAACCCCCCTTCAAATTTATATTTCAAAATCCTTATAACATTTTATACCCAACAATAGAATAAATCCAATTTATTAAAAAAAATTATTCCTTCCAAACACACAAACACAAAAATCATTTTCTATTACATAAAAAAAATCATTATTTAAAAATTAACATAACACTAAAACCATTTATTTCATTGATGTCATTTTTTAACAAATTCAAATTATATTACAAAAACAACTAAGATAAACAAAAATATTATATTCAAACTAATTTTAACTACTTAATCTTAAAAAAAAACTATTTGAAACATGACCAATAAAACATAAATATATATATTATTCCATTAAAATACACAGAGAAAAAATATCATCAATAATAAAAATACAAAAAATTAATGGAGTGGAAAGAAAAACATAAATTTTTAAACACTAAACACTGTTTGGTATCATGGTTTCCTTGACCATGAATGTACTAATGAGAAATATCCATAATGATTCACATAGCTTGGGCATAGTTTGACAAACCATGAAGCTTATCCCTAAGCCTCCTAATTTCCCTCCATTTTCAATGTAAAACTATGAATTTGGAAAGTGGTCTCTTAATATTTCTCTAAAACTCAGATTAGGAGCAATCCATATCATAATACCTCAAATTTAAACACCCAAAAATCCCAAACTCAAGATAATGATCCTAATCACATGTGGAAAATTATGGATCAACATGAGGAAGAGCTGGCCAAACACTTCTCCATACCCACAAATCATGGCCTGATGGACCTAACTTCTTTCTACCATCAATACCCAAATAACAAGAAGGATACGATAATATTTTTTAATGGAATGGAATTGGGGCCTATCATATAACTGGAAGCATTATGCAACATGGACCAATGTGTGTTACCAACCACCCTATTCTGTGTATCATAATGAAACATGTGGAAATGATACCACCTACCTGAAAACTAGGAACAATAATGGGTTACAATTGGTAACTGAATATATGGATTCCAGGTATTAGATAACCATGTCAAATTATATAAGTATTTCTAAAACAAGAACATCCAAACATGACATAAATATATAAACGATACCATAAAAGTTTTCCAAAACATTTTACAATTGAATAAATCTTTATTATACAAAGATTTTATAATTCAAAAACAATGATTTGGGAATAAGACAAACAAAGAGGCCGAGGAGGTCAAAAAAATGCGTAGAAAAAACTTTTCTAATGAACACAACTCAAAAATTGAACATTTACAATGGCATATTTGTGATAGACTACCAGAAGTATAACTGACTAAAAATAAGTACTATGTGATTATTGATAATACCATCTCTCATTAAAAAAGGTGATGGGAAAATGTGACAGATAAGATGTTATTCAAAATTATCCATGGCAGGATTACCCACACTATTGTGGGGGAATAGTATTAGTGACGTATAATCTAGTCTATCATAATATCTTCTATCTCCATTCTTTTAGTGGCATAATTTTCATCAATTTTAGTCAATCGAAATAGAAGTAAAAAACATCATGCTAATTTTTCTCCCCCATAATCATCTTTTTTTCTTCACCCCCATCAGGTAGACCCCCCTTTCACGCATCCCACTTCTACTTCCAATCTCATCCATCAATGGTAATTTTTCTTTGATTCTTTTTTTTTTGCAATTGAGGATTCATAACCCCGAGTACAAACTCCTCTTCACCCCTCCTTACTTATTTTTTGAAATTCCCCCTTCCCTCTCCCTATAATATATTTGGACTAACCTTAGCTTGAAAAAATACCCAACTTTTTTGGTTTATTCAGTAATTATCTTACTAGTGGGTTTATTCTTCTATATTTGGGTGCCCCTCATTGAGGACCACATGTTCTAAATCTATATGGGTACTTCATGCTTATTATGAGGTAGTTTCGCAAATGTTAAATCTGTAAATTTAAATAATTATTTGTGTTAATTCAATGTATTTATTTCTTTTGATTTTATTTGAGATTTTAAATCAAAATATGGTTTCATTTTTGTTTTTATGGGTGGTTTCCATGTTTTTCGAGATTGCATTAATATTAAAAACTTGATTATAAAGGTTTACTAAATGATTTGTCAAAAAAAGATATATTTATTGTTTGATCCTCATATTATCATTTCATATTTTATCATGGGTACATTTTGAGGTGTGAATGATTACAGATTTATGATTATGAAACTAAAAAGTGTTTACTAATTAATGTGTTGGGAGATGAGATAAAGTATTATGATTGTATGAGAAACCTAGGGCACCTTTGACTTTAGAAGCCTTTTATCATTTACCACAATGATTGATCGACTTATATGGATCCTTTTATTTTTAAACTATTTCATTACTTGATATGTAATATAAGAATTTATTTTTCATCTTGATGCTTCTTGATTGTATAAATTATTGTACTATTAAATATCATTCGTCAATGATATTCATCTATCATTTTTATGGTATATGATCTTTTCAGATTTTTAATCTTTTTTATCATGACTTAGGAATATTTATTAAATTTTTTATAATTAATAAATAGTTCTCATTACATAATAAATATTTTTAATAATTATTAAAAAATTAATAACTTGTAAAAAATAAAAAAAATACAAAGACTTATTTAATATTCAACATAATTAGTAAAAATGTTTTAATAATTAAAAATTTGTAAATATTGTTAAATTATTTGTCATAATTTCTATTTAATTAGTTGATATTATTATTAATAAATAAATATTAATAATAAATAGTAGATATTAATAAATTGAGAAATTTTAAACTAAATTGTAAAAAAAATATAAAATATTAAAAATTATTAAAAATTAGTAATATATATTAAAATTTTATTTAAAATTAATAAAAATAATTCTTAATTACTGAAAATTAACAAATATTCTTAATAATTAGTAAAACAATTGTATTAACTATTGAAAAATATAAAAAACCTAACAATTATTAAAATAAAAATAAAAATTAATAATTTATTAATAATTAATATAATATTTTTAATAATTAATAAATAAGTATTCACTATTAGTGATAATTAGTAAATTTATGTAATATTTTGTAAATAGTATTAAATTAAGACAATTTCTAATAAATTGTAAAAAATATATAAAATACTAATAATTATATAAATTAGTAATATTTATAAAAAAAATAGTTATAATTTATAATTAATTAGTATATATTATTTTGTTAACATTAAAAAATATTATTAATAATTAGTAAAAATTTATTTACTATAAAAAAATATAAATATACTAAGAATTAAAAAAAATTACAAGAACTAGTGAAAATGTTGAATTTTTTTAAAAAAATTGTAATGATTATTGAATATATTATAATAATTAATAAAAAATGAATCAATATTAGAAATAAATAGAAAATGATAGTAATAATTAGTAAATACTATTAATAAATTTTAAATATTAGAAAATGAAGATAATATGTAGTAAATTATTAAAAAGAATATGAAATTATTGGTCGGAGTGGATACTCAAGAGGGGGTGAATTGAGCTCCAATTTAAAATTTCTGTTAAAAATATTTCTATTAAAAATCACCTTATTTAAAAACAAGATAAATTGTAGTGAATTTATACAGATTGTAAGAGTTCAATTAGTTTCTCAAAGATTGATTAGGTCTCAGTTAATTTAATCAGAAGATTAAATTAACTCTTGAAACTAATATACTGGTTCACAATAAGTATAAACACATGATAATTCCACTATCAAAGTAACATTAAAACAAATTGTATTTGAATGTAATTAGTTTTGGAATATATAATATATATAGTATACTTTAAACTTAATAAAATATTCACAACAGATATAACCAAGAGGTTCAGTCTCATGCCGAGACTTAGTCCTCCCAAAAAATTTATATAAATTTAATCCACACCCTTGATCGGGGTAAACGACAGTGAAATGAATGTCCAGGTACTAAGACCTCTACCACAGTTATATATGGGAACCAAAACAATAACACACAAGCTATCATGGTAACACTTGACCTCTACCACTATCCACAATGGGATACAAGAGAGTAATAGATTGTTTGAGTAAGGATTTATAAATACTCCAACTTAGCTCAGGAGACAGTGTGTGTATAAAATATACAGAGTACACACACTGCTCGGAATGAAAATAAAAGAATCGATAAGAGAGTAGATATGAGTTTTAGAATGTTCTAGTGATTTGAAGTGCAGCTCTAGAATCTTTTGATTTATCAGAAATTCTTTTGAGTCCTTCTCTGGTTTTTGTCTGAAAAACAGAGGGTCTTTTTCTTCAAGTTTAGTTTGATCAGCTTGAGTGCATGAAGAGCTCGTTGTAGTTCTTCACACCTTGACAAAGGTGCAGCTTGTTTTCTCCTCTAAAATGAAAATGGCTCCGTGTATGTCCAGTGCTCTTCTAGTATGAGTGTAGCCGTTCATTTCTGTGTGAATGCACCACTTTCCAATGCTATTCAGCCCTTTATTTTTCACACCCTTCACGTGCCTTCTTGATTCATATTATGCCCGGTCTTTGTCCTTACTTTTATAGCTTTTAGATCTGGTAAAAAGAATGATTACCTTTTTCATGGGTACTAGGTACGGTTCCTTGACATGCCAACAACTATCATTAAATATTATTAATTGCATTAAAAACATCATATATGACTGTTTCATAATAAATAAATAATATTGAGAGTATAGAGTTTGAATAGTCAATCTTTTATAAGTAGCCTTCTGTTGGTAGATGTGTAACGATGGACTGTGTGTAGCAGTAACCTTCTATCTGTAACTCTTTGATCTTATACCGGTAGCTCTTTGTATTAGTAGTTTTTACTCTGTGTATCAGTAGTTTTATATACCAGCGACTCCTTCTATCGGTAGCTCTTGGTCTATCAGTAGCTTCCTTGTATCGGTTGCTGTCTGTATATGTTAACTTTGTATCAATAACTTGTACATACCGGTATATTTGTTCTACCAGAAGCTCTGCTTTGTATCGGTAGCATGATGTATCGGTGGACTTGATCTATCAGTGACATGTGCTTACTGGTTTCTCTGCATATCGATGACCTTAGCTTATCAGTGACTATGTCTATCGGTAGATTAAGTACCGGTAGATCTGTGTTAGTACCTATAAGCATATCAGTGACTTAAAAATTATATGTTTTATGTAAAACGTATCCGATTGAGTTATAATTATTTCAAATGACATATAAATATAGATAACCATTTATTAACATATTTTAAAGATTATTTTAATATAATTATCTACTTGATCATAGATTGAAATAATTATTGTATAGATAAACATTATTTGGGATTATCATTGTATCTGAAAGCATAATTGGGATTATCAAAACATGTGAGGTCAAAAATATCCCCCTTTTTGATAATCACAACTTATGATATTATAGGCTCAAGATAATTAGTAATTGTATCAGAGGATATAACATTAAATCCTATTGTATTAGAGAAAACAATATATTATAAAACATATCTATTAAAGGTAAAATGTAAAACAAATATTACAGAGGGAAATGAATTAAATTCATAAAGATAGAATTTCTCCCCCTTTCTCAGAAAAGTTATTATTCCCAGATATGTCTCCCTTAGATAATATTTCTCCCCCTTTGTGATAATCAAAAAGTGGAAAACAAAAAATAGAGAATGAACAAAAATGGGAAAGAAGGGAAAGCCATTCGTTTTTCATGTTGAAAAAAGGTACAGGGAAACAAAACAAAATACAAGGAATTACTATCAAATATCTTAGCCACCTATTAAATCAACATCCTCAATTTGAGATTTTCCCTTGGGATCAGAAGAGGATTCAGGCTGTGTGGATGCAGGTGAAGGCTTAGGAATTCCAGAGATGATCAGAGGTGGCTGAGCTACTGAAACTATTCCTGGTCTATAATGTGTAGCTCTCTGAGTAATCATAGGAGTAAGGCTTCTAATATCTTCGACTTGAGTCATCTTAATAGGAGAAGTAGTAGATCCAAATGTAGGTAATGCTGGAGGTATAATAACATTCCTAGCATCGACATGAAATAAGGGTAATAGAAGGTTTCTGAAATCCATAATGATTCCTCCTCCTCTCTCCATAGCATATATGAAAGCATCCTTGTTCTCCATAAATTTATCCATTACTGGAGGCAGTTCCATTTGCTTACTTACTTACACTATGAAGGCTTGATTGATAGGAGGTAACTTCCTGTTTTCTAACATAAGTTTGAAATGGTTATTTAGTTGATGCTTGGTGTAAATCCTTTATAAATAGTAATCTACCTTGTCCTTCACTTATTTTTGAGAGGATGACGCTTCTCCCATATAGTCTTGGACAATCTTCATTATATATCTAGTGGTATCTCTAGTAGAAATCACAACTTCTCTCATATCGGATGAGTCCATAGAGCAACTAGTTCATGCTGAACCAAGACCCTCTTTCATCACACCACTAATCTGATCCAAATCCACTGAAAGTCTGGAAGAAATAGAACCAATAGATAAGGTTACTGTTTCCTTGAAATTTGTGGTCAACCCACTGATAAGATTTTTCACTTGGGAATCCTCGGTGCTGACATGATCTTTTCTGGAGGATTAAAATCCTTCAAAAACTGATACCATCCGGCTCACAACACCTTCAAAAAATGCAATATCTTTATCAGCTTCGGATTTAGAACTCATATAAGATTCTAAAGAGATAAAAAATTTATTTAGAGCTTCAACATCCTCTTCCAGTCTAGATGCTTGATTTTTGAAATCTGTAACTTCATCAACTATTTATGCCATAAAGGTAGAGAGATTACAACTAAGAGATACTTAAAAAGATTTTTCCAAATTGAGCATCTCTTTAACAAAGCAGTGCTTCAATTCAGCAACAGAAGAATTAAAAGACTCTTTCAGCTCATTCTTCAAGGATTCAAGATCAACACTGGTGATCATATCAGCAGGTGAAACCACAAAAGGTTCTCTTTCAAATACTATACTGGCCACAAATTCATTCATAATCGATTGAATTGATGCCACCAGTGAAGCTTCCATATTCCTTATTTCTTCCACAAAAATAATTTTGATATCAGACTTGAGCTTATCCAGATCATGCATTATGACCACATCTTCAGGTAATAACTCAGACTGAATATCATAATTTATGTTTGGTCTATTGAGGGATGCCTCATTTTCCGAATCTGGATAATCCAAACCCCAAACCACAAAACCTAGATTTTCTTCCCAATCCTCAATTTCAACTTCCATTGAAACACTTCCAAACATGATTGGATTCTCCCCCTCAACTGGTGCATTTTCTTGTACAGAAACAACATTCTCCGCAGGTCTTTCTTCCTCAGAATAATCTTCTACAATCAAATTCATCTCTGCAATAGTAGGAGGCTTTTCTAGATTAGGTTCAAGTCCT
This sequence comes from Viscum album, assembly GCA_963277665.1. NCBI lineage: Eukaryota > Viridiplantae > Streptophyta > Magnoliopsida > Santalales > Viscaceae > Viscum > Viscum album. The sequence goes on along the minus strand of OY728121.1, from coordinate 572,678,801 downwards.
TCCATGTCTCCCACTACATCCTTAATAGGAACAACTAAGCATCCAATCAATGGACTCAGACTTAAGAAGACAGAATTAGAGGCTTCAGATTCATTCTCTCCTTCTCCTTCATTCTCAGCGGATGGCTGGTCTCCCTCATCAGAAGATGATTCTTCTTCTAATAAAGTTTCCTTTTTTCAATGATATAATTTCAGCAACAGGACTTAGGGGCATGTCTGAATCCCTTCCATCACCTATAGAAGTCTCTTCTTCATCAGTATTATAAATGCACTCATGTTCTTCTTCATCAGGTCCTAAACCTGAATCCCTCACATCCTTAAGCCTTGAAGGATGATCCATAGGATTTAATTTATTTTATAGCTTCTTCTCAATATTAACCCACTCTCCTCTCCATGGATTCCAGTTTATCTTCATGTATTTGAAAAGTGTGTTTGTGATACAAAAATTATTTTTTACTACCATTTTCTTATCTTGAGACTCAGCTACAACTTTTACTTTGATCATCAGTGATATCAACTTGGAAAAGAATAGGGCTTTGGTTTTTGATTTTGGCATGGTCATATCCTCCATTTGAATCATTAGCAGTCTGCACAGATTTACTTTCACACAATGTCTCCAGAGATGTAACATATAGATATCCTGATATCTTAAATTCACAATGTCCCCTCTACTAGGAATTAAAACATGCTGAAAAAACTTGAACAAAAATCTGTTCTCTCCATCCATTTCAGCAACCACCACCTGTCTTTGCTTGACACTGCCTGTGAGCTCCTCTAAGGTAGTATCATAGTCAGATATATCACTTGTAGGTGGTATTGTCTTCGATGAATAACGACAAACTCCTTCATGTAGTACTCTCAGATATTCATCACACTTAAAAGATGAGAAGGAACTTTCCTTCCCATTAATAAATGAAATCACTCGTTTCTCATCTTCTGATTTCTCAAAACTCACAAACTCATAAAACTATTTTACTAGCTTTGAATAGTATGAGACATTATTATTTGAGAATAATTCTACCCACTTTTGATCTTCTAGCACCTCGATAACTAGCGAGCTACTAGAAATCATCCATTCCGTGAAAAACTCTTTCTCGATTAAAATAGCTCTATTTTGTAAAGGGGGTTCACTGGTCGCCTCCCCAACCTTGTTCTACCAACACTGCCACTTTCTTCTGGATCTCTCCTCTGCTTATTCGCATTCGGCTCATCAATGTCATCTCTAACAGAGGGCATTTTTTTCCATCTTTGGTTCGAGGAACTTAGGGTTTTCGAGAAATTCAGGAGAAAAGGCTTGATGGTAAGGCTTTGAGGTTTGGTGGATTGAGAAGTAACAAGGACTTTGTTTTATCATTTAGGAATCATAAAATAAATAATTTAAAATAACATTAAGTATAAATAATGCAGATTTTGGTTGTAGAAAAATGTTTAAAATAGTGCATACTCATCGGTAGGGTATATCGGTGAAAATTCCTAACGGTGAGGTTTATCTATCAATGAGGTCCATACAAGTGAGGTACATTGGTGAGGTATCACATCGGTGTGGTACATCGGTGAGGTATCACTTCAGTGAGGTATCACATCGGTGAGGTACATCGGTGAGGTATCTACCGATCAAGGTTAATCATTCCTAACTCATGTCTTATGTAACTTATCCTATTCGAACATAAAGTTTTGGTGAAAATGTCAGATAATTGATGGTCAGTACCTATAAATTCAAGAGTGATATCACCTTTTTGGTAGTGATCTCTCACAAAATGGTGTCATACATCAATGTGTTTGGTACTAGAGTGAGACATAGGGTTCTTTGAAATGTTAATTGCACTGGTGTTGTCACAGTTAATATAAACATGCTTAAAATCATATCCATAGTCTAAAAGAGTGTGTTTCATCCTTAGAATTTGTGCACGACAACTACTAGCAGCTATATACTCTTCTTTGGAAGTAGGCAAAGCTATAAAATTCTATTTATTAATACACCAAGATGCTAAGGATTTTCCAAATAAATGACATGTTCCTGATGTGCTTTTTCTATCCAACTTGTAAGCAGCAATGTCAGCATCTAAATAACTCATTAATTCATAAGAATGTCCTTTTAGATAAAACAAACCCAAATTTGTAGTATGTTTAAGATACATAAAAATTATTTTAATCAGCAAGTTAATGAGATTCTTTTGGATTAGCTTGAAATCTTGCACACATACACACACTAAACATTATATCTTGTCGACTGGTAGTAAGGTAAAGTAATCTTCCAATCATACCTCTGTAATTGGTTTGATCCACTGATTTCCCAGTTTAATCTGGATCCAATTTACAGGTAGTACTCATAAGAGTATCACATTCTTTAATACTATGAAAACCAAAACGTTTTAAATGATCCTTTTTATATTTACTTTGATTCAAAATAATACCATTTTCATTTTGAAAAACATGAAATCTATGAAAATATTTGAGTTCTTCTTAAACTCAATTCAAATTCATTTTGCATACTTTTTGAAAAATCAGTACATAATGAATGTTTAGAAGATCAAAAAATAATGTCATCAATATAGATTTGTTCTATCAAAACATCTTTAGAAATTATTTTAATAAAAATATTTCGATCAGAAATCCTTTTAGTAAAACTTTTTGAAATAAAAAAATTACTAATTCTACCATACCAAGCACTTGGAGCCTGTTTAAAACCATATAAATTGTTGGATAGAATGAAAACCTGATTTGGAAAATGGGGATTAGTAAATCCAGATGGTTGTTCGACAAAAACATGTTCAATTATAAATCCATTAAGAAAAGAAATTTTGACATCCATTTGATATAACATGAAGTTTAGATAACCAGCATAGGAAAGTAAGATCCTAATGTCTTCTAATATTGCTTCATGTGAAAAGGATTACTCATAGTTTATTACATCTTATTGACTATACTGTTGTGCAACTAGAATTGCTTTATTTCTAACTATATTTCCTGATTCATCAACTTTGTTTCTAAAAACCCATTTAGTGCATATGGTCAAAGTGTCTTTAGGTCTGTCAACTAATTACCAGACTTTGTTTCTTTCAAATTGATTTAACTATTCTTGCATATCCATTACCCAAAATTCATAATTGATTGCATCATTGACATTTTTAGGTTCTAGCTGTGAAATAAAGGCTTGATGTTCAACCTGGTTTCTTAGAGAAGCTCTAGTCTGTGTCCCTCTGTCAAGATTACCAACAACAGCATCCAAAGGATGATTATTTAGAATCCTAGTTGATCTAGTAAAGGTAGGACTAGAAATTTCAGGATATTCTCTAAGTTTGGGTTCTATAGAATCAAATTCTGGAATATGTCCAGAACTATATGTTTTTACCGCAGGTTCTTTAGTTTTATCATTAAGGTCCAGAATAGTCAAATATTCCTCAAGATTTTCAAGAGAAGAATTAGGTTCATGTTGATCAATTTCATCAAACATGATATAAATAGATTCTTCCACATGCTTGGTTCTTTTATTAAAGACTCTATAGGATTTTCTAGTAAAATAATAAACAAGAAAAATTCCTTCCTCACATTTAGAGGAAAACTTGTCAAGATTATCATATGTATTGAGAATAAAAACCTTGCAGCCAAAAACTTTGAAGTAATTAACTTTAGGATTCCTATTTTTCCACAAATCATAAGGGGTCTTCTTGAGAACGAGTCTAATAAAGACTATATTAATAATATAACAGGCTGTATTAACAGCTTCAACCCAAAAATAAACAGGAAGGTCATAACAATTAAGCATAGTTATTGCAATTTTTGCGTGGTTCTATATCTTATTTCTACTACACCATTCTATTGAGGTGTTCTATGGTCAGAAAAGTTATGATTATATCCATTGTGTGAGAAATAAGACTCAAACTCATTATTTTCAAACTTACGTCTGTGATCACTTCTCAGGGTCTTAATCTTATGTCCACTAAGGTTCTCTACAAACATGGATTATTTCATAAAGTATGAACTAGCTTCACTTTTTTGAGCTAAGAAATATACCCAAGTATATCTAGAAAATTCATCTACTAAGACCTAGACATAGTGCTTCCCGTTTGAACTAGAAACTCTAGAAGGTCCAAAGAAGTCCATGTGAACCAACTCGAGAGGTTGAGAAGTTGAAACTTCTTTCATTGATTTAAAAGAAACTTTATGTTACTTTCCCTTTTGACTGGGATTACAAACTTTGTATGATTGGAATTCATGTTTGGGTGAGTCTCTAACTATATTTTTCCTAGTTAGTTTTCTAAGTGAATGAATGTTTCAGTGTCCTAATCATCTGTGTGATAGCCAAGATTCTTTATGAAAATCATTTAAACAAGCAACATTTTGTTTAGCTAAATAATTCAAATCAACAGCATAAAAATTTTCATTTCTCAAGGCAGAAAATACTAAAACATTTTCATAATTAATGACATTAAAAGAATAATTTTCAAATTTAACATTAAAAACATCATCACACAATTGAGATATACTTAATAGATTATACTTATGTCCATCAACAAATAAAACTTTAGAAATTAAAACTGAGTTAGTGTTACCCATTTGGCCTAGGACGATGATATTTATTTTAGAGTTATCACCAAAGGTGACATGACCTCTATAAACTTGGATTAATCCCTTGAAGCATGATTTATCTCCAGTCATATGCCTTTAACATCCACTTTCTAAGTACCATACCTTCTTATGAGAACACTTCAAGAAAGTCTCCTACAAAACAGGTTTAAACAGAAAATGATTTTGGTACCCAGATCTTCTTGGGTCCAGACAGGTTATCAATCAAAGATTTAGGTACCCAGATTTGTCTTATGGGTCTCAAATAACTTATAGAATCAATAGATTTTGAAGGATAAAATTTATTTGATCTATAACCATATGAATAAATTGTTGAGGAATATGAATTTTCCGAACTAGAACTAGCATCATTCTATCCAAATTTTGAAATAAATCTACTTTTAGTAAACAGTCTCTTTCTAGGAGGATAGCCTATTCCAGTGGTATATTTTGTTGCCACTTGTTTCCTAACATTTGTGTAATAATATCTTTTCCATTTGTGAATTTTTCTAAGTCTTTTCTCAGTTTCTCATTAGATGTTTTTAGTTCAGTATTTTATTTTAAGAGTTGAGCATTCTTTTCCTTTTCAATCACAAGGGCTGATTTAACAGTGCTAGATAAAACATGTTGTTTCTTTAAGTATTTATACTTTTCCTTAAGTTCATTACAGGTCTCTTCTAGAATATTACAATATTCAAATAATTCTTCACTAGACATGTTTTCATATTCAGAATCAGAATCAGAATCAACTCCAGAATAGAATGAATTTAAAGTAGGAGGGTCCAGTGTTACCTCAGATGTGTTTTTCATAAAACACATGTTAGCTTTATGAGAATATTCATCCTGAGTAGAATTATAATCACTTGAAGTTTCTTCTAATGCACTCCAAGTTGATTTCATTTCTTTTTTATACTTGTTGTCCTTATAATCATGTTTTTTTAACATTAATTTTGGACAGTCAGTTTTAATGTGACCTTTTCTCTTGCATTTATTGCAGAACTTCATCACTCTTATCAGCTTTCTTCCAGTCCTTTTTTCCAATGATATTTGTAGTCATATTTACCTTTTTAGTTTGATTTTCGGATGAATTTCTTCTTCCTATATAATTTCTTAAAATTTCTGGCTATTTGAGCCATCTCAGCATCACTATCAGATTTTGAACTTTCACTTGTTGAGATTTCAGTTTGTATGTGAACTTTCTCCTTGTCCTTGCTCATTGAGGCTGTAGATTTAATTGAAACTTACTTCTATTTAGGTTCATCATATTTTTCATTATTCACCTTGATTTCTTCCTCATACATCATAAGCTTACCAATTAGATCTTTGAAAGGGAGAGAACCAATGTCACTTGATTATCTTATTGAAACAGATTTTCCTCTCCATCGGTCTGGCAGACATCTCAATATTCTCATAATTTTTTCCTTTGCTAGAACAACCTTTCCAAGGGAGCTCATAGTGTTTACAATCTCATTGAATCTGAGATACATGTCAGAGATAGGTTCATCAGTCTTCATTTTAAAATTATCATATTTAATAGTATAAGTGTTCAAACTCATTTCTTAACCATTGGTTGTTCCTTCCTGAGAAATACCCAAAGTATCCTAAATTTCATAGGTATTTTTACAAGCATATATTCTATTAATATCTTCATCTCCTATAAAACAATACAGGGCATTCATATCTTTACAATTATTATTATAAGCTATTTTTGTAGGTTCATCCCAAGTATTTCTTTCTGATTCTGGAATCTTATATTGAGTTTCTATAGCAGTCCAGATATCAAATCTCATACTCTCTAAATGAATTTTCATTTTAAGCTTCCACTGAGCATAATTTATACCATTAAAGAATGGTGTCCTGTTGGTTGTAGCACCTTTTAATATACTATCCATCGAAAGAGTTTCGCAAATATATTTAAAGATATAAAATTTAGAACTAACAGAAATTTAAGATCTTTAAGATACAACTGAAATCACAGTTGAAAAAAAAGAGTATTTCGAAAACTATGATAAAAAAACAATCCTCTGATACCAAATGTTTGTCGGAGTGGATACTCAAGATGGGGGGAATTGAGTTCCAATTAAAAATTTTTGTTAAAAATATTTCTATTAAAAATCCCCCTATTTAAAAACAAGTTAATTGTAGTGAATTTATACAGATTGTAAGAGTTCAATTAGTTTCTCAAAGATTGATTAGATCTCAGTTAATTTAATTAGAAGATTAAATTAACTTTTGAAACTAAATTACTGGTTCATAATAAGTATAAAAACATGCTAATTAAACTATAAAATTGACTTTAAAACAAAATGTATTTCAATATAATTAGCAGTGGAATATAAAATATATATAGTATACGTTATACTTAATCAAAGATGCACAGCAGATGTAACCAAGAGGTTCAGTCTCAAGACGAGACTTAGTCCTCTCAAACAATTTATATAAATTTGATCCACACCCTGGATCAGGGTAAACGACAGTGAAAAGACTGTCCAAGTACTAGGACCTCTACCACAGTTATATGTAGGAACAAAAACAATAACACAAAGGCTTTCTAGGTCACACTTGAACTCTACCACTATCCATAGAGGGATAAAAGAGAGTTAAATAAAGTTTGATTAAGGATATATAAATCCTCCAGATTATCTCAGGAGACAGTGTGTGTATAAAATATACAGAGTACACACACTACATGAAATTTAAATAAAAGAATCACTAAGAGTGTAGATATGAGTTTTAGAAAGCTCTAGTGATTTGAAGTGTAGGTTTGGACTCTTTTGATTTATCAGAAATGATTCAGAGTCCTCTGGTTTTTTTCTGAAAAATAGAGGGTCATTTTCATCAAGTTTAGTTTGATCAGATTGAGTTCATGAAGAGCTCGTTGTAGTTCTTCAGTCCTTGACTAAGGTGTAGCTTGTGTTTTTCTATAAAATGAAAATGGCTTCGTGTATGTCTAGTGCTCTTCCAGTATGAGTGTAGCCATTATTTTCTATGTGAATACACCACCTTAGAATGCTATTCAGCCGTTGCTTTTTCACACCCTTCACATTCCTTCTTGATTCATATTCTGCCCGGTCTTTGTCCTTCCTTTTATTTGTTTTAGCTCTGGTAAAAAGAATTATTACCTTTTTCATGCGTACTAGGTACCGTTCCCTGAAATTACAACAACTATCATTAAATATCATTAATTGCATTAAAAACATCATATATGATCGTTGCATAATAAATAAATAATAGTGAAAATCTAGAGTTTTACTAGTCAGTCTTTCATCAGTAGCCTTCTGTTGGTATATGTGTAACGATTGACATTGTGTACCAGTAACCTTTTATCGGTAGCTCTTTCATCTTGTACCGGTAGCTCCTTGTATCGGTAACTGTTACTCTTTGTATCAGTAGTTCTATATACCGTTGACTCCTTCTATCGGTATCTCTTGTTCTATCATTAGTTCTTGGTCTATCTGTAGCTCTTGGTCTATAGGTAGCTCTTGGTCTATCGGTAGCTCTCTTGTATTGGTGGCTGTCTGTATCTGTGAACTTTGTATCGATAACTTGAGCATACAAGTAGATTTGTTCTATTAGTAGCTCTGCTTTGTATTGGTAGCTTTCTATATCGATGGACTTGATCTATCATTGACATGTGCTTACCGGTAGCTCTGCGTATCTGTGACCTTAGTTTATCGGTTACTATGTCTATCGGTAGACTAAGTACTGGTAGATCCATTTTAGTAGCTATAAGAATATCAGTGACTTATTACTTATCTGTTTTATGCGAACATATCCGATTGAGTTAGAATTATTTCAAAATTCATATAAACAAAGATAAACATTGATTAACATATTTCAAATATTATTTTAATATAATTATCAACTTGTTCATAGATTGAAAGAATTAATGTATAGATACCCATTATTTGGTATTATCAAAGTTTGTGAAAGCATAATTGGGATTATCAAAATACGAGAGGTCAATAAAAATTATTATCATTATTAAAAAGTAGTAGTATTTATTAATTTTTTTATTAAAACTAATTAATATGTAATATTGTTTAATCAGTAATTTTAATAATTGGAAAAAAAATTATTAAATATTAGTAAATATTAGTAATAATTTTGTAATAGCCAGGAAAAATATAAAAATTACTAAAATTATCAGTAAATTACAATAATTAATATATTTTTAGTATAAATTAAAGATAATAGTAATAATAATTAAATAATATGTAACAATTAAAAATTAAAAATTAAAAAATACTAATAAATATTAAAATTTCAATTTTTATTGTAAAAATTAACAAAATATTAATAATTATTAAATTAATTGTAATATTTGATAAATAATTGTCAGTATTAGTAATAATTAGTAATTTTTAGTTGAAACAATTAAATATGAAAAATAATTTGTAAACATTAGTTATAATTCCGAAATTTTTTTATAACTTCTATAAAATATAATAAAATACTAAAAAAATTTAAAAATTAGTAATATTTATCAAATATTTAGTCATAATTATTAAAAATAGTATAACTTAATAAATATTTTTAATAATTAGATATAATTAATTAATATTACTAAAAATTAAAAAAATATCAATAATTTCGGATAATCTGTCAAAATTACCAATAATTAAAATGTTCTAATAACCTATAATAATAAGCCACAATGAGTAATAACAATTTTTATTTTTATTATTTTTTAGAAAATGGTGGACTTGGAAAGTAGAGACCAGTTTTTATTACACGGTCATGATTGGATAAATCTTCATTAAAAATCATAATTATTCTAGTGTAATTCATGTCTATATCGAGGGTGTTGAAATATTTATATCATTTTCATCAAAAAATTTATTATATTTTTTATATTTTAATAATTAAAATTCCATGTAATAAATGTGATCTCAAGAGATTTAAAGCCTTTCGTAGTGTTTGACTTCATCTATTGGATTTTGGTTTTCTGAAATATTATATTTTTTATGTACCAACATGGTGAACAAAATTCAGTAGATTATTCAAATTGCTTGATTATGGGTCCATCATTTCAAAATTTGGTACTTGATGTGGATGGAATTCCTATTGTATAAATAAAAACTCAAATTGATATTCAAAATCCTAAATCTGAACCATCTTAATTTTATAATTTATTGATATCTGCTGAGTATGACTTATATCGATGATGCAAGATAATTAAACCGGAAGATATTGTGGAGATTAAATTGGATTTGTTGATATCGAAAAGTTATTTCGACAAAATATTTTCTTTATTTAAATCATTATTTTTTAGGAAAAAATATAGTACCTAAACATTTATTTGAATAAAAGAAAGTGTTCCATAATTTGGATCATAATAATCAAAATATCCATGCATGTTCAAATTAAAAAATCTTATATTGTGGTGATTTTGAATCATTATTTTGTTTCCCCACATGTGGAGAATAGATGTATAAAGAGGTATAAGACAGAAAGTCTAGATTTCATATAAAAATGAGGTATTTTCCAAGTACCCATGTTTACAACATCTTACTATATCTCATGACATGTAGGTATTAATGAAAAATCTTAATTCAAATATTTCTATTAGTAAAATCATAAATCATCCATGTTATGGTGATTTGTGGAAACATGTTGACCAGGTGTATCCAAATTTTTCTTTCAAAACAGATAACAAATGTTTGAGTCATTAAACTAATTAGTTTTTATCTTGGGTGCATACATCTGCCAAAATCTTTGTTGGATTACTTTCATAACATTATTCAACAGACCTCCTCGGATTTTGAAAATGAAACCATATATATATTTGGCGCTATAAACTGAAGGACATAAAAAAATCGACGTTTATTTAAATCCATTAATTGATGTGTAAATTTCATAATGGAATGATGATGTAACTATAAATGGTATAGTTTCATATCATAATTTTAAACAAAATATGTTATTAATATAGAAAATTACTAAATTTTTGGTGCTTCGTATGTTATAGGGATATAACACACATGTTCTAAAATAATATCTATACTACATGGAATATATTAAATCTTTAATGATTTTTAATGTAATAAAGACATGTTTTTTATAGTCAACATTGATTTATTCCCACAATTCATTATTTTTTGAATGAATAGAAATAATTTTACAAAATGTAAAATTGAATGTGAATAAACTCTATTAGAGATATCAGATATTTAGGTAAAATAAAAATTGTATTCATTTCCTCGTATTTCTTTTAGACCCAGTATAAATGAAAAAATATATTTAGTTTTTAAATAGATCATAATTGGATAATGAAAAGTATTTTTGGGACTTTCAATACAAGTATTATTTGTTGACTCATCAAATATTAGTTCTAAATCATATTGAGAAATTTATTTATAACATAATTTATATCCTTTGGGAAAAACATATTAACACCTATAGAAATGTAAATTCACCATCAGATTTTTCTGATGTTAATAAGCATCCCCCATATGAGTTATTTGAAAATAAATAATCCCACAATTTAATGATTCCAAAATAAGATTACTCTCTTTTTAAAAAACATTGTTTATTAACTTTTCAATGGATTAAGGCTTTGACGTCACCATAGGGTTATACTTCAAATTTTCCTCATTTCATCAAAAAATGGACGTATTACCAGGATAAAAATGCATAGATGCTATCCCATAATAGAGAAATTATTTAATAATTGTCTTATAGGGAAGTAGAATTCTAAAATTTGGGGCATGGTGACTAACGTATCATATTTCTTTATGATATATTTCTTTTTTGAGATATCAGATTATGATGCATTGGGTATACCGAACAAAAATTTATTTAATTTTATTTAGTTTGAAGAAAATATTCCTAATGCCTTATTTGACTCAATATAAAAATTTTATCAAATTTTTCTACATGGAGACAGTCATTTTAATTTTTATGGATGTACATTTTCAATAGATGTATGCGAAAATTTAAGAACAATGTAAGTAAAAAAACATTCGTTGAATGGTCATTAACCCATGTGTACATGCATGAGGAAATTTAAAATTTATACTCTTATTATTTCCAGTATGAATATCATTTAAAACATAATCACATGGGTCACAATGAGGAAAATATTGATTATTTCACTGACCTCAATTTTTTGTTTTAATCAATCCGTGATTGGTTTTGGAGGTTATCATGAATGGTGGAATTCCAAAAAAAACATCACATAGATCATATGTATTCTCTTCTAAATTGTGAATAAATGACATGATTTTTGAATTACGTCCTACTAATTAATATATGGTTTCATTTTTAAGAGATTTATTTATTTAGTTTATTTTAATTTTGTAGACTATATGATGACCATAACAATAAAAATTATAAAAATTACCCATGTTGCTTCTAAATAATTTCGACAACATAATATTCTATATTGGTTTCAATGATTGATAGGTTAATTTGTTTAAAGTGAAACATTAAATCAATTTTATATTATTATATTGTTTTTTATTATTTGGAGATAGTAGAATAATAAAGTAAATTTTATAATTAGTAATGGGTGATAAAAATAACTCATTCTAAATTGGTTAAAACTAATAATCGGTATGTGATTAATGGATTTAGCTTTCAAACAAAAATATATGTTGAATGAAAGAAATAAATTAATTTTGGTTTTTTTAATGGATATCACCACAAATAATGTGACTTTATCAATAATGATATGTTAGATGATATAATCGAATTGTGTTATCTTAGACCAATTTATGTAATAATGTTGTAAAACTTTTTACTCGATACGGATTGAGGTTTATGAGTTCATCCATGTCATGGAGTCATTGAAAATAAATTTTAAATTCCTAATTCAATAAATAAAACATTTATGTTTTCACATTAAAAACACAATGTTTATTATGAAAATTTCTTTGATTTTTAAGATATTTAAATTATTAGTGGAGTGTATGAAAAATAATATAACATGAAAATAACATTATTTAAAAATAAAATATTACTATGTAAGTGAAACATCGTTAAATTTATCAAGAAACATCACCAAATTTATCTCATACTCAATGTGATATAAATATCAATAATGAAACACTCAGTTAGGGGTTGAAGATGTTGATAATATTGATGATGTAATAAGAGATGATAAAATTAAAATTCATAAGGATGTTTATAATGATAATGTGGAAGAGGAATAAATTTTCCTCAAGGAACAAGATGATGATTATGAAAAGTGATTTATCTCATTCAAGAATTTATTGTTTTTTATATTTGAAATATTTATTTGAAGTCATTTATATTTATGATTATTTTTTCGAAAGGGTTATAGAAGGTCCCAATTATCTTTTTCATTCCCTCACTGGCATCGAGCTACCTGATGATGTTCTTAAGGACTTGTAAGATACTTTCGTAGAACCCACTATTAGGAGGGGGTGTGGCCTATCTTGATTTATGATTCTAGACCTTGTCTCTAAAAGACGAATATCTCTATATTTTGATCGATATTTGTAGAGGTATGTCTAGTTCTCTAAGTCATTATTTTATATTAGGTTTTTTATTGTTTTTTTAAATATATTTACTTTTTTAGTGGTTTTTATTTTATAGTTATAGATAATATTTTATTGTTCTAAAAAATTAATTTTTTCACCATGGGAGTCAGGTGGTCAGATTACCATTAATGTTCAACATCATAGTTTTGACCATAATATTTTACATTAATAAGTAATATATTTTATTTCAAATTTATTTCATTATTACCAAATTTTTTAAATGAATTTTTGAATTTTTGGTCTCTTGTCTATTATAGCATGGGATCTCATATGTAAGAGGAAAGGGATACTTTTATTCATGAACATTTTAATCAGTTTTGAGACAACCAAAGAATGAGATCTAGGGATAGAGATTTTATTACTATTTTTTGCTAGTTTTTCTTCTCCCATCAGTCCTAAAATATCTTAACCCTAGAATGGGACGTATTGTGCACCTTTTAGAAAAGATATAATTTTATGAGAATTTCTTCATCTGGCCGATAGAACCAAGGGTGTTAAGAGGTCACACATAGGGCTGGGAGTCATGCATTTGGTATATATCAATGAAATATGGTAGGTAATGTTATTTATTAACTTATAAATTCTTTAAATGTAAAACTTTTATTATATATTATGGGTCATTAGAAACCCCTTGTTTATGGTGTTTTCTGTTTAAAAGAAGTTTTTCATTTATCATAGTATAAGAAAACATATCAATGTGAGACGACACTGGATTTTGGTTATTAATATTTATTTTTAGATTTTACATAAATTAATTTTATTTTTATTTTGATATATAATTTTATTTCAAGTAAAAATATTAGACTATTAATTATCATTCACAAGAGAATCATTCTAAGACTAAAGGTTATTCCATATGTGAGTATGGTTTTGTTGAGTCGTCATGGATACAGGCGACCATCCATGGGGTTGTGAAAGGTTGGGTGATCAGTATTTATACCTGATTGAATTGTACTAGTTATTATGGTGCCTAGTTGACGTCATTGGTAAAATAGAAGGGAGATCATGTGAGATTGTAATAACCATAGATTTTTTGAAATACTTTTTTATAACTAATTTAATCATTTTGACATTTTTTTACTTCATGCAACAATAAAACAAATTATTTTATTTTAAAGCACTATGTTTGGCATGTGTTATACACAACAACAATTTAATCATGAACTACATAAAACATAAATTTAATCATATTCTCAATAGTAAAATGAGTTTAAATTGAAACATGGCATACATCACACTTAACATTAACTTGGTGTATGCAACATGTAATGCCAGCTTGGCATACATTACACGCAACACTGAGAATCTACAAAATGTCTTCTTATTTTCATAATTATTTAAATGATATAATTATAATATATTCATTAAATTAGTAATATGAATAGTGAGAAATAATTTAAAAATATTTTTCATAATGTTTTTATATAATTAATTGTTATTGATTATGAATTCCATAATTTTTGGTAATGTCCTTAAATGTTTAAAAATATTATTTTCTAAAATAAAATATTTTCATCTCATTTTATGAAAAATAATAAAGTTAATTATATAAAAATTTAAAAATATATTTTGATAAAATAAAATTAATTTTTTAATTCAGAACATTGAAATTATAATAGGTTTAATTTTTTGGATTTTTCTAAGAAACTTCGTTTTTTGATGAATAGTAAAAATACTATATTTAAATCAGAACTTAATTTTTGTCTAATTAATTTATAATGTTACATTATATTTAAAATTGATTCAAAATTTTAATTAGATTAAATTATTTTAAATTAATTCAATTTACTTCATTGGAAACAATTCCACTTTGAAATTGGGTATAAAAACATAGCAATAGTTTGGACGTTCTTACTTTAAAAAACAGGTAGTGTCTTTCCGTTAGTGAGAATATTTTTAAATTAATTTCATCAAAATATGTTATTATTATTTGGAAAAATTAATTTCATATTTATAATAATCATAATTTATAATGTATAATAATTTAAATAGTGTTTTTTTTACCAAAATGTTCAGTGAATGTGGTTTAAATTAATTACAATGATTAAGATAAAAATCATGTTGACAAAGTACTAAACCATAAATTAATTCCCAAAAAGACCTAGAAAATTCCCCAAACCCAATTTTATGAACATTATTATTATATTATCCTTATATTGTTGTGTTTTTATTTTTTTGGTATGACTTTTTTTCAGTTTACAATGTGGGTACACTTAATTATGTTTTTCAAAAATGCCAACTGTGTCATTTCCCCTCCCAAAATAATAACACCACCTCTCCCAATTCTAATGAGATCTAAAACCAATTAGTATCATCCAATATCTTCCAAAACTACTTCCCAACATTAATACCTTAATCATATAAATCTCCACATGGGAATAATGTAATCCAAGGAAGTATTCTGGCACAAACCCAAAGGAGTTAACTAATTAAGAGATAATGACTTCTCTCTTGCTCGTTTCTTTTATTTTCTTTATCCGCCCCAAAACTCTATTAATTCCATTATTTTCTAACGAAAAAGGTATATTAAATATTCTTTTATTCTTTTATGATAATCTATCAACCTATTGTTACACCCACCTCTATCTAATGGGTAACAAACATATTGTTTATTTGTGCTGAGAACTACCACCTCAGTAAATGACGGTTTTTCATTTTTATGTAATTAAGTCTCATGGTGGACAATATGATAGAAAATATGTTTATATATTTCATATATTAAATTTATTATGTCTTTATGATTCTTTGTTCCTCATAAAACACATTTTATTTATATTCATTTTGGTGTAAATATGATAATATCATTTGATGAAGTGTGTACTACCACCAATCATTGCAATTTGATTTTTTCACACAGTACATGTATTGTATTAAGGTTGGTTTTAGTGAACTTATATGACATATATGATATAATAATTATACTTTTAATAATGATATAAATTTATATATACATATATGACATTTTTTTATTTTAATCAACATAATAATAAAAATGGAAACATCGTTCATACATACATATGGTTTATCGTCTCCATGAAAGGTGTATTCCATTTTGTAATTATATTTTATTTAGATTATTATAATACACATATAATTATTATAAATTATATTTATATCATGCTTGAAATTATATAAATCATGATATAAGTATATGAATAAAAAGTATAACTAATTAAGACACATGCAAGGCAGATATTACCTGTCGGGAAACCTTACAATGAATTGTTAAAAAGAGGGTAATATAAAGTATTAATAAAACCATGTATGTAAATAGATATAATTATATTATTCTATAAAATATTTATAATAAACTTAAATTTATTATACAGAAATTTTGTATTAGTATGATGTGAGTCAACACACAAGGTTAGGGAATGAAATCTCACTTTATTTCCCTGAGATACATGCTTTATTCACCACCCCTACCTTTTGTGTGGTGTTTATACATTACGTGGAAGTATTATATGATTATTACACAAAATTTATGGGTATTTATATATCAATTTAATGATATTAATATCATGGGTTTTATGTTACAAATGTTAATTAGTAACATAATTTCGTCACAAATTGGTTTCCTTGAGACAGATTCTTTATTATGCACCTATATTTTTCCATAAGGTTTATATACTACCTTTGAAATGTTATATCATGAATATTATTATTTTCAATATATTTTAAGCTTCATCTAATTTCATTTTCATAAATTCGTAGTATGGATCATAGTTACGATGTGGTAACAATTTATTGAAAAAATATCATCACTTTTCAAGAGTGTTTATGTTTATGCTTCCTTTGATAAACTATTATGAACCAACTCTCAAGAACACCCATGAATATTATTCTATTCTATTTATTAATGATATATTCATTTATCAGTACTATTTTTCCAATATTTGGTACATAATATAAATAAGAATGTGTTTTTAAGAAATCCCATCTTTACCCTCTCTTCTGTTGAAAATTTTCCTTCCATCAAAAAATTGATTTATAAAATGGGTTCCCAAGAATATTATACTATTCACTTAAAATATTATAAAGAAATTTTGACCCACTTTTTATTTAAACAAATATCTAAAAGGAATATTATTGTCTCCTTTGGAACGAGGCATTTTTCTATCATTTTTATCATGAAAAAGGAATGTCTTTTTTACCTCGTATGTCATGTATGGACTTCCCTGTCATCAAATCTTTAAAGATTGATTTTCATATTTAAAAGTTTAATTTTTAATATTTTTTTTTAAAAACTATATATTTTCAAGGATTTATTTCAAATATTTTTATCATTTAACTTATATTTTATAAGGAAATGTTTTTTCAAAAGGTTCTATGTTTTATGGTGCCTTTTTCACATAAAAAAGAAAATTTACCTAAATAAATGTTTTCAAAATATCCTTCCATGTTATTTTTAATATTAGATAACATACATTGAGGTTAATCATAATCTTATAGGATATTATCCAAAGGTTCAATTAATATTATTTCATACATGGTTTATGTTTTTATGGAATGATTCTTATGAAACACGTTTCAATTCCAAGGGTTTAATATAAGGCCCTAACCATAAACATTACATAATATTTAATTAAGTTATGAATTCCCATTGAGGATCATTTCAGGTTTAGTGATTTTGAGAATTAGTTCATAACTTATACATAACGTCTTGAATATTAAAATTAGACACTTCAACTCACTATCCATTTTCTCATAAAACGCAATCTATTTAAAATGAAAAATGAAATCATTTTCTATTTTAGCAGCATAAAATTCCCTTGATCCCATCCCTGGATCTTTTCATATTTATTTCCTATGAAAAAAAATCAAAAATTGGTTTGAGCATAAAAAGCATAGAATGGGATACATAATGAAATAAATATTCCAGTCTTTAAATAACATGAAAACCAAGAATATTTTATTATTGAGTAATAATTTTCACCTTTAAAGAGTATTAAAAACACTTCACTGTATATATACTCATTGCATACCCTTTTGTAACCAAATATAACCAAAATCAAATATAATGAAACATATTAAATATAATGTTAACATAGTACATAAGCATACATAAAGAGAATAACCCTACAATAGACTTCCACGCATATCACTAAATGGAATAGAAATACGACAGACTTCCATACCCAATGCATTGGAGGTTATAATGTAACCACCCATCCTTGGTTTATCATGGAACCACCTTTCATATGTTTTACCAAGTATCACCCTTCAAATTTCCAATTACCATTATATAATCCTCACACATAAAAGATTTCAAATATCAACATTTCAATTATAAAAATTTCATCCGTAATCACAAGATATAATTTCAAGATCGTGAAATAGTTAATCCCCATTTAATGAAATTTTCAATACCAAAATATTTAAAAAGGGTATAAGATATTTATTTTCTATTTATAAACATCACGACTTGTTATGTAATTCAAATATCAAATAATTCACGCAGTGGCAGAAAGGTCATTGTCACCACGTACATTAAAAAGAAACATTCCATTTTTCATTTAGTAAAATGATATGTCGAAAAATATTCCATTTGAATGAAATTAAATGTCAAGGGGTTTTATATATCGTATAAAATGATGTCATGTATAAATCAAAATACGCCTCAAAGAAAGGATATTGAGAGAAAGTCTCATACCTCGAGTCTGACTTATCTCGTATGTTCCTTATTATTCCATAATAATAAACATAATTTAATTTATAATTGAATAAGATCTTTTTAATTTATATTATTCTATTTATATAACTTATTATCTTTCTATAACTATTAGTTAATTATTTGAGTTCATATCAGACATTTTATCGAGGTTCAGAACATGAGTCAAAAATGATCTTGAAAAAATTCCAAATTTTCCATGTGGTCAAAAGTAAATATTATATAGAATTATATTTAGGATTTAGATATCCCAGATATCATATATAAAATGTATATATGTATTTATAATAGTCCATAGTATTTTGAAATAAAAAATGAAATACACTGTTCGTGGAGACGGTAAACCTTACGTAGATAAGAATACGACTTTATTTTGTCATCATATTTAATGGAATGAAAACTAAGTGATAAATATTTATATAATGATTATAGTATAATATAATATATAGGTAAATTAATTATATTCTTTATATATTCCATGTACGGCATGAACGATTCATATCACTTTGAGGGGGCGATAGTCCACACTTCCTAAAATGAAAATATCATATTTATATACCATGAAAAGAATATATGTATATTGTAAATGAGAATTACAGAAGCATATAGGTAAAAATAAATATCATAGATATCATATGTAATTACAGTTCCATCATAATTTCCACCATAAGAGGTGGTTTGTGAGGATTGAACAGTCATCGTTTCATGAGGTAGTAGTTCACCGTCCCTGGAAACAGTATCTTCAATACCCATTAGACGGAGGTTGGTGTAAGGGTAGTTCTAATAATTCTCAAAAAAACAACCTATTATATTAAATATTATTTTTTTGTTATAAAATAATTGAATAAATATAGTTTAGGGGTTTTGAGAAGTAAAATATAGGAATGAATATTGAGATAATAAATTACCTCAAATCTGGTAACTCATTTTGATTTAAGCTAAAAGGCCTTCTTTAATTACCTAGTTCAAAATGTAAGGCTTTTAGAAGGAACATAGGAATTTTGGGAGATTATTTGGGAAAATTATGGATGATCCAATGGGGCTTGAGAGGCGTGAGTAAGGTTCAGAGTTGGTCTCCTTTTATAAGAGGGAGGAGGGGCACTTTAGGAATGTTTGGTAATATTATTTTATTATTAGTTGATATTCAAATTATAATAATACCAAAGTGATATATTTCTAAGATAAGATGAGGATGGGTCTAAATCCTCTCATACAATGGATTTCAGACATTCTTAGGCCATAAAATTATTATTATCCTTTAGATTTAACCCTTAGTAAACTAATTTAACTTTTACAATGTCTTCGTGTATATTCATAATATATTATTACTATAGTTACTATAAATTTCCAATCGACCCAAAAATGGTTCAATAATGACATTTTTAAACTAATATATTATATTTGGATGAATATTAGATTTTTGAGACTATTATATCATTTAATAAAATATTTATTTATTTAAAAACTCATTTATGTTGATTTTTATACTATTCATATCATGATTTTTTTTAAAAATCATAACAAATTGATTCATTAAAAAAATCATTAATTAAAATTCATAATTATCCCAAAAATAATTGGATGGCATAAAATGTTTAAAAATAAATTTATTTTAATATTTATAATCTCATTTATTTAAATATTTCATTAATAAGGTAATCACTACATCGCCATTTTTTCATAAGTAAATTTATTTATTTGATGTATAAATTTTATAAAAAAATACCTTGATTTAGGAAATATTTTTATATTTATAATGAAAATTTATAGTCTATCATAACTCTAATATAACTCCATATAAAACATGTTGTAGTAAAAGATACATGTTTAGGTTCTCTTTTCCGTAACTTTAAATTAAAAGTAATTAAAAGTATTTTTTACACACAAGTGGATCCATTGGGTACTAAAATAGACCCAAAGATTTCCATGGTCATAATTATCTCATCCAATAGGGTTTTGACATGTGTTAGGATAAATTTATATTATGATAATATTATTTTTAACCCTTGTTTACCAGATTTACCCTTTAACCATGGTAAATAAAATATTTACTGAAGTAACTATTCATAATGTTTAAAAAGAAAAGGTACCTATTTTCACAATTTGGACATCCAGTTTCCAAATATGGAATCCATTTTTTCAAATTTCAAACACATAAGTCTCAGAAATTAATTTAAAATTAATTCATGTTGTCAAAACCAAAAAATGTGTTTTTAAGAAGTATAAACTACCAAAATATTGACATTTGTTTATGTCCATTTTCAAAATGAAATTACTTCCAATGAACATCATTTTGTTAAATTATAAAAAATATAATCTAATTACACATTAAAACTATTTAAAGGTAAATCTAATCATATTAATAAATTATATGAAAAAACAGTTTTCATGTAAAATGTAGAATTTTTCACTATTTATTAGAAATGAACTTTATTAGAAAAATACCAAAAAATTACCCAAAGTAAATTTTGATATCCTACCTCTAAATAAGATGTTTATTTAGTCAAATTGAACATATAAAAGTGATAAAAACTATATTAATAAACGGTTCGCCATCTGAAGTCGGTAAATCGACCTTTTAATGAATATTATAATATTCCATGCTTAAAATCGGATTCATTTTTAATTTAATCCGCTTAAATTTATTGAAAAATTGTAAAGGCGTTTAAAAAACTTGTGTAAAAATAATTTAGTTAGTTAATTTCATTCCCCTAATCAAAATGACTATGTGTTAAATACCATTAAAAATAATATTATTATAATATTATTTTTCTTTATAACTCATAGTTGTGTGTAATATAAGATTTCAAAGAAACTTGATGTTGCATTTTGAGTACGCTATCGAACAAAGTCTAATATTTAACATAAAATTAATATCATATTAATAAATACTTTTATATATGAAATATTATTATTCTATAAATACCAGGTTCGTTACAACCTTTCTCCCTTGTGGAAATTTCATCATTACAATATTAATATTGGGATTTTAAATTTCATTGAAAGTCCCAAATGGGAAAAAGAGTCAATAAAACTATAACATTAAAAGAATGAAATAAAAGTACATAGGTACCCTAATATAACACATACTAGTATTTATTGTGGGAAAATATGGATATGGAAGAGAAAAAAACTCTCATAGATTAACAGAGGGTGATGGAGAACTTGATCATAGAAAGTTAACCCCCACAATACCATAAATTTGTGCTTGGGTAAAATTATGATGATAAATGAAAGTGTATAAAATTTTTTCTTAAAGATACTATTTATAAAGATGAAGAATTTTATTACTACCTATAATAAGACCCTGATGAAATATACTTACTTAAGAAGTAGTGTTTCATCCTTAAATCGAATTTCTAACAAAAACTCATATTTTCTCAAAACGATGAGTATTCAATATTAATTGGTCACATCTGAAGCACTAGAATCAACATCTATAGAATCAAAAAATCTAAAAAAATATGAACTATATATTTCCCCTATCATTATACATTAAACAAAACATAAATTGTTAGTATGAGGGAAGATGATCCACAAAAAGGATAATATGTTATAAAAATAAATACTACTCTTAATCCCCAAAATTCGACAAAAATTTCCCAAAGTTCAACAAAGACCATTCAATAAACAATTGTCCTTAAAATTATTCAAATTAATCCAAACTAATATTGAAACAAAAAAATAAAAAGCATTAAATAACATATTCTTCCATGGTAAATCTTATCATTTATCACAAAATATAATCATCAAATCTTAACATCTCATACTAAAGTGAAATTAACCTAATCACATGTTTTCTATGATAGGATAATCATTTCCATAAATAACCCAAATCACCAAATATAGGAAATAAATACATATATTCTTCCAAATTAAAATTTCAACCTACAATAAACAAATTAGATCTCATAGTATTCTATTTTCTTTAAAAATATCGTGTTCCCGAAATAGAGAACGTCTTCCAAAATAACTTTTATAACATAATGACCAAGTAATTTTACAATAGTAATGATTTCCATATCATAAAACATATGTTCCCAAAAGTAACTTATTCTTGATCCATAAAATCATTTTTAACTAAAAAATAATAAGTCATACAATCCATGGAAATCTCGTAGTCCAGTGGTAGGGGATAAATCTCAATCACACATTGATAGTGGGTTCGATTCCCACAACTTTGTCCCATGCAATATATTGTCACAAGGTTTTCATATTGTCCTTCTTCAAAATCTATATAATTTTTTAACATTCCCATAAATTAGAGAAATTCATCAAAAATAACCATAACATATTTTA
This sequence comes from Viscum album, assembly GCA_963277665.1. Lineage (NCBI taxonomy): Eukaryota > Viridiplantae > Streptophyta > Magnoliopsida > Santalales > Viscaceae > Viscum > Viscum album. Next base: position 572,655,759 of record OY728121.1, on the reverse strand, counting down.
ACAACAAATTTTATCTCATACCTTGCATTTTCATCCCAAAAAGTAATAACCCATAATTTCCTAAAAAAGATAGCATAAACTCCGAAGGTTATCCATTATGTCCACACCATAAATGTTAATTCTTCTTTGAATAACATTATCACATATCTATCATTTGGGTTGCACAATCTAGAAAATTTATTCTAAAGTAATCCAATCAATAATACATGTAACCATATCATCATCCAAAGATCCCACATAACACTTCAATTCCTAAAATCTAAACATATTAATCATCGAACATTCTTCACGATCCTTTAACCATGTTTTCCATATTATTATTTTATACTTCTTTCTTACAAAACAAAACATGCATTAGGTCATAATATTTCATTAATGTCAAAACAAGACCTAAGAAATAATCCATACCTTTCCTAGGTCATCTTCATTTTTCCTCTTCCTTAATTGGAATGGAATTAGTAATTGGTAAAAATAAATTTGTATGAACTTGTTGATCCCACTACTGAACATTCATCATTAGACATATATTTGTATAATGACCATGCAAAAATATTTAAAACATTTAATTGATCCTTTGGAAATAACTTCATTCCCGTTCCTAGAGTAAACTAAATGATTTCTTTTTCTATGGAAGGTTAGTGCTTTATGACCTTTATTACCACATCTGAAACATCTTCCTATCACTTTTAAGAATTTTCCTTGGTGTTTATTTCCACATCCATGACAAATATGTTCTTTAATATAGTTACCATTAGGATTATTACCTAAAATTTTATTGGGTATTTTTGCTCACATATATGATGACTTATAAAAATCACCAAGGTTGAAGTAGTCAATCATGACACTAGATAGTTGGTTAAGAATAAACACTACTGTTCTAATTGATGATACCATTTCATTTGGTTTCTCATTCTGAAAACCACCACAATTCCTTCACTTCCATTTTTACATTGGTTCATGCTAGATCAATCCATTTACTAAAACCAAAAAGTATAGTCTGAGTATATCCGTAAAATAATCATATAATATCTTATGATGAGGGTAAACATTAAGATATACTTATTCATGTTATCTTAAACTCAATCAATTTATCTAAAATAAAAGTGACTCTTTCAAATATTCTATCCATTTTGGATATGTCACATATGCTTAAATAATACCCTAACCTCTAATGTTATCTAAACCGACCTCTTCTACCAACTATAAGGCCCCAACCACAAACATTACATATCTTGAATTATGATAATAATTCACATTGATGATCTTTTTAGGTTTAGACCTTCGTAGACTTAGGTTATAATTTATACAAAACATATTCAATATTAAAAGTAGACACTTCAACTCACTATACATTTTTTCATAAAACAAATACTCTTTATAACAAAACCTTACAAAGTTTCATGTTTTAGCTTCATAACTTTTCCTTGATCCCATCCTTAACTCTATTATTCTTTATGTCATGTGAAAAACATTTCCAAACATGGTATGATCATAAAAGTCTCAATAAGGGATAAATAATGAACGAAATATGTTAGTCATAAAAAAACTAGAAAACCGTGAATACTTTATTATAAAGTTATACTTTTCACCATTAAGAACTAGTAAAAACACAACACTGAATATAAGCTCATTTATTAACCTTTTGTAACCAAATGAGTACCACAATCCTGCATAATGCAACGTCAAACATATAAATGTAACTTGGGAGAAAACGTACTCAAATAGAATAACAGTACGGTCGACTTGAACACATATCACTAAATTGAATAGCCATATTCCCGACTTCCATACCCTATACATTATAGGTTATTACATAACCACTCATCCTTGGTTTATCATGGAACCATGCATTATTTGATTTATATCATAAACACCTATCAAAATAAGGGAATTGGATCAAGAAAAAAAAGGGTGAGGTTGTCCTAAAATTATGCAAGTATATATTTTCATGAAAATTATTTTACTTTTCTAAAAATGACCTTAAAAAAAATATTGTCATATTATCATTGTTTTTGATCAATTATATGTTCCCTTATGTCATTGTAGATTCATGGCTTTGTGATAATTATCAATCTCCTGACGTTGTTCACTATCACTCTCCATCATAACTTGGTGGTAAGATTATCTTTTGTGTCCATGTTTTCACTTCCCACCAATGTTCTCTTATGTTGGAATCTTTTTATGAGTTAATTTATGTAACTATTTTTGTTATATATTTCCCTTTTTAATTGTTGTTTTAGTATTCATTTTTAAATTGTGGGTTTCTATCAATGAAACTTTAAAATATTAAACCTTTGATAACCTAAACTAATTTCAAGGGAGAAATATTTTTTAAGGGGGTAGAATGTTACAGCTAGAAATTTTATGAAATATTTCTTCTAAATAAATTTAATGTTTTTTACATTTTTCATTTCACGCAACAGTAAAATGAGTTTATTTTTTTAAATAACTACATTTGGATTCAGTTATATGCAACCCAAAGTTAATTAGAAAATACACACAACATAAATTTTAGATTTCACTACAAGGAACACCAATGATAACTTGTGACTTATAATATTCTACATTGAACACTGACATGGCATATACAACACACAATACTAACTTGGAATACATTACATGCAATACTAAGTTTATATAAAATGTTTTTATGGTTAAAATTTATTAAATGATATAACTATAATATATTTTTCATAGTAATATGAATAGTGATAAGTAATTTTAAAATAATTTTTTTAATTGTTTTATATAAATAAAACACAATGATAATGGAATACATAATTTTTGGAAAAATCCTTATATGTTTAGAAATAATATTTCCATAAATATACTACTTTTCATGTCCTTCTATGAAAAATAATAAAATTAATTATAGAGATATTTAGAAATTGAATTTGATAAAAATAAACGTCATATTTGAGTTTGTAATATTGAAATTACATTACGATGAATATTTTTTTATATTTCTGAGAAACATCATTTTTGGATGAATAATGAAAAAATAACAGATTTAATTCAAAACTACTTTTTCATCTTATTTATTTTTAAGGTTAAATTGTATTTTAATGTTTTTATGTTTAAATTGATCATATTTTTATCAATTAATCCAATTTAGGTCATTTTAATCCATTTGACATTGAAGTTGAGTATAAAAACATAGCAAAAGTTTGGACATTTTTAGTTTAAAAGCCTCCAGTGTCGTCCCATCAGCAAGACTATGTTCAAATTAATTTCTGAACCTTATTAAATTGAAATTTACACAAAATGGATTAAATATTAATAATAATATTTTTTAATTCCTAATAATTTAAACTTTTTTTTTAAAAAAATATTAGTGAAATTGATTAAAATTAATTACAACGGGAAACAGATAAATTAGGTTAATAAAGTACTAAAACTTAAATTTAAGACTCAAAATGACTTATAAACATTTTCAACACCCATTTTATAGAAATTTTTAGTCCATTAAACCTAAATTATTTATTTTTGTTTAATTTTTATGATTTTTTGTTGTTAACAATGTGGGTACACCTAACTTGTTTCCAAAAATGTCATGTGTGTCTTTTCCCTTCCCTATAAATGGCCACCACCTCTCCCTCTTATTCACACATCTCAAACAACCAAGATTAAACCAAGATATAAAATATATAATTAAAACCATTCCTACCATCCTCCTATAAGCTTCCAATTTGGGTTAAATCAATTTAATGAAGCCTTTTGGCACAAACAAAAATGAGTTAGCCGATTAAGAAGTAACGACTTCTTTAAAACTCTTTTCTTTTATTTTCTTTCTTCACACCCTACACTCACTTTATTCCTTAATTTTATAATAGATAACAATATATTAGATGTACTAGGTTTTTTATATTATAATTTTTCAACCAAAACCTACACACACCTCTATTTAATCGGTAACGAACTTACAATTAATGAGTGCGGTGAACTACTGCCTGACTGAATGACGCTTCTTCATTTTTCATTTACCGCCTACCATGGTGGAAATTATGATGGAAAATATGTTTATATATCTTATATATTAAATTTATTATGTATTTAATATTATTAATATATTTACAACACATATATTTTTACTTAACATTTGGTGTAAATATGCTAATTTCATTTGAGGAAGTGTGGAATATTGCCCCTCAAAGTGATCTGATTCATTAACAAACTAAATAGAATGTATTAAGGATGGGTTTAGTGTAATTATATTCTATATATGATATAATAATTATACACAAATAATGATATATATATATGTATATATATACCATTTTCTTTCATTCCTTCAAAACGACAACAAAAAACGGAAACAACGTTCATGCGTACGTACGACTTACTGTCTCTATAAACAGTGTATTCCATTTCATAATTATATATAAAATATATTATTTTAATACACATATACTGAATATGAATGATATTTATATCATGGTTTACATTCTTTAAATCATGATATAAGTATAAGGATGAAATATTAAACAAATTAAGACAATGAAAAACGGATATTACCCGAAGTGAAACCTTATCATAGAAGTATTAACAAAAGGGTAATATAAGGTCATGATAAAACCATATATGGAAATATATATAATAATATTATTATGTAAAATATTTATAATAAACATAAATTTATTGTATAGGAAAATTGTATGATTACGAAGATATTTGAGACATAGGGAAAGGGAATTTCATCTCACTATTTATTTCCTTGAGACACATGCATTATTCACCACTCGTTACTTTTGTGTGGTGTGTATACTACCCATGGATGAAATATATTATTATTTCACTAAAATATATTGGAATTTAAATATCCATTTTATGTTATTTATATCATGGGTTTTATGTTTCAAATTTTACCAAATTGGTAAAGTAATATCATCATAATTTCCCGTCCTTGAGAGACATGTCATGTTATAATCCTATGTTTTTCCATGAGGTGTATATAATACCTTTGAAATTTTATATCATGAATCATATTATTTTAATAATATTTTTAGTTACTTGTAATTTAATTTTCTAAAATTTTGAGTATTGATCAAATTTACCAAGTGGTAAGAGTTTATTGAAATAATCTCATCACTTTTTGAGATTGTTTATGTTTTTTCATCGTTTGATGAAATATTATGATCCATATCTCAACAACACTAATGGATTTTCATATCTTCTAGTTATTCATGTTTTATACATGTATTGGTACCATGTTTCAAATATTTGGTACATATTATAGTTAAGAATGTGTTTTTAAGAAAGTCTCACATTACCCTCTCTTTGGTCAAAAGTATATGTTCCTTTAAAATAATATTTTCTAAAAAGGGTTCCCAGGAATATTATACCATTTTCATAAAATATTTAAAACATATTTTTATCCTTTTTGTATTTTACAAATCTTTTCAGTGGAATCTTCTTGTCTCTTTCTAAATAAGGTATTTGTCTAACTTTTTTACCATGTAAAAGGAATGTTCTTTTTACCTCATACGACATGTATGGACGTACCGACCATAAATTATATTATGAATTATTTTCATTTATAGACGGTTAATTTTTAAGAAAAAAATTTAAATATATATTTTCAATGAAATGGTATTTAGAAGGATTTCAAGCATCTTTTAATCATTCTAAGGAAAATGGTTTCCAAAAGGTCTTATGTTTTAAATAGACTTTTTCTATAATGAAAGTGTATTTTCCTCAAGAAATGTTTTCAAAATTTGCTTCCATGTTATTTCACATCTAAGATAACATCCATTGATGTTAATAATTCCCTTATAAGAAGTTACCCAAAGGTACCATTAATGTTATTTCTTGAATGGTTTGTGTTTTAAGGGAATGATTATTATGAGACCCATTTCAGTACAATGGTTTTTATGCTTTTGAAACCATATTGTTTTCATGGGTTAGTATTTCATGAAGTGATTACTAAACCTATCTATTTTTTAGGCTATGATATGATAAATTTTAATGATACCCATTTCATTTTTAGGTTAATTATTATATGTCTATAAAAAATATCTCTTTTTATGGGTCATGATAGGATGAATGCATTATTATATTGTGGAACATGTATAAATGATTTTATTATTATATATGTTCTACCTTTATATCCCTCCAATTAACTAGGTAATTATAAGTTCTATATGAGCTCAAAAGGAACATGGGTTGTAGACCAAGATTGAAAACAAGATGGTGCATAGGTTTTAATGAAGCCCGGAAATAAAGAAGGTACTTATGGTATATCCCAAGCCCAAAAACAAGAAGGTGCATGGGTTGTATCCCAAGAATGAAACCAAGAGGGTTCATAAGATATATTCTAAGCACTAAAACAAGAAGGTACACGAGTTGTATCCCAATCCCAAAAACAAAAAAGTATATGATTTTTAGTCCAAACATTAAATTCAGAGGGTACACATGTTGTTATCCCAAGACTAAAATAGGTACACAGGACATATCCCAAACCTAATATGTTATAAATATCTTAGTAGGTATCCTTGAAATAATATTTTATCTTGTTATATGCATGTGAAAAATTATATGTCTTATTCCTCAATTATTATTTCATTGCTTGTGATTATTATTTTCTTATGATTCATGTCTTATGAAATACCTAGATTTATCCCAGAACTCATGTTTATGATCGTTGATATGTATGGTATAATCCTTAATTATTAGGATCATGTTCCAGACCACTTTTCATTTTATTCTGACGCATTTCCTTTATTTACCCTTACAAAGCATATGATCTCACCAATTTCTTTTTCCTCCTTTGCCCGGGTAATGAATAATGTTTTTGGATAGAAGAGCTAATGGTGGAGATATTTATGGGAGATGTTAAAGATATTTCACTAGTATAGATGATTTTGTTTCGATGTTTCCAAAGACATTAAACTTTTACATTCCATAGGCTTGTATTTTTGTAATGTTCTGAAAATTCATCTAAAATGATGGAATATCCATGTATATTAAGAATGGGTTGTTATAGATGTCATCATCATACACTAAGAAATATGAAGAGAGGTTGTGAGATAAGGATTATATTATAAAAAACAAGTGCATAGAGTAAGAGTAGAAGCACGAGAAAAAAATCATATTTATAAGTAGATGTTAGAGTACATGTGATGACTTGTTCATGGTTTTTTACATAGAGTTTCTGCTCCCTAATCCTTCAGTTGGTCAACCTCCCCCTAATACTAGATAATCCACATTTCATTTAGTTATTTTAATCTATTTTACATTAATAGATATATTATGTTTGAAATGGGATAATTATATTATTCATGTTTTTTTATCAAATTTGTTTTTTATCTTTCTAAATTTTTTATACATTTATTTGAATTTTTTCAATATTTGATTATTTATTATGGATTAAAAATACATCTAATTTAATTTTTCGACATTTTTATGATTATATTTTTAAATGAAACAAATTTAAATCATAAATATTTATCTGGACGAATCATCACTAATACTATTATTTACGGTGTCATTTTCCATGATGGGTTTTTTACATTGGACTCCCATCACATATGACTTTATATATGGGAACCCATCATGAAAAAACTCATCATAAAAACCAAAAATCTAGTTGTGGGACTGAATATACAAACTCTAATATCAAAATGTGACACTTTAGACTCTAACATGAACGCAACACACTTTTTCCCCATCAATAGTGATAGAAAAACAACCAATAATACATAACTAGATACCCTGCCAAAAAACGTGATGACTACATGCCCACTTATTTGATCATGTAGGGTATGATTAAAAGTATTGTAATATACCACCATGAATCCATTTCATATATTTTATAATATTAAAAAGAATTCTAGTTGAAAAAAAAGTAATGAGAAAATAGGTTTTCATTTAGATTTCATGGTTTAAAAACACACAAAAAAGGAATATACATATTTAAAAATGATCACTTTTAAAACCAAATTTAAATCTCTATTTTTTCAATGGTTCTTTATTTTGGAAAACAATCCATTCCATTATATTAAAAAATCATACACATCTAGTATAAACAATATGTTAAGATAAATTCACAAAAGAAAATAATTCGTAGGAATGATATAAATTTATAATAATAATGAAACTTGGAATGTTCTATAAAAACAATTATTAATTATAAATAACCAATACATCAACAAAATGACAGATAAAGAGGAAATAAAATAACATTCCAAATAATTTATAATTAAATAATGACATAATATACCTATAATGTGGAAACACCTTAAGGTATAATGACACAATACTCTATGAACATTGGTGGAACCCCTAATAATTATTTCATATGGTTTTATGCTCGTCACCTGAATCGATCTCAACTATCAACATTTGGGACACATACCTTAGCTATAGAAATCACAACTAGGGTTCACATACTATGGAAAAAACTAAATTTTAAAATCATTTGTCCTTGAATTTATAACTTAGTTTACTAGGGTTACTCGAGAAATGAATAAATTAGGTGGGACATTATCATACCAATGTTAATCACATGACATGAACAAATACCAAAGGCTGATACCATAATCACATCCTTCCCACCTACAACCTCTCCCATAAAAATAGCACCAACCCATAATCCTGAGCGTGAATCATAGTTCAAACATCCATCACATGTATGTACAAACAATCATCAATAAAAACAAAATGGATCAATAATGGTATAACCAATAAACCAATAAAAAATAATATCATAATGTTCCAAATGGAACCTTTACTTTCTATATATACACTTTAGATTTTTGAAATTCATTTTCAAAACCATTTGGGAACTGAATATAAATCCATGGGAAATCACACTTAAGAAAAAATCCCAAATCAAAATCAATTCTAAGAAAAAGGTATTTCATTTTATAGAATAAAAAAATACATAAAAACATGTAAAACATTTAAACTCAAAAGGCACAAAAATTTATAAAATATATTTGATCCGTAGGCACCATGAAAAATTATATTTCTCAATAACACTGGTATTTAAAATTTTATCATGAACATAGAGTTAATAATATTCCTATTGATAATGAAGTTCCATTGAACTAAGAATTTCAATTAATTTTTCAAAGGAAAACTGAAAAAACATTGACTTTTTTAAAAATAAAATTATATAAATCATATACTGAATAAATATTGATCCAAATCATCGGTAAAACATCAAGAACCCAAGGAACTCTCAAATAAAAATACAAAGAATATAAAAACCTACCTCAAGTGGAAAAAACACGTTTCATTTGATGAAAACCAGGAAAAAAATATCTCAATAAATGGCTTACAACCCTTAGAAACAAAAATAAAGAAACTAGAAAACCCCTATACAAAAAAATCCCAAAATCATGGCCACTAGGGTTTGAGATAAATGGGGAAAAGGAATGAAACCAAACAAGGGAATAAGGAGGGTCTATTTACATTCAATATGTAGAAAAAACAACTAGAAATCACACTTAACTCACTTTGGAAATGCTTAAACGATGAAAAAAAGACATTGGGAGTCACCGAATTCGGTTGGTTTATGTGGGGAAATATTGCGGGTGAATCATTAAAAACTGTAAGAAAGTCAAAAACATCCTAAAAAACAGGGAAATTTTCATAGCTTTTCAAAGCGTGAAATAACCGTATGATATCCATTATCCCCAACTATAGATTTTACTTGGTTTCAACTGCACAATTTCTCAAACCTTGATCATAATCATATAGCCCTTGAAAAATTTCAAAAATATCAAGGCGTCACCCCGTAACACTGCAAAACTCATGGGGCTCAATCAAGGATAAAATATAATCAAACATGTTACATCATAGTGTCACAAAGTTAATTATAAAATTAATATAAAAGGAACACTTTGTTGGTTTGGTGAATCATTATATATTCTTTAGTTATATTCATTACACATGTCAATTATTCATCATATTCTTGTTAATTATTCATCAAATATAAAAAAGCCAATGTTAAGCATATACTCAACCATCGCATCATTTGTTATCAAAAAATCAAGTGGTATCAATTTGTTGGCATAAAAAAATTTAAAAATTTAATTGTTTGTTAATCAATTTTGTATTTATATATTAGTTTTTCATTTTGGTTTTCATTATTTAATTTGAAATTCAACATAAATTCTTTGATAACAATCTTTAAAAAAAAATTCTGACCACATGGAGATAGAATACATATATGGAACATAGTTTTTGTAGACATATTACATATATCTTTCCAATAAAATCTATAATTCCATACGATGTGGTGGCCATGTAGTCAACATATGAAATGTTATATCAATACACTATGTGGTTAAATAAATAATTCACATGCATTACATAAATAATCAATACACACATGGTGTATAATTTATAAAAACATGGTGTATAATTAATTAATAAAAATTTGGTGTATAATTAAAAAACTTGTGGTGTATAATTAATTAATACACATACAATAAATAATTAATATACATAGGTTGTGTAATCAATGAAAAATAGTTCTGTTATTAATTTATAAACACATGGTATACAATTAGTACACAAGTTTTTTATAATAAATTAATGCACATGTGTTGTTTAATTAATACACATGTGCTCTGGTACTTGTTAAGCCAAAGTAAATGCCATGTCAAGTTATATAACTAATTAAATTTTCATAAAAATAGTATTAATTATTCAATTTTAAATAAATAAAATATGTTCTATGCACCTTAAATTGACTGTACGTGTTGTGTGAAAACAATTATTTAATATAAAAATATTAATTAATATCCATATTAAATTTGTTACAACATGTTATGTATGGTTATCATTACACTATGTGTACTCTATGTGTGTTTATTGAAAAACATGCCACAAAAATGTACATGTTTTAATGTTTTATTAATTGATATTACACACTATTTGATATTGTGACACACCATTAATGGTACTTGTCATGTGAGTGCATAGTACACAATGATCACCATGTTAGGTAGTTTAGATGTATGCACTAAATGATCCCTCAAAGTACACACTATATACCTAATTAATATTAAAAAAAAATTATTTAATTTTTAAAAAATTACAATGGATGAGATTATTCATCATTTTTTGGATGAACATAATATAAATGAATTAATTAATTAATTATATAACAGATTTTTTAATTCTGTTAATTTATCCAGATAAATAATGACATAAATAAATGTCATACCATTGTTTTAAATGCATAATCATTGAATGTAATTGATATATCACGACCTTTATTATTCAATTCATGTTTCATATTTCTATTTTATTTAATATTAGTCCATCATTTGTGATAATATTTTTTAAATAAATTATGATGTCCCACATTCCATGCCAATAACATTTTTTAAATATGCATATGTGTACATTTTTTATTTTTTGAAACCCTTAGAACCATTTTTATGGTTCCCATAACATATGTTTGAGAAATAATATGTGAAGTATTTAGCTCCAAGGAGAGGCTGCCACTCAAAACATAAGCCTTGATGAAACCTAATGATAAGATACTAAGTTTCATGGTGGAATATTGCAACTCAATAAATGTCTAACTCAATGGAGTTTTTTCCCTAGGGCCATCGGTTGACATGAAGCCTTCTTGAAGAATCAACTATAATAAAGCTAATGATTAAGTCAAAAAAATCATATTTTATGTTTTTCTATTTATGTTATGTATGTTTATATGCTATTAAATGTGATAACATAAAATTAATATGATAAAATACATGAAGTATTATGTAAAATATATGTATTATACATAAATATCATATTAAAAAATAGTTAATTAATTATGAAAAATTCATATATTATTTAAAATTCATGAATATGATAAAATAACATATGTATTTATAAAAAATCTATTAAATAAATATTAACTCAAACAAATATTTCATAATCTATGTTTAAATGGACCCATATTCAATGTATCAATCATTCCATTATATGGGTAATTGTAAACTATTTACAATTATGACAAAGGAAATTGACCGACATAACGAAACTCGTGTTGAATTTAAAAATCATGCAGTATTCAGTTGAAATTTAGAGCTGAGTAATGAGAAAATACAAATCATGATTTCACAATTGTGAATTCTACTCAATAAATAAAGTATATTGAAGAAAGAATTCAGAAACAATGCCTACATAAATACAATTCTATGATTTCCATGGCTGTAGTATGAGTTTTGAGAAAGTAAATGTAGATCTATGTGACTAAAAATTCTACTTGACATGAAATTATAAGTCTAATGATGGGTTATATTGGACCTACTAAGCTTATGGTAAATTGATAAGATAATTAAATTTATTTCATTTAAAAAAAATTAATCATGAAAAAGAAATAAAACATTTATTATATTGTTGAATAAAATAGAAAGTACATCAACTAAGATATCCTTGTTGCCTATACTGGAGAAATAAAATATCTTATCTGAAAATAACTACTTGGATTGCTATTAGATATTTCTCATTATACAATGTCCTTAATGGAAATTTTATATACTAGAGTCTCGTTTTTATTTCACTTACATTGGATGTGTGGGAGGATGAGCTATCCATCTACCTAAAAAACATCAATAGAGCATTAGATGTCCTATGTTAGATTTTATCATCCATGTCTAGTGAACTCAAAAAGATGCATGAAAATGAGGATGCATGTATCATACTCATGATTCTCCTAGATATTTTCTAGTTTAGAGTGACATAAGAGTAGTATAATATTTAGATTACACACTTTATATATGGACCAACCATAGTAAAAATGATTGGTTACATTGAGAATCTAAACACTCTTAGGTTTAAATTGCATCATAAATCATTCATAGATCTCATACTTCCTTCACTACCTTAGATCTTCTCCAACTTTAAGATGATTTTTAATATACAGAACATTGTTAAGTATCTCCAATGTCCCATTACACAATGTTTTCCATGTCAATAAGTATATGAGTATAAAAAATCCTTTTGTACTTACAGTTAAAAATAAAAAGGAAAAACTGAAAGGACCTAAGACAAACTTTATGTCAAAAGAAAATCAATAATTCACCTGGCTACGATATGTACAAACAAAGGAAAGGAAAAAGAAGTGTTGTTTATTTTTTATCACATTTTAATAAATGACACTATATGAAAAATAAAATTAATTGATGAATTAATCAGTTATATATACTATTTGAATATTCCTATTTATAAATAATACTTTTATTTTAATAATTAGGAAATAAAATATGATAGTATTTTTTGTATGTATTTAAATACAATATCCATGAAAGTATATAAATATCCCAAGAAGTAAGATGGATTCTCAAATGATATGAATATGGGTGATTTATAGATCAATATAAAAAAGTGAATGACTTCAATATTTCCCAATACATTCATGTTAAATAATTAATTTTTATTGATTATTAATAAAACATTTTCATCAATGTTTAATTATAAAAAAATGAAAAAAAATCGTATATAGAATAGATTTCATTATGGTATTTTATACTCAATGAAAAGTTTAATAATTATTTACCCACATATATTATAAATTTTCAATAAATAATGAATATAAATATAAGACATAAAATACCACATAGTATTAAGATAATTCATTTCCATGTGAAACATATAGTATTTAACAACTATATATCCATAAGTGTGTTTTAATCTCCATTAGTCGAGGATTCTAGGTATACAGACAAACTCACTATCAGATTTTCGAAAGAGAAACATGTATATATAATGGTTCTCTATAAAGCTAATAGAATATGTTCTACAATCCATCATCAATTATTCTAGAGGATTATCAATTCAATATGTTCATATACATAATGAGATTACATTAAGATATTTTAAGAATCCATGGTGAAGAAATGAGTACACTTGGTAAAGGATATAGAAACTTTCATGGGTCCTTATCAGAGAATATAATAAAAAATTATGTATATATCATCAATATGATGAGTAAATATAACCCGAATCATATATTTCCCTATAGAATAATTTATATATAATAGTAAAAATATATCATTGAAACTTCTTGTATACAATGAAAAAAATTCATAATTTTTTACGAGACATGTTCTAAAAAATACAAAACACATTTTCCAATTATATTAACTAATGGATATAATATTAAATATAGTCTGAAAATGAGTCTACCAGTAAATATTCTATAATTTAATGATGACCATTTCTTAAAATATGTATTTTGTTACAGATAAACATCAATTAAATACTAAGGGAATATCAGTTAATTATTTTATAGCCACTACAGATATTGACATCTATTATTATTAAATACTTATAATAATTTTATAAAATGGAGGCACGTATTATTTTGAGATAGTGGGAGAAAACAAGGCATTGATAAATTATGGGCTCCAGATGCACAAACTTAGTATATGAACATATAATTCACAATGCTCGTTGGGTGGATTTTTTCTAATAGTAACAGACTATATTTGTATTTAAAACCAATTCAATGGTTTTATATTTTCCCAGGTTGATGACATGTATGAATGAATTTTATAACAGAATATCGTTACAAAAATTCAAGGAATCAATATTTTGGATGTTTGTAGATATGATAAAGTTGGTAAATATTCAAGAGAAACTATACATTTAAATTATGTCTAGGTAATAGTTCATGGTAATAAAATTACACCAATAATTATTCTAAAATTAATTTTAATTCTACTTTCCATTGATACATTCTCGGACCTTTTTATTAGGTGGTTAAATTTCATGGAAATTTTCCTTAATGGATACCTTATGGAACATTTCTATAAAAATTAACCAAATTGTTTAGTGACTCCAATGAATTCCAAAAAGATATGAAGCATACACATATACATTTATAGATTAAATAAATAATAGTGATAATAGAATATTCATTTGGAATAATATAGTTCCACATGTTTATAATAGGTTAGTGGGTGTACTACTATCTTCCAAGATTTATATTTTAGTAAAATATTAAAATAGAAAGTCACTATTATAAGATTTCTATGACTAAACAAAATAATTTCTCCAAGAATTACTTTTAATAGAAACTAAATTCTAGCATAATGGTTTCAAAAAATGTAGTCCAATAGTGTCACTTAATCTATCCTAAAGTCATAACATGAAAATATAGAACAATACCTCACAGAATTGTGGCCCATGTCACATGTAATGTAATATCTCTTTCAAATGAGGATATAATAAATATAATTTAACAAGTATTAGTGATACGAATATATCTAATTTTACATAATATATATTGATGTTTTTATTAAGTATCCTTGTTTTAAGGATTGAAAATATCATACATATCTAGAAGACATCATATATTTTTAGCTAGAATTACTTGAAAGTACTTGAGAAAGTAAAACTAAATGTGGTCTTGTTAAAAGTAGGAATGATAATACAAGTGTTAATAGGGTTATATAATTTTTTTCCATTTAGATCATTTCAATCTAGGATTTTAGTAAGGCTAGGATAATATGAAAGACAAAATTATTACATCTTGTGGTTACAAAATCTATAATAACCGAGTACATTGTGGATTCTGATGCAATTTAAGAAGAGATTTTTCAATCATTTTTCTAATTTTAGCATATAAAAAAATTATGATTATTACCATTATTATAATAATATTTTACTATGGTACTACCCATTATTTAAGTTTTATGATAAGTACAAAAAAGTGGATACTTGTGGATATTACTACTTTGGATACTTTCTCTAGTAAGTGATGCATATTAAGTATATTATTTACTAAGACATGTTGAAATTCTAAACATAATTGTAAAATGTGATAATACCAGCAAATATAACCATACACGGTCAAATAATGTTTAAAATTTGTGAATTAACTAGTCATTAGTAGCCATATCTAGTGAATGTGGTAGTATGTTGGAATTTTTTCCCAAGAACAAACTACTTTGTACGTGGATTATATATATATATGTAGAATTTTTAAAATTAAGGAAATAACTTATAACATGTTTATTTTTCTTTTGTGTTCCTTTAATTTGAAAATGATCCAGAATATATTTCAAATTAAAAATGACCTATAATTTCCATGTTTTAATGAGAACCATGAAGTTCTATGATGATATTACTAAACTGATGTCTTATGATCATGATGCAATTCTATGACTAGACAAATAGTATATTGATTGTTAAGTGAATGCACACATAATTGGATGAGAATCTATCTCATGATGTTCACTCATTATAATTAAAAAAAGAGATTATGATGAAAAAATATCCAATAGAAATCCAACATTTATACATGTAATTGGATATTCCTATCTTCAAATGTGTGTAATGATATTTAGAGATAAAATTATTATTAATGTATATAATAATTCGTGTACATTAATGTATTACCCAAAACCCTAACAATATATGCTCACATCGATATATGATACCATGGTTGTTTAATAAGTGATATTTATCAATGAATTGGGCAATATAGGATTTTATACTTTATTTAAAGATGTTGATATCTCAACTCTTTTATTAAAAAGAAACTATTGGACTAAATTCAGGGCCACAATGAATTGATTATTTCATTTCAGATAGTCAAATAAATAGAAATTCAATAAATTTTTTGATGACAGATATATGAAAACTTCTTAATTATGTGATATCAAGAAAAAGGTATAATATTACAAAATGAGCATTTATATGTGGTCATTTTCATTTTGATATTAACTTCTACATATATGGGAGCTTTTTTAGGTTGATAGATATTAATATTGTACCTTGGGAAAACCCACCTAATTACACTAAGGAAGAGTCCTAAAGGGTCACAAAAAATATATCTATTGATCTTAGTAAAATTATTTATTAATTTAACAATATAAATAAATTTTATACTTTTAAATAAGGAATAATATATATTCTTGATTTATTGACTGGTTATATTATATGACTATTTTTATATATAATCTAAATAATAAATATTTACTTATTTTTAAAAAACATCAAATAGAATTTTTAATTATCACTTGTTTTATTTGAATTGAAATAAATAATGTGAAATAAATATTTATTAATTGACATGGATATTAAAATAAATAAATATTTATAATACAATGAATATAATACTTATCAATTTATCATATGAATAATATTTTCTATTTGATGTTTGGTAAATTTTTAATAGGAAACTTGCACTAGGGTCTAGATCGAAGGATATATTACTATCATATAAATAGATATTTATTTTTTTAATGAATGCAATTATTTTATCTATGAGGTATCCTCACATCAAATACATATTATTATTATTATTATTATTATTATTATTGTTATTATTATTATTATTATTATATGTGGGGTTATCTAAATTTTTTGATAATAATTAAGGGCATATGTTCAATTATTTATTCTAATTCCTAGATTTATTTATACCCTTTTATATCTTTTCTAGGGAAACATTATTCGTAATTAACCCTCTATAGATAATTTTCTCTACATGAAGAACATCTTCCGAGCTTCTCTCAACATTGATAAAATTATTCCACCTCATTCTCCCCTCTCAAGTACAAGAGAATAAGATAAAGAAAATTCTCAAACATGAGGGATCATATTCTAAAAAATAAAAACAATGCAATATTATTAGATGGTTTTTACTATCACTGAGAATTCTATATACATCATTTGGATATCTAGGAGTATGTGTTTATCACCACGATGGGAATTTTATCTTGGATCCTATCAATGAAACGAAGTTGTAACCCTGATGATGTTCAATATATCATCATATACAATGAAAAAACTCAAGATTGAGGTATTTTATTATTGTTAAATTAAATAAAATTTAACGTGAAAGATCAACTCAATTGGTTTTGAGACAATTTATCAATTATTTAGTTATATTCAATGAATTTTTTGATTTTGAATTTTTTTTCTCAAGATTATTCAATGAATCCAAAAAATCAGTATTATAAATGGGCTTAAATGATGATTACATAACACCCAGAACCGTCACTCAATGTGTATACAACCACTATCTCCGTGAATATATATAAGGAAGCACTTCGCCCTAGGATTCACCCACCATTACCTAAGTGTATAACAATAATAAATATACACACCACTCTAGACACTAATTTCCATGTTAATTGTCAATTCAAGTAGGGTGAGTGAAAATATATTTTGATTGTATGAAATGAAATGTGGGAAAGATAAGTGTCTGGATTAATCACTCACCCACAACTCCTCAATCACCCAAGGCCTCATGATATCGATCATAAAAAAGGAATCGAAAAAATGGGTAGACTCTAAAATCATATGATTTCATAAAATTAGTGATATTTGGGTAATATATTCACCATCATGAATATTAAATAAATATCAAATGAAGAAAACAAATAGGATGATGAAATTTTGAGGAAATAAACAGTTCAATTGATATTTTATAATAAATTAAAAACAAAAACAATAGTGATGCCTAAAATCATAAAATCTAAGAATACGTTTCAAAAAGAAAAAACTAACATTATTATTTATAAAATTGGGACAAATCCAATGTAAATGATAATATTGTTTTAAATAGGTAGTTGGGACATTGGGTTGTGTATGGGAATTGTCTTCCATATATGTAGTACACATGAATAGATTTTTCCATATGGAATAGTTTTTCTAATTATGTTGTATCTTCTATTTTAATTCATAATTGCATAAAATATCCTTCATGACCATGTTTCTTTATTCTCCATTGAATTAATTCATATATCTAAAGAAATATATATAAATATCTTCTCTTATCCATATATCCTATGATACATACTAATTCATGAATGCTTTGAGTGAAATTTTTCAATGTACAAAACCTTATATATCCTCCATTAGATTTTACATATATGATATGTTCCATCCTCATCGAAAATTATAAAATGCTTCATTTCAAAAAAGTAATATTATATATCAAAATGGTTCCTTAAAAATCCTTATCTGTCAATTTTTTCATCCTCCCAAAAATGGAAAAATATTACTTCACCCAGGTCATGAGGGAACTCATACGTATCTGTGTTGTCCATGCATAAATTATTTTCCTTTTTCTATTATAATCAATTCCCTCCCAGGTAAAAAATATATTATGGACCAATTGAGGTAATCTTATGTATCCTTTGATAGATTTCCTATATTCCAAACTTTAGTTCATCTGATATTACATATAATACACAATTCACTTATGTATGGGATGACCAATTTGTATGATTTTTCACATTCTTTCTAGATACCTCTATAATCGTGATCTATTCAACTTCTAAAATTATCCTTCACAAATATTTATCTTATAGAGAATTATATAGTTAATAAAATATTAATTGACCTTATATGATAGAAATATTTCATACTTAATGAATATATTTTTCTCAAAATCATTAACAATATTCTAGAATATGCTTCATCTGACCTTTTTATTTCATGAATAAATTCATCCTTTTAAAAAACTCAACTTCTATAAAATATTACTTAATCATAAAAATTAACTAGAATAATTGATTTCCCATGTAAATTAAAGTACAAATTATTAAATAAATTAATTGAAATTATGAATTTATACCTTTTCATATTAAACCTCTAATTACACCTATTAACTAAATATGTGACTATTTTTCCTTAATTATGAATGTCATGGGAATTAATTGATTAATATAAAAATTAAAAAAAAAATTGTGCTCTATCACATGGTCTAGATGGTAAATTATGTGAGATTTGGGTGTGATGTGAAAGTGTAAAGGCTAGTGGGTTGTGCTTCTTGTTATTATTGTCCCAAAGTATGGTATTTGGAATTTTATATCAATATTTATCATGGTAATTTTTTTATAGTGGGATACCACCAATATTTATTATCATGGGGAATTAGGAGTTTGGAGATATGGTTCCATATAGGCTTGCCTTAAATAAGGCCTTTGAAACAAAAGGAGATCATGGGTTTAATGGAGGGGTGTATTAGTTCCTCCAGGGATGTTATTGGATGCGAGGGTCAGGCCAATCCTAGTGTTAGTTATATAGAGCATTGATGAAGGATCTCATGGTGTTGAAACATTCAGGGAAAACCTAGAATATGCATTCTACTCACAATATTATTCTTCGTTCCAAGGAGTGTTTTGACTCTAGGTAGAGGATTAATAGTTTGAGTAAAAATGATCTTTGAAAAAATGGAGATGTCCCTAGGATGTATGGTAGAGATACCTATGTGTTTACTTATAGGACTAAAAACACTATTGTGATATATAGGTATAGATAGGCATGCCTAAGGGGACAACATGGAATGATATTAAGGTAGTGTTCGTCCACTAGGAATATATTTTGAGGATGGTTTATCCTGACTACAATAAGATAATTTAGTTATAGACTATGTGCCATGGTTTTCATATTTTCTATAGAGAGTTTTAATGCAATATTAATATGATATATCCATTTTTTTATGATTCAATGATAGAGTGTATAATTTTTTAGGATGTATGTAAATATGATTAGGTTGACCCCATCTTTTGGAGGTGGTGAAATAAGTTCTGATAGCAATGAAGAACTAGGAATATGGTGGTATATTGAGTTATAAAATTACATTAGGAGAGAAAACTAGTGGAGCTTCAGGAAGTCATATGTGGGGATATTATGAGACCTATTAGGGAAGCTATATCAGATTCACATTGATTATACCATAGAGTGGGTCATCATTAAGGTGTTTCCTGTATATGTAGAAAAGACATTTTCTAGCCCAATATGATCAATATCCAAAGTAATATCATGATTATGGAAAATTGAGACCTATAGAGTACTTTTTAGTGTTTTACATAGTCATTTTGTAGGTTTTAAATCAGGTCAGACTTTGTTTTCAATCATATGGATGAGGGTAGTAATTGAAGATGATAGTTGGGAATCATCTATGTAAGTTGGTTGAGACTAGAGATGGAGAATCATCGATGCAGGTATAGTTTGATAGTGACAATTAATATATTTGGAGGATAGGTATTGTAGATTCAAGATTTGGGTTAGCTCTATGTGATTGAGATAATTTATTTAGTGTGGGATAAAGCTCCCTTGGTAAGCATATCTATGTCTTGAGTGTATTGGTTTTTATTTTTCATGATGTGTATGTATGCATAATGAACATATATGATAAATGGATCAAATAGGTACTAATTTAGGAATGGTAATTGAATATGATGTGGGATAATTTTGGGGTACATTAGATATAGATATGATGCTAGATCATATTGGGATTTGGTATGATGGACATAAAGTATGATACATGACTATAGTGGGAATCAGGTATTATACAACATGATAGTGGGCCTTGGGTATAGTGATAGCTGATAATGAGCATCATTATAATATAAGATGATGATGTATAATGGATATAATGTGTTCATTCCATGATTATGGATGATAAATATATTATCATCATATCATCTATTTTAGTTTTAAAGTGACTTGGTTTTTGATTCAAATGATGGTGAGTACCCATAAATGCAATATATCAGTTTAAACATGTTAGTCATCATATTTGAGATAAAATAGTTGTTATCGACATCATATCATTATTTTAATAATGTAAAGAGTGGTATGTTCATGTTTTAGTATGGGATGGTTAGTGTGTCGCCTATTATATCTCATCGGTGAGAT
Source organism: Viscum album (assembly GCA_963277665.1). Lineage (NCBI taxonomy): Eukaryota > Viridiplantae > Streptophyta > Magnoliopsida > Santalales > Viscaceae > Viscum > Viscum album. The sequence continues at coordinate 572,634,147 of OY728121.1, read as the reverse complement.
ATCATATACTGGGGATGTTGTAATGGACCTTATATTTACGAGTGGTAATTTGTGCTAGATCATAGAATGACCATTTATCATTAGACCCTATCATGGTTTCAGGGGTGTTAGTGTAAGTAAAAATGGTGTTCAGAAGTTTTCTCAAGCTTGTGGGTGGAAGCCTAATGTTGGATGAATACCATTTTGTAACAAAGGAGTTCATTGAATGGGGATGCAGCTACATGAGGAAAGAATTATTGGGATAGATGAATGACATGGTGTATGTATAGAGTTCAACATTGTAAAAGTTGCACTAAATTTTTATGGATGATCTTGGATCACTCATTAATAAAGGGGAACCATTGCATGATGGATGGTATGATTTCAAGATATATTCTAAAAATTTTCATGTCCTCATGAGTAATTATCTTCATGTATATGCATCCTGATTCATAAATATACACTTACATGAGTGTTTTACTCATATGTAGTGGTACGAAACTAATCCAAACAAATAATGTATTGGAAACCTTGTGATTCTTAAGGGTTAACATTGGGTTGACATTGGATTACTAATAGATGATACAAAAGGGTTTGTATGTAGTGATTTCATTTTGATGTTGAATGTGGTTTTTTATAATATATATGGGTTTTGTTGGTGATACCAATGTTTTATAAACGTTGTGAAAATTGAGTGTCATTGTTAGGGGTTTAAAAAATCACATGATCTAGTTGGGTTATGATATGATTGTCTAGAGGGGAAATCATGTCATGATGGAATGTCCATAATCAAATGTACATTTGACTATATTTTCAAATGATTAATTAATATGTTAAATTAAATTTAAAAGGAAGGGTTTCCATTTCATACATCAAAATTGTGGTTACACCATGATTTTATCTTCTCTCTCATTATTCTTCACTCGTAGGATATCTTCATCGACTGTTGTATGATTTTCATATTTTTCCTTATACAAATTAGTCATTTGTAAGGATATCTAACCATGAGTGGATAATATTGGTTTCTATCGCTATTTCATTATTTTCTATATCATGTGACCAAAATTTACAATTTTTCAATAATAGAATTTCTTTATATTAGATTTGGATCACCTAGGGTTTCTTGGTGAGTCGAGTCTAGCTAAATCCATTTTCATGGTTTCTAATTATTTATCATGTTATATGTGTGATATGTGTTGTTTGATTACTGGATGAGGGAAGTTTTATGTGTCGGATAATGAAATGGAACACATTGTAATTTCAATTAAATGAAAGTGATACCAAGGGGTAGTATTTTGTAGGAAATTATTGATTTTACCTAGTATGACATGACATGACTGGTTCTGTATCATTAGGGTTTGATGGACATGATGTCATTTTTTGGAGATAAATTGTATGGGGAGGTGGTTATTGATGTGGTTCATTGATAACATGATGTGTGGAAGTCTTGTGACTAAGGGTGATGTTGATCATAGAAAATGGGGTGGTGTGATTCACCATTGTAATGCATATGGGGTTTGCCACTGAAATAGGTGAAAAAATAGGTTCATTAATTTTTGGATATAGGTTATTAATTATTTATTCTCACCATAGGGTAGATAATTTTTGGTATTTATACAAAGACAACTTTTATTAGGTAGTGGTCTTGACCATTAGTACTGGAGGTATCCTCTATAGAATGAGTGGATTATGGTTGATGGTGTTGACTATCATTATAAAGGATTGATACAACATCGGCTGCAATGAGATATTGGAAATGATAGAGATCAATTGATGGGAAAATAAATCTCATTATATAGATGATATATGTTGGGCCCAATAAACCGAACATGGAAAATGATTAGTGTCATCATTCTTTGTGATTCTTCATGCCATTGATCCGACAATTGGAAAATTTTCTAGATGGCTATGACACATTTGATATGATTTATGGACTTTTCATTAGGTGTGGAAGATCACATTGGATGGTTATATTAGTTATTGTTGTCATGTAACATCATGAGGTATGGGATTGGATAGAAAGCTAAGGGGACTTTTGGAATCATTGATTGTGGATACATAGTTCCACTCTTAAGATTTTTGAATTAGGTAAAGGTTCACTATTGGATAGTCCATCATGAGTATAGAATGTAATATAGAAGGAGTTGGTTATTTTGTATTTCTTATATAATAAACATGTATAAGCATGGATATTATTTAGGGAAACAATTACTGATTGACTATTGATTTATTATTAATCACACCATACATAGCCCCTCTGGGATGATTTCTTAATTAATGGTTCATGGAATAGGTGACAGTAATGATTTATAATTAGGGGAATAGTATAAGTGGAGGTATAGATGGTGCATGGAATACAATTTTTGGTTTTATTGATTGGTTAGGTCATTCCTTGAGAATAGACTGGCATATTATTTTGGACACTTTCATGAATGTGTATAAGTGATTATCCTGTTGAAAATCTATTTGGTTTTGCTATGAAATACATGATTTGGTAGATTTATAATTATCTTATCATAAGTACCCATTGGATTTCTATTTCATTTTTTTAGTGTTTTCCGCTATTGTTGTGTTATAGATATTATTTATCTTTAAATGGTATAGTCTACCCAATATCACACCGTAAAACATCACTAATTTTTTATAGCCTCCACCAATTAAGAAGATATTCTTCTAGTTGTTTATTATAGATTAGCATAGTTCATAATTTTATAATAGTCTTGATGGACAAAAAATATAGGTTTTCGAAATCTACTAAAAATATCCACTATAAAATCCAATATCTCAAGGGGTTTGTTCAATAAGAATTTCATTAGAACACCATGTGATACACTATTATTTTTTCAAATTCATCTACACATGGTCCATCACTCGTAGATCCCCTCAACATACCAACAACAGTTTCAAACCAATTTCTATCAATTTTACATATTTTCTATGACATATAACTCCACAAATATAAAATGAAATTCCCATATACTTTAATCATTTTTCATAAAAAGAAATTCATTAATAATTTTCCTTTGTGAGATGAGATACACAATTTTCTGTGTACCCCAACAATATCATTTTTTTAAAAACCATAACACTTAACATGTGAACCATACTAACCATTTCACCTAGATTTATTTAGAGTACATTTTGGTTCCTAAACAACACCATGTTATTAAGATTACTAGAAAATATATAGTACTTCCTCATAATTTAATTTTTCTATTTCATTCAAGTAAACTCTATCCTATCAAAATTTAATTATCATTTAATTAATAAATTAAAATTATTGAACATTTAAAATTCATAAATTAATTTATCCAACCCAAATTATAATTGAATTTAATTTATAATAATATCCATATTTTAACACTGTATCTCACAAAATACACACATAAACGTAGAACCCAATGATATAGTGCCTCAAGAGACTTTTTTTTAAAACAATTAATGGGAAAATTTCTCTCTAATTATATTATTATGGATCTTATCCTTTTCATCTCATATGATGTACTAATTACCATAATATGGGGAATAGAAACAGAAGTAGCGGTGAGCACAAACACTTAATTATGGTTAAATAATTAACCTTTCATAAAAGTGCATAGATCATAATCTTATGAAAAACATTACCATGGGAAAATATCATGTTAATTTAAACACGAAACTATATGATTCTTCGATAATGAATGATAAAATAATATATAACTTTTTAATGATCAAAAAGATACTATGAAATGAGATTACATATAATAAAAGATAATAATTATGAGTCATGGATAATAACATAGGAATATGGAATGCCATAGATGTCCTGAATAATAATAATAATATAAAATAATAATATTGTGTATAAATATAAGAGAAATCGGGTCTATGACCAATATTGTTTAGAAATAAAACACAATAATGTCCATGAAAAACCTTGTGAACAAAGAATAATGTGATTATCTCCATTCAAAATATTAAGAAAACCCCATAATAAGATCATTTCCCTACAAAACCATGTAAAAAAGAATAATTTTATCATGTTCATATATAACCTTTTAAACAATGAAACATGTGATCACGTACATGCACAACCATATGAATAAATCATAATGTTATCGTCTCCATGAACTAACTTATAACCAAATCCTAATCTGATCATGTCCCTGCACTAACTTATGAAAAAAGTAAATTGTGATCATATTTATGAACGAAAATGTGAATAAAGAAACATGTTATCATTTCCATTAACAATCTTGTGAAAAAATAATATTGAAATAATTTCCATGAAACCCCTATGAACAAAGAAAAGCATGATTATTTCCACACAAAACCTTATTATATCATGATATATAAATCGTTAAGGAATGAATTAGAGGGACATATAGGACCCCTCCCATTAACATACGCGCATATTTCTAATATAAAATATCAATCATTCATCATATCATGAAAACTTATGGAAATAAATGATGATTTAATATCAATTTCTAGTGGTATCTCATAACCAAATATCAAAAATAGATAATTTGATACCAAAAATTCAATCTACCAAAAGGATTATTTTATAAATAAATTTATATGTGATTTATAAAATATAACACTATAGAATTTAGATCTTCTTTGAGTTAATGATGATAATATAAAATAAATATAAAATAGTCCTCATAAAATATCTATTAACATAGTTGAAAGAAAAATAAGTTATATGTCACATTCGAAAAGATAATTTCTGAGCAATTAAAAAGACTGATTTTATAGAAATTATTTTGAAAATAAACTAAATTAATTGATATTTGTAAATTTATGTTTGTCCAAAGGAAATATAGAGTGGAAGATATAATATAGGATTTGGAAATTAAAAGCCTTTTTATTATTTTTTAAATGGATTTTTCTAATCCCAGATTATAAAATGGGTGATTAAAATTAACATTGAAAATAGGAAAAGAGAGGTATAAAGATAAAAAGAAATAATACATATTTACAATTAATTATAGTTATAGAAATCATTTTATGTAATAATTTATATGTACTTTGAGGAAATATAATTATTAAAATGGATGATAATTATTTTTAACAATGATATACTTTTATGAGAAAGAAATTCATCAAGGAAGATGATAAGTATTAAAAATTTCTATTTACCCAAAGAAAAATAGAAAGTATCATATAATAAAATTATATGGTGTATGAAACTAGACATATAATATATAATATCATGGTTAATCATCATAACTCACAGAAAGTATTTTTGAGTTATCAAAACACCTTAAAACATCAATATCTATTTAATAAAAATCCCTTGAGAGATTGAACTTGAGATGGATATTTAAATTCCCTTAATTACATGAATATTTAATAAAAACATCCATAAGTATGATATATACACCACAAAATATAAATTAATTTGTGAATATGGAATATGACTCAATGAAATATAAGTGATATGAGAAACTCTTACCTTAACTCTAGAATTTTATAAAATTTATTTAACCACATATATAATAAAAACTAACTTTGTTAATTACATATTTAGTAATATTATTAATATCTATTATCCAATATATTGTTTATTTATAATCATTTATATTAAATTTATTAGTTAATTATATTTTATTTTTGTGATCAATTATTAATAATTATGTTTATTTCATGCTAGTTACGTATAGGGGAAATCGATCCTCATTAATTGATAAAAAATTAATCAATATGAGATTATTCAAGTTACTATAATATAATATAAAAAATAATTTATAATGTTCCATTTATATTCCATGAAGTTTTTACTATTGATAAATAAAGATGAAATCGATAATGAGCATGTTTCAGGTAATTAATCGATAACAATGGATAGCTTAATAATGATCATTTATTTTTGATTAATCACTTCAGAACTGAATTAATTAATTTGATTAATCCATAATATAATATATATTCATTAAATATATTTTATAACTATCCATGAAAGGTGGTGAAGAAAAATAAAACATGCCATCCATAGTGGTGGTAGTCTGCACGTACACATGGGTGGAGATTTCATTTTCCTATGTATGGGGTTATTAATTGAATTAAAAATTTATTATTAAAAAAACATAATTAAGTAATAAATATCATATTAATTAATTAATTAATTAATTAATTAGAACCAATAAAATTAGAGTGGTTATGAAATAAGAAATATGTCGGTTTAAGGAGGTGGTAGTCTGTACATACACACCGAGGATGTTTTAATATTCAAAAGAATGAGAGAAAGGTAAAAAATGAATTACATTTTGAAAAATATAAACATGTTATAAATATAATATTTATTTATTTAATAATATTTTAAGGACCATAATATTATGGTGGTTGTGAAAAATGAAACTCATCATTTCCTGGAGGTAGTGGTTTGCACGTCTGCATGAATGATATTATCATTTTTCTAAAGAAGGGGGAATGGTAGATATTGGTTATAGAATTGACATGGCCACGTTCTAGTATAATAAAAATAATTATTTCATTAAATACTATCATTAAAATATATTTTTAGTAGAAAAAGGGGGATAAAAAATTGGTGAAGTGATCGGTTCTCACGTTGAGAATTTGAACCTTATCAGGAAGGATGTCTCAGAAATGGGGTATTAATGGATTTTCCATGAATAAAGGGGATAAAAAACATTGTTAACATATCAAGGGGAAGTAAAATAGAAATTTTTATGATAAATTAATTGTTTTATAGTGTATGTAAAAAGGTGGTAGAAGACTCCTTTTATAAATAAGGGGAGGGGCATTTTTGCAATAACTTTAAATAAAAAGTCACTATTTAAGGCATATGAGACCAAAAATAGAAACTAATAGAGGTTGAATATGAAATAGGATGAGAAAATACTTCAAAATAAATTTTCATATTTTTTGAGTAATTTTTTATCCTTAGATTTAATTTTTACCATAATTTACTTTTACTCTGGTAACTCATTTTTTAACCATAATAATTATTTTATTGAGAAAAACTAAAATTGACCAAATAAAATAATGTGAATATTATTTTTTTAAATATTAATTTCATTTTATAAAATATAAATTTCAACAGTGATAAAAATTATTATTAATATTCGTACGTAAAATGCGTAAAAACAAAATTTTAAAAAAGTGAACTTTTTTTATATAAATAATATTTAGGATAAAATTATAAATGTAGTTTATTTTAAAAATATTAATTGGTTAATTAATAATAAAAAGGATTTATTTTACGTTAAAATAAACACAAAATCTAAATAGACAATAGGAAAATTTAATTTAATGAAAGGACAAAAAATAGTTTTTATTGGAATGAAATATTTCTTTAGTTTCAAAATGATAAACATTTGTTTTTTAAATTAAAAATTGTATTTTTAAAAGGATAATTTTAATCCCTAATATTATATTTGTTTGAGAAAAATGTTTTATAAATTTTTATTTCATGTTTAAATTATAATAAATTCATAAAATTTATGGTATTATTAAAAATGATATTTTTCATTATACACCTAGAGGAAAATATTTTAAAAAAACCCAAACAATGATCATAAAAAATATAATATAATTAACCCACAAATTAATATTTTTATTAAAATTTAATATTTTGAATTTAGAAATAGAAATTTTAAATCTAAACATAGAATATAATGAAAAATATTTTTTTATAAAAAATGATATTTTTTAATATAAACTATGAATTTTCTTATTTCCATTATCTTAATAATTAAATTAACATTGATATGTTTTTTATATTTATAAACATCATATGATATTCATTATTGTAAGGTTATTAATTTTAATTATTTAGATAAAAATTGCATAGTGTTTGGTAAAATAAGTCATTGAGAATAACCCTTTTACCCTTACTGTGGTAGTTAACAATAATCTCGATAACATATTATTTTGAAAAAAATTAAGTTTACCTTATTTTATAATTATAATAGGATTATTAAATATATTAAAATCATTTTATATGGTTTAGTTTCAGTAATATCCCTCATTCGAATGTGAACTAAATTCCCAAAGTTAAATTAATTTTAATTTACTGGACTGGTCAAAATTTAAATCATGACTCAGAATGTGAATTTGATATTTGGAACCCATGAAAATGATGTTTTGAGAAAATTAATTATTCTTAATAAGTATACTGGGTGTTTTTATGATATTTGGAGACTTTGGATTATGGTTCGTGTTTTTTGGAGATTTTTTTCCCATGGTGAATAGTATGGTGTCGACAGTTTAGAAAAGATCATGATAAACATTGATGCTTATAGGGTTAAGTTAATTTTTAAATAATCATGGTTTAGTTTAATGATTTGATAATGGATTGGTGTAAACATTTCAAACCATAAGGTAAAATATATAATTAATGTATTTAATGGGGCATGGCACATGATCTTCACTCTATTTCAAAGAAACCATGTCCCTTGCTACAGAGGGGCCCAATGAGATATTGCATTGTTGGAATATAGTTTTTCCAAATCTATGAAAATTTATGGGATTTAAGTTAATAAAATAGACCTTCCAAGGATCTATTTAGACCATTTATTGTTTTTTAAGACCAATTATATGTACTCTCTTTGGTTTTTTCATTTCTTAGAATTGGTAAAGTTGGTTTATAAAGGTTAAATCAGGAAGGTAGAGAGTTTAACTCGATTAAGATCATTGCATGGATTGATTGAATAGTTTAGAGCTACTTTCCAAGGCTTATGAATATATCTATTTATAATATTTTTAAAGGAATAATTAAAACATTTCTATGATATATCATATTGTGAATAACCTATGAGTCCTTTAGAATGATTTTTCTATGTGCCTTGGGTTTCGAATTAGTTCTGGGTGACAAGGGGAAAGCTATGAATTTAAAAAGTGTCTAATATTAAAATGAGTTATTTTAATCCAAGTGGTTTTATAAAAATGGGTCTTAAAATGTATTTTAAATGATGATTTTATATGGTTGTGTGTCTTCCCCTTTGGGGAAATTCTATGATGGGTATTTTAATGATTTGTTGGAAAGTAATTGTTTGGACTTGTTTTGGTGTTAAATGCCCATAGGGACATGGTAGATCATAGTGGTTTTAAAAGTTTTTGTCTTTGTTTTAAGATATTTTAAAAAGTAAATATTTTTATCCTTAGTAATTGAGGATTTATAAAATGGTTTAGGTGCTGGACTAACGCTCCATGAACTAGTAATAAATTGTGTGGGTATTAGATTGATTCTTCAGGCATATAATGTATACCATATAGAGTATGTGAATAACTGAGACCCTATGCACTAATTATATGCTCTATTGTTTAATTTCATGACTGATGATTTGGTCACACTAGTATACTGGGTGGAATGGTTAATTTAATAATTCTCTAAATCCTTGTTTAAGTATTGGACTGATGCTCTAAGCACTATTTTGGATGTTGGACTGATTCTCCTCATCATTGGGTTGGTTCCAAACTAACACTATAGGCACCACTGATGTTTATGTATAAATAAAATATATACTGATACTTTTGTCACTAATGTTATAATTTATTATTTTAATTTTTTCATTATATTTTGTGTTTATATAGAGAGTTTTTATAGGGTTTATGTGTTGGATCATTGTTTAAGTCTCATTTGATATTGATATTAATACACAGTTGAGATGTTAGACTAACACTCTGGGAACTAGTAGAATGGATAAATTTTATAGGTACCCTGGAATGATATTCGATTTATTCATGAGTACATGATGGTTTAAAATACTTTTTCTTTATTTAGAGTAGGCTTCACCCTCTATTTTATGGCATACAAAACTGGATCAAGTCGATACGTATTGGGTTGGCCCATGTCAATCCCAAGAGACCAATGGATTATGGGTTACTAGATAATTTAATTATTATTTGTAATTATATAATATTTTTTTGTATTGATTATTTCTCCCACTACTAATCTGCAAGCCTTTTTTCCTGAATCGTATTATCTTCAGACACCATTGGTGGTGGATTACTCTGTTATACTCGCACCTTTCTCAGGTCGCAATGCACATGGTTACCCAAGTAGCTCTCACCTATTTATTGCTAGCCTAGGTTTAGGATGAGGCCATATCGAGTTTTTCATGGTTGCGATAGATGGATCAGATGGTATTAGGATATTTGATGACGTTTGTCCTGGTGTTTCTATAGGTCCTATTGTATTTTTTTCAATGGATTATTACATATAGGAAATTTTCCTTGTGTAAAATAAATATTTAATATATATAAATGTTTTTTTGGAATTTATAGTACTTTATTTTATTACACCATTACCATGTTCAGTTTATTTATTCTTTCCATGTATTATAATTTGTATGATGTTAAGTTGTTTACTACTAGTTGTATACATTGATATGGGGTGTGTTCTCCCTATAGTTTCCCTATAGTCCAAATTTTCTAGTTAAAAGCCTATAGTGTGTGAGGGGGTGTGAATATGTTCATGTGGTTAACCAGCCTAGGGAACCTATTCAGTGGCATATGGTTCGGGAACTTAATGTTTCCAAAAGTGAAAAGGAGTAATTGTATTATAATCACACATAATATGTAAAAACAATTTTAGGAAAAGTGTATCTTATAGAATTAAAATGAATTAATTACATTGATATTAATAGATAATATATGGCTGTTAAATTATTTTATTTTATAAATTATTAACAAAATTCATTAAAATTATTATTTAAGAATACTATAACAAAATACAGAGTGCATAAAAAGTAAATTTTAATTTAAAAAAATATTTTTATCTATAAAATTATTTTATTTCTTATTTAGAATCACTAATGGAATTTTATAACTTAATTAGAATTAAAATTTACCTTTATTTTCCATTGTACTTATATTTCATATTGCAGACACCTCTATTTATACTGTCCAACATAATGACTATAGTATAACAGTGGTATTTACTACATACTATTTTATCATAATATGTAACAGTTATTATTAGTTTGTTGTTTCATGTTGATAATGATATTAAACATAGTGTTTATTTAAAGGAACGCTGAAAACAAATTTTATGGTTTCACCACCCCCCCATTAATAAATTTTGTCCTTGTAATTTTTTAATATCACCTTCAGATGAAAATATCTAAATTACCAATGATATGGTTTTGAATAAAGATATATTTATAATGATATTTAAATATAACTATATTAGATATTAATAAGAAATTATTTTCCCATAAAATAATTCTTCAAGAGTTTCTAGATACACATCTTTCACAGTTTGATTTCCTTGATCTTATTTCCATAAAAAATAATAAATAGAACTGGGTTATGATATTATTTAATAAATTTATAGTTAATTACCATATCAATAAGAAAACTCAATCCTATGATATTTTCTCCTATAAAATATTAATCTCACATCATATTAATTTTGGATAAACTATGATATTGTTGGATTAACCAATGACTCATTCAGTTTAGTCTAGGCTATATATGGTCATTTTAATTTTTGTTTCTCTAACCAAAATATATTCAAATCCATAAAATGGTTCATAAATAGCATGTGTATCACCAAATAATTTCCCCCATGAGTGAAAACTCAGGATTTTTGTTAGGCCACTTTGTTTTTCAAGTGGTGAAGACCTTATTAATACCCAACCAACAACCTTAGGTTTACAAACCCTAGGTGCATCTTTTCAATATCCTACATAAACATGTTTATTTCCAAAGTGGTATTTCATTACAATAAAACTGTACAATATCTACCTTACAAAATCATTAGGTTATTATCCTATAAGTTGAATTATCACCATTATTTTCAATAATTTTTCCACATACTTATCTTTAAAATTAACCAATAGAATCCCCAAAAATAAATAAAAACAACTATGATACCAATTGGCATGACCCAAATGATACTTTAATATAATTTTCAATATTATCAATATTTCAACATTAAAAATTGAAAAATACTCAAATAACCCCACAACAGAAAAATTTAATGTATTTATAGTTTTGTTATATTAAAATTTTATTATGATAATTTCTATATAATCTCAACAATCTATATCCCCTTCTGGTCATCTACTTTGTTATAATCATCTTAATAACATGGTAAATTGTAATACAAGAAAGTGGTGAGAAAAATTATTTGTAATGGAAAACATATCAATGATACACACAAGTGTTTAGATCATAATAATATGTAAAAAATTAACATGTGGGAAATATATTATTAAAAGGTATATGAGACTATAAGAGTTTCCCATAGGTCATGATAAAACAGTGTATGACTAAAAAATGATCAAACATATACCATATAATAAATGTGTGGAAAAAAAGTGACAAAAATCATGATCCATGTATAATTACCTAAGAATATGGAATAAAATAACAATTTTCAATAATAATGTGCATATTAAATAGTAATTTTTTGAACAAATCTAAGAGAAATCAAGTTGAAGAATAATCTTGGGAACAAAACCCATAAATGATCATAACTATACACAACCTTGTGAACAATGAAAAATGTGACAATGAACATGGAAAAATATTTTAACAAATAATAAAAAGACCATGTGATATACAAAACTATGAATAAATAATAATGTTATCATATCCACACACAACCTTTTGAATAATGGAACATGAAATCTTGTCCATGTCAACCTTGTGAACAAATCATAACATGATAATTTCCACACACAACCTTTAAAATAAATCATAAAATGATCATTCCCACACAAAACCTGGTGAACAATGAATAATTTTTTCATATATAAACACAAAATTTTAAATAAATAAACATGATTTCATGTCCATGCACAACCTTTTGAATGTATCATAATGCAATCACATCCACTCACTACCTTTTTAATGAAGAATAATATGATCGTGTACATATAAATCCCTCTATCTAATGAGATATAAAACCTTAAATAATTCATTTGATTCAAATATAGGAGCCCACCCATAAACATCCACACATATATGGACTATAAGATACCGATCATTGATCAAATCATGAAAACCCAGAGAAAAAAAATTCGTTTATTTTCATTTAAAAATAGTATCATATAACGAGATATAAAAAAAATAATGGTTGATTAAAAAAATTATATCACCCCATATTATTATTTAATAACTTAGTTAATATGGTTATTAATGAAATATAACTTCATAGGTGTCAGATCAATTTGATTTAATGTGGAAAATCTAAGTGAATTTTATAATAATATTTATAAAACATTTCACAGTATTGTCTAAAAGAGAAAAGGTTTTCAGTTACTTTCAAAAATATAATATTGAGTAATTAAAAAAAATATTTTTTAAAAAAAAATTTTAAAAATAAATTATATCAATATATCACTGAAAATAAATAAATGTTATCCAATGGAAATGTGAAGTGGAAGATAAAATTAATGGTTGGAAAAAAAACCTTTTCTATATTTTTAAAAAACCCCTTTAACGAATCCCACATCATAAAAGGGTTTATAAAACAACATCTAAAATGGTAGAAATAATATTAATATCAAAATAAATAGTATATATTTATATTTGAAAATAAAAAAGGGGAACATTGGATTGAATAAATTATATCCATATAAAGAAAAACTAGTCATTAAAATGGATGATAATTATTTTTAGAAACAATATAATTGTATGTGAATGAAATTCATCAAAAAGGTTATTGGAATTAAAAATGAAAATTTAATATAAGATAAATAAAAATTATTATATAATTATATCACATGGGGGAAGAAAAATATATATAATAAATATGTTATAGGAAAATCATTATAACTAATGGAGAGGATGTTTGAGTTATCAAAATCCCTCACAACATTAGTGTCCCTTAATTCCAAATCCCATGAGAGATAGAAATTAAGAAGGATTTTTAAATCCATTTAATTTCATTAATGTATCTAAAAAATACCCATAAGTATGTATATAAACCATTAATTAAAAAAAATGTAGTGAATATGGCATATGTTTAAATAAAATAAAAGTGAGAAGAGAGACTCATATCATAACTCTTTCCTTCCAAAAAAGTGATTTATGCTCCAATATAATAAAAAAGTATTCATAGTAACTCATTTTAGAACCTTATTAAGCTATATTATCCAATTAACTCTTTAATTATAATCATTTATTATATAGTTATTGGTTAATTATAGTTAATTTCCATCATCATTTGTTAATAATTTTGTCTGTTTCATATGAGTTTCAACATGGGGTTATCGATCGACATTATTTAATAAAACCTTCATCTCTAATATATTATTAAGGTTAATAAAATATAATTTCCATAAAGATTTATTAATTTCTAGTATTTCTCTATGAGGTTTCTAATTAAAATTCATGAAGATATCATTTGTGGAAGGCTTTTTTTGGGTAACTATTTTATATAAACAGATAACATTAATCATTTATTTTTTATTTCATACTTTAAAAAACATATTCAAGGAATATATTATTCTTTAATAACATGTATATTAATTAAATATATTTTATAACAATTCATTTAAAATTTTGAAGAAAAATGAATTATGTCATCTAGGTAGGTGGTAGTCTTTATATATGCAGTGGTGACTATTTCATTTTCTAATGTATGAGTTCACAAATAATTACCTATTTATTGTTATAGAATATTAATCATGATATTAATATAGTATTGTTTCACTATTTACATTATTAGTGCCATAGATTTAGTTTTTTGATGTAAAATGAAATATGACATTCCATATAGACTATAGACTTTATATAAACATGTATGGAATTTTAATTATCAATTGAATGGGATAATGCTGGAAAATGTTTTACATTTTCATAACCAATGAAATAATAAAAATATAATATTTGTTCAATAATTACCCTTTTTTTCAATCCATGTATGGAGGTTATCAGAAATGAAATATGTCCCTTCATGGAAGTAGTTGTCTTCATGTATGCATGAATGACTCTCATGACCCAAACCAACAGGCATCGAGACACAACCACCACAAGCATGCCTATAATAGGAAAATGGGTGGAACATAGTGGTGGGTATGTATGTAAAAATAATGGGAACCTTAGACTATAGTTCATATACACACACACCCACAAGCATCTATATAGAATAGTGTGGAGATATTATAAATTGAAAAATAAATGAATGCATACATGTAACCCACAAACTAAGTATAATAGGAGTACTAGAGGATAAAATGTGAAAAAATTTAAGCAAGACAAAAAATATAAAAGAATAAAACCTTCTTAGAATGATGGGATCTCAACTAAATGAAATATCTAGAAACCTCTTCAGCCCAACACATGAAAACACCTTGGACGGTCCACCTCACTAACCTATAGCTACTATAGATTCTCCTAGGACTCTATTAAAAGGTTTGTTGTATGTAAAATACAAAACATGTATGAGAAATAACCATGTATTGGTGAGTATAAAAATAGTCAATAGGTTCCCAAAAAAACATAAAAAAATTTAATCATCTAAAATGAAATAATCCGGTCGTCCCAGACAGAGGGAACCAATGTGAGAGATGAAGTCCATCTCAAACCTATCCTTAGCTATACATGTTAGGTCAGCTAATTCCATGTGGTATTTTAACGAAGACCCATGAAAACACCATAGGGGTTCTATAATAAAACTATACATAATCATCTTAGACTGCAAGTCTCATGAGTTCCTGACCTCAATGCTATCCATATAATTGTACTCGAGGATCTATATTAACGATCATCTTGGATATCCCACTTCATCATCCCTATCATAACATATGGAACTCAACCGTGAGATACGCTCCATCGGGAACCTCTCTCTAGGTCCAACTCTAGTTTCCATCACCATAGGTCCTATATTTTAAACTAGAACCCCATGTTAGCTCATAAGAAACCATGTGGGGAGACACTCCTTTCTCTACTGCAAACAGTGGAGGGACCACTTCTCTAGTCTATGTGCCACATTATTGATCCCTATACAGAGAGAGTAAGGAGGGACACACACCTCGATTCTACCATATAGTTGAGGAAGATCTAACTCTTTACCAACCCATGAATCCTCAGGTAATCATTAATATAGGCACATAGCTCACTGCATCGAGGGTGCACTAACTCCTAACCAGATATCACATAACACGTTAAGGGGCCCACTCCTTGTAAACTGCACTCCACAACTGAGGGAGCCCCAAATAAAATGGATGACCTTCTTCCCTCTATAAATAAAATATGGGGGAGTAACACTCTATATATAGAGGACACCCACCCTATTTTTTGGGGAGTTCTGACTCTACCAATGTGATCACAATAGGGGGTCCAAACCCTAGCACGACAGGGGAGTACAAACCCTATAGTGGACCTGCACCACAACATGATGATGGAGTACCAAATATACCTTCCTGATCTTTAAAGGGGGACTCGTTCCCTACATCAATAAGGGATTACTGACCCCAAGATAGAGGAACCACAACCTGTTATTATAATGGAGTACCGACTCAACCTGAGAAATGAGTATTGAGGTCTCGCACCCTAGAACTACAAGGGAGTTAAAACTCCAGGGATAAGGGAACCGCACCCCAAAATAATAGGAAAGTACCAACTGTATCTATAAATCACATCTGTAAGAACCACACCCTGGTGAAATAATGGAGTACTGACTCCAATTATAAAGGACTCACACCCTGGTACAATAGGGGAGTACCTAATCTATCATTCTAATAAGTATTGAGGGCCTGCACCCTAATTCGAAAGGGGAGCTCTATCACTCACAATAAAAATGATACAAGGGACATGTTCCATAGTACAGTAGAGGATTTCCAACCTTAGAATAACTACCCCATGGGTCGAGGACCCATGAGTTTTATTGGGGGTTATGTCTCTACCGATCTAAGAGGTAAGGGAAACCCGCTCCCAGATACGTCATAGGGGAATCTATCCAAAAATCTCTCTGGTAAACACAACAGATCCACTAGGGTGGTCAGGAATCTCTAAAATCTTTATCATACCCATATTGCCTCATGCCACAAAATAGAAACATTTATGGTACCCTCACCATTTTACAATAGGGAATCACTGTAGTACCTACCTAAAGGGTCTAGGGGACCCACATCCAAAGATCATTGGGAAGCATATCGACCCTGATGTCAACCTAGTGATCTATAATAATCACTACCCAAGGTTTATCACCACATATAAATATTCATGCTCTATTCATAATATGTTTTAGCTCAATGTAAACCATTTTATGAAAAAAACTTCTCATTATTGGCTGCTCAAAGGCCTGAATCCAAGCCCCAAAGAATAATATATGCTAGGTGAAAGATCCCAAGAAGAGTACATGGAATGTACTAGGGTTCACATGGAATGTATCCCCACCTAAACACCCGGTTGTGTCTACAATTTCTTGGATTGGCTATTTATGTGGTCTTACATGGAATATACATACATAACATGGCGTGTCTCTCATCACTAGGGCCTCCTTCTATGTTCTTATCCACATGACTCACCCATCAGTGTATCCACCATGGCGTGTACCCTAGGTACACAGTGTCTCCTACATAACTAACCTATTTTTCCATGTTCTCTGTCAATTCCCATGTAATTCACCCCATTTCTATGTCTCTGGCTATGTACATCCACACAATCTGGTTTCTTGACATGGCTACCCTGGCAAGGTCACTTATCAACACAACCTGGGCTCACTACATTATGTGTAACCCCAGTACATGGTGTGTATTCCCCAAAAATCAACTCCATTGAATAGAAATAGCATGCGGCATGTTCCACTAATATTCAATCCATGTGATCATGAATTCAAAACACCTATAGTAAAGTGATACTTAAGAGGATAAATATTACCACCCTTATCAAGAGAGTGATCCTATCATTTATGGAGCCTACCTAATTAGAAGTCCATAGTTAAGCATGATTGTCCTCGATTAGTGATCACGAATGGTGACCTTATATGAAGTCTCCCATGGTACATGTGAGTAGGGAAAATCACTCTAAAAATATGTGTTTCCCTATAGGGATAATAATTAGTCTAATAAGATACCCTTGTGAGTAATATCATGTTGTCTCTAGAGAAGGAAACCAATGTATTATAGGAGACCTATGGGGTCAAATGACCAGGATCATGGCCTAGTGAAGGTTGGGTCATGAAAAAAAATGTTATATGAGCCAATACCCATCAATATGTGTAGATAAATTGCTTGGTTTTGATGCTTTGGGTCTACAATGCGTGAATTTTGATTAAAAGGGGTAGAGAGTGTGAACCCCGAGAAAATTGAGACATAAAATGCTAAATGTTATAACCCATATCAGTAAGGAGTGCCTTTATATTGTATAACTAGCCTAATTAGAAATAAATATTTCATCATGTTTCTAATGGAGTAGGGATCATGATGAATGAATTTCTGGGAATATTCCTAGGGTGTCTGTGAGTGAGGAAAAAACACAATGAAAGAACATATTTTGGCTTGTGGGGACAATCATTAGTCTAATAAGCGACCCTAGTGAGTAATATTTTTTGGCGTGTTGGGAAAGAAACCAACGTATTGTCTAAGACCTGTGGGGTTAAAATACTAGGTTCATGGCATGGGGACAGTCATCTCATGATAAAACTACACACCGTTTGATCTAGAATTCCGAAAAAGAATAACATGTGAGCCACATAAATCACCTTTATTTCCCCTAAAACCTACAGATACACCCATAGGGGATCTAAAATTGGGGTAATATGGATCTAAAACATTAAAGCAACACATGAAAAATAGGATTGGTACTTAAAACTAAAATTCACATACCTTATGGATAAAGTCTAAATCTTTGGGTCCGAATCCACACTCTTAAGATACTACACCCTGATCTAGTAGTAATAATCATCAAGATCAAATATTGATGGAACCTCCTCTCCTTTATTGCACCTTGTTTTTTCTATCACTTAACGGTGGTATCTCTTATTATCTATCATTTTCACTATGGGGGAAGGGTTATAGGATTTACTTTTTATTAAATCAACTTACCACCTATTAACACCCCATCAACGACTCGCCTCCAACCCAACACCCAACACTGAAAAATGTTATATCATTACTAAGGTAAAAAAATTCTAAACTCAACTATGGTCCATGATTTACAATCTGAGACACCTCTTGGTATTTAGTCAATGTTTTTAAATAAACAACATGTGTGTTATATGATATTTTTATTATTTTTAAGATCACTACATAGAGGCTCTATGGGAACCACAATCTCACTTCGACTCAGTTCCTATCTTCATAATTATTCCTATAAATATTTTAAAGTATTATAGTTCAAAACATAAGTCACTACATCCTCCCCACCAGAAGTATTTTTATCCTTGAAAAGTGAGATCTTATGATGAAGGAGAAAACTGAGCTCTCTACTAGGACACCCATGATAGAGAGCTCACGTAGGGGTTCCCATGCTTCCTATAATAATACACTCAGAGAAACCACAAAGTCCAAGACACACCCAACATCCATCTCGAACCAACATTAAATAATTAAAAAAAGGGGGCACATGTATCCAAAACTGTGATAGGTGGGATATCACCAAGAACTGTAGTCCTTTAATAGGCATGGGTTTAATGAGTACATTACATCACTAGCCTGATGTAGATACCGAGGTAACCAGACATTCCTCATCCACCACTGGATTAATTGCACCACATCCTCCTCAGGCATCTCATATACAAAGATAACACCAATCATGCGAGGGTACCAACAAAGAACACATGGATTCCCATGTGTATACATTGGGTCTTATCGGGCCCTCCAACGAGCCCCCTACTGCCACACGCACAAGTGGAAAGCCAACTAATCATGGATTTTAGGAAACCAATCCCCACTAAGAAAAAATTGTAGGGCCTATTTCTAGCACAATGGAATAGTTCTATGATAGTCTATCCCACCACCTGGCCCATAAATAGTACATTTCAATTAAAAAGGCTCCACTAGTATCTTCAGGGCCTACTCTGACTCTGGCACGCAACCAATCCCCACTCACACAAGTCAAAAGAACTTTCCCACCAAACCGTGACACCATCCACTTTGTATTGAAATGAATTTCCCTCATGGTTTTAATCAAGTCTCAAGAATAAATCATGGTGGGGAAGGAATCATTCTTCCTTGTGATCCCAAAGGTATGCTAAATAACTCCAACATAGGGTTATACTGATTCCCCACATCACACGGGATAATCCTTGAGAAAGAAGAGTAAGGAACATAGTAATTCATAATAGTTTCTAATGATACTATTGAAAAAATTTCAAAAAACAAATATCATGCATCTAATCACACTCAGAGCATATGGGGAAAATGCCACTATTGTCTGTAGCTATCCACACCCCATTCTCCAGCTCCCTAAGCCTAATGTGGACCACCTGGGGGTGATGGTTGAACATATAGAACCATATTCCACCTTATGTTGTTCACCCCACTCCTCTTCCACGTCCTCTATCATACAGAAATCCCTTGTCCCAATATTTACATTACCAGGGTATTCTGTTGACCATCTCCCAATCAACATCAAAATAGGTCATACAATCTCATGTAAGATTTATAGGACCATTGAATGAGTACCCCCACCTCCCTTAATATTGACTAGGTCCCTAGCGGAACATATGTGCTATAGTATGATTTATCATATCCTGGTACTGGGTATGCCTCTGCAGCCATGATCATATCAACTATTTTCTTCTAGCTGATGTAGAGGACTAAAACGTACGATAAACACTGTCATCCATGTCTATTGGACCCTTTGTCAGGATTCTATCTATTATTAGAGCTTTCTCCAAAACCCTCTCATAAGAGTGAATGCCCAAGGAGACTACTCCCTCACAGATGTCTCTCTAGAGGACCATATCAAAGGAATCATATTTAAAAAATAGGTCTCAAACCATATCCATGGAATAACTTGAATGATGTGTAAACAACACATACTACTCATACATAGACATGCTACCGTACCAAAGCTGCAGAAGCTCTCAGGTACACACTGATCTCAACGTGACTGAAAAGAACTCTTCCCTGAAGATCCTCTCAAAATCCACCCAAGTGACCATCGCCTCGTCGTGGGTCTGTGTCAACATACACCACCTTCATCTAACTAATCCCTTCTGAATATTTTCCTCTATGACTTCCATCTGACTGGTAGGTGTCCTCATAAGTAGAATAATTATTGTGACCACCTCATGACATTCATCATATTCCTGGGGGTCTGCATCACCCTGATACCTCAGATTTCACTACCTCTAGAAATCTTGGAGTGCACTTAGAATATGTGTATCCTCATCCTACACTACTGGTATAACCTACTACACAATGGGTGGTGGCTCCACTGGCAGATCACCCAAATGTACTGCCTCAAGACCAGTTCCCTCCACTGAAGCCTCATCACTGGGCGAATTATCTTTAAAATCCTTCATTGGAACCCTATATTGTTGTATTTTTCATGGAATATAGAAATATAATTAGTACAATCCATGTTCAAAGTCTATATCTGGGGAACTGACTCAAGAAGGAAAAGGAACTCACAACCCAATCCAATATTATACTCGTACCATCATTTCCATGTGAATAGTTCCTAAATGTGCCATGTCAATAAGAAGATTATCCGAGTCATGGTGAATAGATATGTCATCAACCACACAAAAAATGAAGTCACTAACCAGAGATCTTAACACAAAACACTATAACATTGTTGCTATGTAACTCAAAATATGCTCACTCCACTATGGATCCAAAGTGTAACCTGCTCTGGAACCACTTTTCTGTGACCCGATCCAATGAGGCTCAATCCATGACAACCCCAATAATGACTCAAATAGGCCAGGGGATTGTGTCTAGCACTGAGTAGGCATATCAAATAAATGGAAAGCCTTATCATATCGTACTTGTAAAAATAAACCCATAGGAATATTCATAAAATAGTGGAGATATAATATAAATTTAAATAGAAATGCAGGCATACATCAATCCCACAACCAAAGTAAAACTGGGGTACTAAAAGTGAAAAAGGGAAAATACAATCCTAGTAAAAACTCTAAAAATTTCCAAACTTCTCACAAGGAGGGGATCACTATAAAATTATACTATAGGAAATATCTTTATCCCAACACAACAAAACACCATGGATGGTCGAACTTACTAATCTTCATCAAATTCAAGTCCTCTTGGGACTCCGTCGAAATGTTTGTTTTTTGAACAAGGAAAAACTTGTGCGATCAAACTCCATGAAGAGGTGTGTAAAACATTACTCAGTAGGCTCCCTAATTATGAAAAGAAATGTGAGACATAAAAGGATAAATTTTAATACCCATGTCAACAAGGTGAACCTTTCATTTCAGGACCTTACTTGATTAAAACTCCATATTTAAGCATGCATGGCTTGGAGTATTGATCGGGATTGGTGACCTTCTGGAACGATTCCCATTGAGTGTGTGAGTGAAGAAAAAACACATGGAAAGATCTTGTGTTGGTCCATGAAGATAGTCATTAGTCTAATAAGTATCCCCAATGAGTAATATCTAGTGGTGTGTTGGGATGTGAACCAAGGAATTATTAGAGACCCATCGAGTCAAATCACTAGGTTTATATCCCGATAAATGTTGGGTTATGAAGAAATGGAATTAGAGCTAATACCCAGTCTAAAATGTATAGGCACTGCCTAGGATGGAGGATTGGAGTCCACAATGAGGGTGTTATGATTTAAAGTTATGGAGAGTATAACACCCCTGGAAATGTGAAACATAAAAGGCTAAATTATGATACCCATGTCAACATAGTGCCCCTTTATTTTCGATATCCTACCTGATTAGAACTCCGTAGTTAAGCATGCTTGTCCTGAAGTAGTTATTAGGATATGTGAGCTTCTAGAATGTTTTGCAGGGTGTGTCTGAATGATTAAAAATACATTGGATGAACATGTATTGGCTTGTCGAGAGTCATTACACTAATAAGCAACCCCAGTGAGTAATAGAATGTGGTGTGCTAGAAGGAGAGCCATGACATTATAGGAGACCCATCGGGTCAAATTATTAGTTTCATGGCACTGGGAAGGCTGGGTCATGACAAAACTACACTCAGTGTGATTGGGAATTTTGAACGGGAATTCCATGTGATCCACCCGAATCACACTGGTTTCACCTGAATCCATAAGATCAACCCCAGGGGATCACTATTTGTTTTAATAGGTATATAAAACCTTAAAAATCATAATAAAGGAGATTAGGATTTAAATATCAAATCTTTCTACCTTGTGGAAAAATGTCGAATCTTTAGGTGAAGATCCATACTCTGATGTCACTCCACCACAATCTAGGATTGATCACCATCAAGATTGAAGATCGACAGCTCCTCTACTCCTAGGTTTCACCTCGGTTCATCCATCACTCCATGGGGAAATATCCACCTCTCTGTCTCACACATTAGGGTGCAGGTATAATCGATTTAATTTTTATTAAATCAATTTACATCCTTTTAATACCCCACCAATGACTCACCTCTGACCCAACACCCAATGATAAAAAATTTTATATTATGCATATGGTAAACACCACGTTTTTAACTCAACCATGGTCTCATATTTTTTATTTGAGACTCCACTTGAGTGTAATTAAAAATTTACAAAGAAACTATGTGTGTGTGAGATAATATTTTTAATATTTTTAATATCACCAAACTAAGGGTCTCCAAGCCCCAGAATCCCATGTCATCTCAGTGCTTGGATTTAGAAATATTCCTATAAATACTCCAAAAGTCATATAGGTCAAAACCTAGTCACCACAACCACATTCTCATTTTTATAAGTTTGCGGGAATGGGTGATAAATGGTATAAAATTATTATAATAAAATATTCATATAAAATAACAATGATGTAATTATACTAGAATGGGTAAAATAATTTTGGACATGAAAGAATAAGAATAGGAATCAATTAAGTGATTACTGGTCACATTGAGATTTTGAACCATCTCTTGGAGGACCACTAAGAAATGTATTATTTGTGAATTTCCCATGGATAAATGGGAAAAAATGTTTGATATGGATTTAAGGGAAGCCAAATTTGTAGCGGTTCATAATGACTTCGAATTTTAAATTGTATGTAAATAAGTGGTGGATGTATCCTTTTATAACTAAGGAAAGCGGAATTTGCTTAATAATATTAAAGTATAAGTAACTATCCATGGAATTTTATCCCCAAATTTAGAGAATATTCAAGAATTAATTATTTTTGGTGACATAAAAGCATTAAGAAAGGAACGGGTTTGTCTAATTTAAGGGTATTCTCATTAATTTTATCTTTAACCTTAATTTACATTTATCATGTAAAATAATTTCTTAATATCAATTATTTTATTATTGAACAAAATATAAATTTTATTTATAACCTAATTTAATTATACATTTTTCTGAATTTAAAATTATTTTCTCAAATTAAATTTTCAATTTTCTGAAAAAATAATTTTAATAATGGTGCAAATAATTCGTAATAACTATTTTTTGAAGTAGTGAGTTTTTATGAATAAAAATTATATTTATGATAAAATTATCAGTCTTGTTTATTTGCATACCATTAACTGGTTTATTACTAATAAATAAGAATTATAAGTATTTAAAATAAATTCAATGAAAACATTCACCATGTGAATAGTCAATTAAAAGAAATGACCAAAAGTGTTTTAATTTTAATAAAATATTACTTAACATCTAAATTGTTAAACATAGGTTTTCTAAATTCAACATTTTATTTATAAATAAATAATTTTAATCCCTAAAAGTATATTTTTTGTAATTTTTTTATATAATTTTATGTTATTATCACCATAAGATAAAACCATAAAAGAAATCATATTGGTAAAAAAGTTATTTTGTATTATTCACCTAAAAATCAATATTTTCATAAAAATATTAAAAATTCATCATAATAAAATATTATTTTTCTAAATATAAATATTATGTAAATTTTTCAGAGTTAATATTATAAAAATAAGGAATTTAAATTTTAAATAGAAACATAGAAATAATGGAAAACTATTTTTAGGGGAAAATAAATTTTAAATACATTAATTATTCTTATTATTATTTCCTTTCAAAAAATAAATGAATGACCTTTGATATTTATTTATATTTTTAAACATAAAATTAGTGTCATTATTTAATGTTTACTAATTTAATTTTTGTTGATAAAAATTAAATAATGGTTGTGAAAATAATCCTTTGAGAATATCCCTTTTACCATTATCATGGTAGTTAACATTAATCACGGTAACATAATTTTATGAATAAAAATAATGATTCCATTATTACCTAATTTGAACAAGGTGATTAAAAATATGGAAATCATTTTATATGGATAAATTTATAAAAGTGATACATGTTAAATTTAATGTAATCACACATAACATATAAATACAATTTTAGGATAAATGTATCTTCGATGCATAAATTGAATTTATTACTTTCACAATAATTAATATTTGATTTACTTTAAATTATTTTGTTGTATATATTGTCAATAAATTCCATTAAAATCATTATTTAACAATAATATGACAAAAAATTATCGCCCTATGATTTTAAGAGAACACAATGTTCGATAGTGTATGCAACACCCCATATCGATCTTAAACGAATCGCAAAATATTATTTTTTAAATATGACCATTATAACCTAGTCTTTAAATTTGTGGTTATGAATTTTATTCACCAAACTTAGAAATAATATATATATATATATATATTACAAACTCTATTAAAATTAATTCATTAATGTGTGTGGCATAAGTGCTCAATTTTTTAAGAAGTAATTTTATCCTTCACAAATTCATTTTCTTTAAAAAAATAATTTAGTTTTTTGGGATAATATTATAACGAAATAAAGGAACATATTTAAATTATATTTTATAATACTAATATAATTTTTTCAACTTTTTAAAAATATCTTAGTGTGAAAATTTTGGATTTTTAGAAAATATTTAATTTTTAATGAGTAATGAGAAGTACTCCTTTTTATTGAAAACTATATTTTCATTTCAAGAATTTTAAGATTAACATTTTTCTTTCAACTAGTTTAATGTTATAAATTAGTTCTATTATATTATTATTAACCAAATTAAGTTCATTAGAATCAATTTTATAGATTAATTTGTTATAAAAGCATTTTTATAAATAAAAATACATTTTTCTGAAAAACAATTTTTCATTTCATTTTTATATTTTAATATCAAATTTAATTATTTTACTTTTATGTTTTAAATTTTTAAAAATATATTCCATATATGTATTAAAGGGGTCAAAATTTATCAAATATTACATTTTTATTTTTTCAATATGAATAGTAACATTGGTATTTTTGTTTACCATGATAAATGGTAAATATAGTAATTAAAGTTAAAAATAAAATAATAAGGAAAATTAAATGAGCCTAAAAATTTACTTAATATTATTTTATTATTCCATTTCATCAATAATCCTAAAATATTCTTTTATATGTCATTTTTTGGCCATTTGGAAGATATTATGACCTTTATAGTATTTTTTCAAGAAAGGTCAAGCATGCCACACTCTTGTTTCCAATAACTATAAAATTTTTAATACGGGTTTCTCCAAAGGATATGTTTGACAATTA
This sequence comes from Viscum album, assembly GCA_963277665.1. Taxonomy (NCBI): domain Eukaryota; kingdom Viridiplantae; phylum Streptophyta; class Magnoliopsida; order Santalales; family Viscaceae; genus Viscum; species Viscum album. Next base: position 572,607,588 of record OY728121.1, on the reverse strand, counting down.
ATAGAATTTTTAAATAAAAAATATATATCTTCATCATGTTTCCTTATATATTATTTTGAAGAAATAATTACTTTAAATTCTTGCACAATATCGACACTGTAATTATTCAATTAATAGATAAATAAAATAAATGATATTTTAAATATTAAAAGTAATATAATCCAAGATAAATAATGTGTAAAATGAATTTTATAAATAAAAATTACGTTTTTGAGATATAATCAAATATTGTTTTTCAAATTTTCTTGATATTTTTAAAGTAAAAGTATTAAATGGTTCTAAAATTTTTTATTATTGATATTTAATAATAAAAAATATATTATTAAATGGTATAAAATTACAAAAAAAAAACTATTATATTCATCCAATTAAATATTATATGGTTTATATTATCAACCATAATCCATTTATGTTCTTTTTTCATATAAAGTAATTTTATTGTCCCTTGAAAAGTAAATGACCTTGTTATCAGAGTATGTTCAAAAAGAGTTAATGATTGGTTATAACCAAAATATCTAGGTAAAAACATGTTTAAAACTTTTAAAAATATTATTATATGATATTATTTTGAACCATAGGCATCACATATTCATACTAAATCAGTTAGTATCCATTTGGAAAAAAATATTAATTTATATTAATTTAATATTATAAGTAATTTAAAAAGCGCCTCTCTCCACAATTATAATAGAGAACCTCCTACATTACATCTTTACTCCAATTTGATATATCAATAGTTTGGACCACTTTGTGTATTGGGTTTTATTGGTTTTCCCTATTTGTCAGTGGAGATCCAAATGAAAAAGGAGATGATGAAGAACTCCAAATATATTGAGAGTGGAAATTTAGACAATTGTTAAACTGATCTTAAGTTCAAAATACCAGTATCAAAGGTGATACATTGTATAAAACAATGAAATAATATCAGAGAGTGTTGAATGGATTCAAGTTATAAAGTGATCTTGGAACATATCTTTGTTAAAAGAGACCATGAAAGAGACTACCTGAAGAGACATGAATCACTACATGAGGGATCATGTGGAGATTTGAAGATTTTATAATGATCACACAAAGTTGAGATGATGATTCCAGTCATATTCACTAAGGAATGGAATGACATATATTTCTAAAAGATATTTAAGTTTCAGTACTTTAATTTTGTAACACCCCAAGATTTAATAGTATGTTATTTTTTCAATGTAATTCAATAACTTACACTACACGCAACATCGAGATCAAGCACACCACAACTTACCAAACTAGCCGATCAAAAGGGGTTACAAATAGTATTAACATAATTTTGAACTTTATATAAACCTTATAATTTTAGAATCCATATTATGAGTTTCTTAGACATAATTTAAGGACAAATTCATTTTTTAGATAAAAGAAGTATTTTTCAAAAAATGCAATTTTTCCGCCTTTAAATAGAGAACCCTTTTTAAATAATATATTTGAATCTATTATATATTTAATTTTACAAAATAAACTTCTTATTTTGGATTGGAACATAAGAATTTAGTTTCAATACTTTTTTTGTGTTTTTCTGATAACTTTCATATTTGGGTGAATAGTGTAAAATAACATATTTTAACAGAAAACAACTTTTTTAATAAAAATAATTTATATTTTTCAACTATACATATGAATGGTTTGGATGTATAATTAGATTATATTTTTACCATTTAATCCGATTTTGGTCATTGGAAGTAATTTCACTTTTAAATTGGACGTAAACAAATGTCAATCTTTTGGTGGTTATTATTTCATAAAAATACGCTTTTTGGTTTTCATAATGGGAATTAATTTTAAAATAATAAATAAAATTTATATATTTTGAATTTGGTAAAATAGACATTAATTTTAAATTTATAATATCAAAATTATCTTAGGGTGAATTTTTGGTATGTTTCTGAAAACTTTTAATTTTGATGAATAGTGAAAAACACTGAGTTATAGTTTAAAACCGATTTTTTTTTAAATAAATATTTATTTTATTTAAATTTATTTTAGGTCAAAATAGATACATAATACCTATATATGTTCAATTTAATTCATTGGAGTTGGTTTATAATAATTTTAAATATATAAAAATTTTATTGAACTTTTCACCGTCTTTTACCCACCTCCTAAAAGAATTTGCAAATTCACATAAAACATAATTTTACTTCTTCTGTAAGTTGAACATCGAAAATCCGAGAGACACGGTTAATATCAAGGAGTAATATGTGGTTCAATAAGATAAAAAATTTTTTGGTGAATAGTAACTTTTTTACTTTTATTTACCACAGTTAAAAGTAAATAGGGTAATTAAGGGTAAAAATGACATTATTATTACCCTAACACTTGTCTTTAGTCTATGGGATATGTATAATTCGACCAAAAACAACCTTAGAAATAAAATTTGAACATATTTGGTATACGTGGATTAGATTAAGACATTTATTTTTATTTTATTTAAAGAAGAGTTAAAAGAGTTAAAATCAATGTTTAATAACTAAAACACTTTTAATATAGGGCTAAATATAAGATAAATTCGACTATAAATATTAATTATAAAGATAAAAATATTACATAAATAATTTTATTTTATTTAAATTTTTTAAACATTAATTAATTTATTTTATTTATGACACAATGATGATGCTGTAATTACCTAATTAATGAAATATTTAAATAATTGATATTATTACTATCCAAATAAATGTAATTTGAGACTTTTTAGGAATTAAACAAATTTTATAGGTTAATAACACGTATTAGGGTTGGTTAGAAGATTTTTTTTCGAAGTAATAATGTTGTTATGAATTTATGAAAAACAAGATACCAAATAGTGTCAAAATTGACATAAAAGAGTTTTTAAAACAAATATTACATTATTAATTGATATTTTATTCTTAAAAATATAACGCTTGCAAATAAGACTTATATAATGATATTTGTATCATTAATGAACCACTTGGGGTTCTATTAGAAGTATATATTAAGTTTATTAGCCATATAATATAAAAATATAAAGAGACATGGTAAATTTCAAACTATTTAACTAAGAGTTAAATCTAAAAGATAAGGTTAATATAGAAACCCAAACCTACCTAAAACCTATTTTTTGAGTTGTGTTTGACCCATCCCAACCTTATACTATAAATAATCCATTTTGGATCCATTAGAAACCGAAAATTATTTTATTATAAAATAATATTTCTAGCTTTTTATAAGTTGCCCCTCACCCCTCTTATATAAGGGCACTCCCTCTTCTCTCTAATTCACACCTTAAAAGACATGTGTCTCTACCAAACTCTACCCAAATACCCTCTCAACTTTCCTCTTTTCATCCTAGAGTCCCTCATTTATTCATAAATCCCACCTAAGAATCCCTTTTGATCAAATAAAAAAGAAGATCTCGAAGAAGAGGTAAATATCTCACCACCGCTTTCAGGTTCCTTTCTTCTTCCACTGCCTCTTTATTTTTTGTTTCCATTATAAAATAATAAATACAGTATCTTATATATAATTTTATGTTATTAGGAATATGTTACAACCATATTAATTATTCTATCCATCCTTTGAATGACATTTCACCATACGTGCATATGTATGATTTACCATCTCCACATCGTGGTGTAATTGTTAATCAATACATTATTATTTGGATGGGTATAATAAAGATGTGTAATTAATATAAATAATAAATATAACAAGATAATGATTCTTAATATATTTTATACCATCTAATTATATATTATTTTAATATCAAAATAATGATATTGTTTCTCGTGCATACATACGGATTACTATCTCCACGAACGCGATAAGATTCATTTCTCATCGTATCCATTCAAGACTAAATTTAATTTGATGATTAAAAATAATGTTTAGAGTCATGATATCATTTTGGATATGAATAATATACATCCCATCCATAAAAAATATGACTCAAATAATAAATAATATAAAGAAAAACGAATCTGCTAACACCCGAAATGATGATAATAATAAGATATTATTAACAAAGAAATGTTAAAAGACCATATATGATATCATATTACTGTATATTATTCATGTATAATTTAATAAAAATTATTTCACCATTATAGAGGTGGTTAACCTACCCTCGATGATGGAAAAAGTACAAAGTAAGTGGTTTCTTATCTCATTTTTAATTTCGTGAGATTTCCATTATCCACCAGTTATTTATTGCATGTGGTGTGTGTACTATGCATGATTGTATTCATTGTGTAACATACTTTAACTTAAGGATATTTACATCATTATTTTATGATCCTTATTTCATTGGTGTATGTTTCGTATGTTTTATAATCGATAAGGGAATTTGAAATTTCAATTTCCACTCATTCGGCTTTACGCATACTTCATTGATTATTTTACTCCAAGATTATGTGTGGAATCACTATTAACTTGATTATGTGATAATTTCCACTCCCCTTTCTATGGATATAATTTTGATACACAAAATCACTCCATTTAAAAATTCTCAAGTCATCGATATGAACTTGATAAGAGTAATTTTAACTCAATCTCCATTTGTTGGGTTAAATATCCTATTCATTGGTGTTGTTTTTACAAGAATATGTGGGAATGCCCTCAGATTGATTTACACTGAATATAAATTCATATTTAGTGTATTTATATTTTCACACATAATTATGTCATTGATTTATCCTTAACCTAAGGATACGTTCTTTATAAGATATTTCATCTCAATTTACATTCCATTGAGCTTCTTAGTTGTTATACACCAATTCACTTTTATATGGTGTATATAATGTAATTTGACATAGTATATCATGAATTTCTTTATTCTCATGATATTAAAAGTTTTCTATTACCTCAATTATTTGTATTCAAGTGTCTCTATTTTGTTTAGGAACTCTAACTAAAATTTCATTTTAAAATGTTTTAAGGATTTATTATTCTAAATATTTTTCATTAATGTCCATGTTTTAGAAATGGTTTTAAGGATTTATTTACATGGACATTAATGTTTTAAAATTAATATTCCTTTTAAAAGTTTCAAAGTTTTATGGGACACTTTGATTGCAAAATCAATTTTAAACGGCTTCTTTAAAAATAGTGAGACTCTTAAATGTTTTCAAGAAAAAGTGGGATATTTCTCTTAAATAGTTTTGATGATTATTTTCATCTATATCAACATAATTAATTATTCTATATTGAGGTTAATCTATAATAATAAAATCTTCCACATTGTATTGAATGAGTTATGTTTGACTATGGATGTGCTATTTTATACCATTCATGGTTTGTGGATAATGTATTGACATTTCGTATGACAGTTCTAATACGAATGTTTATGGTATGTTTCAAACTTCTCATATAAAGAATGCATTGGACTTAGTAAGTGATGGGTGAATCCCGCTATAGCTCCTTGATGCATCGGTAGGTTTCATGAGACAAACTAGTGTCTTGGCCAAAGGCCTTGACAAAATCTTATTTGTAGTCTTGGCACAAAGCCTTGACGATGTGGTTATGAAAGTATGGAATTATGCATTGCATCATTATGAAAGTGGCTATTGATATTTCATGTGATTATTTGACTAGTATAATATCAATGTGAATAATTAAATGGCATTATTTGTTTTTATCTTGTCCATATTATGATGAAGTTCAAATTTAAAAGGATTTTGTTTTAGTCATATACACTTCGTTAAAGTTGTATGCTTATTTGTGAATGTTTACGCTATAATGTTCTCCTTACTGATCATTTTGAGCTCACCCCTTTCTTTTTTTTATTTCTTCAATGATGCAAAGAAGTATATTATGTCTGACTTCCAGGGATATTATATGGATCTCAGTGTTTTCTATGAAAAAAATGTTGTTGTAGTTTTCCATTTTATGATGTAATGTAAACCTTATGAATGTATCTAGTACATCCAAGGCTACTAAACTAATCGGTATTTTGAGACATGATCTTTTATGATCATGCCAATGATACATAATAACGCACCGACTCTGGGCTTCTGGGGTCGAGGTGTTACCACTTGGTCAAATATAACTATGATAAAGGTGAATGATCAAAGACTATATATCACAACAGATAAGGTTCTTCCTGAAATAAGATGATTTTTGAAGAAGAAATATGGAAATGAATTAGAATGGGTGTTCTTTATGAAGAATATATTTAAGGTGGGGTCATTTCCTACTGTTTTAAAAATTATTGGATCTCAAAACATGGATCATGTTTTTGGAAATGGAAGGATTTTTGTATTAGAGTAAATGAGATACAGAATAAAGAAATAAATCACCAAAGGAATCATACTGTGTACCTCAGAGAGTGGACCACATACCATGTTTGGGAATGGTTCGTGGTTGCATACCATGTAGTGGGAAAGGTACATGGAATATTTTATGTAATGGTTCTATGGTAACAAAAATGGTTCCCTGATGGAGTTGCGGCATGAGGAACAGATCATCATTGGCAGAAGAGATGTAGTACACAGACTTGTAGACACACTGTATGCGCGGAAGGTTCACTGTTTGCAAGAGGTTCTCAGTACATGATGAAGGATTACCGTATGCGGATGGAGTTCATTATGCTGTGATTATCTTCCCACATTAAAAATTTGGGTAAAATGGATTAGTAAAATTTTCATACTTATTTGGCTGCATTAAGAGTGCTATTCCCATCATTAATTTACCATGAATTCGATAAGAAAATATCATCATATCAGAAGAACTCAGCTAGCTCTGAAAGCAGAACATAGGATAGATTCTTTAGAGGATGAAGTGGTTTGAAAAACATGAAATGGTTCGTGATATTGGTAGGAGTTTTCTACATAAGAGATTTTTCATAAAAAAAAGTGGCATGAATGAGATGAAATAATTATCATAATTTGATGAAGAAGTATATGTAATTAAGAAACATTATTCTAAGGCATTACGTAGAGGAGCTACATGAAGGTGGTACATGAAGGCGGTATAGAGAGGCGGCACGCTAAGGCTGAATGCAGAGGCAGTATGTGAAGGCGGTACACGGAGCAGGCGTTGTGCACGAAGCTGACGTAGTGCATGGAGAAGGTGCAGTGCATGGAGCAGGCATGGTATGAGGAGTAGGCGTAGTGCATAGAGCAAATGAAGTACATGGATCAAAGGTGGTTTGCAGAGAATAGGTGGTACACGGAGCAAGTGGGATACACGGAGTAGGTGCGGTACACGAAGCAGACACGGTATGCGGACCAGGCGTGGTACGCAGAGCAAGTGTGGTGTGTAGATGAGAGACGGTCCAACGAAGCCTGGTCAATTTTCAGAAGTAGAAACATCATAAAGAGATTATGCGATTCTATCAAAAATAAGTAGAATTTTAGTGCATTTAATTGTGGCAGTAAAGAAAAAGAATGAACAAAAAAGTGTATCAACTCTGGACCTTGATGTAAGCAAAGTCTCATTCTGAATAGAAGACAAAGACATTAATGTCTATTTTTTTAAGAGTCCTTTAAGTAGATAAACTGAGTGAAGACCTCTCCAAGGTAGTGAGCCAAGGGTGGTATTTTGATGTGATCCATAGTATGTAGTGATCCATCCCTAAATCTTTAGGTAGTTTTCTTAGGATAATTTGATTGTGCCTAAATATTTATAATCCACAGCTTGTGAATATTAGTGGAATTAGGTATGATCAGTAACTTTTTGGCATATACTCCTTGGATTTAGCTCTTAGTGATGAACCATGTAAAAGTATCGTGTTGTCCTTCTTCATGTGAATGTTTTAATTACCTCCGATATCCATTATATAGATTTAAAAAAAGTTATCAGCGTGGGAACAAGATTCAGTAAAGAAGAGAAAAAGTTGACACCCTAATTCCCCCCCCCCCCATGTCATCTATGGTCCTTCAATTGGTATCAAATGAAGGTATACTTATTTTTTATAATCTTCAGTAATTCTATTTTGAAGAGGATCAGAGTTTTCTTTACTGATTCAATAATGAAGAGAAGTCGTGATGAAATCTTTGTTATCTCTGAGAAGAAGTCTATACCTAGAAAGGCCATGATGAATTGGAAAAATAATGAAAATATTTAGTTTATAAAGTCCCTCTTATCTAAAAAAGTTTATTTCTTTTGATTCTTCATGCTTTTTCAATTAAAAAGAAATTTAATTCTTTGAATATAAAGAGCAGGTGCCTCATGTTTCCACAAAAAATATGGATTTCAGCACAAGTGGTGATGTTGATCAAATTATTACCTCACATGATCTTGAATGTAATTAAGAAAAATTAGAAACCAATCGTCATGATATTCCAGAATAAATATTTTTTGTTGTTTGCAGAATATTACATTGCATGTAGGTTGGGATCACTCGACTGGAAAGAAAAGATGACAACATGGAAAAGGCCTTAGTGGAAAAAATTTCAGAATATTATAAGCTCTCCAGATATATTGAAAACTTTTAAATGAAATGAGGAGTCAATATGACTCTGGAATAAATGATCCATACACTTGAAGATGAGCTGAAGAAGAGAAATTAAGACAATGTACTATATTTTTAAGAAACATCCAAGAAGATCAAGGAACTCAAATATTATTTGACAAACAATGTTAAGATGGAAGAATATGAGGTTGAATGATTGAAGAAGACTTGTGAAGTGATGATAATCATGATTGAATTTCATAAGATAATCCTCAATATAGAAAGTCTAAAATTTGTAGCTCAGTTGACCAATCTTGAGAAGACACATATTGTGCCTTTACAAAAGAAGGAAACAGTTTCTACTGGTACTTTGTGTCCACTAGAGGATTCTAAAGATGAAAGTACTTTAATATGTGACAAGAAGATCTCTACTTCTACTGATGATCTATCTCATGAAACAGTGTCTCTTGCTACTCAATGTACACTCGAGGAACCTAAAATCGATAGTCCTATAACATGTTATATGAAGATCAAGACATCATTCAATGAAATACCACATGCAGCTGATATGAATAAGTTACCATCCAAACAATCATGTATTCATGTTTCTAAATATGTTTTAACATTCAGTGTAGGCTGGAAGAGAAATTTAAATCAATTATGGATGGGGAAAGGTGAGGAGTAACCAACCAACATGGCTAGGGTGGATATGAAGAACAGAAATTTGTAATACGGTTCCCTACAGAGAGCATAACCAATCAAGAAGAAGACCCAACAACCTTATCCATAATATATCAAGAAGTTATGATTTGAGGGTCATTGTTTGTGTCGTAATAGGTTTAGTAATTGTGCATTAGATTATTTTGTAAAATCATCAAAATTAAAAAGAAAAAATGAATCCAATCATAAGGAGGAGAAATCCAAATATGATGAAGCCACAACCACATCTTTAGATGAATCTGTATACTACAAACAGATTTGGAATTCATGACAAAATATGTGATGTATGTAATGGCAGTGGTCACAATGTTGGTATGCGCTCATCTTAAATCCATTAATAAATGATAAGAATATTAGACCTCAGAAGCCGACTATGAATGAAAAAGAAACCTTGGGAAGAAATCAGAAGAATACTGTGAACACAAATTTCCCCAAGAAGATCTCACGTATGGAAGCTGAGAAGACACTTGTTTTTAAATCCATGAAATTGAAGGGAAATTTATCCAAAATAGAAACTAATAATGATGACACTAAGATGAACCCATGTATTAGATTCATACCTTCTATAATAGTTACAAATGTCATGCTGGTCATCTAGCCAAAACAGTTGGAAATAATAACGAAACATGAAAATACACAAGCCAAGGAAGGTGGTAATGTAAAACAAAAACTTTCACGTGATGAAGAGAAAGTGCATGGGATATTTCATACCAAGAGAAATGCACGTGTTATATAAGCTCTATGTGAGAGATTTATGAAATCTAGTAATACTAAAAATGGTTTTATAACATTAATACCAGAAAAAATAATTTGTCCCTAATAAGAGTAAGAATTTATCACTCATGATGATTGTTAAAAATAACAATTCCCCCTAAAAGATGAAGAGAATGAGGATATATCCCTGCCACATCAACACTTATCAGAACATATTTCCAGATGTGAAATAATGAAGAATGGAGGAAATGGAGCATCGTTACTATGAAAACCATCTCAGTCATTCTTCTCACACAGAATAATAATGGAGGGACCAACTTATTCCCTTAAACATTTGTGTATTTTATTTGTGCTGATAGTGTAGGGAATTGAAGGTGAAGCATGCTCTTAGGGGGATAATCTATGAAGTAGTGAATATTTTCAACTCATTATATCTAAGTTGAAGGAGTTTCCATCTTTTTAAGATTGATAAATTGATCTTAAACTATTAAAATGATGAGGGATCACCCTTGATAAAGATGATGAGGAGTGTTTCCCTTGAGGGGGGACAAATGAAGAAGCTTCCAGAATTATTATATCAATCAGTATCAACATTTGTTGGTATTAAATTCAATTACACTTGAAATTTCTTGAAGAACATGTCCTTTGAAAATGTATGTCATTTTTCAAGCTGTCATCATTGGTTACTTAGAATGAAGATCATTTTACAAAGGGGATGTAACTAAATTAATCGGTGACATATAAAGAATGGAAGTGCCCCAATGCCTCTTTTCTTACCAATTGCACTTGAATGTTTTTGATCTGTTCATTGAAGTGAGTGATGGATTTCTAGGATGACTATTCCCTACCACATTCTTTTTCTTCACCTATAATGAAAGTGAAAAACCATTGAATACAAAGTACATGAGTTATCATCTCGGGAGGTATCATGATCCGTGAATAATCAATTTCCTTATTGTCTAAATCAAATCCTATTGTTTTATACACTGATCATTACTCATGTATACATTGAGTGAAATGATTGATGGCACCTTTCTTAAAAAAGTATTGGTACCCTTTTCCCATGAACCTTTTATTTCTAGTCAATATGGGGTAGAGAAAGTGGAATGAACATTTGAAAATTGAGAGACAATGAAAAAAGAAGAAGGGGAGAGAGAATATTCCCATTTTGATATTGACACATTCATTTGAGGAGGACTTCATGGTATTGAAAGTAAAATAAAAAGGGTAATATTGTTGGGAACACTTTGTGTATAAGGTAGTATTTGTTTTCAATATTTGTCAATGTAGATCAAAATTAAGAAGGGGATGATGAATAACTCCAAAGTTATTTTGTTTGTAAATTCCAGATATTTTTCAACTGATCTAAAGTTTAAAATACATGTATAAAAGTTGATACATTATATACAACAATGAAACCATTTCAAAGAGTGTTCAAGGGATTCAAGTTATAAAGTGATCATGCAATATCTCACTATTTAAAGAGACCATGCAAGATCCTACATCAAGAAAAATGAATCATTGTATGGGGGAACATCTAGATATTTGAAGATTTAAGAATGATAAGAAAAAGATGATTAGATAATTCCAGTCATATTCAGTGTTGACTATAAAGACTGATGTTGTTGTAATACATAAAAGTTTCAGAATATTACCAGGAAAAATATGACGATGCTAATGGTGATCAATCAAATACTATATATCAGGACAGATAAGGTTTGTGATGAAAGAATATGATTGTTGAATAAGAAAGGTGAAAATGAATTATCATGGGTGTGATTTTGGAAGAATATATTTAAGGTGGGGTCATTTTCCAATGTTTTCCATATTATTAGACATCAAAATCAGGATTTTTTTGGAAATGGATTGATTTCATCATAGGAGTGAATGAGATTCAGAATAGTGAAGAAATCGTCAAAAGAATGAAACTGTGTTCCTTGCTTCATGGACCATGTACCATATCCAGGAATGGTTCATGGTTACGTACCATGTAGTAGGAAAGGTACATGGAATGGTTCGTGGAACTAAAAATGGTTCTCCGTATAAGGAGTTGCGGTATACAGAATGGTTCATCATTAGTAGTAAAGATAAAGTACACAGACTGGTAGACACATGGTACATGGTGAAGGATCGCAGTTCATAGATAGGTTACAGTACAAGATGGAGGCTTACCATATGTGGATGGAGTTCAGATTGTGGTGATGTTTTTTCTACAATGAAAATTTGGATAAAACAGATTAGCATAATTTTTGGAGATATTTTCCCACATAAGGAGTGTTAATCCAATCATTCAGTTAGAGTGAATTAGATAAGAAATTATCATTATTGTTGTAGAAATCATCTACGTTCGAAAGTGGTATGAAGAACCAATTCTGTGTAGGATGAATTGATATGTGAATGATGAAATGGTTCGTGAAATTGGAAGGTGTATTCCACAAAAGATATTTTGCGTAAGAAAAAGTGGTATATGGGAGGTGAAATAATTAGTATAATTTGAAGATAAAGTCTGTGAAATAAATAAATGGTAAGCCAAAGCAGTATACAGAGGTTGTACATGAAGCTGGTACATGAAGAAAGTATGCATAGGTGGTATGTAGAGGTCATACACAGAGGCAATATGTGAAGGTTGTGTGCAGAGGTGGCAGAGTGCGCGGAGAATGTGCAGTGCGCAGAGAAGGCGTGGTATGAGGAGCATGTGTGGTGTGTAGTGAAAAGGTGGTATGTGGAGAAAAGGCAGTACATGAAGCATAGGTGGTACATGGAGCAGGCATGGCACGCAGAGCAGGTGTGGTGTACGGAGCAGGAGCGATATACAGACTAGGGGTGGTACACAGAGTAGGTGTTGTACGCAGATCAGAGACAGTCCGAAGAAGTAGGGACAATTTACAGAAGTGGAAACCTCATAATGGAAGATTTTGATTCAAGAGAAAGGAATAATAATATGTTTTAGTGCATTCTATTATTTAACTAAAGAAGAATATTGAACATAAAAGTGCATCAAATTTGGACCATGATGCAAGAAAAGTCTCATGCTGAAGAGGTGACAACGTCTTTAATGCCTATATATTGAAGCGACCATCAAGTCGATAAACTGAGTGAAGACCCCTCCAAGGTAGTGAGACAGGGGGAGATTATGTAAGTTATCTAAGGGAGGTAGTGAACTATCCTTGAACCTTTAGGTAGTGTGGCTGGGATAGAGTGATTGTACATGAATCATTGTAATCAACAGCTAATAAAGATTTGTGGAATTAGGTATGATCAGAAACTTGTCGGCATATGCTCCTTGGATGTAGCCCTTAGGGGTAAACAAAGTAAAAAAAAATTCTTCTGCATGTTATTTTTTTAATTACTACACATATCCATCATGAGATCTAAACAATTTCTTACTAATGTGGGAATAAGATCTAGTAAAGAAGAGAAAAATTTGACACCCTAATTCACCCCCTCCCAGGGTGGTCTAGGGTACACCATATATCTCATCCAATAGATTCCCATTACTATTATATAAATCCTAATCCATGTTCATTATGTTATGTACCTTCCAAAATAACATCCCTAAGTCCCATAAAAAGAGATCTAAAGGGAGTTCACCAAAGAAGAGGTAATCTCCATTACTAATTATATCATGTTTATTTATTCTTATACTTACTCTTGATGTGTTAAAACCATCAGAAAATAATAAATCCAGTATCAAAAATATATTTAGAAGTTATTATTATTATTTTAAAACCATACTCCATCCCTTTCCAATACTACGGAGAGTGTAAACCTTGCTCGTGTGTACGTATGTCTTACCGTCTCCATGTAGCGATGAAATTCATTTTTCATCACCATGTTACTTGGATGGTTATAAGATTGAATAATGAGAACATAAGATACATATAACATAATTATAACAATTTAATTATCATATCATATCTACCTTTTTACATTACAATCCATTTGGAAAATGATAACGTCACTTGTGCGTAAGTGTGGACTACCACCTCTAAGAAGCGATGTGATACATTTTTCATTTATATTTTACATTGATGACCATAAGTATAAATTTAATGAATAAATAATATATATATATATATTATTTAGAAATTATTCTATAATTGTGAAATATTATTTAATTTTATTTCTATCCATCCTCAAAAATTGAAAACATTGTTCATGTATACGTATGATCTACCATCTCTACGAATGATGTAATTATTTTTTAAAATCTCTATATTTATAGATGACTCTTAATATATATATATATATATATATGATATTTTTAACAGAAGTAATATTCTTTCGATTATGGAAGAACGATAAAATTATAAGGACCAAAACTACTCAATCAAAACATACATAAAAAATGTAGCTGTTATTACCCGGAATAGTGATTTTAATAATGAATTGTTAATAATTAAGTGGTAAAATATTATAAGTAATTTATATATGGAATTATATAAATTATTATGGTTTTATAATATATTTTATATAAGTATATAATTATTATATAGGATTTTTAAACATGTAAAGTGGAAATTGGACCTAAGGTAAGAGTTTCTTGTCTAACTTTTACTTCTTTGAGACATATGTTATATTCATCATTAATTTATTTTTTGTGGTTTTTATAATTATCCTTTTATATATTATATATTGAATATATTTATCTTCAGGGTATTTAAATTTTGATTTGATGTTATTTGTTTCATGGGGAATACGATTCAAAAGATACCCAAGTGGTAATGGTTTATTTCATAATATCATCATTATTCAAGAGTGTTTAGTTTCAAGTTTTAACTGAGGAATATAAATATTCCATGTATATGTTTTATAAATAAATTTAAAAATGTTATTAATATTATCCAATGATTTTTTAAGATTCATTTTTACACATGTTTGACTTTATAAAAAAGTACTAAAAGAAATCTTCATGTGGTTTTCTGAACGAGATACTTTTTACTTTTTTACTTTTCTTTCAAAAGTGTGAAAGAAATATTTTTTAACTTATACAGCATGTCATGACCCATCCCTCGAGGACCATGCCCTAACTACCCCAAGCCCACCTTGAATAGGCCAGGGGCTGGCGACTTGCACTGAAGGCGTATTCACTAAAATTGGGAAGGCATTGCCTTTATAACATGTAAAACACACAACCATTCACATAGTAAGATATGAACTCAAGTAATATAAATAGTAAATAGAGTGAGTAAAGTAAGTAAAAAAGGGTCCATAATACAATCCCAACTGGTAAGTACAAGGAAAACGCGAATGTACAAGATGACTGATAGGTGAAATGCAACTCCTGGATCATCCACCACAAATCCTACCTGAAGGGTAGGTACAGCTCACGAATGGTCGTCTCTACTGTTCACCTCATCTAACATCCACCTCCGAGATACCTAGAGTCTTGGTACTCTCATCCTTAGTTAGCGTTGTCTATAATCTTCACCAAACACAACAGGGTGCAGGAATAGCCTGTGCTGGGGTGAGTATAACGATACTCAGTAGGGACACTGAGACCACCAAGGTCTCAAAAAATTCACCAAGGATAAACCATAGATCATGGAATCATCTCACAAACATACATATGTATATTACAATATATATACCTATGTTTTCAAGTAAACCCATCTTAATCATGAGGAAAGAAAGAGTCCAACTCAAAGCCCAAAGCTCAACTATTCCACAAAGGATGGAATACCACAAATGTATGTACCACACAAGTACGCCACACAGAAGAATACCACCAAGGTATTACCATGAAAGAAAGTACCACAAGGTAAAAACTCAACTCACACAAGGTATAACATAGGTACAGTAGTAGAGATGATTATATGTAACTACTGAATCACCTTAAACTATTAAGAGTCTGACCCACAATGGATTGATAATCATCATCAGACCCACATAGGATCTCTAGGGGTTGACCCAAATAGGATCGCTCAGTACAGACCCACACAGGATCGGTCATTACTGACCCACACAAGATTGCTTGGTGTTGACCCACACAGGATCGCTAGGTATTAGCCCACACAGGATCACTAGGTGCTTACCCACACGTGATCACTCAAGTAGTCCCGTAAGGAATCCTAGAGTGGTTCCATGTGTGACCCTAAATCATAGGCCCACGAAGGATCTCTTCCACAAGTCAGAGCTAGCTACTGGGTTCTCGAGCTATGATTTCTTGTCTCTGGAAGGGTGTGCTCCTCAAGCCACAGGTCATCACTCAAACTGCCACAAATTCCCAAAATGAAGTATCCCAAAGGACTACCATGTCATAGGAGTTTAAATGCAACAAACAGAGCGTCAATCAGTTGCTCGTTCTATATGTTATTAGCCTATTAGTCCTGAGGGCTCGGTTGGATTCGAGTTCAATCCAACCTGACCATATCCCTAATTTTTTTAAATCCCTTGTGCGGTATACCAAAGGGACCATCTGGCTCATAGGTTTCCTTCACCGCTGTCGGTTCATCAATCGGACGCACGGTTCCAAAGTTATGGCTAAAAGAGTGTAAATTGCTCGAAGTGGGTCCGGGTCTGTGCCGACCTGGTCAGACCGACCTGGCCCGACCCGCTAGGTCCGACCTGGGTGTCCGGGGCAGTGCAGAGGCTACAAGAACCATGGAAGCCGGGAGGTTGTTGCAGGGTGGAGCGGCAGGCCGCGGGGGTAGTGCGAGGCCGCGGGTGCTGTGAGACGGTGTGGTCGTGGGGCAATGCGGAGGCCACATCGGCACTGTGGCCACGAGGTGGCGTAGGCTGCGGGCAT
This sequence comes from Viscum album, assembly GCA_963277665.1. Taxonomy (NCBI): domain Eukaryota; kingdom Viridiplantae; phylum Streptophyta; class Magnoliopsida; order Santalales; family Viscaceae; genus Viscum; species Viscum album. The sequence goes on along the minus strand of OY728121.1, from coordinate 572,591,026 downwards.
CAGAGGCCACATTGGTGTGGTGGCAGCGGGGCAGCGGAGGCTGAGTGCAGTAGAGGCCGTGGCGACGCGGTGGTCGCGGGGCGGCGTCGTTGCGTCATTACCTTCGTCGTAGCCGGAAGTGGTGTCAGCAGCCGTTCTCGTTCCCCACATAGGGTAACTCTCCATCCCCCTCCATCGCGAACAGTAATAAGGAATAATAGAAGAGGGGTGGGTCCATGTCTATTTGGCTCAGACAATCCGTGTTAGAGCGGTAGCAAACAGCTCAACAAAATTTTGAGTCAAGAATGTCAAACTCTACAATTAATATGAATCCTAGATCAACATGTTTTAGTTGATCTTCGTTTTCCATAATTTCCAAGAATAAGGAATTTAATCAAGAAAATTAATGAATTTAATAACAACCCCTACCTCATTTGTTTGTTGACGTCGATGAGAAAAGTTGAAGTTGTCGATGTTCGTCAGGCCCGCCACACGCCTCTGATCCCAAGATCATTTGTCGAATAAATTATCGTCGATGGAGGTGGTTCTTCATTGTTGAAGATTTCTACCATTGAATAATTTCACGAGGAAGAAGTTGAAGTAATGCATCGGTGTACTTCATTGGAGGAGCTCTTCATTGGAGGATGTGTTCTTCCAATTTCTCTTCTTGCCAACCCATTCCTATTAATTCCACCAATAATGAAAAATAGCCCACATAATAGAACAAGTTATCTATTAGGTTTGTTGGCATAATTTCATATTAGCTAAATTAATTAATAGATGAGTTGTTATAATTAATTAAGGGGGTGGCACAAATAAAGTGGGGGAGTTCAAGAGTATTATCTCCCATAAAGTGGGGGGTTCAAGGGGGTTTTAGCCTCAGGTGGTCCCCACTACCATAATCCACATGGGAGGTTGATCAGGGTGGTCCCCACCTTCATAAACTTACATAGGAGGTTTAGTTTTGGTTGTCCCCACCTCTCAACATCCACATGGGAGTTCCAAATAAAAAAAATATTACACAATTTTATTTTATTTTATTCTTTCATGAAAAACCCAAATTCTATCTTTCACCCACAACCTACTGCGGTCGAGGTGATGGTCCCCTTATGCAAATATCGATGTTGTGATTTCAACAGTGTCCTCAGATTTCAATTCAGATCACCGGTTCAAAAGTTAAAAAAACCCGCTCATACATTTACAGAACGTTCTGAAAGAAAAAGATCAGAAATTCATTCCGGGCACACCGGGCCTCGGAATCACGCATTGTCAATTTTCAAGGGCACATAAAATTACCATTTATTTAAAAATAATTTACATGGAAAATTACAGTTCATTACATGGCACGAATCTTATTTAAAACCATCATGATTGCCCCAACGAATTTAAGATTATTTTATAATTATATTTGGCTAATTTCAATGAATTTATTTTATTAAGTGTATAGTTTTTAGATTTCAGAAATTATTTTCAATGTAAATAATTGAATTTCTTAAAGAAATATTATTTTAATAAATTTTAAGTTTTTCAACATTTTCAATATCCTTTTTTGAATATTTTGTAGAGGATATACTCAATTCTGAGCACCGGTTGAAAAGTTACAAAAACCCTCTCGTACGTTTACCAAACGTACCGGAAAAAAAGGTTCAAAATTCATTCCGGGCACACCGGGCCTCAGAATAACGCACCGTCAATTTTTAGGGACTCGTCAAATTACAGTTTTATTAAAAAAATACATGGAAAATTCTGGGTCATTTCATTCTCCCCACCTAAGAGCTTTACGTCCCCATAATCCACAATTCAATCTAAGGGAACAGGTGGGGGTACTGAACACGTATTTGAGCATCCTACTCCCATGTGATCTCCTGGAGGTTCCTGTGCTACCAACATACATGCTCTAGAGGTATCAAACTCTACAAAGGACCTACTCCTATCGATCCTCAATCTCTACTGGAAACTCCATAAACGTCACCCCATCATCGATGTCTAGCTCATCGTGGTCGATGATCTGAGAAGTGTTGTGCACGTATATCATCAGCTGGGATACGTAGAAGACATTGTGCACCCTGTACAACTGAGGTTGAAGAGCTAAGTGGTAAGACACCTCACCAACTCTGCTGAGGACCTGAAAAGGTCCGATGAACCTCGGATATAACTTTCCGCCTCGGCCAAATCTCTGTATTCCTAATCGAGGTGAGACCCATAGAAAGGCGTGGTCGCCCTCCTCATACTCCAAAGGTCTCCATATCTTTTTGGCATAAGACTTCATCCGGATGTGTGCAGTCTTCTTCCACTCTTTGATGATATTCACTTTCATTGTGATAGCATGTACCATCTCGGGTCCCATGAGTGTTGACTCCCCTAGGTTAGTCCATCACAAAGGTGATCTGCAAGGTTGCTCGTACAACGCCTCAAAAGGTGTCATCCCAATGGTGGAGTGATAGTTTTTGTTGTATGCAAAATCCACCAAAGGAAAGTGATACTCCCAGCTGTGACCAAAGGCTAGGACGCAAGCACGTAGCATGTCCTCGATGGTCTGAATGGTCCGCTCATTCTGACCATCCATCTGAGGATGGAAGGCGGTACTCAAACGAAGTTGTGTCCCGAAAGCCTCCCGCAACTCCTTCCAAATCCAAGATGTAAAACATGCATCATGATATGAGACAATCATCAAGGGTACTCCATGTAGCCGCATAGTCTCCTGCACATAGAGGCATCCCAAGCTCTCTACTCAACCACACTCTCTAATCAGTAGGAAGTGGTCCAACTTGGTGAGTCGGTCATTGATCAACCATCTAGAATCATGACCTTTGGATGTAAGTGGAATTCTTACCATGAAGTCCATGGATATCCCATCCCACTTCCACTCTCGAACCTCTAAAGGTTGAACCGAGCCTACTGGAACCTGATGCTCTGCCTTCACTTGCTGACAAGTGAGGCACCGAGAGACAAACTCTACTGTGGCTTTCTTCATTCCTGGCCACCAGTGTTGTCGTCGAATACCCTGGTACATCTTCACCACTCCTGGATGTACCTCTAGAGGGGATGTGTAGAAATTCCTCAACACATCCTCCTAAAGTGACACGGGTACCATGTTACGTCCTCTTATAAGGATTACGTGCTCCCCACCTTTAGAAAATCCATCAGGTTTTTGCCATGTGGATATAGGAGCACGTCAAGTCTTGCAGTCAGTGTCCCCATGTTGTACCTTTATAACTCACTGAAGAAGTGGGGGAGTGATTGAAAGAGACTGAAGAAAATCTACTTCATCCCGATCCACAAAGGATATCTACAAAGCGGCCAGCTACTCCATCACCTCACCTAGAAGTTGTATACCTTACATCCTGCTGAGTGCATCTGCTACAATGTTCCCATTTCCAGGAGTATAGACTACCTCTAAGTGATATTCCTAGAGGAACTCAATCCAACGTTGTTTTCTCGGGTTTAGGTCCTTCTGATAGATGATATACCTGAGACTCTTGTGATCCGAGTAGAGTGTAAAATGTTCACCCATCAGATAGTGTCATCCCATCTTCAGGTTGAAGTCCACTGTAGCTATCTCCAGGTCATGGGTAGTGTAGTTTTTCTCATATTTACTCAGTTGTCGAGAACCATATGTGATAACTACTCGCTCCTACATCATGACACATCCAAGCTCGGTCCCTGATGTGTCTTAATAGACTACGTACCCTACGCCCTCTTCCAGAAGCCTCATGATGGGGGCAGTAGTTAGCCTCTGCATCATCTCTTTGAAACTCTACTGGAATCTCTCTGACCACCCAAAGGGTTTCCCTTTCTTAGTCAATGCTGATAATGGTGCTGTAACTCTAGATAAATCTGGCACAAATCTCTGGTATTATGCAGCAAAACCTAGGAAACATCGTATCCCCGTCACACTCCTGGGTGGATCCCAAGAAAGTACCACCCGAATCATCACTGGATCAACTGCATCTCCAGCCTTCGATATGAAATTTCCCAAAATGTGAACCTCTCATATGTGGTTATCATAAAGGTGGTGCCCTCGGAGTGTGTGCAGTACTACCTGCAAATGATAGGCATGCTCCTCCTTGATAGCTGAGTAGATAAAAACGTCATCAATTAATTCCACCACAAAGAGGTCCACGTATGGATGAAATATCATGTTAATTTGTCCCATGAACACTGCGGAATATTTGTTTATGCCGAGTGGAATAACCAAGAACTCGTAGTGACTGTACCGATATCTGAATGTCATCTTCTACACATCCTCATCCTGTACTCTGCGCTAGTGATAGCCTTATCTGAGGTCTATCTTCGAGAACCAACATTCTCCCTTCATCTAATCAAAGAAGTCTTCAGTCCTTTGGAGTGGGTACTTGTTCTTCACGGTCACCTGATTTAGGCCTCGATAGTTAACACAATGTCTCAAGCTCCCATCTTCCTTCTTGTCGATCAAAATCGGGGCTGTCCAGGGAGAAAAACTGGGCTGAATGAACCCTTTCCTCTGTAAGTCCTCCAAATGTAACCATAGCTAACGAAGCTCCACAGGTGCCATCTGATTTTTTGGTGTAGATATCGGTGTTGTCCCAGTGTATAAGTCAATGTATAATTCAACCTCTCTGCAAGGAGGTAGACCCGAAACATCATCAGGGATGACATCCACATAATGGTCCACCACTACAGGATAACTAAGACTCTCTACATCAACACCTCTGAGGGATAGGCTATCCAACTGATGAGTGATTGGCTGTACTCTCGTCCGAGTAAGTCCATCATGTGCTAAAAGTCTCCTTTCTCACCGGAGAAGGTAAACCTAGGCCATCCGTGTAGACACACTGCACTTTGTGCCTAATATTGTCAATCTATGAATGGAATGTAGATAAGCAGTCCATACCCAAGATGACGTCGTAAGGCCTCGACACTGATACTAGGAGATCTCAGCCAAAATTCTCACCTCCTAGAGTAATCTCGCACTATCGAAACACATGCGTAATCATCGAATCTACTCTCGTAGGAGTCTCTAGATGTAAGGATCGAGCCAACAGCTCTATCTGAATCTCCGAGCTCCAAACGAGGGATGTGGAAATAAAAGAGTGACTGAAACCATTGTCAATAAGTAATGTATCTAAGGTGGAGTAGACACATATCAAACCTTGTATCATATCTGGAGTTATGTTATCGTAGGCCTCAACTTCCTAGAGTTGAGATCTCCCCTATCCTCCTGCTCCCTACAGTCAGGGTGGACCACCTGGTGGTGGTGGCGGTAACATCTTGAATAATCACCCACCACCAGCTGCATGGCCAACTCCTCTACCATGTCTACCTTCTCCCTGCGGACCTCCTCATTTGAATCTCAATCTCTGCTTGGGTGGTCCTTTGACCATCTTCGGATCATCCGTATAGTGGATCTGACAGTCACGAGCCTTGTGACCCTGCCCGCCGCATGCATAACACTACTCGCTCCTCGCATGACTGGTTCTTCCTCGGGTGCCCCGTACAACCCAACCATAATCATGTGGTCATATAGTTGTTGGTCTAGTCCTCTTAGACCTCTGTGACACTGTATGCTGTCAGTTACAGAAGACTCCGCGACGTGGCGACTGGTGGTGGGTCTCGCTGCTGGTGATTGCTTAGTGAGGAAACACTCCACTAAGAGGGCTCTCTCTAACTCCCCCTCCTGCATCGGGATGCTAATAGAAATCATCGAAGCCCTGATCTTCCATCTGAGTCCCTCCTCAAAGGATCGAGCCCTGAGGTATGGGTCCCGCACCATATCAGTGGAGTAGCATGGGAGCATAGTGAACCTCGCTGAGTACTGATCCACAGTCACAATGCCCTGCTACAGATGAAGTAGCTCTTGTATGCGCACTATACGAAGAGTCACTGGAACAAAATCTACCCGAAACAGGCTCTCGAAATCTACCCGGAGAAGCATCACCTCATCGTGAACTTGGAGAATCAAGATCCACCATCTACCTTCTTCTTCCTGAAGAAGGATGACGGCAACGATCATCATGAAATTAGATGGTGTCCCTACCAGTCGGAAAACTCTCACCACGGCCTCCAGCCAATCCTAATCCACCTATGGGTCTATCTATCCCATAAACCTAGGTGGTCTCTGGTGCTTGAACTCGGGCAACGCACTCATGTAGTGTGCACCATCTACTATTGTGGCTAGTGTCATCGGTGGCCCAACGGGTAATGGTACCTCTGGTTCCTCCGCAGGTACCTCTACTGGAAGAGTGCACTGTACCGAGGCCTCGTCACTTGGTGGGATGTCAGTGCGTACTATATCTAGAACCCTAGATGGTTGTCTACATGGAGGAATCCAGAAATTAAACAGTTGCACCACGGTCAAAAATTTATACCTGGTGAGCTGACTCAAAGAGATCACAAAGAAAATACTTCAAAACACACACACAATCAATGTTTTCATGCACTGAGTTGAAAATTAGAAGTTAGGGTCCGGGTGTATGGATATGTCATTCACTGCACCAACATTGGATTCCCTAAACTGATAACCATACTCACTACACTTAACAGTATTTCTATTAAAAAGAAATATCTGAGTCCTATGTTCTATGGTAGAACCGATTCCTTTGATACCAATTTGTCACGACCCGTCCCCTGGGGCCCATGTCGTGACTACCCCAAGCCCACATTCTATAGGCCAGGGGCTGGCAACTAGCACCGAAGGAGTATTACATAAAACTAGGAATGCATTGCCTTTATAACCTGTAACACAAACAACCAAGAACACAACAAGATATAAACTCAAGTAATCTAAATAGTAAACATAGTGAGTACAGTATGTAAAAAGGCACCAGAATACAAGCCCAACTGGAAATTACATGAAAAACTGGAAATTAAAAGATGGATGATAGGTGAAAATAATCTCCTATATCGTCCACTTTGAATCCTACCTGAAGGGTAGGTACATCTCATGAACGGCCATCTCTGTGGTTCACCTAATCTAACGTCCACCTCCGAGCAAACTCCAGTCCTAGTACTCTCGTCCACAGTCAGTGTTGTCTGTCATCTACACCAAACACAATAGGGTTCAGGAATAGCCCATGAAGGGGTGAGTATAAAGATACTCAGTAGGGACCCCGAGACCTCCAAGGTCTCACAAATTCCACCAAGGATAGAACACAGAACAAGGAATCAACTGACAATCTTACATAGGTATATTCCCTTACATATACCTAATTTATCAAGTAAACCCATATCAATCATGAGGAAACACAAAGTCCAACTTAAATCCCAAATCTCAACTGTCACACAGAGGAAGGAATACCACGATGATAAGTACCATAAAGGTACACCACACATAAGAATCCCACCAAGGTATTACCATGAAGGAATGTACCACAAGGTACAGACTCAGCTCACACCTGGTATAACTTAGGTACAATAGTAGAGATGATTAGATGTAACTACTGAATCGTCTTACTTTGATAAGTGGAAAACCCACGAAGGATCTCTAATCATCATCAGACCCACATACGATCTCTAGGTGCTTACCCACATAGGATCACTCAGTGTTGACCCACACAAGATTGCTAGGTGTTGTCCCACACAGGATCGCTAGGTGCTGACCCACACATGATTGCTCGAGTAGTTCTACAATGAATCCTAGAGAGGTTCTATGTGGGACCCTCATTCACAGACCCATGAAGGGACTCTTCCTCAAGTCACAACCAGCTACTGGATTCCCACGCTAAGCTTGCTCATCTATGGGAGGGTCCTCTCCCCAAGCCACTGGTCATCACTCTAACTACCACGAAGTCCCAAAAAAAATATCCCAAAGGACCACCACATCATAGGGGTCTCAACGCAATAGACGGTGCATCAATCGAATGCTCGATCTATATGTTATTAGCCTTTTATTCCCGAGATCCCAGTTGTATTCAAGCTCAATCCAACCTGACCGTATCCCTACTTTATCCAAATCTCAAGTGGGGTATACCAAAGGGGCTGTCTTGCTCCATGATTTCCTACACCACTGATGGTTCGTCAATCAGAGGCTTGGTGCCAATGTTATGGCCAAAAGATAGTAAATGTGTCGAAGTGGGTCTGGGTCCGGTCCCACCCGGTCGGACCGACCCGGCCCAACCCACTGGGTCCAGCCTAGGTAGCACGGGGAGGCGCGGAGGTCGTGAGAATTGGGGAGTCCGAGAGGTCATCGCGGGTGGCACATGGCATTGTGGTTGCAGGGAAGTGTGATAGGATGTGGGTTTCCACGGGAGTCGTAGGGTGGCACGAGCCCACATGTCCCACGAGTGTCGCAGGGGCGGGACGAGGCCGCAAGTTCTGCGAGGTGGCGTGGTGGTCGCGGGGTGGCAGAGGTCATGGTTAGTGGAGGTCGTGGGTGGTAAAGGTCACGGTGGCGCATGGGATGTGTGGCGGCAGAGGCTGCGGGTTGGCGTCGTCGCCAGCATCGCGGCTGGCGGTGGTGCCAGCCGCCGTTCTCATGCCCCCACCGAGGGTAACTTTCCATCCCCCTCCATATCAATGAAAACCACAATAAGAAATAAAAGTGGAGGGTTCGGTCGATTATTGCTTTCCCTGCACCCTCCATGTTAGATCAGAAGTAAATATCTCAACAAAATCTTGGGTCAAGAACTTCAAACTCTACAATTCTAGCGAATCGTAGATCAACTCATTTTGGTTGATCTGCATTTTCCATGCATTCCAAGAATGATGTATTTAATCAATAAAATTCATGAATTCAATAAAAATCCCTACCTCATTTGTTTTTTAACCTCGATGAGAGATGTTGAAGTCATCGACATTCATCGTGCACACCACATGCCTTCAATCCCAGGCTCGTTCGTCAGATAAACGCTCTTCGATAGAGGTGTTTCTTCGTTGTTAAAGATGTGTACCGTTGGAGAATTTCCTGAGGAAGAAGATGAAGTCGTGCGTCAGTGTTCTTCATTGGAGGAGCTCTTTTTTGGAGGATGTGTTCTTCCATGTTCTCTTCTTTCCAACTCTTACCTCTCAATTCCAGCAAAATGAAAAGTATCCCACATAATAGAACACATTTTCTGTTATGTTTGTTGGAATAATCTCAAATTAGATTAATTAATTAATTGATGATTTGGTATAATTAATTATGGGGGTGACAAAAATAAATTGGGGGAGTTCTAGAGGTTTTTTACCCATAAAGAGGGGAGTTTAAGGGGGTTTTAGCCTCGGGTCATCCCCACCTCCATAACCCATATGGGAGGTTAATCATGGTGGTCCCCACATCCATAACCTAACATGGGAGGTTTAATTATGGTGGTCCCCACCTCTCAACATCCACATGTGAGTTCCAAATAAAATAATATTTCACAAAATTTTATTTTATTTTATTCTTTCACAAAAAACCCAAATTATATTTTTCACCGACGACCTACTACAGTCGAGGTGAAGGTCAACTTATGCGAATACCAGCACTATGAGTTCGACAGTGCCGTCAGATTTCAATTTCGAGCACCGGTTCGAAAGTTACCAAAATCCCGCTTGTACGTTTACTAAACGTACCCAAAAAATAGTTTAGAAATTCATTTTGGGCACACTGGGCCTCAGTATCAAGCGCTGTCAATTTTCACGGGCACGTACAATTCCCATATAATTAAAAATAATTTACATGGAAAATTCTGGTTCATTACAAGGCATGGGTTTTATTTACCACCATAATGATTACACAACGATTTTACAATTAATTTATAATTATATTTGGTTAATTTCAATGAGAATTATTTTTTTATTAAGTGTATAGTTTTTAGATTTCATATTTTATTTTCAAAGTAAATAATTGAATTTCCTAAAGAAATGTTATTTTAATCTATTTGATGTATTTTCATCATATTCAATATCCATGTTTGAATATTTTGTATAGGATATACTCAAATTAAACCCTTAATCATCTTATTTGGAATGGTTTATGATCGGTTTTACTAGGGAAAGTATCGATATTCTTGATAACTAGTTCATCCAGTATGGGAATCTTTCAGTTTTGTTAAGGAATATTGATTAATTTGTATTATTTATTCATATGTGGAATGTATTTGACTTAGTATGTGATTTTTGTGTCATGATATATTGTCAATATGCATTAGTATGTCTCATGAGACAAACTATCTTGGGTTTTGGCAGAGGCATTACCCATTTATTCAAATGTCATGGAATAAAGCCTTCATGGTATTTTTTAATGTATTGGTTGAGGAATTGATAGTGAGTTTCCTATTTTTGTCACTATGAATTCTGTTATTTTGGAATCAGTTATTTATGTATTTTGTGATTATTTCATCAGTTAAAATATCCAAGGATATGTTTTGAGATCATTTGATAGTTTATACAGTTTATTTGATCATCCATTATTCCTACCATATTATTCTCAAGGTATTGTTTAATTGGTATGTATTTAATTTATTTAACATGATATAATTATTATAGTTATTTGTTCATGATAGATTTCATTGTATTCTAACCCATATGGAACATTGGATATCACCCCGTTCTTATGTCTAATTTTCACTAGAATAGCAATAAGTGTTTTATGATTGATATACATGGGTATGCTAAGAGAAATAATGGCATTCTAAATGATAAATAAATTTTTTAATTTATATTTTTAAATTTAATGGAAATATCAAGTATATATAATTTTTATCAATACTACTAAACTATTTGGTCCTTGGGGATATGATTTATTTTATCTAGTGCTAATTTAAAAACGTAACCACTGACTTTGGGCTACTAGGGTTGGTGTGTTTACAGTTAGTATCAGAGGAAGTTTAGTATAATCCTTGGTAACTAAATTTAGGAAAAAATAGATGAGAGAACATAACCCTATGATGGACTTTGAGAATAATCTTGATGGATCCAAGCGTAGGATTTTGATATTATCTATATATAAAATGTTCAATTTATGTTAATTATTTTAATTGTTTATAAATTATACATTATGATTCATAATTTAAGGATTTAATATAGTATATACAATTATTTATAAATGGTTCTTATCATATGGAATGGAAACCATATCAGTGAACACAATATATATAAGGATTTCCCTCCCGATAAAGGCAATAAAGCTAGAGATGGATCAACAGCTGGAGATGAAAAATTATAACTATATTGGCAAAACTGATAGAGGTTATGAGAAATAACCTTTCATATAGAGTATATTTTTGATCCTCAATTTAGGGAAATAATGCTAGACTACATCATGTGTTATAAAACTCCATCATTTAATGACACTATATAACTATTTCTAGATTAGTAAATGATAAGTTCCTTAGATAAGATAATTCATGCTTTAAAAGATAATGAATGGGAAAAAAATTCATGGTAGTTTTTCATCTCTAAGGGGATGAAAATAAATAGTGGGCATTGATTCAAAACCCTTAGGATGAGGAGGAAATATCAAGAATGGATTTAAAATGTTGTAAGAAACATTTATTTGAAAATTATTTCCATCAAGAAAAATGAGTATATAGGGAGAGGCATTTTTGAATATGAGACAAATGTATGTGGAACATGTTTCTATGTATGAATATAATATTACAATGTTACCCAAGAATAATGAAGATCGTCTATTTAATCTAATGTGTATGATTATCCATTTATTTGATAGGCTTGAGCACTTTATTTAAAGGACCTAATTACCAAAACATTCTCATAATATGAGGATATAGTATCATGTTCTATAAATTTGGAGAAATAATTTTCCATGTATTATGGTCTCAAATAAATGAACGAGATAAAAATGGTGGAAGAATAAAAAATGTTTAATGGGTATAAGGTAAAGAAGGATTTTCCCATATGTGATAATTGTGGAAAGAAACACCCTAGTGCATCCTTGAATGTAATGTGTGTTTGATACAAGTGTAGCGTTAAATACTATCAGTATCATGATTGAGTATGAAATAAAAAGGATTTGTATGTGTAATTATTCAACTATTGGTAGATTGAGCATAACGAAAATGAATTCCCCATGAGTCAAGGAAATATATCTCAGAAAAAGAAAATATATTGAGGTCAAGCTTATGTTATTACTATAATAAAAGTGGAATAATTAAATTGACTGTGTATTTTCATCAATGAATTATGTTTTATAATTATTTTATAAAATATATTTTATATATAAGAAACAATAAATGTGTAATGATTGTACTTCAAAAAATTTCAATAGGATTTGAATATATATATTTAATGGTACAAATAATCAATAAAATTTGTTACTGATAAGGTATTATTTTTGGAGAATACCTTAAAAAGTGAATGATAACCCTAATATGTTCATGGGGATAAGATGAATGTAAATGTGATAGTATTTGTGACCTTGAAAATGGTTAATGATTTGATTCAAGATAGTGTTTACTGTATTTTATTGGATTTATGGAATATATTCTGTAATATGATATTTTAATTTTGGAATCATGTATATTTTAATGGTAATTCATGTTATTACCATATTTTAAGAAAATATGAGATTATGGTATTTACATTTGACATTAAGATCTAAATTATGAAGGATTAATAAAAAGTTGATTTTGGAGTGACATTATGCCCAATTGTTTTAGATTTTCTGAATATAGTCACACATATTTTGGATAATAAATAATACATAAAACTTATGGAATGGATTAAGTATAAATTTGGAAATTATTTTTATATTTAAAATATTATTTATTAGATTATTTAACCTATGATAGACATTATTTTTTGGAAAATATTGAGTTGTCAGAGGAATGAATTTTGTATCTTTTAATTCATTAAAAATGTTTTAGGAATGAAATGTTCAACTCGAATATCCATTTCTTGGTATAAAAGATGAATGATAAATAGATTTATGGAAAACCGAGTTATGATATTATAATTACAAAATTGATTAATAAATAATGTATATTTTCTTAGGTGATATATCTAGATAAAAAAACAATCCCTTGACATTAGAAAAAAATACCTTAAATTAGAAAACATTATCTAGTTACTTTTATTACTATGAAATAAATGGCCTTTTAACCCAACTAAGATTTATGGGTTTTTAATGGTTTCCATTTGCATGACCATGTTCTCAATCACTATCTTATAATCATTGGGCACTGGTTTTTTCATCCATATCCATATCTTCACTTCGAACCAATTTTATCCTATTTGAAAACATTGTTTTTTTATTACCATCATATTTCTTTTTCCCATTTTTTATGAGGATATAATATTACCAATTTTTAAATTGTGGGTTTTCCATAAAGTAATTTTCACATTTTTAAACCATGATTACCAATAACAAGTATAAATTTCAAGGAAATAATTTATTAAAGGGGGGATAATTTAACACCCTGGGATCTAAAAATAACTTTATGTTTGTGTACGACCCCCCAGTTTCAAGTAAGTAACCTTTTATTTTTTATTTTTAAATATATAAATATTTTTCGGTCATGTTTAGAAGGTTTTGGAAGACATTTTCAATGTTTAGGGGGATTTTATAAAGTTGCACGGTTGGAGCACGGTTAGTGAAAACCACGTAACCCCCATGGGAAACCGTGAACAGTGAGACAATGGATAATGGGATGGTGTAAATTTTAGCCAAACCATGTGGCCACCTAATAGAAAGCATGAAAAGTGGGATAGTGGAAATATTCATGGTTGGTGCATGGTTTGTCTAACTATGTGGTCCTATTATGTGAGATTTTCCTTGAGGAGGAGGCTGGCACAACGTTAGTGCAAAGTCTATCTATCTATGGGACTAACTATACATAGTTTAAAAATTAGACCCTAGAAAAGTGTATTTCAATCAGGATTATATCTAAACCCCTAATTTTTTGTCCATTTAATCACTAACTTGAGATTTATTCCTCTCAAATGTAGTATAAAGAATTCCCCATCGATCCAGGAGTGATTCGAAGGATTTTCATAATGTGTTGAAGCCTGATTTCCTTGGAATGTATTAGTTTGTGGTGTTTTTTGTAGGTTTTTATATATCATCTATATTCCCTCACTAAAAATTTTAAATATAGTCCATTTTGGATAGATATATGGTTTTTAATGTCAATCAAACAGATATATGGTTGTTTATATGTTAGGGAAATATATCTCAACTGTTTTTTTTTGAGATTGAACCCTGTTTTGTTGGATTTTTCATGCCATTCATCATTTTCACCATAATTTATGATGTAGGTGGATTCACTCTCGACTCATCTTACTAGAACATGAAGCCATGTATTAAATTTTTTTTCAAATATATTTTGAAATTGCTGTGCAATTGATTGGTGGAAACCTTCTTTGGTTATTTTTTATGGAATTGTGAAAATTGGGTGTTTTGGTAAAAAATGAATTATAACAAGATTTTAAAATGATGGTTTTAAATTAGTTTTTTTTATTTTGATTCATAGAAAAAAATTATATAATGGTATGGTTTTTTTTGAAATGTTTTGACAAATATGGTTTTGGAATATATTGGGCTTAAATGGTTATGTTTGGGTTGAATGGGATGGATAATGGTCATGAAGTATTCCCAAAAAAGGGATGGGTTATAGAAAAAAAGTTCCACCATCGAAGGTAACACTAATCATGGGTGGTTTTGTGATTGATTTTTTTTGTGTCTGGATATGTGAAGTGGAACATGTTGTGCCAATTTGAGATTTGAGAACTGGTTAAATGACTTGTTCGGTTAAATTATTTGGTAATTAGTTTGTCTGAGAATACTATTTTTCATTGGAAATTGTTTAAGATTATAATATAATCTTTTTCAATTGTTTAATATAAATTATTTTGTATAAATTTGTTAACTTTTTTTATCCAAGTAACATTTGAAGGTAATTAATTTGGGGAAAACCTACTAAGTTTCATTACTCTCCCCTTCATTAAAACTTTAGTGCTTTGGTAGATATTTTTTATTGAGACACAGGTAAAAAAATGCGTCTCACATCTTTATATGTTCTTTGTGATAATTGATATTGGAATTGGAGTTGGTGATTTGAGTTAGGTTTGGAGTCTTTATGTTTTGTCAGTTTTGTCTTCATCTTTGTACTCTGATGTTAGTAGTCTTTATATGTAGTTATCTTTTGTAGTTTATTTTTTATATCAATTATATTAATTGGGTTATTTTACATTGTTTTAATGAACCATATAATGGTATTTGTTTATGGAATATTTGGTTAGGTTGTTTTATTCTCAAAGGGAGAGTCCTCCACCAATTGTGTTGAAGCCCTTGGAATTTATTACCAGCCTTTGTCTCCTTAGGGATATCACCTAAGTCCATGTTGAAATGATACCTCAACTCAAGACAATAAGGAGGGTGGGATGTTACAAATTGTATCATTCATGATTGGTTAGTATATCATTTATTCAGGTTGTATTATCTTGTTTAGTCTTTTACCTGAAAGTGGTATTGGTTTGTTCAATCCTTGGTGATCAGTTATGTCGGCACTAGAGTTGAAAATTCATTTTGGTTAATCCTTGATTTGAGAGAGTATAGAGTATAATTATTAGGACCTAAAATGTATATCATAAAAAGTTGTAGCTAACCATTTTATGCTAAACATAATGTTACCATGGAATTGGGTAAATATGTATTTTGGAGACACTTTTAGGCTTTGGAATCTCATTTTTCTAGGATTAGACAATTAGACGAGCATAAAATGCATTTTCAAAATGATATCTCAGTAGGATTTCATATTTCATTTTGAGAAATGAATTATTATTGTGTGGAATAATTTTGATTTTTGAAATGTTTCAAAATTGTTTTTCAAATCAGAGATTTAGAAAAATTCTTGAGAGTGGTATTTTGAAAATGGTTTTAATTTTAAAAGCATTGTGTAGTTTTCATGATTGGTAGAAAATAGAAGTGTTAAATTTTGGAAATAAATGTTGTGATATGTGTAGACCCCAAAACATTTTATGTTAAGTTTCTCTTAAATACATTCTATTCATAGAATATATTTTATAAAGCACTGATTTTACATGAAACAAAACTTTTTTATTTAGCAGATAGTCATAGACTAGCCATAAAACTGAAATTTTCCACTAGTGTGTTTTGAATTTTGAAAATCTGACATAAACAGTTGGGTTCAAGATGATATTTAGAGTCTCATAGAATTAACTTAATTTTTAGTGAATAGTAACCTGCCCTTATGAATACTAACCTACCCTTAAGAATAGTAACTTACCCATATAAATATTAATATGACTCTTATAAATCGTATACATACCCATTAATGTATAAATAAATTTGGGAACCTTAAAAATGAAGATGAATATTTTAAGTGATTATATATTCCGATTAAATAATTATTTTAATTAAATATATAATTAATCATACATAGAATTTTTTTTTGAAAAATGGACTTCATTTTGGGATTCTACACATCGATAAATGGTTTGAGGGAATTTTTGGTATTTTTCTGAAAAACATGAAGTTTTTATGAATATTGAAATACCATAATTTACAAAATAAGTTAAATACAATAATTATAGAGTCATGTATGATGTTCTTCTATTGTAAGCCCAATTGATTCTGATTCATGTGATAAAATTACTATTCTTGGTCATGGAAGAATCACTATTTCTTGTCCTATGGAGAAATAATAAATTAATGAATATACTATAGAGAAATCCCCTCTCTCCTCCACTATATTAACCAACCCTCACCCCTCTTCCTCCCACACCACTCAAGCAGCAATACTTGCCTAAATTCTACTCAAATTTCTCCCTAACATCCTCCCCCACATCCATGACTTTCTAGTCTCACCAAAAGAAAAAAAAATACCTTAAAATATTCTCAAAGAGGAGTACTCAAGAGGTGAACCTCTCTTCTTTTTTCCTTCAATTCCTTTTACAAGTTCCGTTATTTTGTTCACTCATCTCATCTCACCTAATCTAACTTCCATGATAAATTCCATACTATACATGTACTGGATTTTAATTATTCTAATGTAATATTGCATCATAATCTCTCTTTTTTCCTTTCCTTTTATACTATAAATGCATAAACCATCTGAGATGTGTTAATTTACACACTCAAGGAAGAAAAGTTTTCTATTTGCATTACTATATTCAATACTAGTCATGAAACCTTTTAAATGGTTGAACTAGATTATAATAATATGTATTTTATCTTTTATAATGTTCTTTAGTCTTTACACCCTCTTAATATGGAATAATAATACAAAACAAGTTCATTGTGCACAAAACCACTATGCTGAATCCAAGAGTTTATCATTAACTCATCCAAGGAGTTATCATCATGGTATATAAACATAATCATTAAAAGATAGTTTATATTTATTTAATTACATTAATAATATATATTAACAATTATTGATGTTTAACCACATTTCAAATGAACTACCCTTCATGAATTCAAGATAACAGATCATGAAAACCATGGAAGAAAATGATTCCAAAAATATAAAATTATATCTTTTTAACCCATTAAAAAGGCCATCAATGATCCTAATAAGGTTATAAAATATCAATTAAATGTTTATGGGTTATGGAAATATTGATTAATGATGATATGTTTGATTATTAATGTTGTTAAGAATAATCAAAATCACCTTCGAACATAAGGTGAGGGATCATCTCGCTCACTTTTGTTCAAGAATTTCCCCTATGTTGTGCCATTTTCTTTTTAATTACTAATTATTTGTTATGTTTTAGTACTACCCCCATACTTAAATTAGGATATATAAATAATGGTATACGCCTTTACCTCTCATTAATCCCTCATAAGAACACCTATTACCATGCTAAAATGTTTGTAAGGTGTTTTCTCAACCAAACATCATTTTTCTGAGATTACTAATGTCTGCCACTTATTTCATGAATGTGGTGTATATGTAGTGAAAATAGTCATAAAATATAATTAATATCAATATATTCATGGTATTCAATGATTCATTTGATGGTTATTATGTTTTAGTCATATGTTTCGATGGATTAAATTGTAGTAAGGGACTTTGCCTCAAGTTTCTATTTCATTATGACTTAATTTGTATTGTGCACCTAATAATTTTGATGTAGTATACGAACTTACCATTTTATATTAAATTTCATTTTAAAGTATAATTTTATTAAATATCCATATTCTCATATCATGGATATTATTATTGTCTAAGTCGTATACCATTTCACATACGGTGATTATTTGGAATGTTGTTTTAACTGTGGAAGTGTTGATGAATTTGTATCCTCTATTCTATATGGATAATGTAAATACATATTACTATTTTATTGAATCAAGGAATAAACAATTGTTTGGACATGCAGTGATTGGCGGGACCTTCTATATCCCCTTGATGCATTGACATGTCTCATGAGACAATCATTTTGGGGACATACATTTCAAGTTTGTTTCCAAAAATCATCTAGGTTTCTACCCACAGAACTAAACCATTTTAATGATATTATGGTATCATGTTCTAGATACATTACATCCAATTAATACGAATTCTCTTTATTAATTATCATTTATTATTATTCATGAGGTTTTCACTTTGAAAAAAATCTATGGATGCAGGTTCATACTGAGTTTATTAATGGAATGTGTTTTTCATTTATTCACCATGATATATTGATATTCCCAGTTTTATATGATTCAGTTAATATTGATTCATGCATCTTATATTTTTAACCCTTATTGAGAATTTTAGCTCACCCCTTTCATATTTTTACCTTCTGTAGTTTATGATGAGAAGGTTACTTCTTGAGTTTATGTGGATGCCATTTTTTAGGGTTTTTTGTTGTATTTTTTACCTTTCCAATGTAATTAGAGTTACATCTATGTATCTAGATTTTTCAATACAACTAAACTGATCATTCCACCATGCATTAATTTCTTATAACCATGCCAATGTACTACGTAATGCACTGGCACCGGTCTAGAGGGTTATGGGTGTCACAGTTGGATTCATTGGAAGTTTAGTAGATAAAATATAAAATAGATTTAGAAGATATAGATCAGGGAAGAATCCCTAAGATAGTCTTTGAGGATAAACATACTATAATTCTCAATTATTTTGGTAATGAAGTTATTATGTGGATCTTTCAATCAATAAATCCTTTTCGGGATACGAGCAGGTAGAGGTGGCTCTGGTACAGATGTACCTAAGTGTGAAAGCTCTGACAAGGAGTTTCAAACTTGACTTGGTGTATCCTAGTACAAGAAAATTGGCTTTGTTGAACTCTTGGTTACAACAATCTAGGGAGATATGCTTAGGATAATTCACCTTTTTTACAAATCATTATTAAGAATATTAATCTAAATTTTTTCTCCGAGAAGCCATGTTTATGAGATTAGTTATGCCTATAATTTTAGTCTATGATAAGTTATTTTCTATTTGATATTCATTACCTAATATAGTGTTGGTAATTATTTAGAAATGGCGTCTAATGGAATAAGGGGAATCAATACTCATGGGAAATATAGGATCTCCCCACTGAGCAACTCAACACGGTCAATGTTTGATCTAATCAAATCATAGCTATATTGGGACAACATACTCATGCTGTATTAAATAACCATTCCACACCAATGTTGGATCATTTCAGGCAGCATAATCCCTCATCTTTCAGCAGTACTACTAATCTAGTGGTTACTGAGAAATGGATCAAGTCCCTTGAAAATATATTCATTCCATTAATATGCAATGAAAATGAAATGGCAGTACTGGAAGTATACTATCTCAAGGGAGACACTGATCAATGGTGGTCCATGATTCAGAATACCACAGAGGAAGAAGAAATATAATATATTTAATGGAGGAAATTTAAGGAAATATTCATTGAAAAAAATTTCACTCATGAGCAATGAACTGAAATGAAATTGAAATTCATTATCCTAAAGAAAATGGAACAAGAATGTGTTTCAGATTATGAGGTTACCATCCCAAGGCTAGTCGTGTATGCTGTAGATTATGTACATGACTCGGTAGACAAGATAGATCATTTCTTTGAAGTTATTAAGCCAAATCTTTGAAGGGAACCGGATTCTCAAACATTTTCATCATATGATGAAATTGTATCAAGTGCCATCAAAATAGAGAAGGAATTTTCTATATCAAATTAGTTCAAGGAAAACCAAGATAAAGAGTTGTACTTTGATAACCAAGGGAAAGTTGAAGTGTCATATAAGAACAAGGGAATTAATAAATTCCCATAATGTGAGAAATATGGAAAGAATCATCTCGAGAAATGCTCGAAAGGCATGGGATTCTTCTGTAAGTGTGTAGACAAGGGTCATTTATCTAATTAATATAAGGGGAATAATCACTTTGATGATGTTCAATGCCTCAATTGTAGAGATATGGGACCCTTGTCAAATTATTTTCCTATGCTACAAGGAAACATGCCTTAAAAAGGCCTAGAGAGCATAGGAGAGCTTATGCGATTACAACCAAGGAAGTTGAAGTTCTGAATAATGTGGTGGTAGGTACTTCAATTATTTTCTCAATCTTAGCCACCACTTTATTTGAATCTGTATAATTTCAGTAATTTATATCTTCCTAGTTTTCCATGAAAATTATACATGTCGAATTTGATTTAATAAAGGAGTTATCAATCAAAACTCATAAGGGATGCATCATTGCAATAAAGGCATGTGAACTAGTTACCCTCATGACACATAAACGTGCTTTACTTTCTAACCTTATCATCATACCAATGATTGACATTGATATAATTCTCAATAGGAATTGGATATCAAATTATAATTCCAAGATCTATTATAAGAATAAGGAAGTTGTATTTTTAAAAATGGTGTATAATCTCGTATCTTTAGAGAAGAAAGGTCACCACCAGATTATTATCTAGATCCACCCCAAGTAGCTTTGCTGAATTCAATACATGGAGAGGAAGATAAAGTAATATATAAGGGTGAGGAAAGAAATCATAAAATTGTAGATGTGTATATAGTGCCAGAATACATTGATGTATTTCCAGAGTATTTACCTAGACATCCTCTATAGTGGGAAGAATAGTTGTCTATTGATTTAATTCCTAGTGTAAGACCTATATCAAAGACACCCTATTGAATGGCCAGTGTGGAATTAGTGGATCTTAAGAAACAACTAGAATAATTGAGTGAAAAGGGATTTATTCGACCTAGGGTATCTCCATGGGGATCCCTAGCCCTCTTTGTCATGAAGAAAGATGGATCCAGAAGGCTATGCATTGATTATAGGGAAATCAATGCTATTACAATAAAGAATCAGGATCACATACCCCTAATTGATTATTTATTTGATCAACTTCATGGATCTCAATAATTTTTGAAGATTGGACTATGATCTGAATTTCTTCAGTTGCGTGTGAGGAAGGAAGATATTTCTAAGATAGAATTTCAAACCAGTTATGGGAATTATGAGTTTACAATGATGCCTTTTGGACGGACTAATGCACCATCTATTTTCACGGATTTAATGAATTGAGTTTTCAAGGAATATCATGATAACATTGTTGTGGTATTCATCGATGATATCCGGGTATACTAAAAAATCAATGAAGACTATGAGATTCACTTGTGGATTATTCTAAAAACTCTAAGAAGAAATAAATTTTATGGGAAGTTCAGAAAGTGTGAATTATGGAATAAATCATTTTTTTGGGTCATATTGTCTCTATGGATGGAATATTCGTTGATCTTTTGATGAAAAAGGAAATCCAAGAATGGCCCACGCCAACAAGGATAACTGAGGTCAGTAGTTTTGTTGGATTAGCAGGTAACTATTCATTTTTCATTCAATAATTTTGCCCAAATAGATAACCCGCTAACCCAGCTCACACTTAAAGGGGTTATGTTTGTATAGAAAAAGGAATGTATAGAATACTTTGAATAATTGAAAAGAGTACTCTTCAATGATTCAATTTTGACTCTTCCATCTAGAAATGATGGATTTGTGATATACAATGATGCATCAAGAATGGAATGGGTTGTGTCCTTATGAAAAGTGATAATGTTATTACTTATGCATCAAGAAAGTTGAATACACATGAGAAAAATTAACCAACCCATGATCATGAGTTTTCATCCGTAATCTTTTCTATGAAAATATAGAGAAATTATCTCTATAGAGAAATATGTGAGGTTTATATGGGACACAAGAGTTTGAAATACATTTTCACACATAAATAACTCAACCTGAGGAAAAAGAGATGGACTGAGTAACTAAAAGATTACGATTTTTCAATACAATACCACCCGGGAAAAGAAAAAAAGTTGGAAGATGAATTAAGTATGAAATATCATGGACTACTGACCTAAATGAGGATTGAAAGAGACCATATATTCATGGATCTACTGACGATGGATATGTGAATTGTTAAAGAAGGGGAAACATCATTCCTCTTTCAAATGATTTCTAAACCATCATTATTAGAAAATATAGAAAGATCTCACTATGATGAAGTTAATCTGAATAAGAAAATTAATATCATCAATGATGGGAGATTTGAAGACTTTTTGTATGAAGAAGGAGTTACGAAATTTGGGAATATGTTATGTCTTCCATCAATACCTGAGCTAAAAAGGGAACTATTACACAATGCTCATAGCTCAAATTTATCTATACACCAGGGTAGCACAATGATGTATAGAGATGTGAAGGAACATTTTTTGTGGGATAATATGAAGTGGGAGATTGCTGAATATGTGTCAACGTGCCTAGTTTGTAAATAAGTGAAGGCAGGGAGACAAAATCATAGAGGGGTGATAAAACCTCTACATATTCCTATGTAGAAGTGGGATGAAATTACAATAGACTTTGTCACTGGAACACTATGTAAACCATGAAAGGATGATGTAATATTGTTAATTATTGATCATCTCATGAAATCAGCACATTTCCTTCCTATAAGAGAGGATTTAACACGTGAGCACCAGGAAAGACTTTATATTAATGATGTTTTAATACTTCATAGTCCACCTCTATCAATTGTGTCTGATCGAGATCCCAAATTAATATAAAAATTATAGAAGAGTCTCTAGAAGGATTTGAATACTAAGTTTCATATGAGTACTTCTTATCACCACCAAACCAACAGACAGTCTGAATGAACTATTTAAACTCATGAATACATATTGAGATAATTCTTTCATGACTTTCAAGGTATATGGGATGAATACTTTCCTTTGGTTAAATTTTCCTACAATAATAGTTTTCACTCTAGCATTCATATTTCCCCATAAGAATCATTAAATGGAAAGTGATATCGATCTACAACTTGTTAGAATGAAGTTGGTGAGAGGAAACATATAGGTGTAGAACTTGTTGAAGAGACCACAAAAAAGGTGTAAGGAAATCCAAGCCCATATAAAATAATCCCATAGTAGGCAGCAGAGTTATACTGAAAACCTGAAAAAGGATTTGAATTCCAAGTCAGTGATCATGTCTTTATAAAAGTATCTCCATGGAATGGTGTCTTAATGTTCGATAAAAAAAGAAGCTGAGCCCCAGGTAAATCGGACCATATAGAATTCTTGAATGAATCAGAGCTATAGTTTACCTATTTACCAATTCATCTAAGTCTCTCCAAAGTTCATGATGTGTTCCATGTGTCATTGTTGATTAAATACATGCCAGACCCAATGAATGAACTCACCTATGAATAAATATAACTAGAACCTTATTTTTCTTATTGTGAAGAGCCTATTGGGATTATTGACACCAAGGAGCAGGTATTGAGGAATCAGAAAACTCATCTACTAATGGTTCTTTAGAGAAACCTGAATATGGAGGAAGTAACATGGGAACCTAAGGATGTTATGAAGAAGAACCAAAAACATCTTTTATGTGGGCTTTATAAATAAAACATTTCACGGATAAAATTTCCAAAGGAGGGAATCATGTAACACCTCGAACATTTTATGATATGTTTCTATTAAATAAATTCTAGTCACAACCTATATTTCATAAAGCACTAAGTTACTTTGAAACAATAATTGGTTATTAAGGAGCTAGTCATATCCTAGCCATTGAATATAAATTCTCCACTTGTGTGTTTTGAATTTTGAAAATCTGACATACACAATTGTGTTCAGGATGATATTTAGAGTCTGATAGAATTAACATAATTTTTGGTGAATAGTAACCAACCATTATAAATAGTAACATATACTTATGAATAGTAATATGACTCTTATGAATGGTATCCATACCCATTAATGTATAAATAAATTTAGGCCCATTAAAAATGAAGATGAATTTTTTAAGTGTTTATATTTTCGATTAAATAATGATTTTAAATATATATTTAATAAATCATATTCAAAAAATTAACATTAAAAAATGGACTTCATTTTTTATTATACACTTCAAAAAATGGTTAGGGTTAATTTTTGGTATTTTTCTAAAATACATTAATTGTTTATTAATAGTGAAATACAATAATTTACAAAATAAGCTATATGCACTAATTATAGAGTCATGTATGAGGTTTAGTTAATGTAGTCCTAGTTGATTCAGATTAAAATGATACAATTTTTTTTTGGTCATGGAAGACTCACTATTCATTTTCTTTTGGAGAAATAATAATTTAATGAATATAATATAGGGAAATCCCCTCTCCCCTCCACTATATAAACCACCCCTCACCCCCTCTTCCTCCCACACCATTCAAGATTTAATCCTTGCCTAAATTCATCTCAAATTTCTCCCTAACATCCTCCTCCACGTCTAAGACCTCCTCGTCTCACCAAAATGCCAATAATATAGGCCTTAAAGAGTTTCTCAAAGAGGAGTACTGAAGCTGTGAACCTCTCTTCCTTTTTCTTTCAATTACTTTTACATGTTCGATTATTTTGATCTCTCTTCTCACCTCACCTCATCCAAATGCCATGATAATTATAGTACCACAAATGTACTATATTTTCATTATACTAATGGAATATTTCATCATAATATCTCGTTTTTCCTTTCCTTTTATACTATAAATGAAAACAATGTATGAGATGTGTTAATTGAACACACTCAAGGAAGACGAGTTTTCAATTTACATTAATATATTCAAGACTGGTCATGAATCCTTTTCAATGTTTTAACTTGATCGTAATGTTTTTTTAATCATTATTAATGTTCTGGAATCCCTACACACTCATAATATGGAATAAGAATACAAAACAAGTTCATTGTGGACAAAACCACCAAGAGAAATCCAAGTGTTTATCATCAACTCATTGAATGTGTCATCCTCATGGTATATAACCAGAACCATTATAAGATAATTTATATCTATTTAATGTCACTAATAATATATATTATCAATTTTTAATGTTTAACCATATTTCAAACAAACTTCCCTTAATGAATTCAAGTAAATGGATCGTGAAAACCAAGGAAAAAAATGCTTCCAAAACAATAAAATTTAATCTATTAAACCCAATAAAAAGACCATTAATGATCCTAATATGGATAAAAAATATCAATAAAATGTTTATGAGGTTTAGGGAATATTTATTAATGAAGAATAATTTGAATATTCAGGTCATTAAGAGAAATCAAGAACACCTTCAAACATTAGGTAAGGGATCCTCTCTATCACTTTTGTTCAACAATTTCCTCGATGTTGTTCCCCTTTATTTTTAATTACTAATGATGGGGTATGTTTTAGTACCTCCTCCATAATTCCCTTTTGATAATAAAAAATGGGATTCCACTTTACCTCTCTTTAAGCACTCACATGAATACCTGTTACCATTCCAAAATGATTGTAATGGGTTTTCTCATCCCAGCATGATTTCCATGAGATTTCTAATGATCTACACTTATTTCATGAATGTGGTGTATGTGTACTTCCATTTGTCATATAATATCATTATTATATTTATATTCATGATATTAAATAATTTATTTGGTTGGTTATTATGTAATGGTCATATGATTCGACGGATTACATTATGGTAAGGGAAATTTTTTAAATTTTGAATTTTGTTGTAACTTACATTGTATTGTGCTCCTAATAATTATGATGTGGTGTACCTACTACCCATTTGATAACACATTTCATTCGAAATTATAATTCTATTAAATATCCATATCCTCATATCATAGATAAGATCATTGTATAAGCTATATACCATTTTACATACATTATTTATTTTGAATGTTGTTTGAACCATGGAAGTGTTGATGAATCCATACCCTCTATTCTATATGGATACGGTAAATAAATATTTCTATTTTATTGAATCTATGTATGAAGAATTATTTGGACATGCAGTGATGGGTGGAGCCCACTATAGCCCCTTGATGCATCGACATGTCTAATGGGACAAACAGTTTGGCGACAAACCCTTCGAGTTTGTTTCCAAAAATATGATGGGTTTCTACCCACAGAACTAAACCGTTTTAATGGTATTATGGTATCATACACTAAATACATTACATAAAATTAATAATCATTCTCTTTATTCATTATTATTTATTATAATCCGTGTGATTTTCACTCTATCAAAGTCTATGGATGCAGGTTCATTCTCAGTTTATTAATGGCATGTGTTTTACATTTATTCACCATTCCATATTCACTATGACCAATTGTTTATGATTTAGTTAATATTGTTTCATTCTTCTACTATATTTAACCTTTAATTAGCATTCGATCTCTCCCCATGCAATTTTTTTACCTTCAACAGGTTATGAAGAGGAGATCACTTATTGAGTTTTTGTGGATGCAGTTTTTTTGTTTTTTTTCTGTGTTATATTTTTTTCCCATTACAATGTAATTTAAGTTACATTTATGTATCTAGTTTCTTCATAACTACTAAAATGATCATTCCTGTCGGCTTCCATTCTTTATAACCCAGAAAATTTACTTTTTAATGCAGCGACTCTATTCTAGAAGGGTATAGGTGTAACAATATGTGTACGGTGGTATAATTTTATATTGTTTAACGTTCAGTTTCTAGAGAGTGTGACTTATTATAACAATCCGACCACAGAATCCCGGAGTCGGTGCATTATTACATATCATTGGCATGATCACAAAAGATCATGTCTCAAAATACCGATTAGTTTAGTAGCCTTGGAAGTACTAGATACATTCAAAAGGTTTACAATACATCATAAAATAGAAAACTACAAAAACATTGTTTCTATTGACAACATTTAGATCCCATAGACTATCCCTGCTGGTCAGTAATAATATAATTCTTCACATCCTTGGAAAACTAAAACATAAAAATGGGTGAGCTCATATGCTCAGTAAGGATAACAATATATTGGAAACTTTCATAAATAAGCACAAACATTTAAGGCAATGTATAAGACTAAAAGAAAAGCCTTTTAAACTTGAACTTCAGCATAATATGGAAAATACAAAATCAAAATAATGACATTTACATACTCACATGGATATTTTACTATTTGAATAATCACATTCAATATCAATTGCCACTTTCATAATGATTGAATGCATAATGCAAGACTTTCATAACCACATAGTCATGGCCTTGTGCCAAGACTACAAATAAGATTTTGTCATGGCCTTGGGCCAAGACACTATTTTGTCTCATGAGACCTACCAATTCATCTAGGAGCTATAACGGGCTCCACCCATCACATATTAAGTCTAAAGCATTTCTCATATGAAAAGTTTTAAACATAGCATAAACATTCATATTAAAACTAGCATACGAATTGTCAATACTTTATCCATAAACAATGAATGGTGTAAAAATAACACATCCATATTCAAAAATTTCACAAAACCTTCAATACAAAATGGACATTTTCTGTCATAATTAACAAACTTTAAATAATCTTAAAATCCACCAAAGGATGTTGACATAGATGAAATCAAAACCTTTTTTAGAGAAATATCACTTTCTATATTTACATCATTTAAGAAAAAATTTATTTTGAAAATATTATTATAAGCTTGTATGGGAATCTTTGATGGTTTTATAATAGTGGAAAATAGCCGCACCCTCCGTATAAGTTAAAAAGAAGACATTCTTACCTTAATTTTGTCGAAAAGGTTATAAATGACCTTGTTTGAAAAACGACGGAAATATTCTTTTATGAACATATTATGAAAGTCAAACAAACATATAAATTAAATTAACCCATAGTCTCTAAAATTGTAAGAAAGTTTTGAAATACATTTTTATGAAATGTGGATGTGGATGATAATGAGGTCCCAGTAGATACTAATGTAAAAACAACATCCGATACTAAAGAGATTGTGAAATCATCCCTTACCTTGTGATTTTCCTTGGTTGAGGGTAGGTTAATCTCCTGTATAATGGTGAAATAATTGTTTCTAAATTATAAAATAATCACATACATTAATATGATATCATATATTATCATTTAACATTACTTTGTTAATAATATCTTAGTATTGTCGTCGTTTCATGTGTTAACTGATTTTTTTTCTTTTATATGATTTGTTATGTAAGTAATGTTTATCATGGATAGGATGTATCTTATTGATATTAAGAATTATATTAAGTCATTAAACATTATTTTTAATCATCTAATGAAAATTATTCTTGAATGGATACGATGTGGAATGAATCTCATCGCGTTCGTGGAGATGGTAATCCATGCGTACGCACGAGTGACAATATCATTATTTTGATATTAAAATAATATATAATTGGATGTTATATCAAATATACAGAATCATTATCATGTTATATTTTTTATTTACATCAATTACACAACATTATTATACCCATCCAAATAAAAATGTATTGAATAACAATTACATCACGACGTGGAGACGATAAGCCGTACGTACACACGTATAGTGACCTGTCATTAAAAGGATGGATAAAATAATGAATATGATTATACCAGATTTATAATAACATCATAGTTTATAGAAGATACTAGAGTTATTATTTTAGAAAAGAGACAACAATGAAATAGGAAGTTGAAGAAGAAAGGAACTTGAAAGAGGTGATGAAATATTTACCTCTTCTTCGGGTTCTTCCTTTTGATTTGATCAATAGGGATCCTTAGGTTGGATTTATGACTAAAGGAAGACATCTAGGATGAAGTCAGGACAGTTGAAAGGGTATTTGGGCAGGTTTTGGACGATCTAAATGGCTTTGAAGGTGTGAATTAGAGAGAAGGAGGAGAGCCCTTTTATAAGAGGGGTGAGGGGCACCTTAGGAAAAGCTAGGAATATTATTTTATAATAAAATCATTTTTGGTTTGGAATGGATTAAAATGAATTATTTAAGTTCTAAGGTGGTAATGGGTCGAAAAACACTCAACCAATAGGTTTTAGATAGGTTTCGGTCACTATATTAACCTTATCTTTTAGATTTAACTCTTAGTTAAATAGTTTGACATTTACCATGTCTTTTGGTATTTTTATATTATATGGCTAATAAACATAATATATACTTCCAAGAGAACCCCATGTGGTTAATTAATGAAAAAACTATCATTATATAAGTATTTTTTTATCCTTATATTTTTAAAAATAGAATAACAATTAATAATATACTATTTGTTTTAAAAACTGTTTTATGTTAATTTTGACTCAATTTGGTTTTTTTGCAAAATTCATTATAGAATTATTACTTCGAAAAAAAATTATCTAACCAACCCTAACATATCATATTAACCTATTAAATTAGTTTAATTCATTAAAAGTCTCAAATTACAATTATTTGGATATTTATAATATCCATTAATTTAATATTTTATTAATTAGGTAATTACTTTATCATCAATGTGTCCAAAATAAATTAAATTATCTAATGTCTAAAAAATATAAATAAAATTCCATTATGTTGGAAATAATTTTATCTTTATAATTAATATTTATAGTATAATTTATCTTATGTGTATCTCTATATTAAAAATGGTTTAGTTATTAAACTTTTAATTTAACACTTTTAACTCTTTTTAAAATTAAATAATAATAAATGTCCTAATCTAATCCAAGTGGACCTAAAGGATCATATTTTATTCCTAAGGATGTCTTAGGTCCAATTACACTTATCCAATAGAATTAGGACATATTTTAAGGTAATAATAATATCTTTTTTACCCTAAATTACCCTATTTACTTTTAACCGTGGTAATAAAAGTAAAAAGGTACTATTCACCAAAAATTATTTTCATCTTATTGATCCGCATTTTACATACTGATATCAACCGTGTCTCTTAGATTTTTGAAATTCAACTCACAAAAGTGGTAAAATTATGTTTTATGTAAATTTGCAAATACTCCAAGGAGGTGGATAAAAGATGGTAAAAATTTCAATAAAATTTTTATATATCTAAAATTAATATAAACTTACTCCAACGAATTACATTGAAATTATATAGGTATTATGTATCTATTTTGACCTAAAATAAATTTAAATAAAATAAATAATTATTTAAAAAAAATTCAGATTTAAACTATAACTAAGTGTTTTTTACTATTCATCAAAAAATGAAAGATTTCAGAAAAATACAAAAAACTCACCCTAAGCTAATTTCGATATTATGAATCCAAAAATGAAGTCCATTTTGAAAGATAAATTTTAAAAAAAATTAGATAGTGGGTATTACTATTCATAATGGCTAGTTTGATTGGTTGTTGTGTGTTAGAACTCGAAGTTGTGTACAACACACGCTATTGTATTATTAAAAGAGAAGGCTACCGTGGAAGCTTGGGGTGTCACATTCTCCCCTCCTTCAAATAATTTCGTCCTAGAAATTTCTATAATATTACTGCATTAAAAGACTCGGGTGGTTCTTCATCATATGTTCCTTGAGTTCCCACATTGCCTCTTCCATATTATGGTTTCTCCATTGAACTTTTACCAGACGAGTCATCCGGTTTCTCAGCATTTGTTCTCTTGTATCAAGAACCTTGACAGGCTCTTCGCAATAAGACAGATCGGGTTCCAGTTCTAGTTCGTCATAGGAGAGTACATGCATTGGGTCAGGAATGAATTTTCTCAACAGTGATACATGGAATACATCATGAACTTTTGAGAGACTTGACGGTATTTCCAAACGGTAAGCTTCAACCCAAATTTGTTCTTGAATTTCAAAAGGTCTAATGTTCCAGGGACTCAATTTTCCCTTCTTACCGAAATGTATAACACCCTTCCCTGGAGATACCTTCATGAAAACATGATCTCCTACATGAAATTTCAAATCCTTCCTTCGGTTATCAGCATAGCACTTCTGCCTACTTTGACCTGCTTTGATGTGGGTTTGGATTACATTCACCTTTTCCATCATTTCCTCAACATGTTCTGGGCCTACAAGTCTTCTTTCACCAACATCATCCCAACAAGTGGGTGTGTGACATCTCTTTCTGTATAACGCTTTATATGGTGCCATTTGAATACTTGAATAGAAGCTATTGTTAAAGGAAAGTTCTACCATAGGTAAATATTGATCACACATATGGTGAAAGTCAAGTGATAAAGATCTCAACATGTCTTCTAAGGTTTGAATAGTCAATTCTTATTTTTCATCAGTTTGGGGGTGGTAGGTAGTGCTCAAACGAAGTTCAGTATCCAGGGTATTCTGAAGACTTTTCCATAATCATGATGTAAAATGTGGATCATGATTAGAAACAATTGAAAGGGGTTCTCCATGAAGTCTCACAACTTCATTAATATATAGTCTTTCCAAACGTTTAAGTGGTAAATCTTCTCTTATAACATGAAAATGTGTTGACTTGCTAAGATGATCAATAATAACCCATATTGCATCATTCCTTATTGGATTCTTTAGTAGTCCCATGACAATGTTCATAGAAATATTATCCCATTTCCACTCAGTTATGGAAAGAGGATTCAACACTCCTCTAGGATGTCGCCTTCCATATTTCACTTATTGACAAACCATAAATCATGACACAAAATCAGCAATCTCCGTATTCATGTTGTCCCACCAAAAAGGTTCCTTCAAATCTCAATACATTTTGGTGCTACCAGGGTGTATAGAGAAATTTTAGCTATGAGCATCATCTAAAAATTCCCTTTTCAGATCAGGTATATTGGGAATAGAATGTCTCTTCCCAAATTTCACAATTCCATCTTCATATACGAAGTCACTCAATCTCCCATCATTTATAGATTTAATCTTATTTTGAAACTCATCATCAACCGAAGAACTTCTTATCCTTTCTTGTATAGATGGTTTAGAAACCATTTGAAAAAGAATTGATGTTTCACCTTCCATGGTTATTCCCATATCCATCATTACATGATCCATGAAAATAGGATCCATTTTAACTCCCATCTTGTTCAAAACTCCATGATATTTTTTTCTCAAAGCATCTCCCACCTTATTTTCCATCCTCGACTGGTAGTGTATCTGGTAATCATAATCCTTAAGTAGTTCAAGCTATCTCCTTTGCCTCATGTTGAGTTCTTTCTGTGAGAAAATATACTTCAAACTTTTAGGATCAGTGTATATCTCACATTTTTCACCATAGAGATAACGTCTCCATATCTTCAGAAAAAAATATTATAGCTCTAATTCTGGATCATGAGTAGGATAGTTTTGCTCATTAATTTTTAGCTGCTATAATGCATATGCAATAAACCTATCATTTTGCATAAGGACACAACCAAGTCCTTTATTTGATGCATCACTATAAATAAAAACCCCATAATTCCCTGATAATAGATTCAATATAGGATCATTTACCAATCTACTATTTAGTTCTTAAAAAAATTCCTCACACTCTTTTGTCCAAACAAATTTAAACCCTTTTCTTGTGAGCTGTGTTAATGGGTTTTCCAACCAGGAAAAATTATGGGTGAAACATCGATAATAACCTATAAATCTGTAAAACTGCATACCTCAGTTATACTCATCAGTGTTGGCCATTCTTGGATTTCCATGGTCTTATAATGATCAATAGAGATTCCATCCTTATAGAAAATATGGCCAAGAAAATAAATCTATTGAAACCAAAATTCACGCTTTCTAAAATTCCCATATAATTCGTGTCTTCTAAGAGTCTTTAGGATAATGCATAAGTGATTTTCGTGATCTTCATAGGTTTTTGAGTATACCAAGATATCATTAATAAATAGCAATAAAAAGTCATGAAGATGTTCCTTCAAACGTCTATTCATTAGATCCATGAAGACAGAGGGTTCATTAGTCAATCCAAAAGGAATTACTGTAAACTCATAATGCCTGTACCTGGTTCGAAATGCTGTTTTAGAATTTCTTCCTTCTCCACAAACAACTGGTGATATCCAGATCGAAGGTCAATGTTTGAAAAATATTGAGATCCATGAATTTGTTCAAATAAATCCTCAATGTGAGGTAGGGGATACTTTATCTTTTTTGTTATAGCATTGATCTCGTTGTTGTCTATGAACAACCTCATAGATCCATCATTCTTCTTAACAAAAAGGATAGGGGCTTCCCATAAAGAAACAAAAGGGTGAAAAAATCCCTTATTACTCAATTCCTCTAGTTGTTTCTTTAGTTCCACTAATTCCACATTGTCCATTCTATAAGGGGTCTTCGATATGGTCCTCGAACCATGAATTAAATCAATGGAAGACTCAATTTCTCATTTTAGAGGATGTCTAGGTACATTTTATAGAAACACATCTACATATTCTTTCATAATATGTATATAATCTATTTTAACATTCATTTCCTCACCCATAGTTATTTCATTCTCTTCAACACCAATAATTGAATTTAGTTGAGCTACTGGGGGTGGATCTAGATAAGAATTAGGTGGTAAAGATTCTTCTGTAAAGATATGGTGTTATTTATCATCTTCATCAAAAATAGTAACCTCCTTATTCTTACAAAAAAATTTTGCATCATGGTTTGAAAGCCAATCCATACCGAGGATTATATCCAATTCAATCATGTGTATGAAAATGAGATCAACAGATAAAGAACATTTATATGACCTAATGGGGACTGATTTACAAAACATTGTTTCAATGATACTTCCCATATGAGTTTTTACGGATAACTCCCTTGTTAAATAAAATTTGAAATATCTAATTATTTTAGAAAACTGGAAATATATGAAACAATGCAATGATCCGGAATCAAATATTTTTTTTTCTAAACTTGAAGATACCATTAAATTACCTACCACTACGTCTTTCGGAGCTTCAACCTCTGCAGTAGTGATAGCATAAGATTGGCCTTGATCCCTTGGCCTTTTTTGAGTTATGTTCCCCAAACGCTTAGGTCATTAATTTACATAATGCCCCCTTTCTCTACAATTGTAGCATTCAACATTGATAGTCTCTTTATTCCCCTTGAAATCATGAACTTGGTGGCCTTTTTCACAATACTTGTAACAGACTCTCATTCCCTTCAGGTAAGTACAAGGGTGTTTCTTATAACAACTACTTCAGTATGGATTTTCAACTTTTCCATTCTTCCCCTAACTTCAATATCCAAAGTGTTCATCTAATCACTTCTTCTCTTTCTTTTCATTAAAGTCATAATAAATAGAGAATTATTTTTCTGTCTTGATAGCATATGAGACATTATCATCGTATGATGAGAAGGATTGTGAGATTAATTCTCAATGGAGAAATGGTTTTCACCCATCAAATAAATAGTAAATCTTACTTATTGGGTTACGTATATAATTTGCAGCATGCCTCGCTAACATTGTAACGTTATCTTAATACTTTGCGACATTCTCATCCTCCTTTAGCCTCAGACTCTGAAATCACTACTACAAATACTGCCTTTATTAGTGCTAAAAAGGTCCTTTAACAGCGCTAGGAAAAGAACTGTTAAAGCCGGTGAAGATAAAGGGGGCAGGGGGTCCCCTTTATCAGCGCTCAAAAAAGCTCTCATAAAGACCCCTTTTATTGGCGCTAAAAAAAAGCGCTGAGAAAAGGGGTCTTCTATCAGCGCTAAAAAAAACGCCGATAAAAGTACCCCTTTATGAGTGCTTTTTTAGCGCTGATAAAGTAGTCTTATATCACCACTTCCTTTATCAGCGCTTTCGTTTTAGCACTCATAAAGGACCCATTAATCAGCACTTTTTAAAAAGCGCTGATAAAAGATAAAAAAATTTCAAAAAATTAAAAAAATTTAAAAAAAAATTACAAAAAATTTAAAAAATCATGCCAATCATGGGGGGGGGGGATTTTATAGGGCTTGATCCCCCCTTTTAACAGCGCTTTTTATCCCCTCCAGTACCTGCACGCACCCCCTCCACCCGTTATCAGCGCTAGCCCCCAACATCCACCCCCGTGCGCACGCCTCTGCCTCCAGCAGGTTTTGAACATGAGACCTCCCCCCTGCACGCCTAAGCCCTTACCACTACTCTATTTTATTTTATTTTCTATTTCATGATATATATATATATATAGTTATATTTATTTGTATATTTAATATATATTTATATTAATATATATATAGTTATATTAATATATATATAGTTATATATATAGTGATGTTAATATATATATATAGTTATATTAATATATATTTCTATTTATATATATATATATAGTTATATTTATTCGTATAGTAATATATATTTATATTAATATATCTATATATAGTTATATTAATATATATCTATATATATATATATATTAAGTTATATTTATTTGTATAGTAATATATATTTATATTAATATACATATATATATAGTTATATGAATATATATATTTATAGTAATATTAATATATATATTTATAGTGATATTAATATATATATAGTAATATTAATATATATGTAGTTATATTAATATATATATATATATCTATCTAGATTAATATATATATATATATAGTTATATTAATATATAGTAGTTATATAAATATTCATATATTGGTATTTTAAATAAAATGGATATTAGTTATTATTTAGATAGAGCTAATATATTTTATATGTAAATATTTTTAATTATTTATTTTAAAAATTTAATTTTTAGGTGTGAATATATAAAAAATATGTACATATAGTTATATATTTGATTATAAATAGAATTTCATTATAAAAAACGATAAAATTTCAAATACTTAATATCAATTTGAATGTAATAACTTGGAATAAATTCAGTCCTCACAAAAAATCCAATAATACCTCCTCAAACGAGGCTGAAAACCCACAAAATATTAAAAAATCAGGGTATCCCGACTAAAAACTCAGTTTTGGAGGCCTTCTGGGCCTCTTTTGGCCATTAAAAATGCTTGATTGAGGTCTCCTCGGTTCACAACGATGTAGAGCTAGTCACAGGCTTCGATTTGATATGTTATAGAGCTCAAACGGACACCCGGATCAAAAGTTATGCCCGTTTGAAGTTTGAGTTGCGTTTTCAACTTATTTTGGATCTTTTTAAATTTTTTTAATTTTTTTAGTCTTAAAATTGTTATTAAATGATTACTACTCCATAATAATTAGAAAATTATTAAATAATTTTTGTTTTTAATTATTTGGGAAGCCATTTTCACTAAATATCTTATATATTAATTATATTAATTGTTAATGTACATTTCTACTTATCTAAAATATATTTAAAAATTGTATTATATATCTATATCAATATAAATATATTTATATAGTAATATATTAATATATTTTTTTAAATTTGTTTTTGAATTCGACCCTTTATCAGCACTTTTAAAAAAAGCGATGATAAAGCCACCCCCCCCCCCCTTTATCAGTGCTACTAAACAAGCACTGATAAAGGCACCCTTTATCAACACTTTTTTGAGCACTGATAAAGGCCCCCCACCTTTTCCAGTGCTTTTTCATTAGCGTTGATAGGGGGGCATTGGGAAAAAAAATTTGTGGTAGTGAATTGTCTTTCCATATCCGCTCGATGGTCATGAGTAAAGTATTTTTATAAGAAAATTTCTTTAAACTCCCTCCATTGCATATTTGATACTTAATCATCTTCCTTTGGGTTTTGAATCAATGACCACCATTGATCAACATCTCCCGTGAGGCGATAAACTACCTTGACAACTGTTTCTCTTTCGCGACATTCGATGGCGTTGAATATTTTCTCTAATGAATTTATCAATTTCTCTACTACTAGTGGATTTTTACCACCATTTAATGTTGGTTTTTATTCCCACATGAATAAATCTAACATTGATCCTCCACACTGTGGATCAGGGTGCTCCATACAGGTAAGGTTATTATTCATAACCTGAGTGAGTTGTCCCAATATAGTGATAAGCTGACAACACCTGTTGTATCACTAGATCCACTATAATTATCTTGAGAAAGAGGGAAATCCCTACATGGAGTTCATGAATTGATAGGATTTCCATTCCTTCCACTAGGCACCATTTCTAAAAAGTGGCATAAACTATATTTGTTTCTGAATTGAAATACATAACACCAAATTTGTAAAACACTTAACACAAATTGAACAGTTTATGGATATAATCATTAATCATATAAAATGTTTTCATTGAGGAAATATATACTCATAAACACTTTATAATGGTTTGTAAAGAAAATGATAATTATCTTAAGTATATCCCCCTGGGGTGTCGTAACCAAGAGTACAGCAAGCCCATTGTCGGGCACTAGTTCTCTTTCGAGTCGAGCTCAAAGTGGTGTTTTAGGGTTTTACCCCTAGGTACATATGTGTCAGAGCTGCCTCTACCTGCTCGTATCAAGACATGGATGTATCTCTTGGAAAAGTCACAAAATCTCTACAATACCAAAATCTTATGAAGGCCTTATATACTAATCCTCAAAGTCTATCTTAGTGCTATGTGGTCTAAAAAGATTTTATCTAAATCAAGTTTCCAAGGTTTGTACTAAACTTTCTCTCATACCAACTATAATGCCCTGACCCCAGAAGCTCAGAGTTGGTGAATTATTACGTATCATTGTCATGATAACAAAAGATCAAGTCTCGAAAGACCGATTAGTTTAGTAACCTTAGAAGTACAAGATACATTAACAAGGTTTACATTACATCATAAAATGAAAAACTACAACAACATTGTTTCCATAGATGACACTGAGATCCCATAGACTATTCCTATAGGTCAGTCGTTATATACATATTCGCATCTTGGGAAAAATAAAACATAGAAAGGGGTGAGCTCAGATGCTCAGTAAGGAAAACTATATAGCAAAAACTTTTATAAATAAGAATAAACATTTAAGGCAATGTATAGGACTAAAAAAATCCATTTAACCTTGAACTTCAGCATAATATTTCAAAGATAAAATCAAAATAATTCCATTTACTTACTCACATGGATATTCTATTAGTCCAATAATCACATTCAATATCAATAGTCACTTTCATAATGATGGACTGCATAATCCAGCCATTCATAACCACATAGTCAAGGCCTTATGCCAAGACTACAAATAAGATTTTTTCAAGGCCTAGTGCCAAGATACTAGTTTGTCTCATTAGACCTACCAATTCATCGAGAAGCTATAGCAGGCTCCACCCATCACATATTAAGTCCAATGTATTCCTCATATGAAAATGATTAAACATAACATAATCATTTGTATTAAAACTAACATACGAAATGTCAATACTTTATCCATAAACCATGAATGGTATAAAAATAACACGTCCAAAGTCAAACATATCACAAAACCTTCAATATAATACGGAATTTTTGTATCATAATAAATCAACTTCAAATAATCTTAAAATCCATCAAAGGATGTTGATATAGATGAAATCAAAACCTTTTTTAGAGAAATATATATTTCTATTTTGAAATAATTTAAGAAAACATTTATTTTGAAAATATTATTATACGCTTGTAAGAGAAGCTTTCTACAATGTTATAACGGAGGAAAACAGCCACACCCTCCTTATAAGTTTTAAAATATACATTCTTACCAAAATTTTGTTAAAAAGGTTATAAAGGACCTTGTTTGGAAAACGACAGAAAGATTCCTTTATAAACATATTATAAAAGTCAAACAAGGGTATAAATGACTTTAATCCATAGTATATATAATATTAAGAATTTTTTGAAATACATTTTTAAAAAACATGGATGTGGATGATAAAGAGGTCCCATTAGATACTTATATAAAAACAACCTAGAATAATAAAGAGATTTTGAAATTATCTCTTACCTTTTACTTTTCTTGGTAGAGGGTAGGTTAACCTCCTATATAATGATGAAGTAATTGTTATTAAATTATACAAGAATCAAATACATTAATATGATTTCATATATGATCTTTTAACATTTTTTGTTAATAATATCTTAGTATTATCGTCATTTCAGGTGTTAACTGATTCATTTTCCTTTATAGTCTTTGTTACATAAGTAAATTTTTTATGGATAGGTTGTATCTTATTCATATTCAGAATGATATTAAGTATTTAAAAATTATTTTTATTCATCTAATGAAAGTTAGTCTTGAATGGATACGATGGGGAATGAATCTTATCGCATTCGTAGAGATGGTATTCTGTACGTACACATGAGCCACAATATCATTTTTTTGATATTAAAATAATATATAATTGGATGGTATATCATATATACAAAATAATTATCATTATATATTTATTATTTACATTAATTAAACATCATTATTATACCCATCCTAATCATAATGTATTGAATAAACCTTACACCGCGATGTGGAGAGGTAAGTCGTACGTACGCACGTACGGTGACAAGTAATTCATAAGATAGATAGAATAATGATTATGGTTGTACAATATTTATAATAACATCACAGTATATAGAATATACTAGAATAATTATTTTAGAATGGAAACAACTAATAAAGAGGAAATGGAAGAAGAAAGGAACTTGAAAGATGTGATGAAATATTTACTTCTTCTTTGGGTTCTTCCTTTTGATTTGATAAAAACGGCTCTTTAGGTTGGCTTTATGACTTAATTAAGGCCTCTCGGATGAAGTTAAGAAAATTGAGTGGGTATTTTGGTAGGTTTTGTCCGATCCAAATGCCTTTGAAGGTGTGAATTAGAGACAAGGGGGAGAGCCCTTTTATAAGAGGGGTGAGGGGCACCTTAGAAAAAACTAGAAATATTATTTTATAATAAAATAATTTTACGTTTATAATGGCTCAAAAATGAATTATATAAAGGATAAGGTTTATATGGGTCGAAAAAAACTCAACCAACAGGTTTTATATAGGTTTGGATCACTATATTAACCTTATCTTTTAGATTTAACTATAAGTTATATATTTTGACATTTACCATGTCTCTTTGTATTTTTATATTATATGGTTAGTAAACATACTATATACTTCCTAGAGAACCCCACATAGTTCATTAATGATAGACCTATCATTATATAATAATTTTGGTCAAACATTATATTTTTAAGAATGGAATAAGAATTAATAATGTAATACATTTTTTAAACACTCTTTTATGTCAATTTTGACACTATTTGGTATTTTGTTTTTGATAAATTCAAAACAGAATTATTACTTGAAAGAAATCATATAACAATCCCTAACATGTCATTTTAACTTATAAAATTATTATAATTCATAAAAAGTCTCAAATTACATTTATTTGGATGTTTATAATATCAATTATTTTAATATTTCATTAATTATGTAATTACTGCATCATCAATGTGTCATAAATAAATTAAATTTTATATAGTCTAAAAAATATAAATAAAATACCATTATGTAGGAAATATGTTTATATTTATAATTAATATTTATTTATGAATTTATCCTATGTGTAACCCTATATTAAAAATAGTTTATTTATTAAGCATTGAATTTAACACTTTTAACTCTTATTTGAATTAAATAATAATAAATGTCCTAATCTAATACAAGTGGACCTAAAGGATCATATTTTATTACTGAGGTTGTTTTTGGTCTAATTAAACTTATAAAATAGTGTTAGGACATGTGTTAGGGTAATAATAATATCATTTTTATGCTTTATTACCCTACTTACTTTTAACCGTGAAAAAAAAGTAAAAATTACTATTATGAAAAAATTATTTTCATCTTATTGAACCACATTTTATGTACTGATATTAACTATTTCTCTCAGATTTTTAAAATTCAACTCACAGAAGTTGTAAAATTTATTTTTATGTAAATTTGCAAATGCTCTTAGGAGGTGGGTAAAAGACGATAAAAAGTTCAATAAAATTTTTATATATCTAAAATTATTATAAACTGACTCTAATGAATTAAATTTAACTTATATAGGTATTATGTATCTAGTTTTACCTAAATTAAATTTAAATAAAATAAAATATTATTTAAATAAAAATTCAGTTTTAAACTATAACTCAGTGTTTTTCACTATTCATCAAAAATCGAAATTTTTTCGAAAAATACCAAAAATTCACCCTAAGCTAATTTTGATATTCTGAATCCAAAAATGAAGTCCATTTTGAAAGATAAAATTTATAAAATTTCATATAGTGGATATTACTATTCAGAACAGCTAGTTCGACTGGTTGTGGTGTGTTAGAACTCGAAGTTTCATACAACACACGCTATTGTACTATTCAAAGAGAAGTGCACCGAGGAAGCTTGGGGTGTTACACTTATAGAATTTTTTGTGTTTATAAAAAATAGAACCTGGGGTAGGCATCATAGAAACCAACCAGAGGAAGATTCTAGGAATGTGGTTTCACCTAAGCCAAAGGTGAACCAACAGCCGATTCAATGTATACACAAAGATTTTTAGGTAGTGGATAAAGGGAACAAGAGGAATGAATTAAGGTAAGTTGATCATTCCCCCCAATTCCAAAAGAAGAATCCACCCATATTTTGGGTTGATTCAAAACCATTGAAGTAATATATGTGGATGAATAGGATGAATGGAATCATAGATTTCCATAACACACCAAAAGAGATGAAATTCATGCTAGTGACATATATATTGTAGGATCTTGCACTCAGGTGGTGGGATTTAGTAGTTTAGGATAAATTGAATCATGGCCTTACGTGGGAGGATTTTAATGATTTTTTAATAATGAAATTGATCCTCATACATTCAAAATTTAAAGAACAATATAATTTTTCATCTTGAAGCAAGAGAGACTCACAGTTAAAGAATATGTAGATAAATTTAAGAATATAGTATACTTTTCACCAAATGTGTCTTCTAGTGCATCCTTGAATATATTCATTATTGATTTGGGGATGAGGTAGGAGATTCACTCGAAGATTTTCATGCTCTGTATAACAGATTACACCGACTTTTGGGATCAAGATAATGATCAATGTGATGAAGGATTAAAGTGTTTTTTTCAAGGTTTGTTTTGAAGAATGTAAATCATTTCACATTGTTTTGTGGAAACACATGTTTTGGCCTTGTTTTGAAAAGATCTAAACCCTTGTTAATTGTGAATATGCTTTTCTGGTTTGTATTTTACATAAATCATGAGTTGATGTGAGAAATTATGATGCAATCTTGAAATTAGAATTGAGGAGTGAAAGAGATGTTGTGAATTATAAATGGTTTGTATTCAGACTGCTTTTCAAATCAATCAAAAAATAAGTGGATATGATTTATTTTCAAACTAATCAGAAAATAATCATTTCCAGATTGTATTGACTGTATTTCAAAACAATTGGATTCTTGGTGGAATTAAAAGAAGTGGTGTTGATGAAGGTGGTGTTGTTGGAAATGGTGGTGCTGATGAAAAGTGAGGTGCTGAAGAAAAGGGTGATGCTGATGCGAATAATGATGTTGATGGGAAAATAGATTCTGATGTAAAGAGGTTTCGATTGAAGTGGTGCAGATGGAAGAGGTGATGACAATGGAAGATGGGACACCCTTTTCTTTCAAAACAATCATATTTGGGTAGAATAAAAATAACGAGACGGTGTCGATTGAGAATGAGTCTTATTCAGATTATTTTGTATCATATCTAGGTAGATCATGCTTTTTAGAGTGATTTTATTGTATCTGAAAATTTCTTTTCTTTCAGATTGTATTTGATCGTACCCAAACATCGTATCCAGAATGATCGTAGCCATAATGATCGTATCTAAGATGTTGGTACCCAGAATGATCATAACCAGAATGATCATAACTAGATATGATCATATTCAGGATAATAGTATCCAAACCATTTGTATTCAGAAAATATCATGCTTCAGTTGAGATGAAAATAAAGAAGCAGGAATGAATGAAATGTTATAATACTTTCCAATTGATATCATAGGATTTATATATGATCCTCAATTAATTCAAATTCATGAATGTAGTCATGATTCATGAACATGTTTTTGAATGTGGTGATGTCTATTCTCAAGTGGTTCAAGAGAAAAGAAAAGAAAATAGAGATATAAAAATGAAATTTCAAGGGGGATACTTTATTTTTTTTAAAAAGTAATTTTATATCAAGTGGAGAAGTTCATTACTTCCAACACATTCAATTTTTATGGAATCAATCATTGTTTTAAAGAAATTGGTTTGACATAATCATATTCAGAACCATGTATTGATCATCAATAATAATTGTATTGAAATTTGAAATAGGACTCTAAAATATAAGAGATAAATTTTGAAGAAGATTTGAGAAGAATCGATAAGCGTTGAAGAAGTCATAATTGCTCCAAGATTTTTGGAATTTTTTTTATTTTGGTGAATTTAAGTTAGTGAGAAAGTTTTGTGGGTTTCCCACCGAAACATGTTTCGTGTCACCTACAAAAGGCATGAAGTACATTGTAGTTATATGAGTTTCCTAGAGAGAATCTATTGGTTTCTAGAGAGAATGAGAGTTCAATTTCATTTGGGTTGAAAATTGTCTTTGTTGGGGATGATTTATTCATATTACATTTAGAATAAAAAATTTATTTGGGAATTGAATTGGTGATAATTATAATCTATCAATTTCTATCTGAAAATCAGATTGGGATATTTGTTTTGATAGAATTAGAATGGGAGCTTTGTGTTGAAAGAAATGGACTTGGAGCTTTTTTGAATGAATCATACTCAGTGTAATTAGATTCAGTGTTTCATAACAATTTCCAGGTAATTCTTACCTTTATTCTCATTAAAGAGTTGTTAAATTGTATTACAATTTCAATACATTCGTTGAACTGAAAAAAGTTATGGTAACATTAGTTGTTACAAGACAAGTGTATTACTCTATTGTACAAAGTGAGAGCACATGCACTAGTGGGATTGTTTCATAGTGCTACATGAGTGAAAGGGTACATCCTACTCATTTTAATATAAAGATTGTTTACTTATTGGATTTTATGGTATTGGATCATTTCCAAACCATACCAAGGATATAGTTATTCTTATTGAATATTGAACCTTGTAAATATCAGTGTTCCATTGTATGTGTATTGATTTGTTTCTCAGAAGGGAATTGAAATCATTAACATGAGGCGAATTTTGTTTAAATTGAAATGAAACAAAAAAAAGATTATAATTGATTCACCCATCCCCCTCTCATTGATACAATACTCTGACTGGGCACTTTCAATTAGTATCATAGGGAGGTTTCCTTCGCTATTCTTTTCTAATGGAGAATGTGAACTGTGTGAATAGTAAAGTTATTCTAGTCTTTGATGTAAAGAACTATAATATCTCAAAAGATAGAATGATTCAATATATTATTTCTATCAATTATGATGTTCTTGAATCTGAAACAGTTGGGTTTCCTCCCATTAATGATAGTGCTCTACATACACCTATTGACAAGAGGTTTCTTGATAATAATGGAAGGAACAAAGTATAATATATTATCATCACATACAAAAATTTAATTCCTGAGAGTGAAAGGTGTTTCCCCAGCTAAAGGTATATGGTAAAATTTTAAAAACATATATGAAGGCAATACAAAAGTGAGGAATGAAAATTTACAAAAATAGAGATTTAAGTATGAATATTTGAAGATGGGTTAGCTTGAATCTGTTGTGGGATTCTTTACCAAGGTGAATGAAATTTTTCATACTATCAGATTTCTTGGTAAAAAGTTGAAAGACTCTACAATTTTTGAAATGATCTTGATAATCCTACCTGAAAAAATTGATGAAAAAGTTTCTTCATTGAAAAATAGATATCCTAAAACATTGTATC
Organism: Viscum album; assembly: GCA_963277665.1. Lineage (NCBI taxonomy): Eukaryota > Viridiplantae > Streptophyta > Magnoliopsida > Santalales > Viscaceae > Viscum > Viscum album. The sequence continues at coordinate 572,546,130 of OY728121.1, read as the reverse complement.
TTGATGAATTACATAGCACTTTTTTTACCAAAGAAATGAGAAGAGAGATTGCTATGAAGATAAAACAATGTTGTTATAGTAATTTATTTCAAGGATATGTTGAAATAAAAGTCAAATAATAATATTATTGATTATGAAGAAGGTGATTTTGACTCTGAAAATTTGGTTTATTAAAATCTCAATGAAATATTAACCTTGTTTTCTGACAATGTGGAAAGAGGTATGGGGAAATACAAACGGAAACTTACCAGGAAGTGTTTTGAATGTTGATATGTTTTTCACTTTGTGCATAATTTTCGTCAAAGAAGAAAGAAGATGATAGTTATGTTGAATAAATAATGAAAAGAAGATTTTGGAAGAAAATGGGAGATAACGGAAAAGAATATAAATTCCTTAAATCCAAAAGAAGAAATATCTTGCCCAAAGAAGATGAAGAAGGAGTGTGTGATGCTGAATCTGAAATATCCATTGATTATGGTAATGAAAATACTTTCTTTGAAATATTGTGTGATAATGCATTCAAAAGAAGCAGTTTTGAAGAAGTAGAAACTTGGATTGAAATGCATCTGAAAGAAGAGTTGAAAGAATGTCTCAGAAAGATCAGAAGTCTTGAAATGAAAAAAAATATCGAAGATGAATGCTCAAGATACCAATAATTTTCAATATTGAAAAAAAATGATAGTTAAATATATCTAGGCTTTGATTAAAACTCTTAATGAATAAATGAATAGTAATGATCATTTAGATGTGAAGTTGAAAGTAAAAGAATAAGAGTGGGTACATGTCCAACAAAAACACTCTATAGATGAAAAAAAGTGTATGTTTCCAAAACTCTACCACTAATGTTGGTTAATGTTCTCATAATGAGAAACATGAGAAGCTTAAACAAAATATACCTTCAACTGTTGAGAAGAATAATATTTTTTTTGAAATGATGAAAGCTATGAATGTTATGTATGTGGCCAAGACCAACAAGATTGGTAATGTTTTGAAACATTTTGAATCTAGAAATGTTTCCAATATTTATTATTCTGTTAATTCAGAAATTAAAAGAAGGAATCCTTTTGATAATATAAAGTTCGGTGAATCGGAAAATAAAGAGAAGAAGGTGGCATAGAAATATATTCACAATTATGATCAGTATGGAGGTTTTCAAGGAAACTACTATTTTTATGGGTATTGTGAGTATAGTGGGGGATTCATGCACACATGAAGTATATGTTGGTTCAATGAAAAACATCACTATTATCCCACATGTTATGAAAAGAAGATAATGAGGGGGATTAAATCCTCCCAAAGAAAAGAAAATGAGAAGGTTTTCTTGAAGAAATCAGATAATAATGAAGTGAATATTGATAATAGGTTCCAACCCATGGAAACTATTTGTGAAAGATGTGAAACACCTGAACATTGTGAAAAATTATGTCTTGTTTTTTTACCGGCTCAGTAATAGTTTCTCAACTTTCCAAAGGCTAAGGTGAAGAATGAAAAAATGTAGAAGAGACAATGTTTTTGAAACTACATTAAAATACATTAAAGGAGAACAACCTTGGACACTTGAAAGGGGGTGTTATTCTCACTTGATAGGAGATGTGAAATTTTTTTAAGGATGTGAAATATATTAAAGAAGGAACAGTGACATTTTGAAATGATTAATCATTAAAAATCAATGGTGTTGGGTTAGCCATCATTGGAAAATAAAAGATGATATCTAAGAAAACATTGTATGTTGATGGGTTGAAACACAATCTACTAATTGTTTCATAATTTTTTGATGAAGATAAAAAGTTTATCTTTATAAAAGATGGATTTGTTTTAAAAATTGAGGAAGATTTTTATATTGTTACAAAAGGCCAATGTACAAATGGAAACATGTTTCAGGTTGTTGATTCACAAATATCTTGTTACATGAGTATGGTGGAAGAGAATCAGTTATGGAATAAAAGGCTTGGAAACTTGTGTTAGATAATCATGAGCAAGTAATTAAAAAGATATTGTGTTTGAGAGATTTCTATTTTTTCATGAATTTGAGATTGGTGTTGCACTATTTTACAAAAAGGAAAGATTACAAATGTTGTGCATATAAAAGTTGATATTTGTTCAAAACAACCCCTAGAGATGATCCATTCTGATATATGAGGGACAAAGATAAAACAATCAAAACATGGAGATAAGTAATTCATTACTTTCATTGATGATTTTACATTCATTACTTGTGTTATCTACATGAAAAAAAAATCAAATGATTTCAAAATGTATAAAATTTTTAGAGGAAAAGATGAGAAAGAATGTGAGTATTCTATGAAGAAGTTGAGAACTGATAATGGTAGTGAACATAGAAGTGAAGAGTTTGAATACTATCTTGAGAAGCCGTGAATTGGAATGAGTACAACTCTCTCTACACTCCCCAACAAAATGAAGTTTCTGAAAGAAAGAATAGAATCCTGTTGGAAATGGGAAGAACCATGTTACATGAACATGGTCTTTCTTATTACTTTGGGAGGAAATGCTGAGTACTGTTGTATATATTCAGAACAATTTTTTATATAGTCCTCAGTCAGGTATGAATCCATATGAATTTTTTATGGCAAAAATCTACGTTTGAATCAATTTAGTGTTTTTGGGAGTCCTTGTATTAGAAATAAAAAGGTGGAAACTATGGTATGTTGGAGTAGAAAGGTGAGGATGAAATATTTCTAGGCTATTCTCTGGAAGGAATAGGATTCAAAATCATAAACAAAAAAACAAAAATAATTGTAGATTTTATTGATGTAAAAGTGATTGAAGTATCTGATAAATAGAAACATGTTCAGGAAGACAATGAAGTTAAGCAAGTTGAAGAAGAAAATTCTGATACGGATACAAACAATTGTAATCCTAATAAAGGTGAAGAATCAGACTCAGCTATTTCCATTAATGAGGAATACAATCTAAAATCTTATCCAAGGCTGTGGAAACATGTGGAAGCACAAAATATAAATATTGATCAACATTAGAAGGTTCAAACCTGAAGAAAATTCAATTATATTACACATACTTCCTTATATTCAAAGGTGGAACCGAATGATGTGAAAGAAGATCTTGAGAATTAAGAATGGGTTCAATACATGAATGAAGAATTGGATTAGATTGAAAAGAATCATACAAGGGAACTCATACCCATTATTGAAAAAAAACATCACTGGAAAAAAATGTGGTTTTCGGAACAAGCTGTATTTGAAAAGTGATGTTATAAGAAACTATGAAAGATTGGTTTGAAAAGGGTATTCACATATTGAGAGTATTGATTTTGATGACACTTTTTCTCTAGTGGAAATACCTGAAACAATAGAACTAATTATTTATATTTCCACACAATGAGTCTTAAGATCATTCAAATGGATGTTAAATATGTTTTCCTAAATGGTGATCTTAAATAAGAGGTTTATATTGAACAACCTTGTGGATTTTTTATTAGAAAAGATGAAGGATATGTGTGCAGATTGAAAAAGGCACTGTATGGCATAAAACAATATCTGAGGGAATGATATTATAAATTGGATACATTCTTATGAATGATGAATTTTAATAATATAATAGTGGATAATAATCTTTACATCATAGAAATTCAAGATTATTCCCTCATTTTAATTGTTTATGTTGATGATATTATCATTGCTGGGAATGAAGAAGGAAGCTGGGAATTTCATAATAAATAAAGAATGTATTTGAAATTCCCATGCTCGTAGAAATGAAATACTTTCATGTGTTACAAATTCAACAAAATAAAGAATACATTTTTCTCTCAAAAAAAGAATGCAAAAATAACTTCACAAGTGGATTGTCATGGAAAATTAAATACCTGTTTCCATACCCATTTTAGTGGGAACAAAACGGAGTAATAATGGAAAAGGATAATAAGTGGATCAGATAGATTATCAAAAGTTGATTGGAATCCTATTGTATTTGACTACCTTTAGAACCCATATTGTTTAGGTTGTTACCTTATGTTCAAGATTTCAGAGTTCTTTAATAGAATCACATCTTATTGTTGAAAAAGAATTCTCATATACATCAGAAGCACAACATAATTTGGAATCAGGTATTGCAGCTCAGATAATATTGAATTATTTGGGTATTCTGATGGACATTTGGGCGGGAATGTTGATGATATAATATCTAAAACTGGTGGTGTATTCTTTGTGTTAAATAATTAAGTTTGTTGGAATTCGAAGAAACAAAACACAGTAGCTATCAGTACTACTAAATATGATTATGTTTCTTTTACTCGATCCGCTACTCAACTAATGTGGATGAAAACACAATTGGAAGATTTAATTGTAGAAGTAATGTCACCCTTACTCTTGGGTCATGACAATATAATTACAATCAATATCACCAAGAATCTAGTGAAACATTCTCATTCAAAAAATATTGATATCAAATGTCATTTCATCAAAGAGCATGTGGAGAAAAATTAATAGAATCTTGAGTCTGTTCCAACATAGGAACAAGTTGATGATATCTTCGCAAAAACCTTATCCAAGGAATCATTCTCATATATGAGGTTGTACATGGGTGTACAACCTCGTTCACTTCATGTTTGAGGTATGTGTATCTGTCCCCTCTCTCATCCTACATTTGGATTGTTTTTTCAGAGGGGAGGATTTTTTTGTGTTAAAAATCAAATGCACAAAAAAGAGAGTTGTGGGTATGTTGTGAATTCAGAATTGTTTAGTGTGGGATCTATTCTAACTATTTTTCGGAGTGGTTGTAGGAAAAAATTGAATTTTTTTCTAGGAAGAATAAAGAAAATAAAGATGTGGTCATGATCACGATTTTGGATAGAATGGTTTTCTATTAAAGATTATTATTTCCGACAATGAGTTAGATCACATTGGATTATAATTGTTGATATTTAATTAATTACCGGATTTTACATTGTTCAGTGATTTATAAAACATGTTTGAAAACAAAACCAAAAGGAGAACATTTTTGAGACCAACTTGATGATCAAGGTGATAAAGGTTTCAAGTGTTATCTTTTATTTTCAGGGTATGTTTCGAAGAAAAGAAAATCACATCACTTTGTTTCATGGAATCAATTTTTTTGGTTTTGTTTTGAAATGAATCAGACACAGGTTAATTACGATGATGTTGTAACAACCCAAGCTTCTATGGTACGCTTCTCTTTGAATAATACAAAAGAGCATGATTTACGCAAAACTGAGTTCAAGCACCCCATGACCAATCAAACTTTCCATTTAAAAAGTGATATGAATAGTAATAACCACATTATGAATTATATATATATATATATCCCATGTAATTTCAACATTCAACTTTTATGTTTCTTAGATATAATATAAGGACCAATTCAATTTTTCATATAAAAGATGCATTTTATAAAAATGCAGTTTTCCAACCTTTTAATGGAGAAACCTTTACAAATCCAATATTTGACACTTTTATATATTCAATTTGTTGAAATTAAGTTCTTATTTATAATTTTTAAACAAAAATTTAGATTGGATAAATTTTTGGTGTTTTCTGATAACTTTCATATCTTCATGAATAGTGAAAGATACTAAATTTTAATTGAAAAAAACTTTTTTAATAAAAATAATTTATAGTGTTAAATTATAAATTTGAATGGTTTTGAAGTATAATTAGATTATATTTATATCATTTAATCCATTTTTTGTTATTGTAAGTAATTTCACTTTTAAACTAGACATAAACACATATCAATCTTTCGATAGTTTTACTTCTCAAAAACCACTATCTCGTTTTGACAATGCGAATTAATTTTTAATTAATTAATTCATATTTAATTTTATGAATTTGGTAAAATAGACATCATTTTTGGATTTTTAATTTCAAAATTATCTTAGGGTGATGTTTTGGTATTTTTATGAAAACATTCAATTTTTGATGAATATTGAAAAACACTGCATTATTGTTTAAAAACCAACTTATTCTTTAAATAATTATTAATTTTATTTAAAATTATTTTAAGTAAAAATAGATACATAATACCCATATTAGTTCAATGTAATTTCTTGGATTCATTTTATAATAAAATTAGATGTATAAAATTTTCTTGAATTTGTTTAATGTATTTTACCCACCTTCCAGGCATGTTAGAAAATTTGCATAAAATGTAATTTTACCACCTCTGTGAATTTAATTTCAAAAATATGAGAGACATGGTTGACCTCACTAAGTAAAATTTAGTTCAATAAGATGAAAATACTTTTTGTTGAATAGTGAATTTTGATTTTTATTTACCACGGTTAAAAGTAAATAGGGTAATTAATGGTAAAAATGAAATTATAATTATCCTAAAACATGTCATAATTTTTTTGGATAAGTGTATTTCGACCAAAATTATAATTAGGAATAAAATATGATCCTTTTGGTCAACTTGGTTTAGATTAGGACATTTATAATTTTTTTTAAAGAAGAGGTAAAAGTGTTAATTTCAAATTTTAATAATTAAAACATTTTTAATATAGGGTTATTCATAAGATAATTTCAACTATAAATATTCATTAAAAATATAAAATAATTTCCTAAAACATTTTTTTTAATTATAATTTTTAGAAATTAAATAATTACATTTATTTTTGACACAATGATGACGATGTAATTACCTTATTAACGAAATATTAAAATAATTAATATTATAAATATTAAAATAAATATAAATTGAGGCTTTTGATGCATTACACAAATTTTATAGGTTAATTGTACATGTTAGGGTTGATTAAATTTATTTTTTTCTAAGAAATCAGATTGTTATGACTTTCACAAAAAATAATTACTAAATAATGTCAGAATTGACATTAATGAGATTTTAAAACAAATACTATATTGTTAAATAATATAATAGCCTTTAAGATATATGGTTAGGAAAAAGGACTTATAAAATAATATATATGTCATTAATTAACCTCTTTGGGTTCTCTAAACATTTTATAGTAGGTTTATTAAAAATATAACATAAAAATAAAAGGAGACGAGGTAAAGGTTAAACTATTTAACCAAGAGGTGAATCTAAAATATATGGTATATATGGTGACCTAAACCTATCTGAAACCTGTTATTTGAGAATTTTTTGAGCTAGAACCACCTTATACTAAATAAAATCCTATTGAAGCCATTATAAATTTAATATTATTGTATAATAAAATAATATTTCAAGGTTTTCCTAAAGTGTCCATCACCTCTCTTATAAAAGGGCATGTCCCCATCACTCAAAATCACACCCCGAAAGCCATTTGGCTCAGAAAACCCCTTATCAAATATCCTCCCAACTACACTCACTTTAATCTAGAGGCTTTACATTTATCGGAAATCCATCCTAAGGATCCCTTTTGATCAATTCAAAAATAAGCACCCGAAGAAAAGGTAATAATTTCATCATCTATTTCAATGTTTTTTTCTTCTTCCACATCCTATTTATTTTTTGTTTACATAAAAAAAATACAAACTCCAGTACCTACTACTTATTGTGATGTTATTATAAATATGGTACAACCATATTCATTATTCTTCCTATCCTATGAATGACAAAGTCACCATACATGCGTATGTACAACTTACAACATCCACATTCTGGTGTAGTTTGTTATTCAACACATAATTATTTTGGATGGGTATAATAATGAGTATAATTTATTTAAATTATAATTATAACTTTTTAATGATACTTTATATATGATATACCATCAAATTACATATGATTTAACCATCAATAAAATGGTATTGTCGCTTGTGCGTATGTACAGATTACCGTATCCACAAACACGATGAGATTCATTACCCATCATAACCATTCAAGAATAAATATCATTTTATGATTAAAAATAATGTTTAATAACATAATATCATTCTGGATATGAATAAAATACATCATATCCATAAAAAACACGACTTACGTAACAAAACATATAATGAGAAATGAATCAGTTAACACCAGAAGCAATAATACTCCTGAAGTATTTATAAAAAAGTAGTATTAAAAGATCATATATGATATCATATTTATGTATATGGTTCATGAATAATTTAATAAAAATTATTTCACCATTATAAATGAGGTTTACGTACCATCAACTGTGGAAAATTACAAGGTAAGGGGCTTCTTATCTCCCTTTTATTTCCATGAGATTTCTATTGTTTGACACTTATTTATTGCATGTGGTGTATTGTGTACTACCATTTGATATATATTATCATTATTATCTTTATATTCCTCATATTATTTAATTCATTTGGCCTTTATTAAATTTTGGTCATATGACTCAATTGATTACAAAGTGGTAAGGGGTTTTCATCTCACTTATTATTCCCGTTAGATTCATGCTATATTGCCACTATTTCTTTTTGTGTGGTGTATGTACTGACCATGATTGTATTATTTGTGTAATATACTTTAATTTAAGGGTATTTTAATCTTTATTTTATGATTCTTATTTCAATTTTTGTATGCTTCGTATGTTACAGAATCAGTAAGAGATTTTCTAATTTCAATTTCCAGTCATTGTGTTTCATAGAAACATCATTGATTATTGTACTTCATGTTTATGTGTGAAATCATTATTTATTTAATTATTTAGAAATTTACACTCTCCTTTTTGTGTATATACTTTTCATACACATAATCACTCCATTGATAAATTCTCCTGTCATCGATATGAACTTTCAAAGAGTAATCTTAACTCAATTTCCAATCATTGAGTTAAACATCCAAGTCCATGGTGTTGTTTTAACAAGAATGTGTGTGAATGTCCTCTGATTTATTTACACTGGATATCCAATAATATTGAGTGTATTTATATTTTTCATGCATAATTATTTCATTTATTTATCTTTAACCTAAGGATACAGTCATTATAGGGGATTTCATCTCAATTTACATTTCATTGAGTCTTCTTTGTTCTATGCACCAATTCAATTTTATATGGTTTATATATTGTCCTTTGACATAGTATATCATGAATCCCTTTATTCTCATGATATTATAATGTTTTTATTACCTCAATTATTTTTATTCAATCATTTCTCATTTGGTTATGAACTCTAACTAAAATATCATTTTAAATGTTTAAAATAATTACACTTCTAAATCATTATCACTAATGTCCATGTTTTACAAATGGTTTTAAGGATTTATTTATATAGACATGAATGTTTTAAAATTAAAATTCCTTTTAAATGTTTTAATGTGTTATGGGACACATTGATTCAAAAATCTAATTTTTTACAGTTTCTTCATAAATAGTGAGACTTTTAAATATTATCAAGAAAAAGGGGTTGTTTCTCTCAAATATTATTACTGATTATTTTCATCTCTTTAAATATCATTCATTATTATTCATTGAGGTTGATTTATATAATATTCCAAATCATATTTAATGAGTTATGTTTGACTATGGATTATCTATTTTTATACCATTCATGGTTTGTGGTTAAAATATTTACATTTTTATGCATGTTTTAATACAAATGTTTATATTATGTTTCATCCTTTTCATATGAGGAATAAATTTTACTTAGTATGTGATGGGTGAAACCCACTATATCTCCTAGATGAATTGGTAGGACTCATGAGACAAACTAGGGTCATGTAAAAAGGCTTTGGAAAAATCATATTTGTAGTCTTAACATGAGGCTTTTACTATGTGGTAATGATGTATGACATTATGCATTCCATCAAAATGAAATTATCAATTGATTTTACAAGTGATTATTCAACTAGAATAATAACAATGTGAAAAAATAAATTCCATTATTTGATTTATAATTTCCATATTTTACTGAAATTTATGTTTAAAAGGCTTGTGTTTTAATCTTAGAAATTTCCTTAAATTATTATGCTTATTTATTATTGTTTCCAATATATTGTTATCCTTACTGAGCATCTGATATCATCCCTTTATATGTTTTATTTTTCTTATGATGTGAAGAATTATATCATGATTAACCTGTATGAGTAGGATAAGGCATATGAATGTGTTAAAAGGGGACACAATGTTGTTTTCCTTTATTTCAAGATGTTATGTAAAACATAAGTATGTATCTAGTACTTCCAAGGATACAAAATTAATCGGTCTACAGGGACTTGTTCTCTTGTGATCATTCCAATGATAGGTAATTATTCACCGAATCTGGGTAACTAGGTTCAGGGCATTACAATTGGTGTCAGAGAAAGTTTAGTACAATCCCTGGAAACTAGATTTAGAAAAGGCCTATTTAGAGAACATTACCCTATGATAGACTTTGGGGATTAATATGTAAGAACATCCAAAAATTTTGGTAATGTAAATATAATGTGGTTTTTCCAAGAAATACATCCCTGTCCGGATAAGAGAAGGAAGACGTGGCTCTGGCATAGATGTACCATAGGATAAAACCTGAAAACCCCACCCTAAGCTAGATTCGAACGAGAACTGGTGCCCGAAAATGAGCCTTGCTCCACTATTGGTTACGACACTCTCGGGGGATATGCTTAGGATAATTCACATTTTCATTACAAACTGATTTA